>JARQOC010000001.1:67384206-68584206 GCA_033576535.1 Allobates femoralis | reverse complement strand
CAAATGTTCTTCTGTGTGATCCAAACACCTCAAACTTTGATTCATCTGTCCATAAGTTTTTTCCAATCTTCCTCTGTCCAATATCTGTGTTCTTTTGCCCATATTAATCTTTTCCTTTTATTAGCCAGTCTCAGATATGGCTTTTTCTTTGACACTCTGCCCTGAAGGCCAGCATCCCGGAGTCGCATCTTCACTGTAGATGTTGACAATGGCATTTCGTGGGTACTATTTAATGAAGCTGCCAGTTGAGGAGTTGTGAGGAGTCGATTTCTCAAACTATAGACACTAATGTACTTGTCTTGTTGCTCAGTTGTGCAGCGGGGCCTCCCACTTCTCCTTCTACTCTGGTTAGAGCCTGTTTGTGCTCTCCTTTGAAGGGAGTAGGACACACCGTTTTAGGAAATCTTCAGTTTGTTAGCAATCTCTCACATGGAATAGCCTTCATTTCTAAGAACAAGAATAGACTGTTCATAGAACAAACAAATGTAATGCTCCAGATTCTCAACTAGCTCAAAGGAAGGTCTATTTTATAGCTTCTCTAATCAGCCAAAGCGTTTTCAGCTGTGCTAACATACTTGTACAAGGGTTTTCTAAACATCCATTAGCCTTCTTACACAGTGGACAGCAGAGAACTAAGTGGATCACTCACTATGAGTGACAGATGGACTGATTCTCTTTATTTCAAGTTTACAGAAGATAGGAGGGTAATATAAATAATATAAATACATAGAGAGCTTAGAGTGAGGAATTAGAAAATGATAGCAGTAACCTGGATTTTTGACCTGAGTTTTCCTTTTAAAAGCAGATTGACTGGTAGTGATCAGCTGTTGTCACGTGATCGCTACCGGTCAATCAGCTGTTGATCAGCTGATTAAGGTCCTTGCAGCATCATTGCTGCATCGGATGTGGACGCCTCGGATCCCTGGACAGGTGATCATTTACTTTTTTTATTTTTAATACCCACTTTTTTTCTTTTATTTCACTTTTAGGAGCATTTGTTCATACACTCCTAAAGCGAAAGTACTGTACATGCCTGAGCTTTGCAGGTTTGCCTCGTCCCAGCTGTCAGTCCGCATCCCTCATAATCCTGGAGCTGGACACAGAAATGGCATCTGGAGGTACACATTTGGTCCTGCATAAAACAAGATCCCCACAGACAAGAACAAAACAGTGATGTGAAGCCAGCCTTAGTAGTCATGTAATGGTAATCACTAGGTGATAAAGCCTTTAGTTTACATGAACAATAACTCAGAGCCTAAAAAGAGGCAGTTTGTTTGTTTTTTTTTAACCTCTGGAGTGTGCTTTCCACCTCTTACATAGCAAAAACCTATTGATGGGATTCCCTTTCACGTAAGGGTGCTTTCACATCACGTTTTTTTGGGATCCGTGGCTGTCCGTTGTAAAACACACAGCCACGGATCCAATTTGGCCCCCATGTTAGCCTATGGGCACGGATCGGATTTGCCCTTAGTGGCATCCGATTTTTTTCAGATCCGTTTTGTTCTGATTTTTTTTTTTTTGCTGTACCCAAAATCGGAGTCTGCTCCGATTTTGGGCACAGCAGATCAAATCAGACCGAATTGCACCCGACATGACCTGTGGCCCATAACATGGGGGCCTATGGAGCACGGGTCCGAGAAAACACAGGATCGTTTCTCAGACCCGATTGCTCCTCTCCATCTAATTTCACTTCTGCAATGTATATTTACACTGAGTGGGTAGCCCTACCCAGCCAGGTCCTTTCAGCATCCGGAGCCTCACATCGGGGGACCGCAGGACAGGTGAGGATCGATTTTTATTTTTAACCTAATGTATATATACATTGTGGAAGTGAAATTACCCCGCACAGCTCATTCTGTGTCCGGATCTGTGATAATCACGGACCCGGACACAGAAATAGGTCACCTCCTGTGGTGTCTGTTCCTACAAAAAGTAGGGTCCCACGGACAGGACAAAAAACGTAATGTGAAAGCAGCCTAAGACGTACAGTTGTGTGTGTCTTAAAGAGCTGGACCTCGCCTTTGTTAGATGGTAAATAATGGGGTCGATAAACTCAATGCTTCACGAGAGTTTTTGTGTAAAACTTATTTTTTAAGCCCAAATGTGACATTGCTGTGACCAGTGTGACGTCTGTAAGAATGGCTTCAGTCTGTGGAGCATCTTTTCATAGAGTATTTGTGTATGTATAAATATAAATTATAGGCAGGTATGTGTCTTTTGAACAACTTACAAAAAAAAGTGTGCCCACATAGTGACAAATATTCTTCTAGAGGGGTCATTATTATGGCGCTGTATAGAAAAATGCAGGCGGCCATGTTTTACATTCCACTCAAAGGAATGGGGATTTTGTACATTGAAATTGCATTTTCATGAGTTATTTCCATTCTGTTAGTGATCTTTAAGGAGGAAAAATTACATACTCAATAGAACAAGGAGTCAAGCCGTCTTTCTGCTTTTATATGTAAATAATCTAAGAACCAGGCATGTGGCATCTTACTGAAAAGAAAAATACATTCTTCCTTGAATGTGCCCGGGCGCTTGTGTTAGAATCACTATAATTTGCTCTTTTAATATCTATAATGGTACAGCTTCCCTAATTTAATACCAGTCACAGAAGGGGCAAAGTTGGCATTCAGGTTTAGTGCCTCAGTACAATGATGTTACATTTAAATGGGAACAATAAGCCATATCTGCTTTAGTTTAAAAAGAACAATCTTTTGTGGAAAATGTAGAATGTCGAATGGGTGTAGAATGAATGCAAGTCCCAAATTAAACTTTATTATAAGAGGTTGGAATCGCACAGAGGAGAGACTTCCTCCCCACCACCCCCTTTAAGGAAATGCATAGCTATAATATCGTGTTATCTGTCTACCAGGTCCGGATTGACCTGTGAGACCCTCAGCAATTGCTGGAGCGGAGCAGGGGTCATCTATATAGTCAGCTCTGATGAGAGATAGCGGAGCGCTCGACTTGGTCCCATAGACTTTTAATTGAGGGGCAGCCATCCACAGTGAGATGTGACCAGCTATAGGCTACAGTTATACAGATCATTCCCAATCAGCAGGTTACTGGAAGCAAAATATACAGGACTAATGCCCAGGAAAGGCAGACTGTACCCTGCACAGGGTTACCAATGTAAAGAGATTACATGTTAAATATGATCTTTTAATAAATCAAAAACCGAGATGATCCCAGAGCTATACAGATAGAGTCTAGGCTATTGTCCCTATCTTGAGGACCCTAGACAGATGTACGCCCGGGAAGCAGAAGAAATCTAATAAAGTGCCAAGTGATAAACCGTGTTGGTGTAAAATGCTTCAATCTCGCCTATCCAGAATGAGTATAGTAGGCCGTGGTGCACCAAAAGAAATTAAGATAAGCCGGAATGTTCTCATTCCCGATCTGCTCTGGTGTGTCCTGTGTTGGGTACTGCCCTTGTTAGGGCAAGAACAGCAACTGCGGGACTAGACTAAATGTCCCCCAAAAATGATCCCCCATGATGCGTTTCTTCCTCAATAATAAGGGATCATCAGAGGAGTGCCTATGCTAAGGGCAAAAAAAAGATGGTAGATAGTGATCAAGAATTTGTGTTCCTGTAGTGGCAGGTATACCCTGTCAGGGCAGTGGAGTTGGTAAGCCATATCTCTGACTCTACAATTCCACAGTCCACAGCCCTGGTGCACAGTTGGTGAAGCCAATCCTCCAACTCCTCAATTTCCCTGAATCAGATCCCACCAAAATGGACTTTGTAGTACATATAAAAATTGGGGAGCACTACAGTATATATTATATAAAAACAAACACTAAATTGCAGCATGTTCACTCACTCCAGCATTTTGCAGTGAACATGACTACATAGGATGAGTCTCTGATAATGTCCTGCACCAGTCACCTGAATTCTGCAGCAACGGAGCATCAGAGCTGCTTATTCCACCATTGTGTGGAGGGCATTTTGATGTCTAAATAAATGATATACTGTATTTGGAAATGTCAAGGATGGTTTTAAATTGGATATCTGTTTTTGAAACTCCCAGGAAAGGCTGTAAGCTGAACCCTGTGCAGCAGCCTGTGTGTCCAGCAATGTGTAAACCTCAGGACAGTGAAGCAGAGATGACGGGCTGGCTATAGCCTGACTTCACTGGCTTAAAAGGAATCTGTCACCAGGTGTTTGCTGCTCTCATCTCGGGGATCTCTTCATGATATGGGGCAAGAGATCACATTTCCAGTGATATATCACTTACTTTACTGGTTGCTGCTACCGATTTACCATTTTTCTGAATGCGGAGTTCTGTATAACCCCGCACACACGACTGATTGACAGCTTTCTGCTTAGGCACAGTGTACACAGAAGGCTGCCAATCCGTGGGGGTTGGACTAATTGGTAGCAGGTTTACTCATAGAATCCTAGTATGGTAGAGTTGGAAGGATCATTGTATCCAACGTTTTTCTAAATCATCCTAGCTAGATGCTTATCAGCCTTCTGCTTGACGTTTTCCATCTATGCAGAGCTCACAACCTCCCGTGGCAGCCGGTTCCACTCCCTGACTGCACTCGCTGTCAAAGTTTTTCCTAATGTTTAATCTGTATCTCCTTGCTTTCAGTTTCATCCCATTCATATCATCTGTGAATTTTATGAGTTATCCAATAATTCCGTTGTCCGGATAATTTATAACAATATGAACAATACTTGGACCAGGACAGAGTCTTGCGGCACCCTGCTTTTAACTTTTTTTCAGTTCATTGTGCAGCCATTTAGCCAGTTGTGAATCCAGTGATTTTTAGTCTGTTCTGTATTTGATTTTTCAATGTGGAGATTATGTGATACTTTAATGAATACGTACAGGAGTCAACATTTACTATATCCACGGCATTTCCTGGGTCCAACTATTCGACATTGTTGTAGAAGGAATTCAGGTTGGTCTGACTAGATTTATTGGACACAAAGCCTTGCTAGCTCTGGTTAATTCCTTCCGTTTCCTAAGTAAATGTTCCTTGACAATTTGCTTGAAGATTTTTCCCTTCTATGGATGTCTGGCTTACTGGGCAGTAATTTCCTGGATTTCTTTCCTTTTTGTAGATGGGGACAACATTTGCCCTTTTCCAATCTAGAGGGACCACTCCCTACGTTTTTCATAACGTAGTGAAAGTCATGGAAAGTGGGTCTATTATTCTATTATTTACTCACTTTCAGGATTCTAGGGTGTAAATCACCTGGCCCCTGGGGACTTGGTTTCCTTTAGCTTGGTTAAGTGTTCTATCAATATTTTGCTTATTGTCATCTTAAATTCTTCCTGATTGTCATTTCTATCATTATTGTTGATGCCTGTATTAGCTTTTTTGTGAGCAGACTGATGCAATATATGATTGTAGTATATCCACCTGCTGCTCCACCTAGTTGACTGACTCACCTTTTTTCCTTCTTCAGTACTCCAATGGTTGCCTTCACTTTTCTTTTACTTTAACATAGCCCCCCCAAATCCTTTTACGTTACTCTTGGCTTCTTTTGTAAGCTTCCAGTCGTTTTCAGCCTTGGCTGCTTTGATGCTTGTCTTGCAGAATCTGTAAACTGTCATGTACTCTTCCTTAGGTATAATCCCCATCTTCAACTTGTATGTTTCCGTTTTCTTTTCTAGGGTGCAATGTAATTTTTGGGTCATCTCTCTTGCTTTGATTAGGACTTTCCTATTTTTCTTCCTTTTAGGTATTTACTTCTTGTACATTAAGTATTTCCTAACTGAAGATTTCCCACCATACTTGTGCAGTTTTTTGCTTAAAGTGTAAATGTCATTTCATTGACATAAAAATAGGTCACATTGCAGCTAAGATGATGCTTTTTTTGCTATATGACTTATTTTCTCACATTTTCCTGTACTCCTTTAAAAACTGCATTTTATGGCTGTGTGGGCATAGCCAGCATCTGTCACCATTGTGTGTATTTCCACAACTTCTGAGAGCAGGTTGAAAGGGAGCAGTGCAATGTGACAGAGAAAGGGTTAATGGATTGTGACTGAGCCGTGTGGAGCCAGATGAAGAGTTTGCACTGATCCTGACCTGATGTTGCTTAGCAACTATTATGCTGCAGACTGAGCTAATGTGATATATTGTTTCCTCATAAGTTGCAGTCAGCAGTGTAGGCCACGCCACTCCCCTCCCTTTATATGGTTACATGTCCCGTATTCAGTTTGAAGATGGTTCTGAGTGAGAATGAGCATATGTCTGCTTCACACAGTGTAGTGGGGACACCTTGTGATGGTTTGAATGGTTTTCAACCAGAATTTTCTTATAAAGTGTATTAAAAGGTTTATTAAAATCGTTTGCTCTACATTATTAAATAAAATGGAATTCTACCAACTTTTGCCTTTAAACCCTTGATCTCTGCTTTGGTACTACAAGCCTTGATCTGTCTTCTCAAATTTTCTTAAGCCCCAGTCACACATAACGAGATCGTTAGCGGGATTGTGACGTTACAATGATCTCTCCAGCGATGTCGCTATGTGTGACATCTAGCCGCGATAAGGCCCCTGCTGTGAGGTCGCTGATCGCTGCAAAGGGCTCAGGACCATTTTTTGGTTGTTGGTCTCCCGCTGGTCAGCATGCATCGCTGCGTGTGACGGCGAGGGACCAATGACCAGCGATCTCACAGGCTGGTAACCATGGTAAACATCGGGTATCTAGGCAGCGCGTGCTGCCTAGATACCCGATGTTTATCATGGTTACCAGTGTCCTCCCTGCTTACAGGCTGAGCTAAGTAGGGAGGACACTGGTAACATCGCTTCCAGCGATGTGGTGGTGGCTCCCTGGTCGCTGGGGAGATCTGCCTGTTTGACAGCTCCCCAGCGACCAGGTAACGACGCTCCAGCAATCCCGGCAGGTCGTTATCGCTGTCGGGATCGCTGGAGCGTTGTTGTGTGTGACAGGACCTTTACTCTTGCAACTGCAAATTCAAAAGCACAGTTCTCTAGTTGTGATAATCTGCTGATGGTGTAGTTTTCATACATGATTCTAAGCAGACCAGTAAGTGGCACATTGATTAAATTAATGTTGGTGTTTGTCTCTACATTATGCTGCTGACATTCCCTATTAAAAGTTGTCTTTTAGTGTGGCTTGGTCACCATTCCCATGTGATCTGACACTCCAAACCGTATATACTCGTGTATAAGCCGAGTTTTTCAGCACAAAAAATGTGCTGAAAAGTCCCCCCTCGGCTTATACACGAGTATATACGGTAATAAAAAAAAAAAAAAAAAATATACAGCCCCCCCGTGGTATACCGGGCCCCCCCTGTGGCCACCTGTAAAGGAAGCGATGATTATACTTATCGGGTCGCCGACGCCGACGCCGCCGCTCTGTCACCGTCCATCACCGCGCTCCTCCTGGTCTTCATGCTTCCTTCACCGTCGCACAGGAAATGACGTCATTTTCTGTGCGCCGATGAAGGAAGCATGAAGACGGGAAGGAGCGCGGTGACGGACGGTGACAGAGCGGCGGCGTCGGCGTCGGCGACCCGATAAGTATAATCATCGCTTCCTTTACAGGTGGCCACAGGGGGGGCCCGGTATACCAGGCGGGAGGGCTGTATACAGCCGGGTACCGCTGTATACAGCGGGGGCTGCTGTATACCCCTCTGGGGCTGCTAAATACCCCTCTGGGGCTGCTGTATACCCCTCTGGGGCTGCTGTACACCCCTCTGGGGCTGCTATATACCCCTCTGGGGCTGGGGCTGCTATATACCCCTCTGGGGCTGGGGCTGCTGTATACAGCTCTGGGGCTGCTGTATACAGCGCTGGGGCTGCTGTATACCCTCTGGGGCTGCTATATACCCCTCTGGGGCTGCTATATACCCCTCTGGGGCTGCTATATACCCCTCTGGGGCTGGGGCTGCTGTATACCCCTCTGGGGCTGCTATATACCCCTCTGGGGCTGCTATATACCCCTCTGGGGCTGGGGCTGCTGTATACCCCTCTGGGGCTGCTGTATACAGCTCTGGGGCTGCTGTATACCCCTCTGGGGCTGCTATATACCCCTCTGGGGCTGCTATATACCCCTCTGGGGCTGCTGTATACCCCTCTGGGGCTGCTGTATACCCCTCTGGGGCTGCTGTATACCCCTCTGGGGCTGCTGTATACCCCTCTGGGGCTGCTGTATACCCCTCTGGGGCTGCTGTATACCCCTCTGGGGCTGCTATATACCCCTCTGGGGCTGGGGCTGCTGTATACCCCTCTGGGGCTGCTGTATACCCCACTGGGGCTGCTGTATACCCCTCTGGGGCTGCTGTATACCCCTCTGGGGCTGCTATATACCCCTCTGGGGCTGCTATATACCCCTCTGGGGCTGCTATATACCCCTCTGGGGCTGCTGTATACCCCTCTGGGGCTGCTGTATACCCCTCTGGGGCTGCTATATACCCCTCTGGGGCTGCTATATACCCCTCTGGGGCTACTGTATACCCCTCTGGGGCTGCTGTATACAGCTCTGGGGCTGCTGTATACAGCTCTGGGGCTGCTGTATACCGCTCTGGGGCTGCTATATACCCCTCTGGGGCTGCTGTATACCCCTCTGGGGCTGCTGTATACAGCTCTGGGGCTGCTGTATACCCCTCTGGGGCTGCTGTATACAGCTCTGGGGCTGCTATATACCCCTCTGGGGCTGCTATATACCCCTCTGGGGCTGCTGTATACCCCTCTGGGGCTGCTGTATACCCCTCTGGGGCTGCTGTATACAGCTCTGGGGCTGCTGTATACAGCTCTGGGGCTGCTGTATACAGCTCTGTGGCTGCTGTATACCCCTCTGGGGCTGCTGTATATACCACTGGGGAGGCTACTGTATACTACCACTGGGGAGGCTGCTGTATACTACCACTGGGGAGGCTGCTGTATACCACTGAGGGGGCCTGTATACCACACTGCTGGGGGCTGTATACCTGTGCTGGGGTCCACCCTCGGCTTATACACGAGTCAATAGGTTTTCCCAGGTTTTGGGGGCAAAAGTAGGGGGGTCGGCTTATACACGGGTCGGCTTATACACGAGTATATACGGTAATTAATCCTGTTATCCCTGTGCACGCTCTGCCTTCCCTGTGGTATACAGATATGGAATAGCAATAATGAAGCTTTGCCGTCTTCTTCGCGTTACACTTGTTTATTGGACAGAAGAGTATACACAACTCCTATATTTAGTTTGTGCATTTTTTTTTTACCGTATAAGTGTTGGCAATTAGTCAATATTTTATTTTAATTAGCAGCAAATCCTGTAGTAACGACTTTAATCTTTTCGTAGCCAGGGCTGGGCCAGCCTGGATTTTCCAGTAAACACAGCTGTACTTGGTATAAGGTGGCTGCAGGGGATGTGCGATGCTAATTACAGATGCTAATTTTATCTCTTGGGCTCAGTAACCCCTCGATTTCCAGCAGGGCAGCGTGGTGAGCCTGAGCCATGGGGCCTTTATGTTCTCTTCTGGTAGCTACTGGCAATGAGATTTCCAAGGCAGAACTGAAATATAGAAAGATTTTTTTCTTTTCATGATTGTTTTACTGTTTAGAAACTTTTTTCTGTTTATTTTCATTTTAACTTTTTTTTTTCCTTTTTAATTCTATGTTCTTTTTTCCTTTTTTTTTTTGCCCTTTCCGCGGGTCTGCCCTTTCCGCGGGTCTGCCCTTTCCGCGGGTCTGCCCTTTCCGCGGGTCTGCCCTTTCCGCGGGTCTGCCCTTTCCGCGGGTCTGCCCTTTCCGCGGGTCTGCCCTTTCCGCGGGTCTGCCCTTTCCGCGGGTCTGCCCTTTCCGCGGGTCTGCCCTTTCCTCCTCATTAAAATAAAAATCCTTATGTACTTTTTTAGGACACCTGTGTACTATAGAGGGAGTGCACTAATCATTGTCTCTCCTTGTATACACCTGCCTATGTGTGATTATTTGGCTGGCCATTCAGATATGACACTTATGAGATAGGTTTGGTGGCTGGGCACATATGATCTTTTGGGCCTTGAGAGCCGCTGCCACTTCACCCACTGTAGTAGTAGCGTCTCTGCTGACAGCACAATGTATGACATTTTTACAAATCACATCCGGGCTGTGCAGAGGACATCCTTATCCTACATTGACCTGGGCTGCAGAGTTATAATTCGCAGCACGTAATTTTATGCCACTTATTCCATTTTGACAGGTTTTTGTGTGATGACATTGGATTTCGCAGCAGAAACGTCCCATGACAGCATATCTCCATTTTCCTGACAGTTCTGATTACACAACCCTGCAAAATTGAATTTTTTGAAAAATACAAGAGAAGTTTTCACTGATTTTTATGTAATTTGGTGTGCTGATTACGAAAATGGCCTCCATTTTTTTTCCATCACATAATGATTTTTTTTTGTAAAACCAAGATCGATATTTTTACTAAAATCCTATTTAAAAAGGAATTCTGTCGAACAATTGTACATGTAATATCTGGCAACAGTGGTTTTTCATCCATTTAAATTTATGTATTATATACAGAGGCCCCCCCCCCGCTGGCACACGGCACCTCATCGTATACAGAGGCCCCCTGCTGGCATATGACTCCCCCCTTCGGTATACAGAGGCCCCTGCCTCCGCATTGGTCTCCCCTCCGATGTCCGCAGGCACCCGGGTCCTCCGTCCACTCTTCTCGCTGTATGCAGGCGGGTTCTACATGTGACGCCGGGGCAGTGATGATGTCATCCCTGCTGCGCCGCTCTCAGCAAACCCAGCATACAGCGAGGAGAGTGGGCGGAAGACCCGGGTGCCTGCAGACATCTGAGGGTGAAATCAATGCGGAGGCAGAGGGGGCCTCTGAATACGATGGGGTGGCCGTGTGCAAGCAGGGGGCCTCTGTATACCGATGGGGTGGCCGTGTCCAGCAGGGGTCCTCTGTATACCAATGGGGAGGGCCATGTGCCAGCAGCAGGGGGCCTCTGTATACCGATGGGGGGCAGTGTCCCAGCAGGGGTCCTCTGTATACCAATGGGGAGGGCCATGTGCCAGCAGCGGGGACTTGTATGCCGAGGGGCTCTGTATATTTAAATTTAATGAATAAAAACCACTGTTGCCAGATATTGCATGTACAATTGTTCGACAGAATTCCTTTTTAAATAGGATTTTAGCAAAAATATCGATCTTGGTTTTACAAAAAATCCTTACGTGATGGGAAAAAATGGAGGTCGTTTTCGTAATCAGCACACCAAATTACATAAAATCAGTGAAAACGTTCTTTTGTATTTTTTTCATCACACGCCTGTGTAACTGAGAATAGCAGCAATACAAATGAAATACATTTTTCAACATGATATAATGTTACATTTTTAGGATTGTTGGTTGGACACACAATTTGGTTACTGCAAAAATGATTTAACAAAACCTAATTTTCTCCTGGGTTTCCTTTTAAGAGTCAGGGGTGACCGCCATAATCACAGTTTATTTTATAACCTAATTTTACTCTACCCGGACGCATAGTCCCATAATGCCGGGCAAACACAAGTATTAAATCCATGATGAGCAGCTGATTTATCATTGGCCGTTCTGTAGGTAAAGACCTTCATGGAACAGGTCTGATCTATGATTTGTAATCTGCTGAGATATTCGGCCTTGATTCTAAACCCATCAACACTTTATCAATCGTCTCAAGATTTAGTCCTTGGCGGAATATTTCACTGCTGGATAATGACATTACCAGATCCCGCTGCACAGCTTATAATGCAACCACTCATTATTACAAGATCTCTGTTTTCAGTCTGTGAATGGGAGTATTTTTTTGTCGTCTTCCCCCCATATATTGGTGTAGATAATATTTTGGACACATGAGACCTAATGAAGGTATTGAGGTACATGGAAGTCTCCACCTGTTCCTTCCTCCCACATCCAGTGTCTAACCAGCTTGACAACAATATCTTCCATGTTATGATAATTGGCACCGTGAGCCTATTAAAAATTAATTTTGCAAAAATCCGAAGTGCTGAAGGTTGACACATCCACTACACACAGCACTACCTTTCTTCGATCAAATACCTTCTCATTAGGTGCTCTGTAAATTGATTTAATGGTTCCGATTAATCAAGACTGGTCTTGGTGAGGGAGTGGTATGCGAGGTGCCCAATTCATTAGCAGACGCACACCCCTTTAATAAATAAGACTAGTGGTGTACACGCCCTTGTAGGCTAGTCACTACGTACGTCTTGCTGTACCTTTTATATATTTTATAAAAATAATTAAACTAAACCTAGAAATGAAAGATTAAATTGTCAAGACTCAGTTTTCTCCGTGTTAACAGCTTTTTCTGCATAGGATTTCTACTAAGCAGCCAGTTCTCTACAAATCCTACAGAGAACGAGGGATAATATCCCACTGAGCAGCTCCTTTTTAGTCTGATGGCAGATTGAAACCCCACCCATTAGTCAAGGGGGTGGAGCTTGGTGACCTTTTCTCCTACAGCAGAAATGGTAGAAGGGGGAGGTTTCTGCTGCAGACCATTATCTTCTAGTTTTACGCTTGACCGTGAGGAAGAAAGAGGATATGGCTGATCTCCAGAGACTGAGATTTTTCTATATATCCCCATATAAAACTAAGCTGGAAAGATAAATATCACAGAAATGTGTGAACATATAGTGAGGGGCTCACCTTTTGGGAATGTGAGAGCCACAACCAACTGTAATGGTGTAACCACAACTGCTGCCGTCACCATGGGATTACAATTATGGACCAATCATCATGGTATCATGAACACTCACTATCAGGAGGAATGAACACTTGGATTCTGATAATGAACCGGTAGTAGAAGGTGTATGTGCCGCGCTGTCGGGAATGAGCACTTTCACTTGGAGTATGTTCATGGTGATTTTTCAACTGTTTGTAGTTGAAACGCATTGATAAAAAATCACCACGATCGTATTTCAAGTGCGTGATCATTCCCGACAGCGCGGCACATACACCACCTGCTACCGATTCATGATCATATTCCAAGTGACATTCCTGATACGTGGCACATACACCTCATGTCTACATATCCAGGGAAATTGATCCATCCATTGTCAATAGGGATCTTCTATAGAGTTCATAATAAAGTGATATGTGCACACCTTCACACGTTCATTGATATATTAATGAATCTATACTGTGGCACATACACCTTTATATCAGGAATGATCACTTGAATATCAAGTTTATAGTGAAGGGGTGCACATGACACTTATATATCATGATCATATAAAGTTGTGTGCCATCCAGAATGATCCTTGGATATGATAGAACTATAGGTGCACATAACTTCTACTATCAGTTCATATCAAATTCCAAGTGATCATTCCTGATGGTGTGGCACATACACCTTCTACTATCGGTTTATCATATTCCAAGTGGTCATTCCTGATAGCGTGGCACATACACATAACTGTGGAACGGAGGGGCATACAAGGAAATGAGAGACTGTTCCGGAATCGGTGGAGCGGCTCCTATTGGTTGAGGGACTTCATTTCAATGTAAAAAAAAATATCCAGTGACCGGTTTGCATTAAGTTTGTTTGCGATCCCTGAAACGTCAGATTAAGACGACATAATCCCGTTTTAGGTGCACACGCAGCTGTATTTTATAACCGATTGGTGACATTCTCCTTTCTTGAAGATGACATGTTAATTTATGAGCATACAATGTGTGATGAATCTGGAGAGCTGCTTAATAAGGATCGCTGCTGATAGAATGTAATTAATACTCTATAGATAAAACTGCTGGTGCCATCGGCCAAGGTGGGGGATAGGCCTATTTCTTCTGGATAATGAATACATTTAATACAAAATTAATCACAGATCACATTTACTGGCTTTCATTATACAAATGGAGGCCTATTCTAAATGGGTGTGTTTATCATGGATGGGGCATAGCCCATGTATGCGGGTCACGTGGTGAAGGTGCCTCCATATAATCTGATTACAGTGCCGGAGACGCTGTGATGGATGACTTGCTCATACTTGGAATTCCTGAGATGGCTAATTGATGGTCTGCATGCTGGGACAAATGTAGACAGCTACCTCCGCTCTTGGCCGTGCCAGGAATTATGGCAGAGTGCTTTCCCTTTTGTCTGTAGATGTCATGATATGTTTGTTTAGTCTTAAGATGCCCATTTGTCCGGAGACAGTTTTAAATATTTAAGATTGGGACCACATTGTGAGCATTAGCGGAGACTCGCCGTCTGTGATAGAAATACTTCTCTATGCAATAAGCATCTCGTCTTGTGATAAACACAGTTACTATCTTAATATTCTATACCTCTTGTGTCTTTTCACCCGTCTAGGCAGCTTCCCTCTATGTCTAGATCAATATTTTGTCCTCCATCTCGTGTATTTAGCAGTGGCACAGTTTGGTGGGCATTAGCCTACTTCCTATGAGGAGATATGGAGCATAATGCACACATTAAAGGGTTATTCTCTTTTTGTGATTGGATAAAGGGGATAACGGAATAATTAATGGTGTCTGACTGCTTGGGACTCAAATGATACCAAGAATACACCTCTACAGAGCCCAATCAACACACGTTGTGCATGTTCAGCCTCTACCAGTGGCATAACTTTGAAGATCATGGACCCTGATGCAAAAGCTCCAACGGGGCCCCCAATAATTGCAAATCTTTAATACAATAGTCTTTTTCCAAAGGACTTTTGGGGCCCCCTAGGCTCCAGGGCCTGGGTGCAATTGTTGTAGGTACGCCCCTGTCCTACACTTAATTCATTGTCAGTGGACTGCTGAAGAATGAGTACAGCGTTCACTATTTACCGCTGCCTCCTGGCGTGATCTTGACGTCCTGTGTGAATACCTTGTTGTTCTTGTGCCACCAGTTTTGCCTAGCTGTGAGTACAGAGGCCAAGTGCTATGGTGAGGGCATGGTAGGATAGTACCTACACTTCCTTACTATAATGTCTGATGTCAGGGGAGTCAAACTCAAAGAAAGGACCAAAATTTAAAGCGTGGACAAGGTCGCAGGCTAAACTAGTTGTGGGCTCCACATCATCCTCCATACAAGTAATGGACCTCGCAGCCATACAGAGGAATGGACCCTCGCAGCCACACAGAGGAATGGACCCTCGCAGCCACACAGAGGATGGACCCTCGCAGCCACACAGAGGAAATGGACCCTCGCAGCCACACAGAGGAGTGGACCCTCGCAGCCACACAGAGGATGGACCCTCGCAGCCACACGAGGAATGGACCCTCGCAGCCACACGAGGAATGGACCCTCGCAGCCACACAGAGGATGGACCCTCGCAGCCACACAGAGGATGGACCCTCGCAGCCACACAGAGGAATGGACCCTCGCAGCCACACAGAGGAAGTGGACCCTCGCAGCCACACAGAGGAATGGACCCTCGCAGCCACACGAGGAATGGACCCTCGCAGCCACCAGAGAGTGGACCCTCGCAGCCACACAGAGGAGTGGACCCTCGCAGCCACACAGAGGATGGACCCTCGCAGCCACACAGAGGAGTGGACCCTCGCAGCCACACAGAGGAATGGACCCTCGCAGCCACACAGAGGAAGTGGACCCTCGCAGCCACACGAGGAGTGGACCTCGCAGCCACACAAGTATGTGGACCCTCGAGCCACACAGAGGAGTGGACCCTCGCAGCCACACAGAGGAGTGGACCCTCGCAGCCACACAGAGGAGTGGACCCTCGCAGCCACACAGAGGAGTGGACCCTCGCAGCCACACAGAGGAGTGGACCCTCGCAGCCACACAGAGGAGTGGACCCTCGCAGCCACACAGAGGAGTGGACCCTCGCAGCCACACAGAGGAGTGGACCCTCGCAGCCACACAGAGGAGTGGACCCTCGCAGCCACACAGAGGAGTGGACCCTCGCAGCCACACAGAGGAGTGGACCCTCGCAGCCACACAGAGGAGTGGACCCTCGCAGCCACACAGAGGAGTGGACCCTCGCAGCCACACAGAGGAGTGGACCCTCGCAGCCACACAGAGGAGTGGACCCTCGCAGCCACACAGAGGAGTGGACCCTCGCAGCCACACAGAGGAGTGGACCCTCGCAGCCACACAGAGGAGTGGACCCTCGCACGTGCCCACCCACAGAGGAGTGGACCCTCGCAGCCACACAGAGGAGTGGACCCTCGCAGCCACACAGAGGAGTGGACCCTCGCAGCCACACAGAGGAGTGGACCCTCGCAGCCACACAGAGGAGTGGACCCTCGCAGCCACACAGAGGAGTGGACCCTCGCAGCCACACAGAGGAGTGGACCCTCGCAGCCACACAGAGGAGTGGACCCTCGCAGCCACACAGAGGAGTGGACCCTCGCAGCCACACAGAGGAGTGGACCCTCGCAGCCACACAGAGGAGTGGACCCTCGCAGCCACACAGAGGAGTGGACCCTCGCAGCCACACAGAGGAGTGGACCCTCGCAGCCACACAGAATAATGTGGCCATCATAGTCCTCTTCATTTTCCCCTGCTATATCTGTCCTGGAATACAGAGCTCTGAAGCTCTTCACTGCTCATCACCTTGGCTGCGAAGTAGTGACTAAATTGCATCTACTGTAATGAGACGTTGGATGCAGAATTATGGGGGAGCGTTCACTACTACCATCACTCTCAACCGGCGGCATCCAAGACTCAATACAGATGACAGCACAATGCCAGGAGGGAGGATGCAGCCATCACCATTATTGCGGACCTAATAAAATCACCCTGCAGGGCAGAGTCTGATGTGTGTGCTCAAGAGAAATCCAGTGTTTAATTTTATTTTTATTTCTTTTTTAGTTTAGTTTTTTTTTTTTTTTTTTGGGGGGGGGGAAGAGTTATCCTGCTGTAATGTAACAGTTCATTCAGAAAGATGACTGGCGACATGATAAACGTCAGTCAGTGATCATGGTTCTTCTAACCTCCACATAGACAGTTGATTCTTTATGAAGATGTGACTTGTTTCTCTTTGTGCAGATAATGTTCCTGTCTCTTTCCTGTAAATAGCGGTATACAGATTAGACACGGGTGCTTAATATGTTTATTACTGTCTGGCGTACATTCCCGCCTGTACGGTTTCTCCTCTGCTTGTTCCCTCCCCGTCCATTGCTTCCATGCTATGTAGTGATGTGGAGCGAGCAGTCTCTAGATCTCGCCAATTCCCTGTGTCCTGAACCGTTTCCCAATCATTTGTAATATCTCTTCTGGTTCTGTTTCATGGAGGATCTTGTCTGTGCACCGAGCTCTTGGCCAGCACTGTGTATTGTCCCACACCCGGCTCGTCTCATCCCAGGCCTTCCAGCCAATTGGCTCTGCATTCTCTTGTTTTTTGGACGCACTTTCTTCCCAGAAAATAATCTAATCTCACAACTATGTTTGACATCTGGCTTCCACTAAATCCATAATTAGGAGTACGGGTGTGAACGTCTCCATGGGATTTTCTTTCCACATCTCTGAAAACACTTCACTTGCTGATTGACCTGTATGAATTGGAGTTTTACTGCACAGAATGTGATTTTGTTTTGGTTTTCTTTTCACTTTTCTAGTTTTCAAGGAAGCCTCGGTAGCAGACGTTATAACCATTAATGAGAGGTTGAGTCTTCAGAAACACCAAATAGTCCAAGTGTGAGTCGAGATGTTCATCCCCATCTTGTATCTCTGAAGTGATGGCGAGGGGGAACTATTATAGTTTATGGATGTGAAAGAGGCAACTTGGATAAGAAAAGGCAAACAAACAAAGCATCGTATATACACGTATATATGCAGTAGAAGGCTGTCATTACTGATCTTGTTTGACGTCTGATGGTAGCCTTTTCACAGAACCTAAATGCCATCTATAGATGATCAGGGGGGTGGGGGCTTCTCACCACGAGCTCATATTGGAGCCACTGATCTGAGTCTGGCTTGCAGCACCCTCGTCAAAATCGATTGTTGCTGGGGCTTTCTGGAGCAGGAAACTCAACCACCCAAATTACGAAGCGCCTCGCTGCTTTGGCTCCAAAGATGGGATCTGGAGGAGGTTGTCCTTGTAGGGTGTCTATATCCCCTAAGAGGTTTTGTGAAGCTTTTGCTCCAGTCCATGAGCCAAAATTAATTGAAAGAAATAAAATGGCAGAAAATTCATTTATTGGCCCTAAAAGTGGTATATATCAGCTTAGCATGCAAGGATCGGGCATGTTTAAATTCAACGTGCTTGATCTTTCCATCCGCTATCTTAGGAAATCCTGGAAAGTACATAAATGCATAGTGATTTAGCCAACAGTTATTAATGTGTAAGGACAGATGAAGGCTCCCGTACACATTGGATTGCTGGCGTCTGCTCGATAACGCTCTACAGCTTTGCAACACACAGGAGTCTATGAGAAAACCCATACCAGACTGCTCTGGCATAGGCTCAACTCCTTACCGAGCAAAAGGATTGGTTGCTGAAATTACCCCTGCCAGAGTCTTCTTTCTGCATTGGTGGTAAGAGCCTGGAGACCCCGATGTATATTTAACTGTTTGCGATTCTGCAGATATTTTGTGACTTCTACTGACTTTTCCTGAAGGAGTAAGGATATGAGCACACCGGACCGGCATCAGCACCTGAGCAATTGCCAAGGCCCTGGACAGCTACGGAGACCCGCTCCCTATCAGGGACAGGCAGCAACTGAGTGCGAACTACAGCACTGCCAGTCCACATGGCTAATTTGCATGTTATGTGCTTCAGATGTATCCCATACCAAGTAGCCATGTGGTGGGCCAAGGGGCAGAGGTACTTCATCCTTATCTGACTGCAGCAGAGTGATAAGGTCATCACACTGCAACCTGTTCAGACTGTGGAATGAGGAGGAGCATGAACAGAGGAGCTGGCGGCTAGGATGTGGAGGGGACAGCATCTGAAGAGGACACAGGCCCTGGGGGAGCGGATGGAAGGGGAGTATAATCGTGGTATTTTTTTGTTTGTTTTCTTTTATGCTGTGTGTTGCAAATGGGGGATTATATGTACTTGGCTGGGGACCTATATACCAGGAGGAGAACCACCATATTCTATATACAGTAATTTGCAGGCTGTGCTAGTCGAAATATATATTATCTGGAGGCTGTGCTGGACTGTATATATCATTTTAAGGCTGCATGCTGGCTGGCACAGCCTCCCAATAGTATATACAGCCCAGCAGCAACCTCCAAAATAATACAGCCCAGAGCCTCTTTATTATGAACTAGCTGTTCTACCCGGCTACGCCCGGGTTAATAAGTAACTGCTGTTGGCTTTAAAAAAATTTGAATTTGAATATGTCATATTAATGACCTGCAGGAAAATAGAAGCTGAGCTGTGATTGGTTGCTATAGGCACCCTAATAAATCTCCAGCCAACAGTAAACCCTCCCCCCGGCCGGGCAGTATATGTTACCTCACACATACACATAAGGCAGATGTCAGTCACATGAGCTGTCTTTAATTCCCTATATGGCACATGTGTTGCACATTGGCTATTTTTAATGTTTATGTTTGGAAATTAAAGATAGCACACATATGAGGCGAGTTGTGTGAGGTGATTTGTGCACATCTGTGTCTGTCTGGTTGTGTGTGGTCCCCTGTGGGGTGGTGCATGTGTCCCTATAGGGTGTGTAGATGTGTGTGTGTGTGTCCCTGTAGGATGGGGGGGGGGGTCTGTGTGGTCTCTGTGTTGTGTGTCTGTTTTGTGGTTGTGTGTGTCGCGTCCCTGTGGGGTGAGTGGATGTGTCCCTATAGGGTGTGTTAGTGTGTCCAGTGGGTGTGGGGTGGAGCCTGTGTGGTGTGGTGTGTGTGTGTGTGTCTGTGGGTGAGTGCATGTCCTGTCCTGGGGGGGGGGGGTCTGTGTGGTATGTTTGTGTGTCGTGTGTGTTGGGTTTGCGTGGTGAGTATCCAATGTTGGGGTTGCACCTTAGCAACTATACACTTGCTGCTACTCTTGTGTGCATGTCGTGTGTATACATGTCCCTGTGCGTGGTGAATATTTCATTTACAGTGACTATATGCTGGTATATGCTGTTAATCTTTGGCGCTGTCATTAAACCTCTCTCATTCACAACTGGTAACTGTCACTTTTTCCCCATTATGTAGATAGGGCCAAAATTGTTTGGTGAATTGGAACGTGCGGGGTTAAAATTTCGCTTCACAACATAGCCTATGACACTCTTCGGAGTCCCTGACGTGTGGCTGTGCAAAATTTTGTGGCTGTAGCTGGCAGCTGTCGATTTTCCTCCCACACTTTTCCT
This sequence comes from Allobates femoralis, assembly GCA_033576535.1. Taxonomy (NCBI): domain Eukaryota; kingdom Metazoa; phylum Chordata; class Amphibia; order Anura; family Aromobatidae; genus Allobates; species Allobates femoralis. The sequence continues at coordinate 68,564,011 of JARQOC010000001.1, read as the reverse complement.
TTTACTTTATCTCCATTATGTAGATAGGGGCAAAATTGTTTGGTGAATTGGAACGCGCGGGGTTAAAATTTCGCCTTACAATATAGCCTATGAGCTCTTCGGGGGTCCAGATGTGTGACTGTGCAAAATTTTGTGGCTGTAGTTGCGACGTGTAAAGGCCAATCCCGGATATACATACACACATTCAGCTTTATATATTAGATATACAGCCCAGCACGGCCTCCAAGTAAATATACAGCTCAGCATCCTCTATAGAATATATAAAGCCTTGCACAGCAGCCTCTATAATAATATATACAGCTCTGCATAGCCTCAGTATTTTATATACAACCCACTCAGGAGCTCTATATTCTATATACACAACCTGCAGCTTCTGTATTATGTTCATGAATCGTGGTACTAGTGCATGTCAATGAATTAGAATATAATCAAAAACTAATTTCATTAATTCAATACATAAAGTAACACATTATATAGTCATTACAATCAGAGTGATCTATTTCATGTGTTTATGTAAATGTTGATGATTATGGCTTACAGCCAATGAAAACCCAAAGATCATTATCTCAGAAAATTAAAGTAGGGAGGATGAAGGGTTAAAAACTGTGCTGCTGTATTCCACGAGACATCAAAGGGCGAATATAATACTGATTTATTAGTCAATGTGTTTCAGGTATCACAGAAAAGTCCTGAAATATGGCAATATAGTATTGATTTTTGATGATATTCTGATTCGTTGAGATGCACTAGTGTGTGTTAAAGAGGATCACTGAGACTATAGCCCAGGGCCCACAAAAACCTGGAGCCGGCCCTGTGTACACACATTTGTTTTCTGGTTGCAGAAAAATTTGCCAATACTTGTTTTGTCAGGAAGGACCCTGCGTAAAATACATGCATTTTTCTTCATTCATTTATTTGTTTTTTATAGTGTGGTGTTTTTTTTCCCTCCCTTTAAATGGATGGAAACTGCTGAAAGAATTTACGTCCTGAATTAAGAAACAAAATACCCCAGCTGTGAGTGTGCAAGAGGAAAAATGGCCACGCGTGCCTGACATTGTAGAAATCTCATTGTTTTCTATGTGTTTTACAGTACCAGGAAAACCAGTGTGTGAACAAGTCCTAAAGGATTACACTCATGCACACACTGCACACATTACGTTTTTGAGTTTTTTACCTCAGTATTTGTAAGACAAAACCAGGAGTGGAGCAATCAGAGGAAAATTTAAAATAGAAACACATCACCACTTCTGTATTTATCACCCACTGCTGGTTTTATCTTACAAACACTGAGGTAAAAAAACTCACCAAAAACTGTGTGTGAACATAGCCTAAAAGGAAAAGTTTAATTGAAACCCCTCCAGTTACCATCTATTAGAACGGATCCAGCAGTAAGGTTCACATTTGCGTGCGGCAGCGCAGTGTGTGGTGTGCATACACACGCAATACTGAATGCAGACACTTTTATGTGAACGCAGCAGTGATTGTCTGCATGTGTTCCATAATAGTGCCTATAGGAATCAGTATAATTGCCTGGTCATTATAATACGGCCCAGCCATAGAAATTGGAGAGAAAGAGAGTTTGCCTGCAGATGGCACTGCGCACACTTTGACTGCCATTCATTCTTTGTGTGTGTCTGTCTGCTTGCTTTAAAAAACAAAGCAGCCTGCCACGCACAAAAATTCCAACTTGTTGCGTTCGGTAGGCGCACAAATTATGCGCATCCGAACAGCAAACGCAACTGAACGTAGCCAAAATCGATACTATGCTTTCCCATGTAAGGGTATGTGCCCACATAGTGGTTTAGTGACGTTCAAACAGTCAGTAAACCGGTGGAAATTTGCAGGAGCCTAGAGTTCTGAGCTCTGAAATCTCCAGCGGTTTCCCAGCGATGTGCACAGCGTTTTTCAGTCTGTTTTTTCCGGCGGTTTTCTATGGAGGATTTTGTTCATGAAAATCGATCAAAAACCGCTGAGAAGAATTGACATGTTGTATGCTCCTAAACCGCTAGGAAACCGCTCAACCTCTGGCAGATCCGCTCACATAAACCCACTATGTGTGCACAGCGTTTTCTAAATTACATAGGGTTACTTGTAAGTCCTAACGCTGCTTAGGATTTACATAAATTTAAATAAAACCTATGCTAAACCGCGGCGTTTTCCTGCTAAACGACGTTAACCACTATGTGGGCACATACCCTTAGGCTCCTTTCACATCAGCGGTTTTCACTGATGTGCAGAAAATCCAGCAGGTGGCGCCGGATCTGCCGCCTAATGGCCGACTTGCAGCCTGGATCCAGCAAGCCCCATGTATTGTCTATGGGGCTTGCGGTCTGGTGCGGTTACGCCGGATGCGGCAGAATCCAGCACTTGCGGCCACGAAGAAAAAAAAACGCTGTTTGCGGCTTTCTTTTGTTTTTTTTTTCCCGCGACTGCAAGTGCCTGATCCGGACGATCTGGCAGAACCGCACTTGCCGCACCAGACCAGAAGCCCCATAGACAATGCATGGGGCTTGCCGGATCCAGGCTGCAAGTCGCCCGTTAGGTGGCAGATCCGGCGCCAACTGCTGGATATGCCACACATCAGCAAAAACCACTGATGTGAAAGGGCCCTTAGCCAACACAGCGCATGCATCCTCTGTTTATGTTCGGTCATGCCGCCAATGTGAACCCAGCCTAATATCTGGCATGTAAGTTTGTTTTGAGAAAAAAAAAGTTTTTTTGCAGGATCTTTTCTTTTCTTTCTTCCCATTGGAGTCTACGGAGAACAGATCAGTTGATGGATTTCTATTTAGCCATCTGTTTTATTTGTAAAGGATCCATTTTTTGGTTACTGGAACAGTTTTAAATGCAAGATAAAAAGCGATCAGGTAACAGATCTGTTTTCCATAGACTCCCATGTTAAAAGATCCTGCAGAAATCAATTTCTTCAAAACCGACAGTTGTTTGCACAACTTTTTTGCCAACAGATCGCTGCAGGATCTATTCTAAGGCTATGTGCACACGCTGATTATTTGAGGAGTTTTTTTTACCTCAGGATTTGTAGATAAAACCAGGAGTGGAACAATCAGAGGAAAAGTATAATAGATACACGTCACCACTTCTGTATTATCACCCACTCCTGGTTTTCGGCTACAAATCCTGAGGTAAAAAACTCCTCAAATACTCAGCGTGTGCACATGGCCTAACAGGATGATCACTGGATATGTGAACTCAACCTTACATGATGTTATCAGACATGATCCAGGAATTTGTAGTGCACAGAGATGTGTGTAGGTATAGGACATTTTATTTACCATAGAACAAAAAGGAAAACAACAAGTTCAAGTCAGTTGTTTTTTTTTTTCTGTTTTGAGGGACAGGTGACTGATGTATATTTGACAATGGCATCTGTCTGACTGTGGTGGTCATGTTCATGGGTGGCACGGCGCTCCTCCTGTGGGTTGGGGAGGCCAGGTGCACGTGAGTCCCGCTCATGATATCCACTTTACAAGAATGAGGAGTTTCAAAAATAACCTCATAAGAACTGTTGGTATTTGGAGATCTCCAGCATGAGGCAGTATATTCACACACTTGAGGGGTAATTAACTTTAGAGGACTGACCTCTACCCCTCCATTTGTTTATTTCTAAAGATGGCTCCACACATTGCAGGTCTGAGCCTCTTTCCTCCATCTGTTCTTACTTACTATTTCCATGTGATGAAGTCTGCGGAGTCAAATAAGATAATTAGCACCTACTGTGATTGCAACTTCTGAACTATTCACTTATGATGGGGTTTTACACTGCCAGAAAGGGGAGACCTAATGCAGCTGAAGCTCTAGTGTGAAGAAAGTGCTTACTGCAAATTCTGATTCACTGAAATCCTGTAATTGCCTCTGACTTTCCAGACTAAATGGTTGTAGAGATTATATAAGGACATATGACTGATCAGACTACAAGGATATTTATATGATGGTCTGGTACTACAAATGTTTTCTATTACACCCACTAAATGATTAGAAATTGCAGTAGAATTCAATGTGTTGCTATTCGTCGTGTCGCTCCCTTGTGGTGATCCTCCTCAGTCCGCAGAGCTATGAGGAATCTGTAGACGCTTTGAGACGCCAAAAATGGAAGAAGTTTCTTCGGCGTCGCTGCTAATTTTCGGCCAGATTTGTAACTTTGCCCCTTCTGTCCTTTGTGGTGCCGATTACTTAATATTGAACCCATTAAACTGGAGATTCTTCCATAAAGCTGTACTAAACAGCATGTTGATGGCCTTGGGTTTTCTTCTAAGGGAACTTGTCATGATTTCCTCCAGCTGCCACCATGTTATTCAACCTGAAGACTTTTAGGTATTTAACCTCACATTTTTTCGACATAATCAATCAAATCCACCTTTTTTTCTTCTTTAAAACTATGTAAATAAGCGCCAGGCAGTCTAATGCAGTTGCTCGGACCATGCCCTTATCTGCCCCTTATGAGCCTCTTTGCCTCCTAATTGATGTGCAAAATCACCCTTCCGGCTGCCACACCAAATTGTATCACGCGAACGCCATTGAGCTCAAGGCTGGCACTAGCGCACTGAACACTGCCATGTTCACCGTGGTGAGACGACATGAACGAAGCACTTGTGCTGGACTTAAGTTCAAGATCTATTGGAAGACCAAGTGAGATGTTTTGCACCATTCAGTCTGATACACAGATCCTCAATTTTGGGTGCAAAGGTTCTAATATCCCACTTATTCTCTAAGCGCTTTAATTCTTTATCTCTCTTCTTATTTCTTGCTTGTTCTTTCCGTCTTTTTCTCGTTCATTTATTTAGTTTTTTTCCCATTGTTTTATTTTTCTCATTCATTCTTTCACATTTGCTCTTTCACTTATCACTGGGGTCTTGTTAGGGGTAATAGGTTAGTGATCATCAGTTTGGTTGCAATTCTTAAATAATGCACAAATGAAGTTGGAGTAGTTATCTCTACTTCATTTCCAGCTGAGCAATGTGATTAAGGTTGGTTTCAAATAGAAATATATCTGCCAAGTTCAGGAGTCCCTGTCATTACCATGACCTTGAATCGGTCCCGGGTCACCTTGCAGCTGTTGTCTGGCATGTGTAGAACAGTTTGTGGTTTTTCTCTATCAGACGATGTGGACAGGTGTTCACTAGGAGTCGTTCCAACTGGCACCGAAATGCTGGGAAAATGTAGGCACCACTTAATTGTCTGTTTCGGTGGCATGCTTCACAATGCTTAAGATCTAGTGTGAGCGGCTGGACCAGCCCAGATTTATAGCATATTCTTTACCGAGCCATAAGGTCCTAAATTCCTCAATGCGATTGTGGTTTACATATACGTATATTTTTTTCCACTTAAAAGAAAACATTTTTTAATCTAATTCTGAGCCCATTCTACATGGGATAATAATAATCTGTACAAGTGTGCACAAGAATGCTAGTTTGATCTTCGTGTTTGTAGTGGCCTTCACGATAATCATTTAGTGCTGATAAACAGGAAGAACTCGTTCATCGGGTTGATATGATCTCTTGTGCAACGTAAAAGATAATAGTTCTCATAGGTAAACTGTCTGGTGTTAAAGGTACTTGCACTGAAATCCATACTAGATCACTCACTCAATGCACGTTGCTTACTATGGCTCCTGCTGTGCAAACGGGCTATTAAACGACTGCCATATTTTTAAAGGTTTACATTTAGTGCCCCGGTCGGTTGCGTGTAAACAGGCCCTTGGAATTGACCTATTACAACTTTTCAAACCTTCCTTCCTTAAACACCTTAAAGTGATCCTAAACCCTGAAACTGCCCCCCCCCGTATCTTTAGACCTGTCCCTGCACCCCTCTTATCATTTCTAGCCATCCCTTTTGCAGAAAAAAATCGCTTTTGTAAAGTAAGAGAAAAAGTTATATTACTTTGTCCTGTGTGAGTTCTCTGTTTCTGAGGAAGCCGCAATGGGCGGGGCCTGTGTGTTGCTGCCTTGTAAATATGCACGCCCCTCTCTGCTTCTAAGAGCCTGGCCGCGTCATGAAAGGGGCGGGGCTAAATCGCGTCATGTCGGAGCCCCGTCCCCTTTCATGACGCGGCCAGGCTCTTAGAAGCAGAGAGGGGCGTGCATAATTACAAGACAGCAGCAGACAGGCCCCGCCATTGCAGCTTGCTCAGAGACAGAGAACCCACACAGGACAAAGTAATATAACTTTTTCTCTTACTTTACAAAAGCGATTTTTTTTCTGCAAAAGGGATGGCTAGAAATAAGAGGGGGTGCAGGAACAGGTCTAAAGATACAGGGGGGTCAGTTTGTGGGTTTAGGATCACTTTAAATGGCTGTTAGACAATCAGCAGCTATCATGACCATCTCGCACTTTAAGGGTATGTGCACATTGGAAGTTTTGTGAGCTGTTTTTTAGCGTTTTCTGCCGGCGTTTTCAGCTGAGTTTTATGTAAATTTATGTTAATCCTAACCAGCGGTTGGATTAACATGCTAGTCAATGGATTTCAGAAAACGCTGTTCACATTAGAACGGTTTTTTTTTTTTTTTTGTTTTTTTTTTCTCCTTTCCACTTTCTTCACCGGTTTTCCACCGGTTTTCAAAGATAGAGCTTGTGACTTCTTTTGAGCGTTTTTCCAGCATATCTAGCTTACAAGTGCACAAAAAAAGTCTTAAAAACGCCAAGAAAACCGCCGAGAAAACGCTGTATAAACGCTAAAAAACCGCTCACAAAACGTTAAAAAAACGATGGACACTGCTGAGGTCAGGAATTTGATCTCCTGAAATTCTACTCCGGTTTTCTGACGGTCTGCAATGATGCAGAACCGTCCAATGTGCACATACCCTTAGGCGGCCGTCACACGCTACGATATCTTGAAAGATATCACTTGAACGCGCCTGATTAAACATCGCGTGAACGATGTCTCTGCGTGTGACGGCAAGATACGACGAGCGAGAAGTTTTCAAATCGCAAGATCGAGATCTGAGCTCCGGACCTCAGATCTTGCGATGAACGATTTTACAAACAGCTTCATCGTGGTGTATAACACCACGATGAACGATCTCACAGCGGCAGAGCCTATGCTGGGAGATGGTAACTATGGTACACGTCGGGTTACTAAGCGATGCGCGGCGCCTAGTAACCCGATGTGTACCATAGTTACCAGCGATCTCGCTGGTCCACATCGCTGGTGAGTCTGTCTGTGTGACATCTCACCAGCGATGTGAGCGATATTGTAAGCGATCGCGCGTGCACGTGATCGCTTACAATATCGTTCAAGATATCGTAGCGTGTGACGGCCGCCTTAGGGTAACCGGTGAAGAAAGTGGAAAGGAGAAAAAAAAAAACGTTCTAATGTGAACAGAGTTTTCTGAAATCCATTGACTAGCATGTTAATCCAACCGCTGGTTAGGATTAACATAAATTTACATAAAACTCGGCGGAAAACGCTAAAAAACGGCTCACAAAACTTCCAATGTGCACATACCCTTAAGTGCTCCTAAAAAAGCCAAGAAGCCAGCGCTGCCTAAGGTTAGCACGCAATACAAAAAGTGCATGTGCACATAATTTCTAACTGTACTTTAAACTGAGACATTTGGCAAACAAGTGATCAATTCTTTTAGCGCTCCTGTATTCTCCAAGAGATATTCCCCCTCTACACATCTGGCAGAAGAAGAGACTAGGCTCTCCGACATCGGACATGATTGTCGGGGAAGTTAAAATCCATCAATTGTTCCCACTCAATACTGTTGGCATAACCGGCCGTTATTGATGGGGTTTGCTTGACATTAGTCCATTGTGCATGGGGGGCTTAAGCTGGGTGAGGTCACTTTAGTTACATCCCCCAATGCAATGCATTTTAACTGATGAGGAATATGTATGACATGACCTAAAAGGAGGGAGTCACAGAATAGGTGATAAATGTGGGTGGTTGGGACCCGCACCAATCCGAGTAGGGCTCTCGAGTGCTCCATCCTACAAGAGTTTATTTGGAGCAGTGGTCACACATGCTCTGCTGTTTCATGCAGTGTTTATGTAATTAGAGGCCAGCACTGTACTGTTGTTGTTTATATAGCACCATTAATTCCATGGTGGTATACACGGGAAGGGTTTACATACATAAAAGTTTATAGTAAACAATTTTACAATGACAGACTGGTACAGAGGGGAGAGGGCCCTGCCCTTTTGGACTTACATTTTACGGGATAATGGGAAAGAGACAAAGTTGTGGGTGTGGCAGCTCTGGTGGTGAGGCTGCAGCTCTGGTGGTGGTGGTGAGGCGGCAGCTCTGGTGGGGAGGCTGCAGCTCTGGTGGTGGTGAAGCAGCTGTGGTGATGGTGGTGAGGCGGCAGCTCTGGTGGTGGTAGTGGTGAGGCGGCAGAATGGTCATTGCAGGCTGTAAGCTTTCCTAAAGAAATGGGCTTTGAGGTTCCGTCTGAAGGATCCGAACGTGGTGGATAATCGTATGTGTTGGGGTGCGGAATTCAAGAGGATGGGGATATTTGGTAAAAATCTTGGAGGCAATTGCGTGAGGAACCAATAAGCGTGGAGGAGAAGAGGAGGTGGGAGGACCGAAGGTTACATGAGGGAAGCTATGGGGAGATTAGTTCAGAGATATAGGGAGGGGACAGGTTATGGATGACTTTGTAGGTCCGTGTTAGTGGCTTGAACTGGATTCATTGGGGAATTGGGAGCCAGTGGAGGGATTTGCACTGGGGTGGAGTGTAGGAGTAGTGAGGAGAGAGGTGGATTAGTTGGGCTGCAGAGTTGAGGACAGACTGGAGAGGTGCAAGAGGGAGGCCACAGAGGAGGAGGTTGCTACAATGGCGATGACAACAGCAGCTGTTGCTCAGTAAATCTGTTACAAGAAAAAGTACCTGAATTGGAGCTAGATTTTTTTTACTTCTAAACACTTGGCAATTTTACCCATTTAAAATAAGACTATACAACAGTGTTGTGTGTTGGTCGTGACACTGCATGACCTGTGAGGAGCAGTGGGAGGTCCATAGAGATGGCTATTTGTTTATTTTACATTCCTTACTGTATAAAAACACTTAAAATCCTGGGAAATGTTTTTAATGGTGGAATGGGTGAAGTAGGGGCATTACAGTTAAGTGAAAATATTCCCACAATTAAAGGGATCCTGTCACCCCCAAAACACCTTTAAAGCTATTAAAACCTGTCCCTACAGCATATTAACACTTTCCCTACACTCTTTTTAGCTCCTAAATGCAGTAAATGATATTGCATAAAAACGTTTTATAAGTACCTGCTTAGTGATGATAATGAGTGACTATGCTATTCATAGTCACTCATCAAGACTGCCCCTCTGCTTCATAGCACGCCTGAATAGGCGTGATCTACATCCAGGATTCAAAATCGCGCGTCCCTTCTGTGCCCTGTGTCGTAGGAGGCTGCAGTGTGGCTTGTGACGCGATCCGCGTCATTCCCGGCGCCCTGTGACGTATTTACAGCGGCGCCGCGCTGTGAGCTTCAAAATGCGCACTGCGCATGCGCATTGGGCATGCGCAGTGCACATTTTGAAGCTCACAGCGCGGCGCCGCTGTAAATACGTCACAGGGCGCCGGGAATGACGCGGATCGCGTCACAAGCCACACTGCAGCCTCCTACGACACAGGGCACAGAAGGGACGCGCGATTTTGAATCCTGGATGTAGATCACGCCTATTCAGGCGTGCTATGAAGCAGAGGGGCAGTCTTGATGAGTGACTATGAATAGCATAGTCACTCATTATCAGCACTAATCAGGTACTTATAAAACGTTTTTATGCAATATCATTTACTGCATTTAGGAGCTAAAAAGAGTGTAGGGAAAGTGTTAATATGCTGTAGGGACAGGTTTTAATAGCTTTAAAGGTGTTTTGGGGGTGACAGGATCCCTTTAACTACTCACCACTCCTCTCGGTAATGTAGGTTTTATGAGGTCAGTAGGTCCCAGAACCTTTTACATATGTCTGAGCACCAATTCCAGGTTCCTACGGTTGAGCAGAGACTTCACTGACAGATGGAGTTGACGGGACCCATAAAGAAGTGACGTTTTGACATGGAGGCCTTGCTTTTGACAGCAGACTTTAGCATTCTGTAATTGTTGGGTAGAAGCCTCTCAAACGCGGATCCTGTCCAATTCTATAGATCTGTGTTGTGGACAATCCCTCCTAATGCCATAGGAAACCACAGGTGGAACAAAGCGCACTGGTTCACTGGGAGGTGTTAACCTTTTTCATCAATGGGTTTCCAGGTAATGTATAACCATTTTTTGTAAATCTAATTTCCTCCGCTCCCTGTGACTTTAGATTGAACTGTAGCATACCATCTGATCAGTGATCTATTCCAGTGAGCCGCTGTAATACGGTATAAGTCTATGTTCACATGGTGCGGGGGCTTTGTTGAAGCTATTTTTTTTTCTTTAGATTTGCAAATTAATAGCTGCTTTTTCCAGTACCAGCAAGCACTATGGGATTTCTGAAATCTCATGCACACAATTGTTTTTTTTTTCGACAGAAATGGATAACTGCTGCGTTTTTGATAGAAGCAGCGTCAATTCTTTAATGTTTTTGCAGCATTTTTTCACCATTGCTGGCAATAAATGCAAATAATCACAACTGGTACATGATTGTGTTCAATGAAACTAACTTTATTAAACATGTACACAACAAGAACGCATGCTTTATGGAACTTTTTTACAGCCAAGAAATACGATTTTGGGTGCAGGAAACTGCAGCAAATGGAGCTCCTGTTTGAAGTATTGTATGTGTATAAATGTGGTGAACCTTTCGTACACTATTTATCAATCAGACTCTGCCAACTAACTGTATAATGATCTCAAAACGGCAACATGTACCTTATACATGACCTGACTAGCCCCCCTCCTCCAAAACAGCATTCACATACCATTGGAAACACTGTGATAAGGGCGTTATAATCACTGGTTTACTAATAAGCAAACTGTGCTTACAACAAACATTTCATAAGTCAATGGTAGACATGAATGATAAAAGAGGAGAAAGTAGCAGAATTAATTTCTTCTAAGTCTTCTTTATTTTTCTACTCTGAGGGTGGTGGTAGTGGGATGGGGGGGGGGGGCACACACAGAATAAATCCTTCCTGCACAGTCCCGGATGGACTGCCAGCACAGTGAGGAGTCAGACTGCACCTTATATTGTGCTCTGCTCCTCATACCTTCTTCCCCCTACTCCAGTGGGAAATGTAGAAGGGTCATGCTGAGCTTTCTAATAAGTCTCTTGCCTCACCTGAAAGCCGGATTCACAGCTACACTGCTCAGTAATTCCTTTGTGTTGTACAGTGTTTGGGAAACATAGCAGCTGATAGTCTTCTACAAGCCCAGTCAATGCCATATTTAGAGAGCTAGCCCCCAATGGAGTGAAAATGCAGGATCTAAGTAATGGCCAGAAGTAGTGTTATTCCTCATGTGCGCACACAGGACATCTTGTTATGAAAAGTGTCTTGAAAGTAGTTACTCTTTTTAAAGGATCAGTGTATCTAGAAATGAGTGAGTAAAGGGGTTGTTCAGTCTGAAATGATTCTGCAGTCACTCTGTGTGCCAGCAGACTTATCAATTTGCCGACCGCCTGCACTGAGCGCTGCGAGGATGTGTAATTTCTTAGCTGAGAACGGACCACATTTTTGTGATATGCATGGTCCCGTCCAGAACCCAACTAGTGGACATTGCCTTACTCAATACAATTGTATGGAGCAAGGCCGCCCCAACTAGTTGGACACGCCTGCTCCATAATTTAGTGGGTGCAACCTCAATCAATACTTCAAGCTCTGGCCAGGAACATTATATAATTCCCAGCTTAGAAACCGGCATGCGCTGGGAGACTTAACTCTGTAGTCTCTGACTGCAGACTTATCAGTTCAGACTGGACAACTCCTTTAAATAATCCCACTGATTGGTTCTGTCTTTGGATGGTACCCTGATGAATCTGCATCCTGAGCGTCAATGGGGCGGGGCTTAGTAACTTGTCCTATTGTAGACAAGGCAGCAGCGAAGGCTTCTTCTGCAGTGAGTTGTCTTACAGCCAGAATCAGAACGGGAAGAGGAGCTGTTCAGAGAGAAGAGTTTTTTTTTTTTTTTTTTTTTTTTATATATATATATTTCTCTTTCTTATAATAATTGTATCAATGCAATTAAGGAACAGAAGCACTAGGATTTCTATTTTTTGTGTACTTTCAGTGTAGTGTTCCTCTTTAAAGGAGCACTCCAGATAAAATTCTTATTTGTCCCAGGTCCGAAAATGACGGAGGCAGAGCAGGACACCAGAGACATCCCTAGATCATACATTGCCTTTATACATTGCCTTTAGTGCGGTGTATCTGTTCTACCATTCGCTGTTCCTTTCTTTTAAGTTTACAGTGGTTGGTTACTATGGGGAAGCCTATATTATACTTTCTGAACTGGCCTTGCTCCTGCCATCCCGCAGCAGGGACGAAATAGGGAGGGCTGCATCTGATCAGCGGATATTGATTGACTGCAGTGGTCTTCTGATATGTTAATGTGAGATGACTGCTCGGAGATGCCTTCTAGATTGGTGCCACTTGTGCAGAAAACAAATATAGATAAAAAGTACATACTTGAAACTGCCTAAGACTGCAGAAAACATATACTGGATAACCCTTTTAACATCAAGAATAGGTCGTTTCAGGGTTTTGGGGGGGGGCACAAGCTTTTTGTATGTACCGTATATATTGTGGACCCACAGTCTGTATTCCTCTTGTTTTTAGTACAAGCAGAAATGTTCTCCAAGTGCTGCCGCCCTGGTGATCTTGTATGGTATTGCGCTTTTATGTGGTTCATTTTATTCTTGTTCTTATGCATTTTTGTAAATGATAAAACTGAAATTGGGGTCAGAATTATTGCTGTTTGCAAGTGTTTCTCCAGCTCCTTCTCCCCCAGAGGCGTATTTCCAATCCCACTGTATTGGATGTATTTGTTTTTTCTTTTGCACTGAGAATCTGTAGCATAATCTAATATAGTTTCCATCTGAACCATGTCCACCAGAGGACTATAACAAGGGACACATCCATATACGTGCTCTGTATGTAGCAGCCAGAATGGCTGATATTGAATGTGCCTGTTAATTTCCTCTGTCTCCTCTGTAAACCCCCTCCCCTTATAACTTCCTCTGCTGCATGCTGATAAATGAGCTGTTTCAGCCGCCCGGGCTCTGCACACCTTCATGCATTCATCAGGCTGAGTGGATGCACAATAAAGCACACTCCACTACTTACACTGTTCTATAACTCTGTTAGTTCTGCAAAATCCAGTGTAAAATGCACGTGCTTCACCTTTCCACTTCAAAGGCAGAAGAGTATCATGGCTCATTTAATCACCACCACACACCAGCCTCAGAAACTGGGAGACGAACCAAGATTTAATTGTAGGTTGGAAAAGAATGGTGTCAGCCGGAGCGACCGGCTCAGAGCAGCATATGGGGGTGTCGTGTTCACACAAGGCGTCTCAGGAGTGTGCACAGCGTGCCTCTTATAGTGAGCATACTGCATAGGGGGCAAGCATGAGCAACATGCCGTCTATCTGCTTTTATCCTATTGATACAGCTCAAGGGAGTGGCAGGGGCACTTTTACAAAGGCATATTATGAAGTATACCAGTACGTAACCGATGAGGGGTAGGTTTGGGTGTAGAGTGGCCACCCATCTCGGACCTTTAGGTTGTTCTTCTGACTGAGAAGCTTTGGGTGTATTTAAGAGCGTCTTCAGAGACTTGCTTCCTTGTAGATTTTTTGTGTGTTGCGTAATGTGCTTTAGGCTGCTTTCACACGCTGCGTATTTGTCGCATATTTTTACATGTGGTTTTTAAAGGAGAAAACGTGTAAGGCCTCGTTCAAGCAGTCGTATTTTGCGTATGTTTTGCGCGCGCTTTCCCTCCCAAAGTGCACCTGTGTTTACGTTTCACAGCAAAGTGAATGGACTTTCACTTTTGCTGTAAACACACAGAGCTATTTTCCGCTGCACTTTTATGGGAGAAAGCGCGCGCGTAAAAAGAATGAACATGTTCATTCTTTCCACCTTTTTGCGCACGCCTTCTCCCATAGGCCCCATGATAACCGTTGGAATTGCGCATTGCCGTTCAGACGAGGCATAATCCCAGCGGGAATACGCCGGTGCTGATGTCGGTGAGGAGGAACAGGATTGTTCCTCCTCCTCTGTGTCACATGCCCCATTTGATTAGCAGTGTATTGTACCTCAAAATCAAATGTAAAATAATGGCAAATGTATTAAAAATAATAATTCTTATACTTGCCCTCCGCCGTGTGATCGGGAGCCGGAGCAGTTGTAAACCTGCAAAGACCTTATGATGTCATAATGACATCGGCGCTGTGATTAGCCCATTTGCAGTCATGTGATATGTGACCGCATATCACATGACCGCGAGCGGCCAATCACAGCGCCGATATTATGACATCATGCATCATGTGTGTAAATAAAGCGGAAAGAATTGACATGATCATTCTTTTTACACGCGTGTTTTTGCTCCAAAGACGCTGATAAAATTAAGCGGCGTCTGAATGGCACAAAGTGAATGTCCATTCACTTTGCTGGGAATTGCAGACGCACATGCATTTTTGCTCCAAAAACGTGCGTAAAAACACATGAAAAATACACAGCGTGTGAACGGGGCCTTATTTATTTGTTTTTGCAAATCAGGTGATCCTCGATCAGCCAACCTGATCGCTATAACGATGTCGTTCACGTCTTCACCCATTCACAGCAATGAGCAGGTATCATTCGCTTGGTTGTGCGAACGATACCTGCTCACATCGTTGGTGCGTCGTCCACAATATCTAGACGTGTGACCTCTCCCAACGATGTCAAAACTAGATCGTTGCTGACATCGTTCCAACGTCGTGCTGTGTAACGGGGCCTTTAGCTGCACAAGTTTCTATGCAGCTGACACACACCTGTCCAGAGAGCAGGCGGCCATGCCGGGTGAGGTATGAAAGACTCGTATCTCTCATGCATCTCAACTGCGTGTCTTCGCTTAGGCTGGTGTTCACATGGTTCAAGTTCAATAGTCATTGCTCAGATCAAAGGATTCGTTCCGATGGCTGGGTCTCCTGACCTGAGCCTATTACCTCCCAGACCTTAATTGGGTAGTTTGCTCAGGTTAGGAGACCAATATTTGGTTCCGAAATTTTGATCAGAGCAATGACCATGGAGACAGATGTGGAATACAGACTTTACAAAATTGAAATCTTGAGATAACCTGTATTTTAGGTTTTGTGAAGGTGGATGTTCTGTAGACTTGTATTCTGAATCTTGTTTGTTTTTATTTTTATTTTTCAGGAAATTTTACTATATAACCCTGTTGAGAGATCCCGTCTCAAGGTACCTTAGTGAGTGGAGACATGTCCAGCGTGGAGCCACCTGGAAGACTTCACTTCACATGTGTGATGGTAGGACACCAACACCAGAGGAGCTACCATCCTGCTATGAAGGGACAGACTGGTCAGGGTGCACTTTGCAGGAATTTATGGATTGTCCCTACAATTTGGCCAACAACCGGCAGGTGAGAATGTTGGCGGACCTGAGTCTTGTAGGCTGCTATAATATGTCCTTTACTCCTGAAAAGAAGCGAGCTCAGCTTCTTCTGGAAAGCGCCAAAAAGAACTTGAAGGATATGGCCTTTTTTGGCCTTACGGAGTTCCAGAGAAAAACTCAATATCTCTTTGAGAGGACTTTTAATTTGAAGTTTATCAGGCCTTTCATGCAATACAATAACACTCGAGCTGGTGGGGTTGACTTGGACAATGGCACTATCCAAAGGATCGAAGAGCTTAACGATCTTGACATGCAACTGTACGACTATGCAAAGGACCTCTTCCAACAGCGATATCAATTCAAGAGGCAGGTGGAGCGGATGGAGCAACGGAAGAAAAATCGGGAAGAAAGACTTCTCCAGAGATCCAACGAGGCCTTTGCCAAGGATGAGGCAGAGGACCAGGTTCGCTGGCCTACGGAGGACTACATGAGCCATATAATTGAGAAGTGGTAGCTGGGCATGGACTTTTATACTACTGGAGAAACTGGTTTCACATTTGTTATTCTGTATTGTATAAAATACCGAACATTATAAATGAGAACACTTTTTATTTAATGTTTGTAGCACACAGCTGAAAGCTTCGGTAACTGTTCATCCTTACGTAGGAGCGCGTCTCTTAATGTAGTGCGAATGTGACCACACAATGTCAACAATGCTGTGTTTTATTCACACTAGGGAGTCATTAAAGCATTGTTAACTGTTATTTTTTTTTTATATATTATTTTTTTATTTTTCCCTGTCTCAAATTCTCAAGGACAACTAATGAACTAACAGTGGTATGTTTAATAGCCTGAAACACATTCTTGCTTTTATAACCCTTAAAGAAACCCACATGTTGGCCAAAGACAGCAATTAGCAGGGAGGGAATTTCATTGTATGTGACTTGTTTGGAAAGTTTCTGATGACACATGTACAGTTTGTACCTCAGGGGTGACCGGATCCAAGAAAATTAATAGTTTGATATCAATCACATTACTTCTCCTGGAAACCGACATGAAAAGCGCTTTTCTCCTGTGTACGTTCCTTCACATCCTAGATTGTATCTATGCAAAGTAATTAGATGGAAGTCTACCCAATCTCACCTATACTCCAAGCTTAGGCTGTGGGCCCATGTTGTGTTTTTTTTATTTTTTTCTTCCCCGACATTTATTTAAATGGGGGCAAAAAGGCTGAAAGAATTGACTGGCCGGGAACTTGGGGGGGGGGGGGGAAAACCAAAACTCTTTGCTAATCTGCAAGGAATAAAAATGACATTATGCATTCGTTCTTAGAAATCTCATCCACTTTGCTGCTAACGTGAAATGCTGTGAAAATGCCGAAACAGCTCAGCATGTGAACAAGGCCTTAAAATGGGGGGGTGGGGGGGTGGGTTTGGTTGTTTTTTTTTTTTAATACAAGGTTCCTTCCAGGTTGAAATTCAATCCTCTCTATAGGCAGCATGCTCCAGGGCAGGAGGTGCTTAATCAATTTATATATAGGTGTGTGGGAAAGTACAGGGTGGGCCATTTATATGGACTTCAAAAATGGCCACCATGGTCACTACCCACCTGGAAAAGTTTTTCCCCCCTCCCATATACTAATGTCACAAACAGGAAGTTGATATCGCCAACCGTTCCTATTTTATTTAGGTGCATTCCTATAAATGGCCACCCTGTATTCAGGATCTGTTGCATTTTTTAAAGGGATTGTCCACGTTTGAGATGAACGTATACAGTGACTGCAGCCCACGTTGCGAGCTTGCAGGGTTTTCCGGTGCAGTTGGAGAGCGGGTGAACAGTTTACCACAAGTACGTGATTTCAATACATGCAGTTGTGTTCCCCCTAGATGCATCTCACTTGTACTGAGCTAGCGCTGTGCACGTGTAGTCACAATAGAAGAGACTGACTGCACACTCCCCAAACCTGGACAGCCCCATTCTTTTCCTTTAATTTCTGGGTTTGAGTCAAGTGGGAGGTTCTAGTCCATGATTGACCGCTGTCTTTATACATACACAAGGTCATCTGTCATTGAGTGGTTCCACCCACTGGACTAAAGTCCTGAATGAACTGTGATTCATTTCTTTCAATCATACAGGTGACTTTTATTTTTTTTTTCTTTTGTGAGCCAACATCTTGAACTAGTCTTATCCAGAGCAGTAACTTTGCCTGATGCTTTCCCTGATGGAAAGCTTGTTATTGTTGGTTGGAAGAATTAAATCACACAATTTACAAATGTTTTTAAAAATCCCAAAATATCATAATGTTCAATTTTTACATACAAAAGGGAAGACCTGGGACCTCCCATGTAAAGAGTAGCCATCTTTGTATAGTTTGGTATATTCTGTTGGATGTACAACATCAACACAAGGAAATCTGCTAAATTCATTTTTTAGGGCAAGACTAAGGCTGCTTTCACATCTGCGGTTTTGCAAATCCGGCAGAATTCTGATATTTTTACAAAAACCACATCCTGCGAAATTGCTGCAAGTCTGCGTTCTGCCAATACATTTCCTATAGGACTTGCGGAAACGTGCGGCGCTTGTATTTTTGCTGCGATCTGGCAAAGGCAGCCCTTGCCCCGAGTTTAAAACCGCAGTTGGTGTCTGTTGCCGAAAGTGCCAGATTGGCCAGATCGCGGCAAAAATGCAGGGACCGCACGTTTCCGCAAGCCCTATAGGAAATGTATTAGGCAGAATGCAGTCATTCGCGATCCTGCCGCAAGTGTTCCGGCTTCGGTTGTTTCAAAAAAGGTGGCGGCAGATCAGACAAAACCTGAAGGTCAAAGGTTCAACTTTGCCTGATCTGCCGGAATTGCTGAAAACACTGATGTGAAGGTAGTCTAACATGATCAGTCACCAGTCTGAGGCATATAAAGTCAGAAAATTTATCCATTTTTTGGCCCAATTTTTGGTTCCACAACAAAACTCCATTTCACTTAAAGTAAAGGATTTGGGCCTCATTCAGACAGTATTTATGCTCAATTCTTTGATCCTCGTTTTGCAAAAAAGCATCAAAACGCATCATCGTTTTCTTTCTGCCTGCGCTTTCTGCACCACGAACTCCAATTACCGTATTTTTCGCTTTATAAGACCACCTGATTATAAGACGCACCCACAAAATTTAGTGAAGGAAAAGAGGAAAAAAGTATTTAATTTTGAATGGGTCCGTCTCATAATGCCAGTGTTCGTCTTGTAATCGGTATATATGTTCTGTTATGTCTGTGCCCCATTCTGGTATATACACTGTATGCCCCCATCCTGGTGTGTATATATATGAGCATCCTCCTGATATGGATGGGAGACATAGTGTATATACCAGAATGGGGCACAAGACATAACAAAATGGGGACATATATACCATTATAAGGGACACAATGCACTCTGTCCCCCCCCCCATCCCTATCAGGTACATATATTCCCCCATCTGAGCACATGGCCCTTCATGGCTTACCAGGGCGATGGGGGGTGGGGGTGGGGGGTGCATGCGGTGGCTTCACGGGGAGTGGGGGGCAAAGCCGGAGCTGTGGGGGAGTCGCGGCTGTTTTCCAGTGGCGCTGCTGTTATTACCCACAATGCATTGCCAAGAGGCTTTGCATGCTTGCTCTTGTGTCCAGACTTCAAGAAAATGTTCGGTCTGCGCATACACCACTCTGCAACCAATTCTGTCAGTCTGAACACAAGATCGATCATGAAAAGTTTCTTGGCAATGCATTGTGGGTAATAACTGCAGCGCCCCTGGAAAACTGCCGTGACTCCCCCACAGCTCTGGGCTTTGCCCCCACACCCCTGTGGACCCTTTTTTTTTTATATACTTTAAATTCGGGTTTTAAGGCGCACCCCTCCCCCGTTGTCCACCTAATTGGGGGAAACAAAAGTGTCTCTTAAAATCCGAAAAATACAATACTTGCTCTCCCTGGCGACACCATGGCGAGTCCCAGTGGTGTCTTCTCCCGGACATCGGCAGGACCTGTGGGTAGCATGATACTTACAGGACCTGGCACTATGTGACTCTCGGGTTGAGTCATATGGGCAGGTCCTGTCAGTACTGTATCCGCAGGCGCCTGCCGGGAGAAAGACATTGTTGGGGATCACTGTGGGATTGCTAGGGAGGGTAAGTAATTGGATGTTAGTGGTGCAGAATAATGGAGCACTAATTGACTTTTTTTTTTTTTTGTGGATCGCTTTCTGCACCACTAACGCAGCAGTCAAAAACGTCGCGTGTGAATGACGAACATCCCATTCACTTCACTGCAGACGCGGTCACTGATCTGTTTTTGGTGCAGTTTAAAAACAAAATGCAGCATCCCAAAATGGATCAAAAACGTCCAGTGTGAACATAGACTTAATATTGGTTGTCTGAATTCATAAATCTTGAAAATCATACTTTAATCTATCCAGGTCCATCTAGAAAAGTAGACAAAAGAAGAAAAAGAATTTGCATTACACGGCCCTGTTTCTATCTTGTCCCTCAATGGCAGCAAGGCCAAGGCAGCGTTCATGTCTGCTCCAGCCAGATCCTCGGCTCCTCTGCCATTTACTCTGCCCCTGCCATGTTATTACATCACGAGGCCTTGCTAAGCGAGAAGGTGCCGGACGATGGGCGGAATGATGGGACACCGGACCAGGATAGTGCAAATGTTTTTGCTAACTGTTTTATAGCCTTTCTTTTTTTTTTATGGAAATAAATGTAAGTTTTTCCTATATTGACTGCCTGTTTTAAGGTATTTTTTTTTAAAGGGACTATTTGGTAAGATAAAGCAAGATCCTTGACCTCTGCCTGAATGTAGATCACTTCTTAGCCCAGCCGGCAGTATATCTGTGGGGGCCTCCTGACTGTTCCCCAATGGTCGATCCTTCTCGTTCTTTAGGAGAGAAATCTGATGGCTGCTCAGAAAACAAACATATGGAGGAGTCGGATTGTTTGGCCGACAGCTATCTAATGTTGTGTGTGGGGGGGGGGGGGGGGTGTCGCATTAGGTCTAAGCATACGGTTCACCATAATAATGAATAATAATGAAAATTTTATCTGCTCCAGGCAGTCTGAAGCCTTATTTATGATGGATTAACCAATTATCTTACAGGGGTTGTCCAGGCTTAGGGCTCTCACTCAGCAGATTTGTGAATCTGCCGAGCAAGCACACTGTGCACTGTCAGGATTTCCTGGCAACAGGTGGGCTCCTGACCACAATTATGTGATTGCATACTTCTGGCCACATGCCCACTAGATGTGCGGGGCACGCTCTGACAAGTCTAGTCAGAATACGTATACAAATCGCCCCGCACTGGAGAATCCTCACAGTGGGCACACTGCGCGCTGGCAGCATTCACACGTTGCAGTTAGTGATTGTAAACCTTGCACCCCAACCCTGAACAACCACATAACTGGGAAAACCATAAGCCTGTGCTAGAGACTCCCTGTGTGGTTGGGTACACTACAAAACCATTTCAAGAAACTGTATAAGGGAGTCTAAAATATTACCTTCTACTGTATCACATGCTATAGGGGAAAATAAAGTTGTAGAAATGTAACCAATCTTTATTAAACATATCACTGTGCCTAGTATGTGAAGACTCAATAAGCTGAATTAAAGCCGCCAGTACTAGTCCTGGTAAAGGGCCCGGCCCCACCTAGTGGCAGAGGTTGGAACTGCGAGTAAAGCACTTAACGTTCATGAGAATTGTAATTGTGTGTAGCATATTTCAGCCGTGAGCGTCTCGAATCACAAAATTTAAGGTGATCTTGTGCTAACGTAGCAGGTTTTTTTTTCTGTAATGACAACAATGGCATTTGTTTATTTCTGTTTTACTCCTAAGCAATGTGAGAGGGTCGCTCATTGTAATAAATTATAATTTCTATTGATGAGCATGTCTGGATATAGTAGTCTTTAATTTCCCACAACACCACATACCCCCGATGCCTTGCAATTTTATTTAAGTTTTTTTCAGAGTGTTCTACTTGGAATTAACTTGACAGATTTGTTGCCAAATATTCAGTGTGATCCGTCCATCCGGGCAGGATTTACACTAATCTACATGTTTTGCAGCCAACTCGGATTTTTTTAAATTCTGCAACTCTGGTTACATTCACACCCTACTTATCTGTTTGGTTATTTTTTTTGCAGTGAATGGATCGCTCCAATAGAAGCCCAGCAAAGTCAATGGGTTTTCACTCTTTTCCATTCAGACGGGAATTTTTGGTGTTTTTTCCCTTGAATAGTGATCCATCAAAGAGAGAGAGGGGTGTTAATATCTGTGGTGTTTTTCTGATCCGCTTTTCCCATAGGAAAAGTGTGATGGGTTCGTTTTTTTTTTTTTTTTTTTTTTTAACCTGATCCAGATTTGCAGCAGAAAGAGAAAAACACCAGAAAAAGTGGAGCAAAAACATGTGAATGTAGCCTAATCCACCAGGTAGGAGTAGACCTTAGACTGCGTTCACACCAGTGTATTTTGGCATTTACACAGCGCTATTTAAACAGAGGTTTAGCGAGAACTTCATCAATTAAGAAAAAATACCCATTTAAGCTAATGGGCTAATTAGCTAATTAGGTCATTTGTCTGTAATAGGAAATTATTAATCCACTAAATCCAACCAGCACAGAAGGCACCGATATCCTATATGATCGCCACCAAACCCATCACTAGAGACATTATCACTATGTTGGTACTAAGGCTGGCTTCACATTTGTGCATGATGCGCAGCGTATCTGAGCGCAGCAAAATGCAGGCACTATGCGTTCCTATGTTTAACATGGGAACGCATAGTGGCTGCGTTTGTGTTCGGCTGCACATAATTTATGCGCAGCCGAACGCAAAATGTTGGATTTTTTGTGCGTAGCTGTGTGCTTGCTTTATACGCAAGCTGACAGCTGCGCACAGAAAATGAATTAGATTCAATCTCTTCACTTCTCTTCCTTCTTCACATCTCTGCTTCCACCGCTTCTATCTACACTCTCTATCTCCTTCGTGCATCTTCTCTTCTTCCTTCTTCTTCCTTCTTCTTCCTCCTTCTTCTTCTCTTTCCTTCTTCTCTCCTTCTTCTCCTCTTCTTCTCCTCTTCTTCTCCTTCTTCTCCTTCTCCTTCTTCCTCTTCTTCCTCTTCTTCCTTCCTTCTTCCTCCTTCTTCCTCCTTCTCCTTCTTCCTCCCTCGCTTCTTCCTCCTTCTTCTTCCTCCTTCTCCTTCTTCCTCCTTCTTCTTCCTCCTTTCTTCTTCTTCCTCCTTCTTCTTCTTCCTCCTTCTTCTTCTTCCTCCTTCTTCTTCTTCCTTCTTCTTCTTCCTCCTTCTTCTTCCTCCTTCTTCTTCTCCTCCTTCTTCTTCCTCCTTCTTCTTCTTCCTCCTTCTTCTTCCTCCTCCTTCTTCTTCCTCCTTCTTCTTCTTCCTCCTTCTTCTTCTTCCTCCTTCTTCTTCCTCCTCCTTCTTCTTCCTCCTTCTTCTTCTTCCTCCTTCTTCTTCTTCCTCCTTCTTCTTCTTCCTCCTCTTCTTCTTCCTCCTTCTTCTTCTTCCTCCTTGTTCTTCCTCCTCCTTGTTCTTCCTCCTCCTTGTTCTTCCTCCTCCTTGTTCTTCCTCCTCCTTCTTCTTCCTCCTCCTTCTTCTTCCTCCTCCTTCTTCTTCTCCTCCTTCTTCTTCTTCCTCCTCCTTCTTCTTCCTCCTCCTTCTTCTTCCTCCTCCTTCTTCTTCCTCCTCCTCTTCTTCTTCCTCCTCCTTCTTCTTCCTCCTCCTTCTTCTTTCTCCTCCTCCTTCTTCTTCCTCCTCCTTCTTCTTCCTCCTTCTTCTTCTTCCTCCTTCTTCTTCTTCCTCCTTCTTCTTCTTCCTCCTTCTTCTTTCCTCCTCCTTGTTCTTCCTCCTCCTTCTTCTTCCTCCTCCTTGTTCTTCCTCCTCCTTGTTCTTCCTCCTCCTTGTTCTTCCTCCTCCTTGTTCTTCCTCCTCCTTGTTCTTCCTCCTCCTTGTTCTTCCTCCTCCTTGTTCTTCCTCCTCCTGTTCTCCTTTGTTCTTCCTCCTCCTTGTTCTTCCTCCTCCTTCTTCTTCCCTCCTTCTTCTTCTCCTCCTTCTTCTTCCTCCTCCTTCTTCTTCCTCCTCCTTCTTCTTCCTCCTCCTTCTTCTTCCTCCTCCTTCTTCTTCCTCCTCCTCTTCTTCTCTCCTCCTCCTTCTTCTTCCTCCTCCTTCTTCTCTCCTCCTTCTCTTCCTCCCTTCTTCTTCCTTCCTTCCTCTCTTCCTCCTTCTTCTTCCTCCTTCTTCCTCCTTCTTCCTCCTTCTTCCTCCTTCTGAAAGCCGGCGGTGAAGTCAGCTTTACCTCCCCGCTATTTCAAATGAACAGCTGATTAAGTCAGCTGTTGCATCAGCTGTTCATTTGAAATAGCGAGGAGGGAAAGCTGACTTCACCACCGGCTATTTTAAATGAACCTGCTGATTGGGTGGCAGGGCTGTCTCACTAACATTTTCACGTGAATGCATGCGGACAATCTCTGCTGCGTTCACATGAAAATGTTTGTGTTCAGCACTGCATATGCGCTCCATGCACTACAGTGCCGAACGCAAATGTGAACCCAGCCGAAGAACCTACGTTTCCTATTTCCTACAGCCCCAAGATAAATTGGAACAATCACACAATCTTCAGAAATATATTTTTGAAGAAAATCCACAGGGTAAGGTTCAATTAAGCTAAATTGCCCCCAATAACATAGATGGATCTGAAAAGCCAGAGGGGATGATAATTATATATGTTGTCTATGTTTTACAGGTCATAAGACACCTGGAAGTGGAATGAACCTATCCAACAGTTGAAGACACATATTGCAGATACATGCAATTTTTAATAACTTTTATGGTGCATTGTTGTGTTTTAAATGTAATCATCAAAGAAATAAACATCCGTAAGAACGGTTAACTGACATTATTGGTATGTTTATTAATTTTCACAATAATCCATTGCTAAGGGGTTTGTTAGCGCCGGACCCAACCTAACATTTTGACAATACTTGTACAAGGGTTTTCTAAACATCCATTAGCCACCTTACAGTTACCAAACACAATGTACCATTAAAACACTGGAGTGGTGGTTGTTGGAAATGCTCCTCTATACATCTAATATATATTTAGATGATATTATACTATAAACCAGATGTTTGCAGCTAGAATAGTCATTTACCACATTATCAATGTATAATGTATTTCTGATTCATTTAATGTTTCATTGAAAAAAAATAAGGAAATTTCTAAATGACCCCACACTTTTGAACGGTAGTGTATGTATGTGTATACTGTATTTTCTGCTTTATAATACGCACCTGATTATAAGACGCACCCCCCAAATTTGGTGAAGGAATAGAGAAAAAAAATAATTTTTAATGTTAATGGGGTCCGTCTTATAATGCCAGTGTCCGTCTAACAACTCATATAGGGTATATGTTCTTCATAGCCCCCTCATCCTGGGATATAGCTCCACATCCTAAAATTAGCCCCCTTAATCTGGATATGGCCCCCTTATATTGGATATAGCCCCCTACTGCATGGCGCACGCCCTCTACTGCATGGCGCAAGTCCCCTGTGCGTGGCGCACTTCCCCTCTGTATGGTACAAGCCGCCCTGTGTTAAATATTGACCCCATGCTGCTGCCCATAGTAAAATAAACTCTTTACTTACCTTCCTCCAGCGCTGATCTCCCGGTGTTTCCTTCCGTGCTGCAGAGCTCCTCCACTTCCTGCTTCTCGGTGCCAGTCATGTGATCAGCACAGCAGAGTGACATCATCTCTGCATGCCCAATCACAGCGGCAGCAAGGAGACCAGGGAGACATCGGGGTATCAGCGCTGGAGGAGGTAAGTATAGCTTTTTTATTTTAGGATGGGCCATATAGAACAGAGGGGGATGCATGTGCCATCACAGGGGGCATAGGCACATATAATATGCGCCGCTCCCCCAGCCCATCACCTCAGTGCAGTTTCAGCACCATGGTGATGGAGAGCGGCTATGCATATTATATGAGCGGGAGCAGGAGATCTCCCACTGCCTCCACCAGCCCACCCCAGCTCCCGGACAGGCTCCAGAGCCCCTCACCTCTCCTGGGCCCTGCAGTACATAATCTGTATATTCGGATTATAAGACGCACCCCCCACTTTCCCCCAAAATTGTTGTTTTTTTTTTTTTTTTTTGATTATTTATTTTTTTACCATATGGCAGGTTGATGGGACACCCCAGGGTACTGCTCTCCCACAGACAGCGACTATGGGGCACTTCGAGTGTCACCTCTTAGTGACCCCATCCAGTGCTGGACCTTGCTCTGCATCACCATTGGGGTGTTTTCCATCCTGGCTGCTCAGATGCCCAGCTGCACAAATCCAGCTGTCCGTGCCCAGACCTTGCCTCATCACCCCTGCTGCACAGGGCGTGCTGAGGGCCTGGAGGTCTCCTTTCTCTCCCTCCAGCCATAGAACGAGGCATACTGGGATGATGGTGCTCCCCCTGCAGCCCCATAGCTTCTCCCCTCATTGTGTGGAGAATACAGCAGAATAGATGGGCCTTATCCCCCAACCCACCCACCCCCACTTCGGGGAGAATACTACCAGAATGGACGGGGCCTGAATAACCCGTTCCCTCTGCGGCAGCTTCTCCAGTCGGAACGCACACCTGCGGTGAGTATCCATGGCGTTTGTCCGTAATGTGGCTATACTCGCAATGCTCCCAGCCACTAGGCTGAATTTAGTCTCAGGCTTTTGCGGCCTAGGCCACTCACTGCTCCACCCCCAGCTTATTCTCGGCTGGCGGACTGCAAATTTAGTCCTTGGCTTTTGCAGACTATTCTGCTTGCGGCTCCGCCTCTCCCCAGCCCACATCTCGGACCTGTTGCACATGTCTTGCAAGGAGTGAGATCTTCTGCATGCCCTTTTCGATCGGCACCTCCCAGGCCACATCTCCAGGGTCCCAGGAGCCATTTTTGGATACCAGCCTGCTCCTATCGGGAAACAGAGCGACTGCACTCCATTGGAGCCTGCAGCTGTCTGAGAGCCACATATACCATAGCGTTCTTGTAAGCTCAGCTCTGCATTATTGGGAACCGACACCTGCCTATAGGCCCTGTTACACAGCATGACATCGTTAACGATATTGCTTAAACATCACGGGTTTGGAGTCGTTCAAGCGACATCGTTAGGACGTCGTTGTGTGTAACACAGATTCGACTACGATAAGTTGTTGGATCGGTGATCACAGGTTTGGGAACATGTTCTCAAATCACACGATCAGCCAACCTGCTATATCGTTGTGTGTGACACCGAGACAACGATGTCGTTGACAACTTCGCCCATTCACATAAATGAGCAGGTATCATTAGCTGGGTTGTGTGAACGATACCTGCTCACTACATCATTGGTGAGTCGTGCACGATATCTAGACGTGTGACCTCTCTCAAACTATGTCAAAACGATGTCCGAAACGACCCCGCGCCCACGAGATTGTTGCCGACATCATTTCAACGTTGTGCCGTGTAATGGTACCTTAAAGGACACTTTTCCTCACTGGCATTGACCGGCCATGATCTGCAGGATGGAGTAAGCTGATACTCGGCAACAATTAACCTTTCCCTGCAGCACCACAGGCCACTTTCATCATGACTATGCCTAACTCAAAGAAATCTTGGTCCCCCCAAGGACCAAACTGTCTCTTATGTTGCTACAAAACGTGCCAATCAAGGTTGCCCCACGGCCACCCTGTCCTGTACTGCCAGCCATGTGCCCTGGAGTGTGACCAGCAATCAGCCACCAAACCAGGCCCCAGTGCTCCTATTTCTCCCCCATCCCCCCGAGTGGGTGTCGTCATTGACCCTGAAGGTCTCGCAGACCATCGTACAGGCCCTTCAGCACCTTCGAGCCTTAGTCAAGGGACTCTTCTGACTCGGGGTCGCACTTTGGTCAGAGTTGCCGAATTGGCTAGGAAGGGGCCATAGGAGCCCGTCCCCCAGTCCTTTTGAAGTGGCTGGTCAGGCTTCGCTATGGTGGCCACAACGTCCGGCCCTCATTCCCTGGGGAAAGCTCAAACTCTGATTCTGCTTCCTAGGGGGAAGCAGCTTCTGAACTTGATTCTCCTGACACCTTGGCAATTGTTGACAGCCTCATTACGGTTGTCAACCAGACGTAAAGATAGAGGACGACTCGGGTACTGTACAAGAGTACTCAATCTCCTTCAAGAGATCCAGACATGCACATAAGTCCTTTTCAAATCATGGCG
Source organism: Allobates femoralis (assembly GCA_033576535.1). Classification (NCBI taxonomy): domain Eukaryota; kingdom Metazoa; phylum Chordata; class Amphibia; order Anura; family Aromobatidae; genus Allobates; species Allobates femoralis. The sequence goes on along the minus strand of JARQOC010000001.1, from coordinate 68,536,240 downwards.
AATTTCAAGATATCCTACAAAAATACAGAGCGTATCAGGATAAAAAATTTACCGTCTGCAAACTCATAATGTGCATTACTCCTTCCATGCCAAATTGTGCAAGGAATAGGCTGACTCCACAGGTGTGGACCCCCCTATCTCAAGGCTGTCCACAAGGCCCTACTGTCCTTGCTGGACGGGGAATCCTTTAAGGACCCCACAGTAGACAGATCGAGACCCTTGCTCGCTCTGTTTTCGAAGTGGCCGGCGCAATTCTCTCTTCTGCTTTTGCCTCAGTTTAGGTGGACGAGGCGCTGGCATCTTCATCCGATTCCCTTGGTAGGGAGATTCACGGCAGTTCTATTTCACGGAACTGTCGATCTTGCGGCTCAGATCTCTGTAGCCAGAGAATTTCTGATCAATGCCTCCCTGGATGCGGCAAATTGTGTGGCTGTCGGCTTTTACTGCGCTCACCATACTCATGATCTCTCAAGCTTAGGGCATGGAACGCAGACGGGACCTCAAAAAAATCTCTGACCAGTCTTCCATACCAGAACAGTGTCTCATCGAGGAAGGTCTCGATAAGCTTATTTCCGATGCGATGGGGGATAAAAGCATCTCCCTCAACTCAAAACCCCGATGTTTTTTTTTTTTTTTTTCAAGATGTCAGCCATTTAGTTTTGCCCCTTTAGATGCTTTAGTGGGCGGGCCAATCCTCAGACCACTTCCAGAAGCGATAGATTTCCAAACCCCCCCCCCCCCCCTGACCCAGAGACAGATGGGGCCAGGTGTTCTTACAAGGCAAACTCCTCCTGGTGCTGTCGTCCTAAGCAGGCCAGAAACCAGGGATTGTGTCCTGCTGGTTTCAGGTCTGACCTGCGGCCCCTCTCGGAGAGTGATTCCAGAGTAAGCAGCCATCTGCTCTTATTCATCAAAGTCTGGCTCGCCATAGTAGAGGACGAGTGGGTCAAGGATCTCGTATCCTCGGGATACAGGATAGAGTTTGCAGTCCCACCCCCAAACAGGTTCTTTCAGTCTGGCCCCAAAACCTACTGTGCGGGCCCGCGCATACCATCAAGCAATTGACTCCCTTTGCAAAGGCTTGTGTGATTACACCCGTCCCAAGGGTTGAACATTTCAAGAGGCTCTGCTCCAACCTTTTTGTCGTACCAAAAAAGGACAGCTCCGTCCATCATATTTTAGATTTAAAGCTCCTCAACAGATCCCTCAAGGTCCGACCTTTCAGCATGTAGTCTCTTCGGTCAGTGATAGTCTCCATGGAGGGTGGGGCGTTCCTGGCGTGTCTCTACATCCAGGACGCCTACTTTCACATTCCATTTTTCCTCGATACTCTCTTGCCTGGGCTGGATTGTGAATCTGGAGAAAACTTTTTCGATCCCAACTCAGCGCCTCAATTTTCTGGAATGGTCTTTGACACTTCCCAGGGATAGGTCTTTCTCCCAGACAAGTCAGCTGCCCTCCATCAGGGAGCTCACTCTCAGGCGTCCGACACCGCATTCTATCCGATTCGGGATGAAAGTCCTGGGGATGACGGTAGCAGTCCTGTTTGCCCAACTGCATCTCTGGCCTCTAGAGTTGACACTACTAGCCACCTGGGACCGGAATCCCTTCTACCTGTTCCGGAAGTGCCTCTTGAACCTTCAGATCAGACGCGCTCTCTCGTGGTGGACTCTTCAGTCCTCCCTGGAACAGGACAGATCTTCCTCCCGCAACTGGAAGCGTCACTACCGATGTCAGCTCTTGGGCTGGGTGCAGGTTCCGTCACACACCACCCAGGAAGGTGGACTCTTACGAGCTTGCATCCGATCAACTCAGGAATGAGGGCCTTCTCTGGCTCCCCAGTTTCATCACCTCTGGCGGCTGTCCATTGGTTGCAGACTCCGACAATACCACGCCATGGAGTTATAAACCATCCAGGGGCACACGCAGCAAGCTCTTGCCAGAGGTTGGTGCAAATCATCCTCGTGGGCAAAGTCACCACTCTGTAACGCAGCGTGTTACACAGTAGTCGGAATTGTGGCCGTTCCTCAGCCGTAGGCCTCGCATCGGGAGTAGGTCTTTCATCCAGGGAATTCTCTATCTGCAACTTTGGACCCAGACGTGACCTATGGTTCGTGAAGCCAAGTTCTGTGTTCGTGCATGATACTTATGATGCTGCTTAGGGCAGACGTCTATCCACATGGGGAGGTCAAGCTTCCATAATCTTCTCACATTCTCCAATGATTTTGAGGTGGTGAGCAAAGTAAGACGACTGTTGAACGGCATCCTTGTGGCTCCAGATTGTGCTCGCACCGTGGAACGCGAGCATCAGCTCTTAGTGTGCACTCCTGGTGTCTGCCAGATCGGCCAGACTGTTGTCTCAGGGCCCCCTTTACCACCAGAACTCGGGGGCCCTAGGTTTGACGGCCTGGCTTTTAGATCTGTGGTCCTTAACCCAGGCCGTTTTTTTTGCCCGGGGTGATCAACACTATGATCAGTGCCCGGAAACCGTTGTCCATACATATGTACCATCGCACTTGGAAAATTTTTTTCCTGGTTTCAGAGTCTTTGACATTCCCCCCTCACTTTCTTCATCTGATGGTTTTTCTTCAGTCCGGTTTGGATGCAGGCTTGGCTCTGAGTTCTTTGAAAGGCCAGGTATTCGCCTTGTCAGTTCTTTTTCAGAAGCGCCTTTCCTTACGTTCCTTGATTAGGACGTTCATTGAAGGAGTTTCCTATTTAGCACCTCCTTATCGACCCCCTCTTGATATTTGAGACCTTAATCTGGTCCCTAATGTTCTACAGGTACCCCCTTTCGAGCCCTTGTTTGAAATCTCACTTCTACATCTCTCCTGGAAGGTGGCTTTATTGCTAGCAATTACTTCCATCAGGAACATTTCAGAGTTGGGGGCATCATGTCGGATGTCATTCACCCTACTTGTCTTTCACCAGGACAAGGTTGTTCTCTGACCTTCACCCATTTACTTCTGAAGGTGGTGTTCCCGTTTCACCTGAACAAGGAGATCGTATTGTCTTCCCTTTGTCTGACACCGTCCCACAGTCGTGAGGTTTCTCTGCATTAGTTAGATCTAGTCAGGGCTCTTCGCTGGTACATTTCTCGTACTGCTTCCTTCAGTAAGATGGACACCCTCTTTGTCCTTTCTGAAGGTCATAGGAAAAGCATTGCCGGTCTCTAAATCTTGATTGTCCATTGGATAAGATCTGCGATTCAGGAATCCTATAAATTCAAGGGAAGATCGGCCCCAAAGGGTGTCAAGTCACATTTACAAGGGTGGTAGGTGCTTCCTGGGCCATCAAGCATCAGGCATCCGCACTTAAGGTTTGTAAGGCTGCGACTTGGTCCAGTCTGCACACCTCAAAACATTATAGGGTCCATACCCAGGCTTAAGCGGACGCAGTCCTGGACAGAAGATTCTGCAGGCAGCGGTCGCTCATCTCCTGAGGGAGGTAACTGCGTTTCTTGTTTTGGTTCCTATTTGCAGTTAATATTTCTGATTCACAGTGTGGTTTGTTTTCTCTCACCCAGGGACTGCTTTTGGATGTGCCATGATCTGTGTCCCCCAGTATGAAGGCGAGAGAAAGAAGGATTTTTGTGTACTCACCGAAAAATCTTTTTCTCTGAGACTTCATTGTGGGACACGGCATCCATCCCTACTGAGACCTGTCGGGGATACGTTGAGTTCCTTTTTTTCATTGAGTTGTTGGTATGGTATATGTTATGTGTTGTTTTCTTCCCTACCGCTTGGTCACTGAACTGGCTTCAGCTTGAGTCAGAATGAGGGTGTACACTGCAGAGGAAGGGCTTTCTTTTTGTGTATTTTTAGTGTCAGCCTCCTAAAGACAGCTGCGTAACACCCTATGGTCTGTGTACCCAATTAAGTTCAGAGAAAAAGATTTTTTGGTGAGTACACTAATATCTTTCTTTTAGAAATTATTTATTTTTCATGTTAACTAATAATAATTTACTAATGTACATTCAAAATAGAAAAATATATTAAAGTTAGCATTAACATGACTAGATATGTCTGCCACTGTGGGGCACTAATTTGCTAGATAGATTTTGGAAAATATTTATAATTCCTTGGAAAAAGTGTTAATGCCACATGAACTTTTCCACATTTTATTCACGTTACATCTGCAGACTGTGTTGATATAGCATATAAAATACATTTCAAAGTAGCAAGTATAGCGTTTTGCATTTAGCTCAAAAAGTTCTACTTTAGTCTCTTCTGACCAGAACACCTTTCACAAACCATGTAGTGGACACAGCAAGCATGTGGAAGAAGGGACTCTAGTCAGATGGGCTAAAGTGTAATTTTTTGGGGTAAATGGGAAACAGTGTGTGGCATAAAACAATCAATGCACATTACCCTGACATCACCATCCCGCACCATCGCACATGGTGGCAGCATGCTGTGGGGAGGCTTTTCTACAGCAGGAACAGGGAAGCAGTGCAGAGTTAATGGGAAGATGGGAGCAGCTAAATACAGGACAATACAGATTCTGCTGCCAATTTTAACACTACACTACAGCTCTCAAATTGGCTGCCCCCTCACCCCAAAACGCACACAATCAACATTCAACTCTGCACACCACCCTGACTAAAGAATTGAGGTACACCACTCATCCCACTGAACACTTCATCACATAGAAACAGTCCCTTCCACACTCACTGATGCAAAACAAACCTAATTCTCACCTTTCATATCCTCCTTGTCTCAAAACCCTAAACAGCTATTCAACACTTTCAGCTCTCTCCTCTGCCCCCCAGCACCTCCTCCCTCTCCTCTCCTTTCATTTCAGCTGAATACTTTGCCACATATCCAAGCTCTTTCCACCTTCTGCTGACTCCAACTCAAAAATATTTCCTGGATCTGTAAATTCCTTAACCAAGAATCTGCAAAAACATTGGTGCATGTCCTCATCTTCTCCAGCCTCGAATGCTTCAGCTTTCTGCTCTGACATCCTGTCTAACACTCTCACACCCCTCCAATCTATCCTATACTCTGCTGCCTGGTTACACAGTCCTGGGAAATTTGTGGTGTTCTATGCCATTTCCTGGTGGTATTTGGACAGGAGTAGTGTGCATAAATTACCAAGACTTGTGTTGGTAACTATTAACTTATCTGTCACTAATGTACACTATTGTGCATTGGAACTCTATTGAAGTTTCTCGGTAACTTTGTATTTCTCATGTGTCACAGATGATCTAACAACACAAACATCTACTGCCCTTGTCTGTAATATTGACGCTCACATGACCCTTCAGGAGTTATTACATGCAACCGTTACCTTACTTAGCCTTGTCACAGATACATAAAGTAGACTTTGCTCTTGCATGCAAATATCTTCAATCGACCTCACCGTTCATGCAATATATAGCGCATTTTGACACCCGATGCAGGAAGGGTGGACTGGGTCTATTAAAAGGAGTAGCCGCTCCTCATTTTACAATATGTATTCAGTATGGGATTGGCACATTCTTATCCCTTCTCAATCTCAAATCTTGTTTCTGAATCACAGTTGCTTAAGAGATTATATATAATGAGATTTTAAATAATGTGTGTACATACAGTGCCTACAAGTAGTATTCAACCCCCTGCAGATTTAGGTGGTTTGATAAGATGCAAATAAGTTAGAGCCTTCAAACTGCAAACGAGAGTAGGATTTATTAACAGAAGCATAAATCTTACAAACCAAAAAGTTATGTTGCTCAGTTGAATTTTAAAAAATTTTAAACCTCAAAGTGTGGGTCAATTATTATTCAACCCCTAGGTTTAATATTTTGTGGAATAACCCTTGTTTGCAATTACAGCTAATAATCGTCTTTTATAAGACACAGGTCTCTGGAGTTATCTTGGCCCACTCCTCCATGCAGATCTTCTCCAAGTTATCTAGGTTCTTTGGGTGTCTCATGTGGACTTTAATCTTGAGCTCCTTCCACAAGTTTTCAATTGGGTTAAGGTCAGGAGACTGACTAGGCCACTCCATCACCTTGATTTTTTCCCTCTTGAACCAGGCCTTGGTTTTCTTGGCTGTGTGCTTTGGGTCGTTGTCTTGTTGGAAGATGAAATTACGACCCATCTTAAGATCCTTGATGGAGGAGCGGAGGTTCTTGGCCAAAATCTCCAGGTAGGCCATGCTATCCATCTTCCCATGGATGCGGACCAGATGGCCAGGCCCCTTGGCTGAGAAACAGCCCCACAGCATGATGCTGCCACCACCATGCTTGACTGTAGGGATGGTATTCTTGGGGTCGTATGCAGTGCCATCCAGTCTCCAAACGTCACGTGTGTGGTTGGCACCAAAGATCTCGATCTTGGTCTCATCAGACCATAGAACCTTGAACCAGTCTGTCTCAGAGTCCTCCAAGTGATCATGAGCAAACTGTAGACAAGCCTTGACATGACGGTTTGAAAGTAAAGGTACCTTACGGGCTCGTCTGGAATGGAGACCATTGCGGTGGAGTATGTTACTTATGGTATTGACTGAAACCAATGTCCCCACTGCCATGAGATCTTCCTGGAGCTCCTTCCTTGTTGTCCTTGGGTTAGCCTTGACTCTTCGGACAAGCCTGGCCTCGGCACGGGAGGAAACTTTCAAAGGCTGTCTAGGCCGTGGAAGGCTAACAGTAGTTACATAAGCCTCCCACTTCCGGATGATGCTCCCAACAGTGGGACAGGTAGGCCCAACTCCTTGGAAAGGGTTTTGTACCCCTTGCCAGCCTTGTGACCCTCCACGATCTTGTCTCTGATGGCCTTGGAATGCTCCTTTGTCTTTCCCATGTTGACCATGTATGAGTGCTGTTCACAAGTTTGGGGAGGGTCTTAAATAGTCAGAAAAGGCTGGCAAAAGAGATAATTAATCCACACATGTGAAGCTCATTGTTCTTTGTGCCTGAACTACTTCTTAATACTTTAGGGGGACCAAACAGAATGCTGGTGGTTTGAGGGGTTGAATAATAAATGACCCTCTGAATTAACTTTTAACGCTTTAAAAAAAAAAAAAAAAAAAAAAATTAAAAAATCTTTTTGGCTGCAGTGCATTTCCACTTCCAGGCTGATCTACAGTCCAAATGTCACAATGCCAAGTTAATTCCGCATGTGTCAACCAGCTAAATCTGCAGGGGGTTGAATACTACTTGTAGGCACTGTACATATACAGTGGTGTAAAAAAGTGTTTGGCCCTTCCTGATTTCTTATTCTTCATGTTTGAAAGGCATGTTCAGATCCCCAAACAGATTTAAATATTAGACAAAGGTAACACAAGTAAACACAGAATGCAATTTATAAATAAAGGTCATTATACGATAATTAATGGAAAAATATATCCAAACCTACATCCCCACCCCTCTATTAAAACATATATTAAAACTCTCTCCTCTGCCCCCAGCACCTCCTCCCTCTCCTCTCCTTTCATTTCAGCTGAAGACTTTGCCACATATCCAAGCCCTTTCCACCTTCTGCTGACTCCAACTCAAAAATATTTCCTGGATCTGTAAATTCCTTAACCAAGAATCTGCAAAAACATTGGTGCATGTCCTCATCTTCTCCTGCCTCGAATGCTGCAGCTTTCTGCTCTGACATCATGTCTAACACTTTGGTGTATCACATGTTTGAGAAGCTGAGTTAAATTTCTCTAGCCACACACAGGCCAGATTACTGCTACACCTGTTCTTAATCAAGAAACCACTTAAATAGGATTTGCCTGACAAAGTGAAGCAGACCAAAAGATCTTAAAAATCCAGACATCATGCTGCAATCCAAAGAAATTCAGGAATAAATGAGAAAAAAGGTACCGTATATACTCGTGTATAAGCCGACCCGTGTATAAGCCGACCCCCCTACTTTTGCCCCAAAAATCTGGAAAAACCTATTGACTCGTGTATAAGCTGAGGATGGACCCCAGCACAGGTATACAGCCCCCAGCAGTGTGGTATACAGGCCCCCCCCAGTGGTATACAGGCCTCCCCAGTGGTAGTATACAGCAGCCCAGTGGTAGTATACAGCAGCCCCAGCAGCCCCAGTGGTATATAGCAGCCCCCTGGGGGTACCCAGAAGCCCCTGGGGGTACCCAGCAGCCCCAGGGGGTCCCCAGCAGCCCCCAAATGCTGGCACTCGCCCCCCTTGCAAGGGCCCCCCCCCCTGCTTCTCTTACCATCCCGGTCTTCTGATCAGCGCTGCTCCTCGGCGCTCCGTCCTCGCGGCTCCCGTCCTGCTACATCCGGGATCCCCGGCCGTCGCGCGATGACGTCATATGCCTGCGACGGCCGGAGATCCCGGATGTAGCAGGACGGAGCAGCGAGGAGCACCGAGGAGCGGCGCTGATCAGAAGTCCGGAATGGTAATATAACCATCGGGGGGGAGGGGCCCTTACAAGGGGGGGCGAGTGCCAGCATTTGGGGGCTATATGCACTGCTTCCCCCTGCCGCTGATTGACAGGGGGAAGCAGTGCATATTTAATGAGCGGCCCCATGTGACGGGCCGCTCATACAGCAGCCTCCCCCCGCCTCCTCCAGCCTCCACAGCCCCGGGACACAGCTCCCACCTTATATACCGTATATGACCCGTGTATAAGCCGAGAGGGAGACTTTTCAGCCCAAATTTTGGGCTGAAAAACTTGGCTTATACACGAGTATATACGGTAATTGAAATCTATCAGTCTGGAAAATGTGATAAAGCCATTTCTAAAGATTTGGTACTCCAGTGAACAACCGTGAAAGCTATTATCCACAAATGGTGAACCTTCTCAGGAGTGGCCGGCCAACCAAAACTAGCCCAAGAGCGCAGCGCCCATTTATCAAAGATAAATGGAGAGGGGAACAAAAGCGCAAATGGTGCCTTATCCTTTTAAATATAAACATAAATTTGCAGATGTCACTGCTCACCTTGTAGGGTTGTGAGACCCACAACTGGTGTAAGCGTGTGTTGTAGTTGCTGCTGGACCCACACTCCACGTGATCGCTGTGACTGCAGTGAACAATCCTAAAATGTTCCTTGGTCCGCGCACACTGCAAATAATGAACCAAACTCCACAGAATAAATGAAATGGCGTCTTTTAATCTCTACGCATTTCTTAGTGCCTCCACGCTCCTTCATTGGTTGATGTACTCCTGATGAAGGAGCGTGGAGGTGCTCAAACGCATAGGGATTAAAAGGCACCATTTTGTTTATCCCGTGGAGTTTGGTTCATTATTTGTAGTGTGCGCGGACCAAGGAACACAGTCCATTTTACGCTTTTTCATTGATCAAAGATGTCATAAAAGACTCCACAACATCATCCAAAGAACTGCACGCCTCAGTTAAGGTCAGCTTTCAGGACTCCACCATAAAAAGAGAATGGGCAAAAATGGCCTGCATGGCCAAGATTCAAGACAAAAGCTACTGCCGAGTAAAAAGAACAAAGGCTCATCTTAGTTTTGCCAGAAAACCTCTTGATGATCCCCAAGACTTTTGGGAGAATACTCTGTGGGCTAACGAAACAAAAGTTGAACTTTTTGGAAAGTGTATGTCCCATTACATCTGGTGTAGATGTAAGGGTGATGACATACTTGCAATCTTTGTCTTGCATGCATATTCATCCAAATCCTGAAGCATCCTGATCAGGCATGTGTCCCCATACTTAAAATGGTTCTGCAGGTGCCTGCGGTGGCATCAGGATTCAGCCTGATCCTACCACATAAGTTTTTTGTCACCCTCTCTGGCCGCATGAAGTAGGATTTTTGGGAGTGGACTAAAATTTTGATGCCTCTGGATGTGGCCACAAATAGAATAGTGTCTAATACTGGTCAAATCCTTCCCCCTGGATCTGTTTGTCATCACTGAGCTCGCCCAGAGTCTAGTTCCTGCACTCACAACGCATCTACCCCGCCTCAGAAAAAGGGCTTGTGCCCTATGCTATTGTGTAAAAATGTTAATAAAATGTATAGTGTGCCTGATTATAATATGTGGGCACCTGGGCCAGGGCTGCACAAGCGGTTTAAAACCACTACGTTAATCGAATCAATGTGTCAAGTCCCATCGGCTTTCGCTGGCGCAGCAGGACTTCTACGCCACTTCTCTCAGTTTTCTACCCACAGAAGTGGCGTAGGAGCAGGACGTATGCCGCCTTTGACAGTTATGTGCTTGGAGGACTGTCAGAAGTGGCGTAGAAGTCCTGCTGCACCAGCAAAAGACGCCAGGACGTCAAACATTTATTCAAATAAAGTAGTGGTTTTAAACCACTCCTGCAGCCTCTCGCCAGGTGACCACATATTAAAATCATGCACATGATACATTGTATTAACATTTTCTCTTACCCTCTCCCGGCCGGATCAGGCATCCTGCAGTTGCGGTGACATGCATTTGCGGACGCACGGTCAGATGAAGATACTCCTGTTGTGAGCCTGATCTGGCCAGCCTAACACAGCTTTTTAGAAAAGTAACATCTCACCAACAGTAAAATGTGGTGGTAGTGCATGGCATTATGAGAAGTGTTATGAGAAATCATAAATCCCCAAGTTATTTCTACAGCTTTAAGTCATAGATGTCTCTGCACCTTTACCTGCACCTATTGTCCAGAGTAGAACCAGGATGGTTCCACAGGCAGACGTGGAAGTGAGAAAGTTACATTAAGTAGAGGAAGAAAATCTTATTGACAACGTCAACCCCCTGCTGAGGGCCTGGGCCTCAAGATCCTCAGACATACCTGCGACCAGTTGAAAAGTATACAGTACAGACCAAAAGTTTGGACACACCTTCTGATTCAAAGATTTTTCTTTATTTTCAGAACTATGAAAATTGTAGATTCACACTGAAGGCATCAAAACTATGAATTAACACATGTGGAATTATATACTCAACGAAAAAGTGTGAAACATCTGAAAATATGTCTTATATTCTAGGTTCTTCAAAGTAGCCACCTTTTGCTGTGATTACTGCTTTGCACACTCTTGGCATTCTCTTGATGAGCTTCAAGAGGTAGTCACCGGAAATGGTTTTCACTTCACAGGTGTGCCCTGTCAGGTTTAATAAGTGGGATTTCTTGCCTTATAAATGGGGTTGGGACCATCAGTTGTGTTGTGCAGAAGTCTGGTGGATACACAGCTGATAGTCCCACTGAATAGATTGTTAGCTGCTTTTTTTCTTGCCATAATACAAATTCTAAGTAATGAAAAACGAGTGGCCATCATTACTTTAAGAAATGAAAGTCAGTCAGTCCGAAAAATTAAGAAAACTGTGAAAGTGTCCCCAAGTGCAGTTGCAAAAACCATCAAGTGCTACAAAGAAACCGTCTCACATGAGGACTATCCCAGGAAAGGAAGACCAAGAGTCACCTCTGCTGTGGAGGATAAGTTCATCTGAGTCACCAGCCTCAGAAATTGCAGGTTAACAGCAGCTCAGATTAGAGACCAGGTCAATGCCACACAGAGTTCTACGGTAGCAGCAGACACATCTCTACAACAACTGTTAAGAGGAGACTTTCTGCAGCAGGCCTTCATGGAAAAATAGCTGCTAGGAAACACTGCTAAGGACAGGCAACAAGCAGAAGAGACTTGTTTGGGCTAAAGGACACAAGGAACGGACATTAGACCAGTGGACATCTGTGCAAATTTGAGATCTTCAGTTCCATCCACCGTGTCTTTGTGCGACACAGAACGGGTGAACAGATGGACTCTACATGCCTGGTTCCCACCGTGAAGCATGGAGGAGGTGTGATGGTGTGGGGGTGCTTTGCTGGTGCCACTGTTGGGGATTTATTAAAAATCGAAGGCATACTGAACCAGCATGGCTACCACAGCATCTTGCAGCGGCATGCTATTCTATCCGGATTGCGTTTAGTTGTACCATCATTTATTTTTCAACAGGACAATAACCACAAACACACCTCCAGGCTGTATAAGGGCTTTTTGACCAAGAAGGAAAGTGATGGGGTGCTATGCCAGATGACCTGGCCTCCACAGTCACCAGAGTTGAACCCAATCGAGATGGTTTGGGGTGAGCTGGACGGCAGAGTGAAGGCAAAAGGGCCAACAAGTGCTAAGCATGTCTGGGAACTCATTCAAAACTGTTGGAAGACCATTTCGGGTCACTACTTCTTGAAGCTCATCAAGAGAATGCCCAGAGTGTGCAAAGCAGGAATCAAAGCAAAAGGTGGCTACTTTGAAGAACCTAGAATGTAAGACATATTTTCCGTTTTTTCACACTTTTTTGTTAAGTATATAATTCCACGTGTTAATTCATAGTTTTGATGCCTTCAGTGTGAAAGTCATGAAAATAAAGAAACCTCTTTGAATGAGAAGGTGTGTCCAAACTTTTGGTCTGTACTGTACATGTTGGGGTGTGCATATCTGCTACAAATATGGTGGGCATACATTCGGCCTCAGAATATCTGGATGCACATAATACACATGTTCTCTTAACTGTGCAACATGTCTATCGGCTTCAAATTAATAACTAGCCTCTGGAAAACAGTACACATGTCATGTGTTCGATCTATGAACCTGTAAATTCATAATGGGAAATACAATGGCAATATCTTTCATGTGGGACCCTCAGGGGCGAATATATGAGGAAAGCTGGGAATTCATAATTCTCTAAAAGCTGAAGCTGCATCCCATGGCCAGCCCTGTCATGACTCATCAGAGGACAGGGGACTAGTATTGTTCAGAACTAAATCTCCCATTTTAGTAGTGTTCTTCTGTGAGGAGGTCTTGTCGTGGCAGGTACTGGAAGTAACCAAGGAAATCCTTGGCTCCACAGCGCCTCCAATGTGCTGAGTCAGCCACCAAGGCCTCAACAAGGATATGGGTAACTGACTTCTGTATGCCTACATATACCTTTTGCAACTCCTACCTTTATTTGCATATTTGACTATAATGTCTGTACATTCGTAGTGTAAATAGTGTTCTTATCTAGTGTGCTCTTTATCTCAATCCACGAATTTCCATGTTCATGTTCTTTGTTTAATATTACATGCTAGCAGGGCTGGTTTCTGGCCCAGTATGATCCTGTTAACAGATTGGGTTTACATGTAACAAGGAACTGGTTCTAGCTGTACCAGGATGACAGGACTCTTTCACTGTGACTACGGTAGTGAAAGGGTCTCTAAGGCCCTTTCACATCAGCGTTTATTTGAAATCGCGGCAGATGCGGTGAAAAAACCGCATCTGCCGCAATTACTGCATACCGGCTGCACTTGCGGCACGGTTGCGGCACGGTTGCGGCAAGCCCATAGAAAGTATAGGCGGGCAATCTTGCACTTGCGGCAGGTGCGGCCGCGAAAAAAAACGCGGCTGACCGCGTTTTTTTTCGCGGCCGCACCTGCCGCAAGTGCAAAACCGCACTTGCCGCACCTGCCGCAAGCCGCCTATACATTCTATGGGGCTTGTCGCAACCGTGCCGCAAGTGCAGCCGGTATGCGGTAATCGCGGCAGATGCGTTTTTTTTACAGCATCTGCCGCGATTTCAAATAAACGCTGATGTGAAAGCACCCTAAGCATTTCAGTGTTGTGAGCAAGTGTGTTGCCACGCCCAAGGTTGTGTGGATCACCCTCTCTCCATCTTATGCTTGTCTATGCCCATGTGGACAGGGGAGGGGGAGGATCTGTAAAACTGTGAAAAGCTGATCTTTCTGTATCTCTGGGGATGCGGAATATCACATGTTGGCAGAAGTGATGGTACCGTATCATGTGAACCCGATGTATTAGAGATGTCAGGGTCTGGCTGAATGGTGTGGTTTCCTCATAGATGGTCTGGGGCTGTTTTGCTGCTTCAGAACCTGGAAGACTTGCTGTGGTTAAAGGAACAATGAATTTTGATGTTTACCTGAGGGAAAATGTCCGAAGTGCACTTGACAGGAGAAATATCTGAAACACACCAGCAAGTCCACCTCTGAATGGCTTAGGAAAAGCAAAATTAAGACTTTGGAGTGACCTAGTGAAAGTTCTGACCTTAATCTGATTGACCTACTGTGGCATGACCTTAAAAAGATGTGTACAATATTCCTTCAGAGCATTGTAGAAGACTTATTTCCACTTTGGCAAACTCTTGATTGCAGATGTTGCTGGTAAGGGTGACCCAACCAATTATTAGTTACCGGGTAATCAATTAGGGTGGCCCAACAAGTTGGTAGGTTTAGGTGACAATTACTTTCACACAGGGCCCTGTAGGTTTGGATTTCTAATAATAAAGGTCTACATTTATAAACTTCATTTTGTGTTTACTTGTATTCTTTGTCTAATATTTACATTTGTTTGGTGATCTGAAACATTTGTGTGATAAACATGCAAAAGAATAAGAAATCAGGAAGGGGGCAAACACTTTTTCACACAACTGTATATACAAAGTGCAATAAGTATTGAACACATCACCAAGTTTTTTTAAAGTAATTATATTTCTAAAGGTGCTATTGGCGTGAATTTCTCACCAGATGTCAATAACAATCCATCCAATCCACAAAGGCAAATTAATCAAACCATAGATGTCGATAACGTTAGTGATGTATACTGAACAAAAATATAAACACACCTTGTTGCTCCCATTTTTCATGAGCTGAACTCAAAGATCAAAGACTTTTTCTATAAACACAAAAGACATTTTTCTCTCAAATATTGTTAACAAATTTGTCTAAATCTGTGTTAGGCGGCCGTCACAAGCAACGATTTCTTGCCCGATATCGTTTAAGCGATCTCCTTTTTGATCGCTTAAGTGATATCGGGCAAGAAATCGTTGCATGTAATCAAGCGATTTACGATGTGAAATCGCTTGATCGTGACATCGCTGATCTGAGCTCCGGAGCTCAGATCTAGCGATGAACGATGCCACGATCTGCTTCATCGTGGTGTATAACACCACGATGAACGATCTCCAGCGGCAGAGCCTATGCTGGGAGATGGTAACTATGGTACACGTCGGGTAACTAAGCGACGCACGGCGCTAGTTACCCGATGTGTACCATAGTTACCAGCGAGATCGCGGATCCACATCGCTGGTGAGTCTGTCTGTGTGACAGCTCACCAGCGATGTGAGCGATATTGTAAGCGATTGCGCGTGCACGTGATCGCTTACAATATCGCTAGAGATATCTCAGCGTGTGACGGCCGCCTTAGGCCGGCTTCACACCACGGCTTTGTGCTGTCAGGCTCTGTCCGGTGTTTTGCAGGATCCACCGGACAGAACCTGACAGCATCAGACGAGCACAAACTGTGGGCAAATATACCCTCCGATCCTGTTTTTAGCAGGATTCATTTGTGCTCGTCTCTGCTGCTCTCAGCGGTGCTGAAATTTTAGCCCGTGTGTGCAGTGCTGCTGTCTGCGGTGCTGAACGTTCAGCCCGCGTGAGCAGTGGAGCTCTCCATGGTGCTGAACTTTCAGCGGTGGCTCTGAAATACTGCTGCTGTCCATGGTGCTGAATGAGCACGGCAGCATTTCAGAAACGACGCTGTTCTATAATTGCTTCCGGGAAACAATCCAGTTTGTTTGTCGGATCCGGCATGATCCGGCGCCCATAACCTCCCATGATATGGGCGCCAGATTGTCCGGATGTGGTTTTGTGCATTTTTTGCATCGGACACAAAAAATTATGCAGACTCCAATTTTGTGTCCGGTGCAAATAAGAACAAAACCTGCTTTTGGGGAAAAAAGCACAAAACCAGAGGTCAAATAAAACCAATTCTGCGCCATAGGGACACATGGGGGCAAAACCGGATCCGGTCCGGTCTGGTTCAAACCAGACAGAACCTGAAACCAGAAAACTGTGGTGTGAAGTCGGCCTTAGTGGAATTCTATATTGCCGAAATAATCCATCCACCTCACAGGTGTGGCATGGAAAGATGTTGAGTGCACAGCATGATGATTGCATAGGTGTGCCTTCAGCTGACTACAGTATAAGGTCACTGTAAAATGTTCAGTTTTACAACATTGAGGGTCCAGAAAGCCAGTTAGTACATGGTATGACCACTAATTGCAAGTTTGCCATCTGCCCCGAACAGTGAAAACTGGGATTCATCCATGAAGAGAATACCACTCCAACATGCCAGGCGCCATAGAATATGAGCATTTGCACACTCAAGTTGGATACATTGAACTGCAGTCGTTGGAGACCCTGATGAGGATGACGAGCTGCAGATGAGCTTCCCTGAGATGGTTAATGACAGTTTGTGCAGAAATTCTTTGGTTTTGCAAATCGATTCTTGCAGCCACTATCGGGGGGCCGGTCTCAGACAATCTTGGAGGTGAAGATGCTGGATGTGGAGGTCCTGGGCTGGTGTAGGTACAAGTGGTCTGCGGTTGTGAGGCCGGTTGGATGTGCTGCCAAATTCTCTGAAAAACATTTGGAGATGGTTTATAGTAGCGAAATTAACATTCAATTCATGGGCAACAGCTCTGGTGGACATTGTTGCAGTCAGTATGCCAATTGGTGCCCCAAACCGTGCGACATCTGGAGCATTGTGCTATTTGATAAAACTGCACATTGTAGATGGCTTTATATTGTGGCCAGCCTAGGGCACACCTGTGCAATAATCATGCTGTTTAATCAACATCTTGATATGTCACACGTGTGATGTGGCTGGATTGCTGTATCTCCACAAAGGGGAAGTGCTCACTAACACAGGTATACACACACTTGAGAATAATATTTAAAAGAAAAAGAATCAGGAGTTCCACATGCCCCCTCACCGAGACCAGTGAGAAAGTGTTGATGAATCGGGCCCATAGATCACAGAAAACATCTGAATGTATTGGATGGTATCCGAGACGTTTTATCATATTCCTTAAAGGTAAGTACATTTTTTATTTCAGTATCTTTCAGTGCAAACATAGGAATTTTTGTAATCTGCTTCATCTCTTTATTTTGCTGCTTTCTTTTACAAACAATGCTGCAGTGCTATTTCAATGTCCAGTTCATGCTCTTTTAGAAGCTTCTTTTAACTGCTGCTCAAGTTCCCTATACCGTATTTAGTCGGTGTATGGAACGTTCCCAGTCGGAGCCTCTCTGCTCCCAACTCATTGTACTCAGACACCTGATATCCCATACACGGTCTGCTTGATTATAGTATATGCATCTTACTGAGCAACAGATGAAAATAGCTTCTAAAGGAGTATCACCTAGGCATTGATTGAAACAGCACCGTAGTATGGTGTTTGTGAGAGAAGGAAGCAGCATAAGGAAATAAACGATATACAAAAATGCTAAACTTTGAAATGCTTCGAGTGTAATTAAATAAAAAATAAATGTTTAGTTATTCTGTAAATCCCGTCACATCCCACATATGTTGCATTGGGGTCTCCTGACTCACCACTGAGATGATGATTGGGATTTAAAGATCGAGTAGCTGAAACTTCTGGCTTCACATTAGCGTTTGTGTCTGCATGCTGATCGCATGCAGACACAAACGCAGTGTAAAGCAGGGCCATTTTGATGTGTCCGCAGCGGAGAATGTCCGCCTGCGGACACATCACTGTGCAGCCCGGGCAGCCAATCGGCAGTGTCCGGGGGCGGAGATCAGTGCCGGAGATCTCCGCCTCCCGGCCGCCGGTAAGCTCCGGGACATGTCGGCGGGGAGAACAGCTGATTTGACAGCTGTTTGAATCTTCCCGCGCCGACACCGAGAGGAGACGTCGGCGTGGGAAGATTCAAACAGCTGTCACATCAGCTGTTTCTCCCCGCCGACATCGCTAGCAGATTACCGGCGGCGGGGAGGAAGAGATCAGCAGAGGCTGAGCTGATCTCCCGGTGGCCGTCTGTGATCTCCTGTGACATCACCGCCGGCCACCGGGAGATTTTTCAATGGGTCTGCAGCGCTCTCCTGCGCTGTCAAGCACAGAACACTGCGGACCCATTGAAGACAATGCATTTTTTGTGCGCTTGGGGACGCTTGCTGATTTTCCAAGGTCCCCAAGCGCACAAAAAAACCCAACATGCTGCGTCCCGGGTGCGGACGCTGGACACCGGAAGGAGCAGATATCGTCCGCATCCGCACCCGAACGCAGCAAACGCAGGCACCATGCGTTCCTATGTTAAACATAGGAACGCAGTGCGCATGCGTTTGACTGCGTATGGGAACGCAGCAATACGCTGCCTTCCCATACGCAAATGTGAAGGCAGCCTTACATGTTGGTTTTCAGGGGAGATGAGTTACTGATAGGAGTCTGGTGGTGACTCTCTGCCCTCTGAAGCATGTATATGGGGAACCCCAATACAAATATCAGTAGCAAACAACATTTTTAATCACACACAGATGGCAAACAGTTAAACAAAATACACACTTGGGAAGCCGTGGACTTCTACTAGTACTATATGTGTATAAGTGGTCCGCAACAACTTTACATGGAATGAGGTAGGCAAGTGTGCAAAAGGCTTAATACTTCACAGAAGTTTATAGACAGTTTCATTACGCATGAACTTTTACAGGTAGAACAAAATATATTTAAAAATGCACTTTTATTCAAGATTACATGTCTCCTGTTATTTCAATTGATAACACATTTTAGAGTTCACAACCCTCATCAGATCAGAGGACAGAAAGTAGTGTGTATCACCCATTGAGGCAGCCAGCTTGGTGAACAATAACAGGACTGTCCCAGAGGAGTCAGAGCAATTTTTGAACACAACAGATATAAGTGTGATTACTGACACAATGCCAGGCAGGCAGAGTGGGGGGGAGAGGCAGTACAGCAAAGTTATGGGAGGAAGGGAGCTAGCTGATACAAGGGTTTGTTATGTTAAACAGCAAAATTCTTTCCCCACTGTGCTGCCCTTTCCCCATCTTATATCTGAAAGGTGTTTGTTATCTGTGCTCTAAGCTCCCAGTATTTTCTAAACATGCAGGAGGTTAGACCAGGAGATCAGAGCTGTATCCTTACATCTCACACACTGAGAAACCTAAACTATCGTGGGGGTGTGTTCTTATTCTGCTGTAAGACTGGTTGCTTATGATTGGTCAACATCATACAGGGAGAAGAAGTACACACCCACAGTAAAAAAAAAATGTTTTTTTTTTTCTGTTTTCTCCAATAGAGCGACACATTTAAAATATATAAATTTTATTCACAATAAATAGTTTAATATTTAAAAAATTGTTTAAAGGTAAGTGCAGGTAATGATGGGACAGTTTAAGATTTTTATCAAATTGGGTTGATCCTGGAGCACAGCTAGATGGATAAGGTTATTATGGTATTCTGCTGCTAGTAGGTCTTGGAGGGGGGGTACCGTGTATGACTACCTTTTTTAAAGGTAAGTGCAGGTAATGATGGGACAGTTTACGATTTTTGTATTTTGCTTTTCTTTAAATCTGATATGAAAATTGTCTCTTTAGAGAAGGAGGAGACTTGAACTGTAGTGCCACCTATTGGAAGCATCAATCCTAAAAGTCAATATCGTCCCTTTAACGAGAGTTGTCATTTGACTTAGCATAAAAGCCAAACCAGAATCTCTATGTGAAGACACATGTTTTAAGGTGTTGTCCCTCCTCAGTGCAAAGCAGGAGACCTGATTTTGGTGTATGAGAGGCCTTTTACTGTGATGTCTCTCCTTGTGGAGAGTGACATGCCTGACTTTTCAGTGTAAGGAGTCTTGTGTGCCATGAAATGCTCCTCTGGGAAATTAAATAGGTATTTAGATCTCTAATGCCCTCTGAGTAATATTTGGAAAGTGGCAAGTTGGAGAACATTGTAATTCTTAACACTTTATTCATTGTTCTATAGTATGTGCATACATACTGCTTCATTGTATCTGATGTGTATTTTTTTGTTAGTTTATATGGGCGTACAGTAAACATTATACTGTTGGTTTTTCTAGTTCTTCTCCGGTGAATGCCGCAGTTTTCATCCTTCTGGAAGAAAGCCTGTTTATTATGGAACAATAAACTTAGAAATGTGAGGTACACAAATTCTGAGCAAGGTCTGTAACCGAGGATATGTGAAAGTATTAATGCTCATGAATGAGAAAAAAACCTCTCCGGAGCAGCCACAATAGAGACCTTCACTGCGCGTTTTATGGCTCATCCATCAAAATCTCCTAATAAAATGTCTGAATGGCTTCTGTATGTTGCCGGAGCTCAACTGCATACATATATTAACATCAGTAAGTGAAGGCGGCCTTCGCTGCGGCATTGAGTATAGGAGCAGGTTTATCTATTGGTAAAATGGGTCATGATGGAAATTATGTTAATGTACAGGAAAAAAAAGCAAATCTGCCAGTCTCAGTAATACAAATGTCCTTGATGCTTTGATATCCGATGTTTAAAAGAGGAGAAATATATAGTCAGAAATTTACATCTTAAATAATGGTATAATAATATATTGGATACATCTGATTTTAAAGTGACAGGACAGATATACTGTATGTCCTACACCCTTGGCCATAACAAGGCTCGTCATCACAGACAATGCTTATATCAGAAATTTACTGCTGGTCGATTAGCCAAAATGAGTGTTTTTGTGTAAAAGTAGCTTCACAGACAATATAGTTGGACGAGGCAGTGGGAATCCCTCAATCCCATGTGGCTTATAGCAGACCTGTCTTATTACCACTGTTATTCCTTCTGGAAATGTATGAATACATTGACAACTAGGTGTTGACCACTGCTTCAGTAACTTCTTTGGAAGTGTCTGTGGTCGCATGTGACCATGGTTCCCATAATGTCACCAGGGTCTCCTATCCTTGGGGATCTTCTGACAGTTTGGTGATCCGAGTCACGCATTGTCTTGTGAGACTCTGTGTTTTAAACATAGTTGCTTTCTTTTGGTGCTGGTTGTTCCTTGCTACTCCTTTCCCAGGTGCTGCGGTTTGTGACCACTCCCCTCCACCTTAAATTATCATGTGTTCCAACACGTGATGCTGATTATGGAGGTTCATTTCTCAACTGACCACCTTGGAGGAAGGAAGCTTGCTGTAGTTGGTGGAGTCCTGTTGCCTGCAGCTTGAAGTAATTGTATATCCTTTTGTCTATGTTTTCCTGTTTGTCTACCTTCCCCTGTGTTGGACTATTGTAGAGGTGTAGTCTAGTGCACTCACCAGCCTTCCCACTAGCTAAAGTGAGTGGAGGGACATACAGGGACTATGCACATCACAGCTGTGGGGGGAAGGACCAACTTAGAGATGTTAGTAAGCACAAGGTGCAAACACAGGTTAATGTTAACCCAGCGCCGCACCACCACACGCTTGGCGCTTCCCCTCCTATTGTCTCCTCTCCCACCCCTGTAGAATGTGAGCCCTTGTGGACAGGGTCCTCTCCCATCGTGTATCAACAAGACTTGATTGTTCATATGTATTGTATTTGTCCTTGTTCCCCCCACTTCTTATGTAAAGCGCCATTGAACCAATGGCGCTATATAATAAATAATAATAATAATAGTATAATAATAATAATAATGTCAGGTGGATGACCCGTTTCCCCTATCGCTACCATTAAGGCCTTGCTACCCTTATCCATCTCCGTTGTAACCATTGTATTGTGCCGGACATCCCCTTGTCCATGCGTGACACAGTTCATTGAGCAGTGGTCATGGATGCACTGCATTTACACAGGGGATTTTTGGGCCCCTGTTCTCATGATCGGTGGGATCTAAACTGTCACAGCACCAGGGATCATAAACTTATCACCAGTGGGTTGATGATAAATGTTTATAGGACAACATTGTATGAACTTGGTGGAGATCTCCATGAATAATGAGTGATAAATGTATTCTATCGATGTATTCTTCTTAGAATACCCTCTATAATTCATATAACATAGAAATATTTATTATTTTATTCCCATAGTAGAATGAGAAGCCTTATATGAGCTTGTTATCTGAGCAGCCGCCGGCCTTCTCCATGCTGGCCGTATGAAGACAGACACCTTTGGCCTGATGTATTTATAATCCTATATATTTGCAGGCTGAAGCCATTTTTTTAGTTCTTAATAAAGACGTGAGCTGCAGCCAAGTCGTCCGCTGCCTCCCTGAAGGAATAATGTGTGCACAGAGTCAGATAATTCAAGGCTGCCTCCGTCTGACCCTGTTTTTCTGCTTGTTTCCTCTGTTCCAGCTGAATGCGCTCCAATGTGGATGTGGAGCCGGGGGAATCCAGCCGCACTCCACGCCTTCATAGCAGTGGAGTAACATGAAGGTTATGGGCCCCGATGTGAAAGCTCCAATCGGGCCCCCAGGTATTGCAAATCTTTAACAGCATTAGTCTTTTTCTATAGGTCAAAGAGACTTTTTATGGCCCCCCAGTCTCCAGGGCCCAGTTGTAATTGCAACTCCTGCACCTATTAAAGTTATGCCCCTGCTTCATAGCCATCCACTCAAAAGTGATTGTAATGTAGTATCTAAAGGTGGAGGGGTGTATACTGAAGCATGAGATGACTGTCATTATACCTAACCTTACATATTAAGTAAAAAATAAATTCTTGTAATGATAAAAATCTTATTCCTATATCCATTAGCCGAAAAGTAGGGTGAGCCGGCCCTCAGAACCTGTGCACATACATCGTTTATTCGGATCTGTATCGCCTCCTAGCATAGAATAAACCAGCATGTCATTATTAACGATTAATTACACTTTTATTTAATTACTCAAATGTTTTTATGATACAATACAAATAAAGCTGAATCCCTAAAATCATTGATTATAAATGTGCCTTCTATACACAGCCCCTCTGCAGGACTGTGTTCAAAAGGTAAATGCAGCAATCTTCCCTTCCATCCCCTCTAACGTGCCCCCCTACCCCTGCACGGTTGAATTCACAAGTCCAGTAATCATCCATTACAATGGATCCTCATCATCCTCACTCACCGTCACGCTCCTCCTGACTCCTGGCAACATCTCCTTCCCTACTGCACCTCACCCTTGGCCCTATCTCATCCCTGCCTGGTCCTCCCCTAATGGCTGCATCTTACCCCTGGCTAGCCCTACCGCACCCTACCCCCGCCACGTGCCTTACCCAACCCCACCCTACCCCTGAGGTATCTCACCTCTATGAGCTGCATACATAGCTGCTACCTACAATGTTTCCCCCTCTTTTCACTCTCACCCCATTCTACTTTACTTCCTGCTAACCCCGCTCATCCCTCCACCCACCAAGGAAGTAGTGATCTCTCACTCCATCCTACCCACCCATCTCACCCCCTCCTCCGAACTGTTCCTCCATGTACAGTCTCTTGTCTCCAGGCACGCACGCCCACCACGTGAACTTCCCTGCTCCCACCTTCTAACCCTCTCGCTGTTTCTCCTCCTCACAGGTGACATATCCCGAAACCTGATCCCCCCCCATCACATCTCCTCACCCACCTCTAACCCATACCCACTCCCCAACACAAACTCTCACAACCTTACACCCATTCACCCAGCCCCCCTCCTCCAATCCCAGAGCACTCTGGAACGCTCGCTCGGTATGCAATAAACTCTCATTCACCCACAACCTCTTCATCTCCAACAAACTCTCATACCTTGGCATCACCGAAACATGGCTTAACCCCTCTGATACAGCCTCCCCTGCCGCATTCTCCTATGGCGGACTCACTCTTTCTCACACACCCCACCCCAGCAACACCCACGGTGGAGGTGTCTGAATACTCCTGTCCGACATCTGCTACTTCACCCCAATTTCCCTGCCGCCCTCTACCTCCTTCGAGGTACACTCCGTCCGCATCTTCTCCCCCTGCAATCTTCAGCTGGCTGTAATCTACTGCCCCCGGGCTCTACCCCCGCCTTTCTTGACCACTTGGCTTCTCCACTTCCTTTCTTTCAACATGCCCTCTATCATCATGGGCGACTTCAACACCCCATTGACACCTCCCACTCCGCTGCCTCTAGACTCCTATCACTGACCACCTCCTTTGGGCTTTCCCAATGGTCCTCATCCACTCATAAGGATGGCCATACGCTTGACCTTATCTTCACCTGCCTCTGTTCACTCACTGACCTCTCAAACTCTCCCCTCCCCCTATCCGACCACAACCTGCTGACTTTCTCCACACTCTAGCCACCTACCGCGCCCCCACTCTCCGGAAACTCAACATCCCCGCAGAAACCTTAAACTTATCGATTTCCACTTATTCTCTGAGTCCTTCTCCCTCTCACTGACCTAGCTTCCTCACTTGACGCTGACGCTGCTGCCACCCACTATAACACCATGTTAACTACAGCCCTCGACCAGGCTGCCCCCTCACACATACCAAAACCCGCGCACACAGGCTATCCTGGCTCACCACCCTCACAAAGAACTACATCGGGCATCCAGAGTGGCTGAGCGGAGATGGAAGAATCCCACTCCCGGTGCACTTAGCCACGTACAAACAATCCCTCTCCAACTTCAAGAATGCACTCACCACCGCAAAACAAACCTACTTCTCTTCTTTAATTAATGAACTGTCCCATAACACCAATTATTCAAAACTTTCAACTCTCACTCCCTCTCCCCCTGCACTTCCTCCCTCCCCCCTCATCTCTGCTGATGACTTTGCCACGTTCTTCAAATAGAAGATCGACAAAATCAGAGAGAGCTTTGACCCACTGTCCCCCCGCCCCCTCATCACTGCCCAACCCTCTTTGTCCAAAGGAAGCTTTTCCAACATGACAGATCAACTCTCCTCCCTTCTGTCACGATCACACCTCACAACCTGTGCCCTCGATCCGCTCCCCTCCCGCTCATCCCAAACCTCACCACAGTCCTCATCCCTGCCCTAACCCATTTCTTCAACCTATCACTCACCACCGGTGCCTCACCCTCATCCTTCAAATATGCCGTGATCACACCCATCCTCAAAAAACCCTCCCTTGATCCAGTATCTGTTTCTAACTATCGCCCCATATCTCTTTTCACCTTCGCATCTAAGCTGCTTGAACAACACGTCCATTCCAAACTGTCCTCCCAACTCCCCTCCTGCTCCCTCTTTGACCACCTACAATCCAGTTTCCGACCTCATCACTCCACCGAAACAGCCCTAACCAAAATCACCAATGACCTACTGACCGTGAAGAGCAAGTGACACTACTCCGTCCTCCTCGTTGACCTTTCTGTCGCATTCAACTCTGTTGACCACTCCCTCCTGCTTCAGATCCTGGAATTTCTTGGCATCATTGACCTAGCCCTCTCCTGGATCTCCTCTTACCTAACGGACCGGACTTTCAGCGTCATCCACTCACATACATACCTCCTCCTAGTCTTACCCCCTTTCTGTCGGCATCCCCCAAGGCTTGGTTATGGGACCATTACTCTTCTCCATCTACACCCTCTGCCTAGGACAACTTATTGAATCCCATGACCTTGAGTACCATCTCTACGCCCATAAGTTACCTCAGGGGAAATGGTGTATCATTGTCTGCGTCGTTTTCTTGGGATTTCAGCAGCGCGGACACTGATACACCATTTCCCCTGAGGTAACTTCTGGATGATTCCCACGTGCATGTGGAAGGTGGAAGTCCTGCAGCAGCTGCATTTAATGCCAAATGCTTTTACACCAGTTGTGGGTCTCACAACTGTGCTAGGTGAGTGAATTCATACCCACCGCATACATTAGTGTCACTAGTGATAGGGCACTATTGCGCCTCTTGTTCCCCCCACTATTTTTTTACATCTCTACGCCCATGACACACAGATCTACCTCTCTGGGCCCGACATGACCTCCCTACTATCCAAAATTCTACAATGCCTGTCCGCTATCTCATCCTTCTCTGCTTGCTTCCTCAAGCTGAACATGGACAAAACCGAATCCATCATCTTCCTCCACCCAATTTCTCTCCCCCTCTACCAGACCTATCCATCCTCGTCAACGGCTGCTCACTCTCCCCAGTCCCTCACGCCAAGTGCCTTGGGGTTACTCTTGCCTCTTTTTCAAGCTTCACATCCAAGCCTTCACCACCTTCTGCCGACTCCAGCTCAAAAACATTTCCCGGATCCGCTCTTTCCTTGATCACAACACTGCTAAAAACCCTTGTTCATGCTCTCATCATTTCCTGCTTTGACTACTGCAGGCTCCTGCTCATCAGCCTCCCCGCTACTTCCTTCGCACCTCTCCAATCTATCCTAAACTCTGTTGCTCGACTAATCCAACTGTCTCCCCGCTACTCCCCTGTCTCCCCCCTCGCAAAGCCCTTCACTGGCTCCCCACCTCTCAAAGATCTTGATTTAAAACCTTAACCATGACATACAAAGCCATCCATCATCTGTCCCCCCACCTCCCCATGCATCTCTGACATGGTCTCCCGACACCTGCCCGCACGCAACCTACAATCCTCCCAAGAGCTCCTTCTCTACTCCCCCCCCTATCTCATCCTCTCACAACCGCATACAAGACCTCTCCCGTGCATCCTTCATACTTTGGAACTCTCTCCCCCAACACATACCAGAAAACATGGGAAGCAAGGTGTACCACGGTCCGCGCTGCTGAGTCCACAAAATCACCTGGGATGCAAGATGTTGTAGCAATATCCTTCTTTATTCCTTCCTACGCGTTTCGGCACCCTTCCTTGCACCTTCCTCAACACATGACGCTCGCCTACCCTTGGAAATTTCAAAAGAAACCTGAAGACTCACCTCTTCCGACAAGCCTACAACCCACAATGAGACCCTGTCGCTCCACTGTCACACGCCAGCGCTTCCCCCTTCTATTGTTTCCTCGTCCTCCCTCGTAGACTGTGAGCCCTCGTGGACAGGGTCCTCTCCCCTCCTGATTCTGCAAGACTTGATTGTATATACTGTATTTGTCCTCGTTCTCCCCTCTTCATTTATAAAGCGCCATTGAATCTAATGATGCTATATAAATAATTAATAATAATAATCCTGTAGCAATAAGTTGGCAGAAAAATTGATGTTCGCAGGATCCTTTTTTTTAACATTGCAGTCTATGAAGAACTGAACCTAATAACTAATTGCTATTTATCTTCCATTTGAAACTGATCCGGGAAGCAAAAAAAGGATTCTTTACAAATGACAGAAAAATGGACGTATATAAATTAAAAGAGAAAGGAAGCGCACATAGAGTAGTACCTCTATTATACAGGTCCCTCAGACCCCAAATGGTTAAACTCACCTGATGTAGTTGTGAGTGTCACAACTACAATAAAAGCACACAGGAGGTCGCAGGCTCCCAGCTGAGAACTGAAGAATCCAGATAAGAGTGAAAAGAGCTGGGATAAGATGCGGCGCTGACCACAAAGATATTTTGCCTGCAAAATAAACAGTGTGTGTGATTAACTCTGTGTTTATCTTTGTGGTCAGCACGGCATCTTACCCAGCTCTTTTCACTCTTATCTAGAAAAATGGACGGCTATACAGCAATCAGTAAATGGATCTGTTTTCCATAGACTCCCATGTAAAAAAAAAATCCAGCAAAAATCAATTTTTTCAAACAGACAAAAAAGTTGTGTCTGCAAAACTGATTGCTGCTGGATGATAATAATATTAATAATAATGGATGATTACTGGACATACGAACTTAGCCTAAGACATCTAAGGTTATTGCAGGTTAATAGTATTACTACTCAGCATGTTAGCTACATTATATGCAGAAAACTATTGGGACTTTTACACGTTTCCCCTACATGACATCCCATTCTAAATCATTAAATATTAATTTATTATAGAGTTGTCTTCACTTTGCAGCTTCCAGTTTTTCTACAGGATTTTGGAGTCTGAATTCCATTTCAGTTTTTGCAGTCTTTGGCAAAACCTATGAAAAACCCCAAGGGGGGAGGAACGCAAGGTCATTGCAGATGTTGCCTTTGGTGAGATAGACTGTGAGCGCTCGCGGACAGGATCTTCTCCCCTCATGTACCTGTATGAACTAATCGTCCACATGTTTTTAATTGTCATCATCTGCCCGTTCCGCATGTAAAGTGCCATGGAATATAATGGCGCTATATAAATGAATAATAATAATAATTTCACCTGGGATGTCACATGGGTCTGCACCAGAAAACTACAAGTCCCATGATTCATGGCGTCTACTTCATAAGCAGCTCTATTGCTGCCCTTCTGAGCCCCAGCAGTGACCGTCCTCCAAACCCTCCCAGATCTCCATAATGCAACGCCTACACTGCAAGCTTTTGTGAGCTATTCATTGGTCTTGTAGCCATGCCTCCTATGTGGACTGATGGGTGTAGTACAGTGCTGGGCTGGACAGACCACTGGAAATGCCCCATGAAATGACCAACGCCTCCTGCACCAGCGCTGCTCCAGACCTCCTCCTGTAACGGTCAAATACCAGAAATGATAGAGGTAGAAAGTATAGGCGCTGGATGTACAGGGAAAAGAGAGAGAATCAGGCTGCATCTGTACATCAAACTTTAGCTGCAGAATCACTGCAGGAAGCACATTTGAAAAAACCTAGAAATTATGGGAAAATTAGATTGAGCACATAATCCCTGATCCCATAAAGCTAATTTAAGCACTTTAACCAAATTGTAATATAAATGAGAAACCTTACATTGGGAAGCTGCTGAGACACATCTACACCTTGAGTCACACTCAGCTGTTCTATTCCTGGGTTCCCAGGGGGTTGTCCGATCTTCTGATAAAAGTCTGCAGTCACCATTCTGAATCCTGACAGTGTGTGGTGCACACATCGTCAGTATTCTCAGGTGTTACTGAAGAGAGCACTGCATGCTGTCAGGATTTAGAAGTCTGCAGTACCCTTCAAGGCTAATGCAGTCTGCTGTAGGTCCCAATGTATGTTTTTATAGTTTACCAGTAGCCACATGCATTTTACGAGAGGTAAGTCATAGCATGTTTTAATAATCCCCCAAAGGATACAAGCTTCTTCTCCTATGGCAGAGGCTTTGTCAGCAGCTGGTGATTGACGTGTGCAGCATGATATCACTATTTGTTTTTTTCTGTTTTTTTTTTTTTTTTTTTAATACCTCCCCTGTGGGCTTGTCTTTCTGCTGTAAGCCAATCCCCCTCCCTCTCATCCAGACTCATCCAGGTGGGTGGTTTCGGCTTACAGCACAAAGACAAGCCCACAGAGGAGCAATAATAAAACAATCCAAATAGTGATGTCATGCTGCACACATCAATCATCTGCTGCACTGATTTACAGGTGATTAAATCCTGATGGTTGGTTCCCTTTATTTTACAATAAAATGATGGGGAATCCTCACTTTGTAAACACTAAGCCCCCAGGTAAAGATATGCCCAAATCAGCTTTGTGGTTTTATGCTTACTGACAATATTCATCTGTGTTCTTTGCACCCTCTTCTGAAGATGAATAGTGGACTTCACCAATATCATTTCTGTATCAAGCAAAACTCTATGGAAAGAGAATTTATGAGCCAACTGGTCAAAAGATGACTTGAATTCGTTCTTCATCTCTTTCTTAGATGTATCAAGAAAACCCTGCCCCAATATAACTTCCGTACTCCCATTGTACTGGAAACAGGATGAAGTGCCGGTGATCCGCACTGCTGAAAGGAAAACCAGGACCCAAGAAGTCTGGTGCAATAGTGTAAACAGGATGAAGTGCCAGTGATCCACACTGCTGAAAGGAAAACCAGGACCCAAGAAGTCTGGTGCAATAGTGTAAACAGGATGAAGTGCCAGTGATCACATGCTGAAAGGAAAACCAGGACCCAAGAAGTCTGGTGCAATAGTGTGACTTTATTCCGACGCGTTTCAGAGCAGCTTCTGCTCCTTCTTCAGGATAATCCCTAAGGAAGGAGCATAGGCTGCTCCGAAACGCGTCAGAATAAAGTCACATCATTACACCAGACTTCTTGGGTCCTGGTTTTCCTTTCAGCAGCGCGGATCACCGTCGCTTCGTCCTGTTTCCAGTTGTTTGCCACGTTGCACGTGGAGGTGTGGATCCAGCGGCAGCTGTACGAGGGCTAATACTGGGTTCACACAACCAGACCAGGTGAGCAATTTTCATCGGGCGATTGCCCCACTCTGCCTAGAGATAAGACCCTATGTGCATTTTAGTCTCACAATTATAGGTACTTCCATTGTAGGGAGCTTGAGGAACAATGCACTGACATAAAGTCCTTGCAGTAGGTAAGATGACTTCCATTGGCGATTGGAATAAATAATTTACTCTTTACAGGGTAACTGATGGCTTTTCCAAGCCAAGAGCTCTTCTTTGGAGTTAAAGGAGATATCGAGGATTTTAAAAGATGTAGTAGTTGCTACCTGCCTGCCTGTTGTGCCCAGCGCCGTTCTTCACTGTCATTGAGAAGTCTAAGACCGCTCCTGCCAGCAATTCTGCAGCTTTTGCTGAGGCGGCTTCTCTGCTCAGCTGACGGGTGTCACAGCCGATGTCATGCTTATTGACAGTGGGCTGGTCAGTTAGGCAGCCAGGAGCCGGCTGTCAATTAGTATGAAATTGCTGCTCCGCCCCTTCCATACACCAGAGCGGAAAAGAAGCCGCGGCTCTGTTGACGAAGAGATTGTATCCCTGGCAGGAGCATTCTCTGACCTCTCTATACATGCAGTGAACGGTGCTGAGCACATCAGGCAGGTAGGTGGCACCTACCTGCCAGTTAGTGCTTGGGCTCATTTTTTTTTTAATCTTGGATATCCCCTTTTAGATTAAAGGGCTCAGTCCTCAATGCATCTGTGCCCACTGTCTGGTGTATATGCCCAGGGAGTAGGTGCCTGACAGTGTGCACAAATATCAAATGTCAAAAACATTCAGCCACCATAGGCACCCATTGTAAAGAATTGTATCCTGCATTTTTGCAGTGACCATCTGTATAGGAAAACAGTCTGCTGCGCTTTTCTATACAAACGTTATCCCAAAGCATACCAGCCAGACGAAGTATGAACAAGCACACTGGTGAATGGTCACCTATGGCATCCTTACAGTATATACACATAAAATGGTCCCCCTAAAATTAAGTGCTTCACCTCAACACGTTTTACCTTATAAAATATCGCCACAGATTAAACTGTGTTGATATTTTTTTAGTGAATCAGCACATCCAATATTTATGGCAAAAAGTTACTTTATTAATTAAAATTAATTCATATAATAATTATTTAGTATACATAACATGTCTTAAACGGGAACACAGTCCCTATCATGCACAAAGTACTAGGGTGGGCTACAAAAAAGCACATAAATAGCAGCAATTACTAACAGGGGAACAGAAATAATATATTTACAGCACCATCACACTTGTATTAAAAGAAGGTTCCTACAGACCTAAAGGTTCCTACGACATACGTACGTCGGCTGTGGGATCGAGGCAGGAGCACTGTGGCAGCCAGGGGTCCAAGGAGTCCATTCAGGCACCAGGTATTTTGAACACTCTAGTATTTAATATATGATCATTTAATGACCGTTTAGGTCTGTAGGAACCTTCTTTTAATACAAGTGTGATGGTGCTGTAAATATATTATTTCTGTTCCCCTGTTAGTAATTGCTGCTATTTATGTGCTTTTTTGTAGCCCACCCTAGTACTTTGTGCATGATAGGGACTGTGTTCCCGTTTAAGAGATGTTGTGTATAATAAATAATTTTTATATGAATTAATTTTAATTAATAAAGTAACTTTTTGCCATAAATATTGGATGTGCTGATTCACTAAAAAAATATCAACACAGTTTAATCTGTGGCGATATTTTGTAAGGTAAATCCTTACAGTATATGTCAGGAAAGATTCCTAACTAAGACTGCTGTCACATTGGCAAATTTGCAAATCCGTGTCCATCCGTTTTGAAACATATGGCCATGGATCCGTTGTGGCCTCCCATGTTATCCTAAGGGCACGGATTTGTCCTAAAGTGGCCATCCGTGTGTCTCTGTTTTGTCATGGATCCGTTGGTGTCCGTATTAAATTAACATGGAGCTCTATGGAGGACGGATCTGTACGGATCCATGAAACGTGTTTTGCTGTACTGAGCATGCTCAGAAGCAAGGTACATCTCCTCCCACCCCTATCTCTGGTGATTGTTGATGGATCCGTTAAACAAACATTCCATGGACATCCGTTGGCATCCTTTTGCACAGATCTGTGCCTGTCCATGACTATAATTGAATTTCATGTAACCACAGGGATTTGCAAATTTGCCAATGTGAAACCAGCCTTAGGGCCACGTCACACACACAGATTTCTGTGCAGATATTGTTGGCAGATCTCTGGTTGCAGAGAAATCATGGACACATTGTTCCATTTTGTGGCTGTGTACAAATGTAACAATGTGTCCATGATTTCACTGCAACCAGAGATCTGCCAACAATCTCTGCACAATTATCTCTGTGTGTGATGTGGCCCTTACACTATAAGTAGAGTGCACAAAGTGAGCACCTAGCCAGAGACCTCTAAAAAAGAGAATATCAATAAGCAAATATAACATTATTAGAACAATGTTCTCCCCATGTTTGCGCGGCATTCTGCTGGGTACTCCAAAGAGATACTAAAAAGAAATCTAGCTTGTGAGTCCCAATAGGGACAGTGAAGATGATATTTGTAAATCCAGGCTCGGTCTGGCCGCCGGGTAACCAGTTAAAAGTCATGGTGGGCCCCCAGGCATTGTGGCCCCGCCCCCCAACGGGCCCGATTTGGGTCCCCCTGGCGCAGCGGTGGAGAACGTCTGGCCACTGTGAGGAGCAAAGAGAGCACTGTCTGCAGCCGGGACTTCCTCACACAGCACTGACAGCAGGCAGTGCCAGAGCGAGGATGAGGTGTGTGGGCGGGGACAGCACGTGAAGTCCTGCATCCCACATGAAGAGGAGCAGACAGAGCTGCAGCAACAGTGTGGAAGTAGATGAGGTATGTGTGCCCCCAGCAACAGCTGCAGCAATCAGTGTGCCTCCCCAGCAGCAGCCATATGTCTCCCCCTTGGCACCAGCAATATGTGCCCCCCCCTTAGCAGCAACATCACTGTACTCCTTCAGCTGCAGCAATAAACAATATGTGTGCCCCCAAGAAGCTGCAGCAATCAGTGTGCCTCCCCCAGCAGCAACCATATGTCTCTCCCTTAGCACCAGCAATATGTGCCCCCCCGTAGCAGCAACAATCAGTGCGCTGTCCCCCCAGCAGCAACAATATGTGTGTGTACCCGTGCAACATGGAGGGGGTCCGTCCTGTGCAGCATGGAGGGGGCCCCGTGCAGCACGGAGGGGGCCCTGTGCAGCACGGAGGGGGGTCATGTGGTGGTATATACAATACAGTGGTGGTATTACTATGTGGAGGGCACAGTGGTGGTATTACTATGTGGGGGCACAGTGGTGGTATTACTATGTGGAGGGCACAGTGGTGGTATTACTATGTGGAGGGCACAGTGGTGACATTATTATGTGGGGCAGTAAGAGGAGCGCTGTTTTTGTACCACGCAGCATGTGCAATAATAGGGACAGCAGCAACGGCTCAGTATTGGGGGATCAGTAGGATGAAGAGTTTGTCCAGTTTGGGAATAGATCGGGCTGGAAATGTGAGATGTCAGATGTGTCTTTGTTGTAATCTATGTAGATGGCTGGAGAAGTTGTCATGTCCGTCTGGGAATCTAGAATGGGGGAACATGGGGGCCCAAGACGTTACTACTATATGGGGGCCAGAATGAGGAACATACATTATTGGTTTACGGTGGGAAGTGGGGACATATTTACTGTAGGGGCCAATCAGGCGACATTATTACTGCTGTAATATACGGTAATTTACTTTTACATGAGGGGAACCAAAGGGAGGCCTTGTTACTGTGCGAGGCGGCA
Source organism: Allobates femoralis (assembly GCA_033576535.1). Lineage (NCBI taxonomy): Eukaryota > Metazoa > Chordata > Amphibia > Anura > Aromobatidae > Allobates > Allobates femoralis. The sequence goes on along the minus strand of JARQOC010000001.1, from coordinate 68,502,626 downwards.
CGATGTCGCTTTTTTGGTCATTTGATGTAGTGTAGAAATCTTGGGAAAAGTGTGGAATGTGCTATGGAAGTGATCAGTTCTATACAGTAGATAACTGTGTTATTTTCTGCAGAGATGAGTCCTGGCTAGAAGACGTGATATTTGTCTGCGACAGGTAGGGCTGGGCGATTTTGGGAAAAATCAAAATCTCGATTTTATTTTAACCTATGGACGATTTTCGATTTAAATCTCGATTTTTTTTCTATTTTTTTTTTTTTGCTTTTCTTTGATGAATAAAGAGAAAAAAATGAACGGAGCAGGTTCCCCAGGTATATAATCTATGAGGGGGAGGGGATACAGGACCCAGGTATAGAATATATAAGGAAGGGGAGGCGATAAAGGACCCAGGTATAGAATATATGAGGTGATATAGGACACAGGTATATAATCTGTAAGGAGGGGGAAGGATATAGAACACAGGTGTATATTATAGAATATATAAGGAAGGCGAGGGGATATAGGACCCAGCAGGTATAGAATATATAAGGAGGGAGGGGATATAGGACCAGTCACCCAGGTATTATATAATTTGTAAGGAGGGGGAGAGATATAGGACCCAGGTATAGTATAGAATATATAGAGAGGAGGATGGAATATAGGACCCGGTCCCCAGGTATAGAATATATAGGGAGGAGGATGGGATATAGGATACAGATATACAATATATAGGGAGGAGGGATATAGGACACACAGGTATAGAATATATGAAGGGATATAGGACATGCGTCTGTGTCATGTGTCATGTGTGACATGTGTCACAGGTATATAATATATAGGGAGGGAAGGGGGATGGGATATAGAACACCCGGTATATAAAAGGAGGGGGATGGGATATAGAACACAGCAGGTATATAGTATATAGCAGAGGGAGGGCTATATATGGACAGAGAGCTCGGTATATACACATTACACACAATTATACAGTATGGCACCCATGTGCAGAATATTTTTGGCACGAACCGTTTGATCTAAATGGGTCCTTGTGTCTGGTTGTTGCCGGCCAGAACCAGTCAGGTCACCATATGAAGCACACGGGACACACGACCGAACTAACAGAATATGAGAAGATTTACAGCAAAAAGGGATTAAATAAATAGAATCGCAGAGATTTGGGGAATAAAATAAAATCAAGAAGTTGAAAAGTGATAAAATCGTCACATCGAGATGCAAAAACAGGTGGCGACACGACGGTACAGACCGGACAGTGACAGGTCAGGGGGTGAAATATGTGCAGCAGGGACCAGATTGGATTTTTTTGGGGAGAGGGGGTATCTGTGACCCCAAGTTGCACAAAACCCCCTCCCTCCTCCCCCATAGTCCCATAGCTCCTCTGGGGGTCTTGCCCAGTCCTCCGCCACACACAAGGGTAGTCATTCCAGCAACACCCACAGGGAAGCATCACCGGAGCCACAATAGAGAGCCACACACATGGGGAAGCGCCGCCGGGGCCACACACCAGGGGGCCACACACCAGAGGGCCACACACCGGGGAAGCATCGCCAGGGCCACACACCAGAGGGCCACACACACACACAGGGGAAGCACTGCCGGGGCTACACACCAGAGGGCCACACACCAGAGGGCCACACACCAGAGGGCCACACACACACAGGGGAAGCACTGCCGGGGCCACACACCAGAGGGCCACACACACACAGGGGAAGCACTGCCGGGGCCACACAATAGAGGGCCACACACAGGGGAAGCACCGCGGGCCCCACACACAGGGGAAGCACCGCCGGGGCCACACACACAGGGGAAGCACCGCCGGGGCCACACACACAGGGGACACACCGCCGGGGCCCCTGGCCGCACACAGAGTTGCACCCACCATCTTTCCTCCTGGATCCGGCCTGTGCCCGGGGAGGCCCCGCTCCTCGGCCTGTTTTGTGGCGGTGCCCGGTCTGTCCTCCGCCATCAGGAAGTGTCAGCCTCCGGCCCGGAGCGGCGCAGGCCGGGAAATACACGCGTTGCTACGCAACCGCTCTTAAAGGGCCCGCAGACATGAGCTGGTGCCGGGTGACACAGAGCAGAGGAGCGCTGCCGGGGCCCTCACACAAGACAGCGGGAGGCCGCACCGACACCGGAGTATGGCCAGCACCTGGTGTGAGGAGGAACGTCATCCTACACTGAGGATGGCTGCACCGGAGCACCCTCACGTGCTCTAAACAGTGGTCCGGCCGCCATTTTTAATCGAATTTAACGATTTGGACTAAAACCAAATCGTGGCCACAGCAGGGGGGCGAATTAATCGAATTATTTCGATTAATCGCCCAGCCCTAGCGACAGGGGAAGAAGAAACCTGAAGATGAATGACTTCACCAAGATACATCTTTGGTGAGTAGGTGTATTACCTATCCACGCACACTATACACTATATACAGAGCTCCTGTGCATAATGTCACTGGGGATCTCTGCATCACCTGTACACTGACACTATATACTGAGCTCCTGTGTATAATGTCACTGGGGATCTCTGCATCACCTGTACACTGACACTATATATTGAGCTCCTGTGTATAATGACACCGGTGATCACTGTATTACCTGTACATTGACACTATATACTGAGCTCCTGTGTATAATGTCACTGGGGATCACTTCATTACCTGTACATTGACACTATATACTGAGCTACTGTGTATAATGTCACTGGGGATCACTGCATTACCTGTACATTGACACTATATACAGAGCCCCTGTGTATAATGTCACTGGTGTTCTCTGCATCGCCTGTACACTGACACTATATACAGAGTTTCTGTGTATAATGTCACTGATAATCACTGTATTTACACTGACCAAATATACACAGCTTTTTTAATCTTCATTATTGTAGTATTATTGGTCACTATTCAAACTGAAAAAGAAACAGCTGGGCACCACAGAGTACTGACATGTAGTAGTGGGTCTGGCACCAAACTTATGGTTTATCAGGTAAGAGGAGAGGGGAAGGAGCAGACGACGGCAAACCATTTTGAGCTGGGTGGTGCGTCTATGGGTTGACCGGATTTTATTGGTCACTATGTAGTGGCATTATGTGCTCTGGTCATGGCGTTGTGTATTTGTCCCTTGAATGTGGAATTATTCAATTACAATATGTTGGTTATATGTGGTCTTATCATGGTGTGGCAGTATTTATACCTTGCACGTGGTAGTATTTGATCACAGTTTATAGTAGTAATATGTGCTCTGATCAGAGTGTGGTGGTATGTCTCCTTTATATGTGGCATTACTGGTCTTGGTATAGTGGATTGGGGTTGATTATTAGTTTTTTTCTGATATCAATAAGGGGAAAATTCTTTATTTCCAGTAGATATTAAAAACTTGGTTGCTTAACCCCTTCCTGTCCTGTGACACAGCAGCAGCAAAATGCACTTACAGAGGTTCTCCAGAGAAAGCAAGTAATTATCTCGTCTAAGGCCACGTTCACACAGTGAGTATTTGGTGAGATTTTCACTTCAGTATTTATAAGGCGGCTGTCACACGCTAAGATATCTAGAACGATATTGTAAGCGATCACGTGCACGCGCGATCGCTTACAATATCGCTCACATCGCTGGTGAGATGTCACACAGACAGACTCACCAGCGATGTGGATCCGCGATCTCGCTGGTAACTATGGTACACATCGGGTAACTAGGCGCCGCGCGTCACTTAGTTACCCGACGTGTACCATAGTTACCATCTCCCAGCATAGGCTCTGCCGCTGGGAGATCGTTCATCGTGGTGTCATACACCACGATGAAGCAGATCACTAAATCGTAAATCGCTAGATCTGAGGTCCGGACCTCAGATCTCGATTTTGCGATTTGATCAGATCTCGCTCGTCGTATCTTGCCGTCACACGCACAGACATCGTTTACGCGATGTTTAATCTACCGCGTTCAAGCGATATCTTGCGCGATATCTGTGCGTGTGACGGCCGCTTAAGACAGAAGCAGGAGATGGTGAGAAATGCAGAACATATTACCTCTGATTGCTCCACTCCTGGTTTTGTCTTATGGTGGGTTTACACACACCAATCATTGTATCCAATATCTGAACCAATCTCTGGTTGCAGTGAAATCATGGATACATTGCTCCATGTTGTACACAGCCACAAAATGGAACTATGTGTCCATGATTTCACTGCAACCAGAGATCTGTTCAGATATTGGATACAATGATTGGTGTGTGTAAACCCACCATTACAAATACCGAGGTAAAAATCTCACCAAATACTCAGTGTGTGCACATGGCCTAAGGATGTGATAAGGTATTCGTTGGTGGGGTGCGACTGCTGAATGTGCAGCTTTTATCCCCATTATGTGTCCAAAAAATAGAAAAATATCCAGCATAGAGTCTTGAGATCTAGATCCTTAAAAATTCATTATATTAGAAAAGTATTAAAAAGCACATTTAAATCAATGTCCTTAAAGACAGTTCTTAGTCATAGGTTTGTTTTGTCCCCATTAGACTGGAGGTGATGTACGGCTCGCCCATGATCCCTTCACTCCCTCAGTGGCTGTGAGCGCTGTGTTTGCCTTTTTCTGGGAGCTCCAATGATAATGAATGGAGCCGCGGTCACATCATTACCGGCTGCTGCAGTTAATAAAAGGGGTAAAAGTGCCACATTCTTCCGACGATGTGGTTTTGATTGGTCGGATTCCACCAATAACTAAGTGATCACCTGCCGAACCTGACGATTTTTGGTAACTTGTTTTCGCCAAAGTATCCCTTTAATGTACACTACAGTAATGGTACATTGCAGTAATGGTGAGCGCAGAGTGATGTGCAGGAGTAAGCACTATAATGGGGTATAACGGCTAACAGGTATTTGCATATAGCGGATGAGTGGGCCCCTGGAGTCAATTTCCCCGGTGGGCCCCAGACACCCCAGTCCGACGGTGTGTAAATCCCTGCACAATAAAATGAATAAAATAAATAAAAAACAATGGCGATAACATAGGAATATTACAGTGCAATGATCACAATCTGCCACAAGATGGCAGCAAAACCTACCCATCCAAAACACCGCACAGCGCTCTTTCTACAGAAGCGATCCAAAAATATAGACAGCATCAGGAGAAAGAAGTACAGGTGCATCTCAATGAATTACAATATCATCAAAAGTTCATTTATGTCAGTGATTCAATACATAAGGTGAAATGCATATATTATCTAGAGTCATTACAAACAGAGTGATCTATTTTATATGTTTATTTCTGTAAATGTTGATGATTATGGTATACAGCCAATGAAAACCCAAAGATCATTATCTCAAAAAATGAAAGTAGAGAGGATGAAGGATCTGAAGGCCACTTTACACACACAGATATCTGTGTCCAACTTCTGAACAGATCTCTGGTTGCAGTGAAATCATGGACACATTGTACCATTTTGTGTCTGTGTACAAATGTAACAATGTGTCCATGATTTCACTGCAACCAGTGATCTGTTCAGAAGTTGGTCACAGATATCTGTGTGTGTAAAGTGGCCTTGAGAGATAAAATATGACCTAAATATTTATCAGAGGCTTGACCTTGTGTGGTTGTGAGAGTCACAACCACTATAAAAGCAGATCACGGCTGCTGGAGTCCCCAGCCTGGTGCATATAGAGCAGGGAGGATGAAGGGTTAAAAACTGTGCTGCCGTATTCCACGAGACAAAGGGTGAATATAAGGCGGCCGTCACACGGAACGATTTCTTGCCCGATATCGTTTAAGCGATCTCCTTTTTGATCGCTTAAGCGATATCGGACAAGAAATCGTTGCATGTAATCAAGCGATTTACGATGGTAAATCGCTTGATCGTGACATCGCTGATCTGAGCTCCGGTTCTCAGATCTAGCGATGAACGATTTGACTATCTGTCTCATCGTGGTGTATAACACCACGATGATCCATCTCCCAGCAGCAGAGCCTATGCTGGGAGATGGTAACTATGGTACACGTCGGGTTACTAAGCGACGCGCGGCGCCTAGTTACCGATGTGTACCATAGTTACCAGCGATCTCGTTGGTCCACATCGCTGGTCTGTCTGTGTGACATCTCACCAGCGATGTGAGCGATATTGTAAGCGATCGCGCGTGCACGTGATCGCTTACAATATCGCTAAAGATATCTGTGCGTGTGACGGCCGCCTAATATTGATTTATTACTCATACCGGACAGCCCCAGACCTGATCATGCTGTGATGTGAAACCAGCCTAAGTGTAGGAGTTGGGGATGTCCTTGATGGGTTAACAATTCTTGACTAAGAATGAAAGAAGATTGTGGTCAGAGAGCGGAAGAAGGAAATTAGTAAAATCATGCACTGAACAGAGTCGGGAGAAGATCAGGTTCATATCATTTGTTATCTGGGTGAATAAAACTTTATAGACTTGTACTGTCAACAACGGCCACAGATGATCCACCTGAACAACATAGTAAAGAATGTGGCTATTTAGGGTTGGCTGGTTTCACACTGCAGTTTTTCCCTGATCAGGTTCGATTAGGTTTGTGTGCCAAAACCAGGAGTGTCTCCAAAACTGATGGTGGGGTTACACGTCCCGATATCGCGGCGATATCGGAGGCAACGCCGCGGGAGCGCGCATTTTTTCAGCCCCTTTCCCGATATCGCATCGGCGGTTTACACGCTGCGATATCGGGAAACAACGTCCCTGCGATGTGTACGCCCACCAACCCAGTAACGACCATTTAACATGGGAGTTAATGGGTGAGGTGCGAGTACAGATCGGAGTTGGGCTGTCACACGCTGCGATGCTGCTACAACGGCCATGCGATATCGGGGAGTTGAATAGCTCGGCTATTCAACTCCGATATCGTTTTGGCATCGTTCCAGCATCGCGTTGTACGCTCAAACCGATATCGGGTCCAACTCACGACCCACGTGACTTTTTGTTGGAGTTGGACGCCGATATCGCGGCGTGTAAACCCACCATCAGAACCGGTGTCAATCTTTCAATGATAGTTTTTCTCTGCAAGTTCCTCCTGGTTTTGACACACAAACCTGATTGAATCTGATCAGGGAAAAACTGCAGTGTGAAACCAGTGCACACACTGAGTATTTGATGAGCTTTTTACCTTAAGGCCACTTCACACACACAGATATCTGAGTCCAATATCTGAACAGATCTCTGGTTGCAGTGAAATCATGAATACATTGTTATGGTGGGTTTACACGCTTCAATATCGTTGCGATATCGCAACTCAATGGCGCAGGAGCGCGCATTTAGTGCACGTTTCTCCCGCATCGCATTGGATGTTTACACGCTGCGATATCGGAATACAACGTCTGTGCGATGTCTACGCCCCCCAACCCAGGATCGCACACTTAACATGGGAGTGAATGGGTGACGTTTCAAATCGCATCGTAGTTGGGCGTTTACACAGCACGATCCGACTCCAATCTCCATTCAATATCGGAGCATTGAATAGCACACTCATTCAATCCCCGATATCGCATTGACATCGTTCCTGCATCGTATTGGACGTTCACACCATACAACGCAGGAACGATCTCGGGTCCGACGATTGAACCACGTGACTTTTCATTGAAATTGTACTACGATATCGCAACGTGTAAACCCGCCATTACATTTGTACACAGCCACAAAATGGAGCAATGTGTCCATGATTTCACTGCAACCAGAGATCTGTTCAGATATTGGACTCAGATATCTGTGTGTGAAGTGGCCTTCAGGATTTGTGGCCAAAACCAGGAGTGGGTGATTAAATACAGAAGTGGTGCAGGTGTTTCTATTAGAATTTTCCTCTGATTGCTCCACTGCTGGTTTTGTCCACAAATCCTGAGGTAAGAAACTCACCAAATACTGAACGTGTGCATATGGCCTAATGGCCACTTTACATGTCCCAACATCGTTTCGATATTGGATACAGCGGCACGGGAGCGCGCATTTTTTGGCTGAAATCCAAGATCGCATAGGAGCTGTCACACAGGGAGATATCGGCAAGCAACACAACTGCAATGTCTACACCCCATTGGACGAGCGAACCTGGGAACGACCATTTAACATGGGAGAGAATAGGGGAAGTTGTGCTCAATGTTGGTGTTGGGCTGTCACACAGCACGATCCTGCCAGATCGTCCATCCAATATTGGCCAGTTGGAGAGCCTGCACAATTCTTCCCCGATATCATTTTGGCATCATTCTTGCATCGAATTGCACATTTACACCACACAACACGACGAACGATATCAGCGCCAACGCATGAACCACGTGACTTTTTATCGGAGTTGGACAACGATATCGGGACGTGTAAAGTGGCCATAAGGCTGGCTTCACACCACGGTGTGATCCGGTCCGGGGCTGTCTGGTGTAAATCAGACAGCCCCGGACCGGTTTTTGGCCCCATAGTAGCCTATGGAGACGGATGGCAGCTCTCTGCTATCCGGTTTCATCACTCCGGGACAATCCGGGAGAATTCGGATTATTCTCTCCGGACACAAAAATGATGCTTGCAACATTTTTTTGTACAAGGAGAAAAATCTCCCCAATTTGCCGGATCCCGGATTCGGCCGGATTCTCCTGGAGACGGGGCAATCCGGCGCTCCCTAACATGGGAGCCTATGGGGACCGGGAGGATCCGGGAACCGGACACTGGCGGCTGCATGCTGCTGTTGTTTCAGGACTGTGGCTAACTCCATGCTAGCCGCGGTCTTGAAAAATCAGCAGCTGCGGCTGCAATTACAGCCATCTGGCTGCATACAGTACCGGAAGGCACATTTGGCCCTCCAGGTTCTGTGTGCTGATCCGGTCCGGGGCTGTCAGGGTCATCCCGGATAGCCCGGACCGGATTACACCGTGGTGTGAAGCCGGCCATAGGCTACGTTCACACATCGTGCTTTTCGCTGCGTATTCACACTTTTGCTGTTTCACTGCGTAATGAGCTGTGTGTTTTTACGCGTGCTTTTATGCAGTGAAACGCAATTCTGGTTACGCCGGTCCTATGAGTTTTGCTGATTTGCGTTCACATACTGTGCATTTCTGCGCTTTTTTAAGCACACGCTTTCACTGCAAAAGCGTGTGCGTAAAAAGAATAGACATGGCAATTTTTTACGCAGCTGCGTCTGCGCTTTTCCCATAGCCTACATGTGTTCTGCGTAAAAAAGCGCAATTGCAGGAAGGAGCACAGAAAATAGCGCGATGTGTGAACGTAGCCTTAAGCTGCAGAAGAAAAATGCTGTAAAGTCTCCAGGTGTGAACGGAGCCTGATAGCGCATCACTGCCTCGTCCCATTCAGGTCTGTAAACCACCTTTCTTCTCGAATGTTCTGGGTTTTCAGCATTTTTTACTTCAGATTTGGGACGGGGAGGTCACGTCTGCTGGAAAACGCTCACAGCGACATCCAATCAGAAGCCTGAAAAAAAAAACACTACTGGAAAAATGCTTCCAAAAACTCTTTAGAAAATTCTAGACTTCTCAGAAAGAAGCAGCTTCTGGAAGGATTCACATGTGAAGAATAATAACCATAGATATTATCGCCTGTAAAGTGCCATTGAAAGAATAAATGGCGCTATAATAATTATAATAGCAGTGCCTGTAGAGCACCATGAAATAAAAGGTGCTGTAACATATGATAATAATAATTAATAATAACATTGTCGCCTGTAGCCCACACCTGCTGACCCCGCAGGGACACACTACACAGGACAGGTTCTTCCCTCTGACTGGTTTCTCCTCGGCGGCCATTTTGCTGGAGCCCTAACCCCTATTCTCCCGCACAGTCTTGTCCACACAGTGAGGACACAGCGGACACACAACCTTTCCTCTAGTGGTGGAGGTGCGATAAGACTCGTCACTGTACACTGCGCGGCGCCATCTTTAATACGGGCAATAGATAAATCCTAAAATGAGCATTTCCCAGTCGGGAGTTTGCAGTCGGACGTTCTCTCCTCAGAGAAGGCGCCGGTGTTACACATGGCGGCAGGGAGACGTGCAGGTCCCTCACAGGGGCTCATCCGGCCACTCTGCCCACAGGTAAGATGGCCGCCGGTCACTCCGGAGACGTCACCTGTGCACAGCGAGGCGGAAGTCACCGGAGGGGGCGGGGGAAGAAAGAGGGAAGCGGAGCCGGTAACCGGGAGTGAGTGTGAGTCTGTCCTCAGCGTGTCCAGATGTGCGGGGGCAACATAGACAATGGCCGCCTGGGGTCAGGGGCATCAATAGTGTCTGATCACAGGGCATCCAGTACACAAGAAAGGGCCCCAGCTGGGAGCTCAGGTTATACCATGTACTATACTACAGGGGGGATTAGAGCTGAGGTTATACCATGTACTATACTACAGGGGGGATTAGAGCCCAGGTTATACCATGTACTATACTACAGGGAGGATTAGAGCCCAGGTTATACCATGTACTATACTACAGGGAGGATTAGAGCCCAGGTTATACCATGTACTGTACTACAGGGGGGATTAGAGCTGAGGTTATACCATGTACAATACTACAGGGAGGATTAGAGCCCAGGTTATACCATGCACTATACTACAGGGAGGATTAGAGCCCAGGTTATACCATGTACTGTACTACAGGGAGGATTAGAGCCCAGGTTATACCATGTACTATACTACAGGGAGGATTAGAGCCCAGGTTATACCATGCACTATACTACAGGGAGGATTAGAGCCCAGGTTATACTATGCACTATACTACAGGGAGGATTAGAGCCCAGGTTATGCCATGTACTATAGTACAGGGAGGATTAGAGCCCAGGTTATACCATGTACTATAATACAGGGAGTATTAGAGCCCAGGTTATACCATGTACTATACTACAGGGAGGATTAGAGCCCAGGTTATACCATGTACTGTACTACAGGGAGGATTAGAGCCCAGGTTATACCATGTACTATACTACAGGGAGGATTAGAGCCCAGGTTATACCATGCACTATACTACAGGGAGGATTAGAGCCCAGGTTATACTATGCACTATACTACAGGGAGGATTAGAGCCCAGGTTATGCCATGTACTATAGTACAGGGAGGATTAGAGCCCAGGTTATACCATGTACTATAATACAGGGAGTATTAGAGCCCAGGTTATACCATGTACTATACTACAGGGGGAATTAGAGCCCAGGTTATACCATGTACTGTACTACAGGGGGGATTAGAGCCCAGGTTATACCATTCACTGTACTACAGGGGGAATTAGAGCCCAGGTTGTAGCATGTACTATACTACAGGGTGATTAGAGCCCAGGTTATACCATGTACTATACTACAGGGAGGATTAGAGCCCAGGTTATACCATGTACTATACTACAGGGGGGATTAGAGCCCAGGTTATGTCATGTACTATACTACAGGGGGGATTAGAGCCCAGGTTATGTCATGTACTATACTACAGGGTGATTAGAGCCCAGGTTATACCATGTACTATACTACAGGGAGGATTAGAGCCCAGGTTATACCATGTACTATACTACAGGGTGATTAGAGCCCAGGTTATACCATGTACTATACTACAGGGGGGATTAGAGCCCAGGTTATACCATTCACTATACTACAGGGGAATTAGAGCCCAGGTTATAGCATGTACTATACTACAGGGTGATTAGAGCCCAGGTTATACCATGTACTATACTACAGGGAGGATTAGAGCCCAGGTTATACCATGTACTATACTACAGGGGGGATTAGAGCCCAGGTTATACCATGTACTATACTACAGGGGGGATTAGAGCTCAAATTATACCATGTACCATACTACAGGGAGGATTAGAGCCCAGGTTATACCATGTACTATACTACAGGGAGGATTAGAGCCCAGGTTATACCATGTACTATACTACAGGGAGGATTAGAGCTCAAATTATACCATGTACCATACTACAGGGAGGATTAGAGCTGAGGTTATACCATGTACTATACTACAGGGAGGATTAGAGCCCAGGTTATACCATGTACTATACTACAGGGAGGATTAGAGCCCAGGTTATACCATGTACTATACTACAGGGAGGATTAGAGCTGAGGTTATACCATGTACTATACTACAGGGAGGATTAGAGCCGAGGTTATACCATTTACTATACTACAGGGAGGATTAGAGCCGAGGTTATACCATGTACTATACTACAGGGAGGATTAGAGCCGAGGTTATACCATCTACTGTACTACAGGGGGGATTAAAGCCCAGGTTATACCATGTACTATACTTCAAGGGGGATTAGAGCCAAGGTCATACCATGTACTATACTTCAAGGGGGATTAGAGCCAAGGTCATACCATGCCCTATACTACAGGAGGTATATTAGAGCCGAGGTTACACCATGTACTGTACTACAGGGGGGATTAAAGCCCAGGTTACACCATGTGATTTAGACATCACATATTGCGGTGCCTTACATCAGACCCCCTGCTGTATTTGTGTGGGAAAGCTGGAGCACTTGTGTGCATTGTGTGGTTGCCTATATCCACTGTATAGCTGTGATCACTGGGACCCCACAGTTACTATAATGAGGTCCTGAGCCCCCTGTGTCTTCTCACTGTGCTGTTACCATAAAAAGTTATTTTAATGGTCACTATTGTTACAACAAAGTTTGCTTAAAGAGGACCTGTCACCAAACCAGGCATGGTGATCTAATTACAGCACTGGATGCAGCATGTCTGCAGAAGAGGGAGAGAATGATTGGCAGCGGTGGGCAGATTACACATGCAGGTGGTGTGAATCTGCCCTTCGGCTCCAGCCCCTAGCCACCTCCTTAGTGGCTGTAGCATGTACGTTTTCTAAGTGTATTATCTTTGGGTACAGGGCTGCTCAAGTGCTTATGGACCCCTTGCCTGCATGCTGCAGACATGCTGCATCCAGTGCTGTAATTAGATCACCATGTCTGGTTTGGTGACAGGTCCTCTTTAAATCAATAGCACAAGAGAATATAAAAGAATGTGTTATGTATAAATCAGTGAGATCTGATCCTGTCTCCACTTAGGAGCCACTTCTTCATTTCTCTTATCTCCTAAACCCCTCATTCGCTCTGAAAAATCAACTCCTTTCTATCTTGGTCAAAACAAGAGGACTCCTGGCACAGGGAGAGACTAGGTCAGGTTGTGCCAAAGCTTCTAACCAGCGCTGTGGAGTCGGTAAATCAAACCACCGACTCCAACTCCGACTCCTGAATTTCTCTGGCTCCGACTCCAACTCCGACTCCTTTGACTCCGACTCCGACTCCTTCATTCATGGCTCGTTTTTAAGTGATAAAATTATTGTAGGTCAATGGTAACATTAGGCTTTAATCATTATAATGACATAATAATAAAGATATTTAGATAGAACATAATAATAATATTCAGCACATTCTGCATTGAACTACTAGACCCAATTCATTATATATTTTAGGAGTCGGAGTCGGAACATTTTCTACCGACTCCAACTCCGACTCCACGACTCCGACTCCACAGCCCTGCTTCTAACTTCATCTTTTAACTCTGTATACAAAGGCCTACAACACATAAGGAGTGTATAGCCAAACAAGAAGAATCAATATTTATTAAATAACATACATTTTAAAAAATAGACAAAGGGAGAATATACATATACAGCTGTGTCCTGGGGTGCAATGCTCTGCAGTTCTGCTCTCCTGGGGTGCAATGCTCTGCAGTCCTGGGGTGCAATGCTCTGCAGCTCTGCTGTCCTGGGGTGCAATGCTCTGCATGAACAGGGAGGAGGGGAGACACAATAAAGATGAACAAGGGAGGGCAGGAGCTGTTACTGAGGGGGCTGGAGGTGGCACACAGGAGTCTGGAGTCTGGGAGAACCTCTGTGCCAGCGATGACCCATCACTCAGTAAGGCCCTCTGGACTCACTATATGTAAGATTTCTAAAGTCTATATCTCGGGGTACAGGGGGGCTAGAGCCATGGGGGACCCCTTCCCTGAATACAGCAGACGTGCTGCATTTAGTGGTACATTTAGATTGCCATGTACCGTGGGGGTGACAGGTCCTCTTTAAAACTCCTGGCTCTGGTCCGTGCACACGGATGTCACATGGAGGACATCTGTGTTCAGGATGTTTTTGGTCAAAATTGGTCAATACTGTCTGCAAAAAATGAACATGTCTCTGTGTGGAGCACATAGACACGTATCTGCTCCACACGGAGACACAGTCCGTGCAGATGTACATATGTCTGCAGGAGACCATAGACTATGATGTGCCTCTATATGTCTGATATGTCTGAAGGGGGTCATAGAATATGATGTGCCTCCATATGCCTGCAGGAGACTATAGACTATGATGTGCCTCCATATGCCTGCAGGAGACCATAGACTATGATGTGCCTCCATATGTCTGAAGGAGACCATAGACTATGATGTGCCTCCATATGTCTGCAGGAGGCCATAGAATATGATGTGCCTCCATATGTCTGAAGGGGGCCACAGAATATGATGTGCCTCCATATGTCTGGAGGGGGCCATAGACTATGATGTGCCTCCATATGTCTGGAGGGGGCCATAGAATATGATGTGCCTCCATATCTCTGAAGGAGGCCACAGACTATGATGTGCCTCCATATCTCTGAAGGAGGCCACAGAATATGATGTGCCTCCATATCTCTGAAGGAGGCCATAGAATATTATGTGCCTCCATATGTCTGAAGGAGGCCACAGAATATGATGTGCCTCCATATGTCTGAAGGGGGCCACAGAATATGATGTGCCTCCATATGTCTGAAGGGGGCCATAGACTATGATGGCCTCCATATGTCTGAAGGGGGCCACAGAATATGATGTGCCTCCATATGTCTGAAGGGGGCCACAGAATATGATGTGCCTCCATATGTCTGAAGGAGGCCATGGACTATGATGGCCTCCATATGTCTGAAGGGGGCCACAGAATATGATGTGCCTCCATATGTCTGAAGGGGGCCACAGAATATGATGTGCCTCCATATGTCTGAAGGGGGCCATAGAATATGATGTGCCTCCATATGTCTGAAGGGGGCCATAGAATATGGAGTGTTGGTGATGGAGCATCGCATTAAGTGAACACTGCTTTAACAAACTCTGCGGGTGATCGGCAGCATATTTACTCTTAAAGCTTACCGTGATGGAGTGTTCGTTCCATCGACTCTGAGATCATAGCTTGTGCTTTTGTCTTCCAGGCCTGTGGTCTCCAGTTTGTTGTTGTACACCCTGTGCAAGGTCACCTATACCGGGCCTGTGCAGGGTGTCCTGTGTGGGTGTATGAGAAGTAATGCATACACACATGTATATCAATCCTCGAAGTAAGAAGAAAAGAGGTGGCACTCACTGCTGCGTACAACGCTCTTTATTCCAACGTAGTTATACATACTATGCTCCTGGGCACAGGGCCCATTGGAGTGCGAGTATGGCACAGAACAGCCGCCGTCATTTAGTGGCTCCACATCTGTACATCCACCTGCTATGCCTATTATCTACATTGGAATAAAGACAATGTTTAATGCAGCGGTGAGTGCCGTCCCTTTTCTCCTTACTTTGAGGATTGCTCGGGTCTTGTGTTACTGTGGACGTGTGCACCTGTCTATGTTGTGATAAGCTGACCACTGTCTAGTTCTCCTCTTCGACCTCTCCTTCACATCATTATATGGATATTTGGTGCAGAACCTTTTCTTTGCTATCAATGTATCTATAAAGTCCAAACCAGAGTTCTGTGCGCAGTCTCCACCATGTATATGTTGGCTCTTCTCCTGATCATCGCTTGTCGTCTCTTGCAGCAGTATGGAGGCGTTGTGCTTAGTCTTGGCCACCTGCCTCTGTTTCTCCTTTGTGAGCGCAGATTCTAAGGCTGTGACGACGTCCCTCACCACAAAGTGGCCTTCTACATCACTGCTGCTGGAAGCCAGGTAAGACCCAATACTGCCTGACATCGGATATTTTGTATAGAAATAAAAATTAAAAGGAAGAAGCCTGAGGTTGTGTTCTCCCCATGGCGTGGGGCGTAAGAATAAGACTCCACAGTGCTGTCGGCTGTGTACACATAGGTTGTCATCCTGCTGCAGGTCTGACTGCTCCGGGGGATCCTGTAATGTGATTCTTATTGTTCTGGATCTCGTTCTTCTGCATCAGGAGCCAGGACCAGTGTCTCCCCAATGTACATATCTCTCTCACTGCTCCTCCTGCAGAATATATTGTACATATATGCCAGATGCAATCTCATGCACCCCATGAGTAAAATCCACCTGACATATCAACTACAGAACTTTATCTGTGCCTGGTGTGTGTAGTGTGTTTTATCCTGGGCGGGCCAGTGATGGATCCTCAAAGGGAATCTGTCAGTAGATTTTTGCTACCTCATCTGATGGCAAGATAATGTGAGCAAAGAGACCCTGACTCCAACGAGGTATCACATTGATTATTAGCTTCAGCTGTTCTGACACAATCAAATAATTAACTTTAAGGAACATAGGAGAGCTGCCCCCGCCCACCCCAGGCTCTCTATAGAGATTGTGTGTTGACAGTTATATGTCGATCACAGCAGGGGGCGTGTCGGACTGCCCTGTGTGTGACAAAAGTAGTCCTGTAAAATCATGGGGGATAAAGCCATTAGTTTATGTAAATAACAGCACACACACTAATATTGCACACACACTATTGTTTTTTAACCCTTACATGTGTAATATGAGTGATTTCTCCACTTTCAAACAGGAAAACCCACAGCACATTCACTAAACCTAAGCGTAACGTTTTACAGCACAATAAATGAGACTACTAAAATCTCGTCAACACGGTGTATTTTTTTCCTTAGGCTGCTTTCACATTGCGTATTTCTTGGATCCGTGTCTATCCGTTGCAAAACAGCCACAGATCCGATTTGGCCCCCATGTTATCCTGTGGGCCACGGATCGGATTTGGCCTAATTGCCATCCGATTTGTGTTGGATCCGTTTTGGTCCGATTTATTTATTTTTTATTTTTTTTATTTTTTGCTGTACCCAAAATCAGAGACTGCTCCGATTTTGGGCACAGCAGACCAAATCGGACCAATTTGGATCCGACCCGATCCGCGGCCGTTAGCATGGGAGCCTATAAAGCGCAGGTCCTAGGAAACAGCTGATCGTTCCTCGGATCCGATTTTAGTGTACTGAGCATACTCAGTACACTAAAACTGCTCCTTACCATCTAATTTGAGTGAAATTTAGTAAAAGAAAGGGTTAAAAATATGTATGCTCACCTGTCCAGCGAGTCCCCTGACGCTTCCATCAAGGTCCAGGTGCTTACACGACCTGCGGTTAAGCTACAACCCGATCAGCTGATTGGGTCACATGACCGGTTACCGTGGTAACTGCGGTCATGGGACCTGATGACTCTGCCGGGTTGTGACGAAACCGCAGGTCCTGTAAGCATCCGGACCTTACTGGAGGCGTCGGGGGACTCGCTGGACAGGTGAGCATACATATTTTTAACCCTTTCTTTTACTAAATTTCACTTCCACAATGTATGTGATCTCTTTCTATGTCTGGATCTGTGATAATCACGGCCCCGAACACAGAATAGGTCACCTCCTGTGGTGTCTGTTCCTGTCCGTGGGGTCCTGCAAAAAGTAGGATCCCACGGACAGGAAGAGATACGCGATGTGAAACCAGCCTTATGCTTTTTTTAACAATCACATTTTTATTACCGTATATACTCGTGTATAAGCCGACCCGTGTATAAGCTGACCCCCCTACTTTTGCCCCCAAAACCTGGGAAAACCTATTGACTCGTGTATAAGCCGAAGGTGGACCCCAGCACAGGTATACAGCCCCAAGCAGTGTGGTATACAGGCCCCCCCAGTAGTACACAAGCCTCCCCAGTGGTAGTATACAGCAGCCTCCCCAGTGGTATATACAGGCCCCAGCAGTATATACAGCAGCCCCAGCTGTATGCAGCCCCCCCCATCAGTGGTATACAGGGCCCCATCTGTATACAGCAGCCTCAGCTGTATACAGCATCCCCCCCCCCCCTCAATGGTATACAGGGCCCCAGCAGTATACAGCAGCCCCAGCTGTATACAGCCCCCCCGTGGTATTCAGGGCCCCAGCTGTATACAGCCCCCCCGTGGTATCTAGGGCCCCCCTTGCTGCTGCACCTGTAAAGTAAGATGTCAGTATACTTATCGCTGCCGCTGCCCGGTCACCGCGCTCCTCCGGGTCTTCATGCTTCCTTCTCCGGCGCTCGAACAATGACGTCATTTCCTGTGCGCCGGAGAAGGAAGGATGAAGACCCAGAGGAGCGCGGTGACCGAGCAGCGGCAGCGATAAGTATGCTGACATCTTACTGTACAGGTGCAGCAGCAAGGGGGGCTCTGGATACCACGGGGGGGCTGTATACAGCTGGGGCCCTGGATACCACGGGGGGGCTGTATACAGCTGGGGCTACTGTATGACTCGTGTATAAGCCGAGGGGGGACTTTTCAGCACATTTTTTGTGCTGAAAAACTCGGCTTATACACGAGTATATACGGTACATTTTTTTGAACAGTTACAAAAAGAAGGAATGGATGGACAGGTTCATTATGATTCACAATCGTGGCACAGCATGATAAAACAATTCTAACAATAGTACTTATGGAGTATCACACTTGAACCTGGGGAAGAAGAGTTCCTTATATTCTTTGACTTGTGCATTAAAGAGGACCTGTCACCAAACCAGGCATGGTGATCTAATTACAGCACTGGATGCAGCATGTCTGCAGCATGCAGGCAAGGGGTCCATAAGCACTTGAGCAGCCCTGTACCCAAAGATAATACACTTAGAAAACGTACATGCTACAGCCACTAAGGAGGTGGCTAGGGGCTGCAGCCAAGGGCAGATTCACACCCCCTGCATGTGTAATCTGCCCACCGCTGCCAATCATTCTCTCCCTGTCTGCAGCATTTAAACAGAGTTTTTTTTCTCTCCCGTGTAGCTCCGCTCCATGAGGGGCGGAGCTACACGGGAGAGAAAAAAAACTCAGTTTAAATGCAGCAGACAGTCAGGGATAGAATGATTGGCAGCGGTGGGCAGATTACACATGCAGGGGGTGTGAATCTGCCCTTGGCTGCAGCCCCTAGCCACCTCCTTAGTGGCTGTAGCATGTAAGTTTTCTAAGTGTATTATCTCGGGGTACAGGGCTGCTCAAGGGCTGGGTGACCCCTTGTCTGCATGCTGCAGACATGCTGCATCCAGTGCTGTAATTAGATCACCATGCCTGGTTTGGTGACAGGTCCTCTGTAAATAAAAACAAAAAAAACCACAGCACGTCAGTTGTTTCAGCATTTACGCTGTTGTTTTTTTCCCCCCATTTAGATCCTAAGGCTTATCACTAAAAATACACACAATCTACACTGCAGGAAATAAAAAGCATCAAAAACCCTGTGTGATTGTTCCCTAATGCTGCTCTGATGTCCTCGCTGTTGGTTCTGGATTCTCTGTGGCCTATGTGAAGGAATATTACCGTATACAGCCACACTTCCTATGTGATTAGAAGTCATCTTCGGAGTCAGTTAATGTCCTTGGTAATGATCTGTGGTTTTTTTCTTTCCAGTGAATTTCTGGCTGACGATGGATCGGACATATTTTGGGCTTTTGTGGATGAAAATCAACAGTTGGATGATCAGGGTACGTCCACCGAGCGCAAGAGATGGGAAAACCAGATTTCTTTGTTTCCCATCGGCATAAAATGTGTGTTAACAGTTAGGCTCCATTCACACTGTGCGTTTTTGCTCTGTTTTTGCTCTGTTTTTGCTCATCAGTTTTTGTAGCCAAAACCAGGAGTGGAACAATCAGAGGAAAAGTATAATAGAAACACGTCACCACGTCTGTATATATCACCCACTCCTGGTTTTGGCTACAAAAACTGATGAGCAAAAACAGACTAAAAACGCACAGTGTGAATGGAGCGTTAGGGTATGTGCACACGGTTAGGACTTGGTGCAGATTCCTGCATTATTTCTGCGTCTCATGTCAGAAAAACACAGTGGCAAAAAAAGTGATAAAAATGCAACGTGTTCACACAGCCTTAATGATCCTGATATGGAGGTTTGGGGTTGTTCAGGCCTTATATCTTCATGATCTGTCTGCAGGATAGGCTGCCATATCTGACCAGTTGTGAGTTGTCACCCCCACTGATCAGCAGTTTGTGGCTCTCTTGACCCCGTTACACGGCACGACATTGTTAACAATATCACTGATGCGTCACGGGTTTGGAGTCGTTCCAGCGACATCGTTACGATCTTGTTGCGTGTGACTCTGCGATGTGGTAACGATAAATCGTTGGAACGTGGATCACAGGTTTAAGAACATATTCTCAAATCAGACGATTCTCAATCAGCCAACCTGACATATCTTTGTGTGTGATACTGCGATAATGATGTCGTTTACGACTTTGCCCATTCACAGCAATGAGCAGGTATAGTTCACTTGGTTGTGGGAACGATAACTACTCACAACATATTGATGCGTCGTTCATGATATCTAGACGTGTGACATCTCACCAACGATGTCAATACGATGTCTGAAACGACGGCATGCCCATGAGATTGTTGCCGACATCGTTTCAACGTCGTGCCGTGTAATGGTACCTTAAGTGGCTCAGTGTCCGACCTGTGCAGAACCAGGATGGCACATCTCTGTACACTGAGTAGAGGCTGTTCTGGGCTACAGATGATGCTCTCCCGTTCACTTTAGTAGTAGCGGTGCTGGTCCATTTGGCTATGAGCCAAAGTTGCTTCTTTTTACAAACTCAAAGATGAGACTATCCCTTTAATGACCGCTGGTGGTCCGAGCCTCTGCAGGTGGATGGGAGAAGCCCCTGTGAAAGGATTGTAGGCCTGAAACAGCTCTGTGGCCCTTCATTGTCAGGGCTGTAGAAGCCTGGAGGTTGGATGCTCAGTGATTACTAAGTAATATCATATATCATGTCTTACTTTATACTGTAGGTTCCGATTCAGCCAACTACAATCTATTGCTGGAAAGTGCCGGACGCCACGTGTCCACCGTCCAGCAGAATCTCCTGAAGTTTGCGCTGTCTCTTCGCTCTTACTCCTCCACCGTCCAGACCTTCCAGCAGGTTAGTACCTTGTTCTGGTGTATGTGTGATATGTGAGTACCTTGTTCTTGTGTATGTGTGATATGTGAGTTACCTTGTTCTGGTGTATGTGTGATATGTGAGTTACCTTGTTCTGGTGTATGTGTGATATGTGAGTACCTTGTTCTGGTGTATGTGTGATATGTGAGTACCTTGTTTTGGTGTATGTGTGATATGTGAGCATGTGAGTTCTTGCAGGCTGTTCAGGAGTCTGGGAAAGTTTGACAAAACAATCCTATGGTTGACCCAGCTTTCTCAGAATGAGCAGAATTAAGAAAGTTTTACAATGCTGGGCATATTTGACTCATTTACTGCTTTGTAATATTGCAGAGTTGTTTTCTGTGTTAACACTCCTAGAAAATAAATATCTTTGATTCCAGATTGCCTTGGATGAGTCGCCCCCTGCTGGCTGTAAAGCTTTTGTAGTGGTTCATGGGGAGAAGACCTGCGATCTGGACCAGTTACCATCACTTCTCACCAGAGCTGCAGAGAGGTACAGGATCTGTCCATATTGGAGACTGTAATAAGAGAGGAGTTGTGTTGGCTATGAAGCCCCTCTGACGATGGCTGAGCCCCTGGGGTCTGTATTTCACCACTGGGATTCACAACGCCCAGTTCAAGCAGTTGTTTGAGGGGCTTCATTTAGATGATGATAGAAACCAAGTATAATCAGGGGAAGCCGATAGTAGAGTTCAGTACTATACACAGACTTTTCGATTTTCCTCTCGGCTGTAGGACCCTTCCCCTTATATTGTCCATATTCTCCTACTGTATAATACACATGACTTGCTCAGAGTGGATAACTTTTCTAATAGTGAAGGTACCTTTACACACCACTACAGAAGGTTGAAAACAACCGGGTGTCAGAGACAAATGTATCTTGCATTGTCAAAACAACCCGAGGTAGCGGCGTATAAAGTAGGTTGTTGCCACCCGTCACTTTCGGCACCTGTTTCAGAGCAGTGCTCTAAAACAGGTTGGTTTCAACCCGACGGTAGCGGCGTCTAAATAAGGTACGGTAAGGTTTTTTCGCCACCTAGTTAACTCCCTGGGGCGTGACACAGCCTCCGGGAAACAGCCCCACTTCAGTGATCATTGGTGGAAGCTCCTGCATTACGATTGGTTGTCGCTGCATAGGGCAGCATATTTAAGGAGATGACCAGTCACACTACACAATTGCAATAGCATCATGTATTAGACAGCCTTCTTGCGCTGGCTGGCCAATCATGATGCTATTGCATTGTCCAATCATCGTACGAGCGTCTCGTAATCCACAACTGTGGCACGCCTATGTGTTGTCCCTGCTGCCCCAGGTCCTCCCATATTACCTTCTGTAGCGGCGTGTAAATGAGGGACGGTGCGCTACAGAAGGTAACTTGTGGCACCCGGCGGTGCCTCCAGGGATAGATTACATCTTCTGTAGAGCACTTTGTAGCGGCCTGTAAAGGCGGTATCGGGTAACGTTTGCAACCGTTGGTACGTGCTCGTGCACGTGAGACACCCAGTTGTTTCCAACCTTCTGTAGCGGAGTGTAAAGGTACCATGAGTGATGGATTGTATACATTGAGCCATGTCTAATTGTATTGTTCATGGTTTGTCCAATCTGTTTCAGCTGACGTGGGGGCCGGGACTTGAACCCCCCGCCGAATGCTCGGAAGACTATTCAGGATCGCACACTTTTTCTTGCACCCCTATACTGCTTTGTGTAGTGTTATGAGTCTGCAAAATAATTTAGTGCATATTTCAGGAATCTTGTGTTTTCCTATATTTTGGTATGTAGTATTGGATAAACCTGTCGCTTACATCCGTGTACTGTCACTCGCACAGGCCGAAGCCTTTCCTTTTTAAGGGAGACCACCGATATCCTGGAGCGTCCACTGAAGGTCCGGTCGTGGTGCTGTATGGTGAGATCGGCACCCCAGAATTTTCAAGGTTCCACCAACATCTGTCAGAACAGTCCAGAGCGGGGAGGATGGTGTACGTCCTCCGGCACTATGTCGCGGTAAGTACCGCTATATCTGGACCCTTGTTTTCCTGTAAGGAATTTTTCATCCATATTACAAACTTTATTATATATTTTTTTTCAGTTTTATTTTTCTATCTTCAGTGTAGTTTGTTGTTTATTGCTATTTATTCTTAACCAGTTTCTACACTTTGATGCCATTATGTATCTCATGTACGGTAAGCTGTGTGCTCAGCCAGGGAGGGTTCATATGACTAGATCACAGATGGATTTAGTTGTCAGTAACATGGCTTCAATTCTTGGCCCGACTGTGGGTATTGTAACCTGAAGAAATGACCTCATATGTCACAAGACCGGCAGTCGGGCTGAATGGGCATGTTAAAGGAAACCGGTCAGAAGGTTTTTGCTTTGGAATATGAGAGCAGAATAATGTAGGGGCAAAGAGCCTGATTTTGGGGATGGGTCACTTACTGATCTGCTTGCTTTGGTCGGTCCGTGTAAATTGATTTTTAAACAATAACTTACTGGTGTATGGTAATAATACATTAATATGTCTGCAGACATTGCTTTGCCCAGTCGTTAACAATAAGTATTGCAAGTCTATTGGATATGACATATGTTTGCTGCCCCAGAAGACAGCGGGCAGTGCCTTAGTGTGACTTTATTTTCCCTTTTGTTTCCATAGAATCCACAAGCAGAAAAGGTTTTCCTCTCCGGTTATGCTGTGGAATTGGCCATCAAAAGTACAGAATATAAAGCAAAGGACGACACACAAGTGAAGGGTAACATTAATGAGTTAAAGGGGCAATTTATTTTAGAAAGCCAAGCCCTTGTGTCTTATTGTGAAATTCTGAGTTTAAGTGGAAATAAAAAAATAGAACACCACTCACTTACTGGACTCCATGTTAGTGCAGATGCTCTGGAGGTCTTTGCTCTCTTTACTAGTACCTAGGATTTGGCTGATGAGGCCAATCCGTGATATAATTCTGCTAATGTAGCTAAGTGCACTGCCATAATGTCAATACGTATGACCCGCACCCCCTGCTGCCACTGGGTCACGTTAGCTGTCCCATAATAAGACCTCACTGACACTGGCGTGTTATCGGTTTATGTGCTGTTCTTGAGTGCAACAGATGGCACACAGGCAATGATGGTCCATGTTTTAGAGCACGTGTGATTTTTAAATAGGGACCTCAGGTCTGTGTATGAGAAATTGCTTCATGCATCTATATCTGACTGTCTGTCTATCGGTCTGTCTGTCATCGGTGTGAATCACAGATTGCAGAACCTGGTCCAAGTCTAATGTTGATAGCCTTGTTAGTTGCCTCTTTCCTGATGGCTTCCATGTCTCTTCTTTTGATTAGCCAGCCTGGCATGGTGTCATGTGGCTTTGATGTTGCACCAGGCTTGCTAATCAATAGAAGAGCTGGGGATGTTGTTAGGTAGGTGGTAGGTGTTTGCATGAGGAGCTAATCACATCTTGTTTGATCTGATATGTCATCATGTCTTACTCATCCCGGCATTTCCTCTCTTTTCTAGGTAACAATATAAATGCCACGGTGGTTGGAGACAATGATCCACTGGACGAGGTTCAAGGTTTTCTCTTTGGAAAGCTCAGGTACAAGGCGTCTTCATCTTCCGCAATAACATGAGGTTGGAGGGAGTGGGCTTCCTACATGTAGGAGATGAGCCAACATCCACAAATCTAGCAGGCTGAAGCCTCTTGTAGAGTATATAATGTTTTCTGCAGTGATGGATATTCTGTGGTCATCCCGGTATAATAACTGTCAGGGCAGATTTCCATTGTTATTTATGTGCAGTAATTGGCAGCCAGGATTATAGAATATAACTAGAATATCAAATCATACATAGATGTGAATACAGATGAGCTGTCCGGTCACACGGGTGTCCTGGGTGTATTTAAGGTGGTTATATATAATTATGTATGTTTGTAATTAACCCTGTATCAGTTTGCTTGATTCCTGCTCATATAATTAATTACTTTTTCCTGAACTCCACATTCTTGGTCTTTTAGTTTTGCTGTTACCAGTGCAAAGGCACAAAATTTATAACTAATTTATTTTCTCTGTCGCCTCATTGGGGGACACAGTACCCACGGTCCTGTGTCCCCCAATTAGAGGCTAAGAGAAAGGAATTTTACGGTGAGTACACAAAGATCTCCTTTTCTCTGTCGCCTCTTTGGGGGACACAGGACCGTGGGTGCTGTGTCCCCCAATTAGAGGCTAAGAGAAAGGAATTTTACGGTGAGTACACAAATATCTCCTTATTGGGAGGTTAGATCCTATTGTCCTGACGCCAACCCTTACACTTCATAATTGTTTGTTGAAGGGGTTGTCCACTTTTGGGTGCGATTTTTATTTTTTACAATGCATGTATTTAGGTCTGAAAATATTTTCTGTAATCGGGTTTCATTATTTCATTAAACATTTTGCACCTTTTGTCTTCTGCAGTTTGTGTTGTATTCTTTCTTGCTAGATGCAGAATGAGTTTACTGAGTATCCATCAGTGAGCTTGTTCTGACATATTTCTGGGAGAGTTTTTAGATCTTTTATCTGGCTTTTTTTGGGTGACGCACAGCTGATTTATAACCACAGACTTCATCAAAGCAGACCATGCCGGGAAACAAAGAGCCTGCAGGTGCCAAATTGTGTAAAATTCTTAAACTCAATTATAAAAATGATTTTTAGCTCAAAATACATGTATTAGGTTGTGAAAATATTCCTCCAAATGTGGACAACTCCTGTATTTAGCAACTGAAAACTTATTTGACTGCTGCAGTGAAAATGTCTCTAATTATCATCTTGATTCCAAATGTTTTCTGCAGTCTTGAAATATAAGTCCTCAAGAACACGTGTTTTTCTTGCAGGCAGCTGTATCCGGAGCTCCAGGAGCAGCTGAAGGAACTGCGGAAACATTTGGTAGAAAGCACTAATGAGATGTCCCCTCTGAAGGTGTGGGAGCTACAAGGTACCAATTGTCAGCAGAGCTCACACATTATCACAGCTTCCTCTTATAATTTCAACCAATCTCATTGCTCCTTCTTAGGCCTCCAATATCAGATCGTTGGGGGCTCTACCCGGCGCTCCCACTGATCAGCTGTTTGAGGGGGGTTACAGTAGCCCTAGGGGGCTGATACAGGTAGCTGTCGGCTGAGACTTCCATTACACACATGCTCAGTTTGTCTGACCGTTCATGTATTGCCAATGTGGGCAAGAATAGACGTTTTCGGGCCTGTAATTGCCCCACTAGTGGACCAAGGTGAAGGCTAGAAGATCCAAGCTATGGGTATAACAAAGGGTTTATAAAAAGTGGTTACAGTACAATACGTTTTGGCCACATAGTTGGCCTTCCTCAGGTAAATATTAGACCAATTATGTGGCCAAAACGCGATGTAATTAATGTAACCAGTTTTAATATATTTAATTAACAATTAATTCATTAATTACACCCAGTGCTCGTCTAGCCCTTCACCTTGTGTTCACCAGTGGCGCGATCGACCCGAACACTTGTATTTTAGCTTCAGTCTGGAATCCACTGGAGGTTTTTCCAGCAGCTAAACTGGATGGAGATCAGCTCTGTTATCCCACCGTATGGTGAGTGCATCACCTACATAATATTCTTTGCTGGAGCAGAATTGCTACACTTAG
Source organism: Allobates femoralis (assembly GCA_033576535.1). Taxonomy (NCBI): domain Eukaryota; kingdom Metazoa; phylum Chordata; class Amphibia; order Anura; family Aromobatidae; genus Allobates; species Allobates femoralis. The sequence goes on along the minus strand of JARQOC010000001.1, from coordinate 68,475,919 downwards.
CACTGCACATCTACTTTTCTTCCCTTTCCCTTCAAAGGAAGAATTTCCAGTGTTTAATGTGGGCAAGAGAAAGAGCTGCTGCTCCAAGCGTCTGGCTGCAGCTTGTCTCTCCTGAGGTTAAAATGATCAGATCCTTTAATTGGACATTGTCAGGATAGAATAGCTGATCAAACCAAGCATTCTGCACCACCATGTGGCCAAACATTTAACTGCAGCTTCCCCACTTGCTTTCCCTCTATCTCCTCTTCTCCCCTCTTTTTTGACAGCTCTGGCTTTAAAGAGCCATAGAAGAAAGGAGATACAGGGAAAACAAGCAAGTGGGAAGTGGCACCTAAATGATTGGCCGGGCCATGGTGCACCGAGAGCATGTGCTTGGTTTGAGCAGTCATTCTGTGCTGACAGAGTCCCTTTAATTTAACACTTCCAAGACTCTTTTCTTATTCTTCTTTTCCCACTGTTGCATTTTCATTTTGTCCTCGACTTCTAAGAGCCATAACTTTTTATTTTTTTTCACTGATATTGAAGGAATAAAGTTTATTTTCTCCCAGGTGACCGGCAGCCGGGAAGCTTTGTAACTCTATTAGTCTGCAGATTAACCCTATATCAGCAGGTTACTAGTGTTATCCAAAGTAAAGACAGCGCCTTTCCTATCCTCATCCCTTTCCTTGATTGATGGCTGCTATATGGTGGAGCGGACCTGTTCCTGTGATGTAACAGCTGCATATTAGGAGGATAGAGACCATTCAATCTGATTATATGATTCTTAAATTGCCTAAATGTATTTCTTCACTAATTAATGTTTTCATTTTTTTAAGATCTGAGTTTTCAGACGGCAGCCCGGATCCTGGCCGCTCCTTCTTCTGAGGCTCTTCTGGTAATGAAAGATCTCAGCCAGAACTTCCCTACTAAGGCCAGGTAACCTAACCTCACCTGACTGCTGTACAACAAGGTTTATGGTTGATTTTTCTACATGTAGTAATAAATATTATGTTCATGTGGTTAATGTCCATGAGATGGATTTACTAATACTAAGTATTTTATATATAGAACATTAACCAGGACGGTAGTGGACCCCGCAGTGAGGATGGAGGTAGAGGAGAACCAGAAGGTCAGTTTCATTGATCTGTTTGCCTGATTGCAAAATTAAGCTATATATGCTAAAAAAAAGTACACCCTTTTACTTTGTACCACATAGATCAGATTATAAGACGCACTTAGGTTTTAGAGGAGGGACATGGGGTGAAGATTTTTTTGAAGCAAAACAATGTGTTCATGGTGCACTGTTATGGGATGGGGGGGGTGGTCTGATACTGACACTGATGGGCAGCACTTGACGTCACTGCCATGCGTCCCCAGTCACAGAAACGCTGAAGGTAGGAGCAGGGTTGCTGCTGAAGAAAATGGTGGCGGCAGGAGCAGTGAATATTAATTTCACTATTAAAGGGAAATATATATCCACTGCTCCCTTCGCCCATAATCCTGCCCATCTCTCGGTGACGGCATCAGCGATAGTAAATGACTGAAGATTTTTACTATCACTGACTTCGTCTGAGAGGCGAGCGGGATTTTGGGCTCGGGGAACACTGAATATTAACTTCCCTTTAATAGTGAAATTAATATTCACTGCTCCTGCTTCCGCCGAGTTCCTGCTCCTGTCTCCTGTGACCTTGCTCCACTGCCGCTGCACCACAACAAGCCAGGTACATTCAGGCTCTAAGATGCACCCACATTTCCTACACACAAACTTTGGGAAAAAATGTACATCTTGTAGTCTGAACATTATGGTTTGTCCAGAGTCCAAACACCACCCACCTAATATTGATCTCTTTTCTGAGGCCTATTTAGTCAGTTATCAAGGCTGAGAGTGGCTGTGTTAATGTCACCTGACAGTATGGCCCCTGACAGTATGGCCCCTGACAGTATGGCCCCTGACAGTATGGCCCCTGACAGTATGGCCCCTGACAGTATGGCCCCTGACAGTATGGCCCCTGACAGTATGGCCCCTGACAATATGGCCCCTGACAATGTGGCACTACATTTTTCTAGTGCCCTTTTCTCTTCATACTAGCAGACTCCTCAGACACAATAATCAGATCTTCATTTTTCTGCAGTGTTTCTGTAGCTTGTCCACAGCCACATCCACAGAGAAGGCATGTTAGACTGGGTTAAGATCTTGTCCTGTTTCGCACTCTTTGCTTTCTCAGGGCTTCAATTTAAATAGCCAAAAAATGGTTTACAGACGATCCCTAAGCCTCCGATGTATAAACTGAGATAAATGGTGTTTAAAAAATGAGAATGTTGTACTTCACGTGAATTGCATGTCATCAGGGGTTGTCTTAATTGCCTGAGAATGGTTTATTGTGCAAGACAAAGGAAGATGAGACGTCAGACAGTGCAACATTTCCATATCTTGCCGCACTCACCGGAGATGAATCTTGTATTCTTTATTTCATGTCCAAATCCATAAACTTTGAACAATCCAAGCAGGGAGGGGATGCAAGGGAGGCGGACGACGGTTTACCGTTTCGCGGTCGTGCACCGCCTCTACGTGCACGACCGTGAAACGGTAAACCGTCGTCCGCCACCCTTGCACCCCCTCCCTGCTTGGATTGTTCAAAGTTTATGGATTTGGACATGAAATAAAGAATACAAGATTCATCTCCGGTGAGTGCGGCAATTTATTCTTTTTTTCCGGTGATTTCCACTTCTGTTTAGCCAGCACCTCCGGGCAAAAGCTGCAGTGACTAGTCACGGGAGTGACAGTAGCCTGATGTAACGTTTATGCTAGTGCCCAGCGTTTTCTTTTTATGTGATTTCCATATCTTAGACTGTGTGTGTCTCACTGAAGTTAGTGGACCCTCGAGGGCAAGTGTGGAGGAAGATGGTGAAACTTATGATGAATCCTCACAGAAAATGTGGGATTCGAGCATCAGATCTGTTCACATATCGTCTATTTATCTTGTTCTATATGATGTGCTGGACGTTCTGCGCACAAGGACGCACTATGTGATCAAAGCCTTAAAATCAGTGGTTAATTGATTGAAAAATTAATGCAAACCATTGTCATTAGATTTTGCCCTCCATCATTCTCCCGTGTATATATTGTTTCCAGGAACCGTAGACACGCTGAACTACAAATCCCATCAGCTCCATTATTCTGGTTTTCTAGATGTAGGAGCGGCTGCCTGATTGTCAGAGATACTTTCTGTTGGGCGGGTTATATTTTGATACTTTTAGATCCAGATCCTGTGATTGTGTCGGATGCTTTGTTACTTCTGTACCATTTGTCACATGTTGCTGGATCCACTTTTATAGCTTTCTTGTTTCTGTGTCTCAGTACTTTAAGGGCACATTGGGGCTGCAGCCGGGAGACTCGGGTCTGTTCATCAATGGACTGCACGTGGATCTGGACAGCCAGGACATCTTCAGGTAAGGAGACAAGACTTTCAGTATTTTTTTTCCATTATAAATCAAGAAGAGGGTAAATCGTTTTGGGATATTTGGATCTCCCAGAACTCCAAATCCCTTAATTTAAGTAGTGTTTGTATTAGACAGATACCTCATTGATCAGATTAGATATATCAGCTGAACTCACCACATACCTAATATATATAGGGGTGTCCTGAACCCCCCTCCCCAATGGCAAATAGATGGACGTATGGAGTGTGTTGGAGATTATGTTGCTTGATGCATGTCACCAGTCACCTTCCTCTTTACCAATTAAAACTGTTGGAAGGAAAATCCTTAGGGTACCCTTACACACCGCAACCGCGGCGAGAAATCTGACAGGCATTCTGTAGCCCCATCACCATCGCTGTGAAATTGCCTCGAACTTGTGGCGTGTAATTGGGAAATTTAGTGGCAATAAAAAAGATTGCGCCTGGTTCCGATTTCACAGCACTGCTCCAAAATCAGAGGCAACCATGAAGGCGACATTCCCTGCTCTTGGCGTGTGAAGGGGCGATAGGGATGGAATCAGCGTTGCCTACTGATTTCCCAGAGGCGTGCCACAGCGTGCTGGAGATCTTTCCCTGTCAGCGATGATTGGTGGTGGCTACTGTGTTTCCATTGGCTGTCCCTTCACAGGGCGCGATATTTGAACAGCTGACCATTCACCACCACACAATGGCAATTGCGTCATGTATTATCCAGCCTTCCTGCGCAGGCTGGCCAATCATAACGCTATTGAGTTGTCCAATGATTGTGTTTGGGGCGCAGTGTACAACAATTTGGCACGCCTATGTTCTTGCGGCGTTGAACAGGTACTCCCACATTCCTTTGGGGATTGCGGCGTGTGAAGCGGCGTCGGGAGTCTACCGGATGTTTCCCGCTGTTGGTGTGGGAACTTCCGGGACGACACATCGCCTTAGGTTGAGGGCGAAATTGCAGCGTGTAAAAGCGCCTTCGGTGTTCAGAGGCAACTATGAAAAATGTGCACGCGCACGTTAGATCGCCTCCGAATGCTGTGTGGCGGCGTGTAAAGGTACCCTTAGGCCACATAAGATTTTGGATCACGACTCTTAAAGATGGCTGAAATGAAAAGACTGTATTCACTGGGTGCCGAATCGTGACAGTGTGTGATGTGCACTCTCACAACTTCCCTGTATTCCCCATGCAGGTGGGCTGTCACATGGCGGTATGTATGTGATCCCTTATTGACCAGCCTCAAGCGCTCCTCTCAGTCTCACCTGGCTTCTCACAATACAAGAGAACTATCTGGCACATGACTGTAACTGCCCACGTACATGGGAAATACAGTGGGATCATGACAGTGTGCATATTGGCAGTCTACACTTGTACACAGTGCCTACAGACTTTTCACTTCAACTGGACAACCTCTTTAAGGTTGTGTAACACACAGCGGCTTTTAGACCCAGGTGTACCTGTTACAATGTTCATGGAGATGCTTCAAAAGAAACGCTGGCTATGTTTTTTCCTGAAGCACCTCCCGTCCTTGGATTCTTTCTTCACCGTGGCGCCTTTTTTCCCCTTTATACTGTTTGTATATATAAGTTAGTGAATGGCTTGGAAGTGGAAGCCAGCAGAAGAATGGCCCACCACTTCTTTTAGCCACTTCACAGCTTTCAGTGCCTGAAGTGGTTGATGTTCAGTCTATTTTCATTTTTTAAGATGTTTTTATTTCTGCCTGGAGATGTTTTTTATTACCCAAAGTTGTTCTAAAGGTTAGGTTTCCTATATTCTCATTTAGGGTAGATTGACACTGGCGTGTGCGATGTGTGGAAGTCTCAGATTGCACTCGGCCCCAGGTTAGACAATGCTGCAGCTCAGATCTGAGTTTTTCCTCTGCCCTAAATGGACAGATGATAAAAATGTCAATTGTGCCCAATTGTCAGCAAATCTTGTATCGCGTACCCATACAAGTCTGTGGGTGCGAGTGGAACATCGCACTGCACTCGGCTCATATGAGTGCAGTGCGACAGACGCAGATCTGACCCCAGGCTTAAAAGGAATCTGTCATCAGGTTTATGATATGTAATCTGAGAGCAGCGTAATGCAGAGAGTGAACCTGATTCCAGCAATGTGTCACTTATTGCACTCAGTGTAGTTTTGATAATCTCCAGCCGATTATACAGTGATTTAATCATTAGAGGAGTACTTGTCTTGCTGCTAGGTAGTCCTCCATATTCATTACGTGCTAAATCTACAGCAGACAAAACAGCAATTTTATCAGAATGACCGCTAGCAGCTCAGTAAGTGACACATCGCTGGAATCGGGGTCTATATTTCTACATTATGTTTCTCTTAGATGGGATAGCAAAAACCCAATGACCAATTACCTTTAAGGGGAAGTGGGACAAGTGTTTCTGATTTCATAGTTCCAGCTCACAATCGGTTGCATGAAACTGAAAAAAAATTACATTTTGTATGTATGTTAAATGTGAATACATATAGAGCACTCACCTGATTGCCATTTTATTTATTGCAGCTTGTTTGATGTGTTGCGCAATGAAGCTCGGGTGATGGAAGGTCTCCACCGCTTGGGTATTGAGGGCTCAGCCCTCCATGATGTTCTCAAGCTTAACATCCAGCCGACTAACTCTGACTATGCTGTGGATATCCGCAGTCCTGCTATATCGGTAATTCCTCCATTATAGGCCGCCTATCATACTGTACAAGATTGTTCATTTTAAATAGAAAGATGCAAAACATTTCTACTTGTATAAGGCACCTTTCACATCTGCATTTATGCTGAATCGCGGCAGATCAGGCAGATTTACCACATCTACCGCGTAACGGCCAACTTCCATCAAGCCTGCGGCAAGTCCCCATTCATTCTCTATGGGGCTTGCGGTAAGTGCGGTTTTCGCCGCAATCTGGCACTTGCAGCAAGTAAAAAAAAAAAACACGGTTAGCTGCGTTTTTGTGACTTGCCGAAAGTGCTGGATTTGCTGGATCGCAGCAAAAAACGCACTTGCTGCACCTGCCCTAAGTCCCAAAGAGAGTGAATGGGGACTTGCTGCAAGTCGGCCATTACGCGGTAGATGTGTAAATCTGCCTGATCTGCCGCGATTCAGCAAAAATGCTGATGTGAAAGCAGCCTTATTCTATTACTACATGTAATTGTTACTGGTCCTCTGTGTTGTGGAGCACCTTGCGTCCCCACCTCTCCACCCCACACTATCTGACTCCACAAATTTCTGCCTGATGTCCTCATGTCTGGATTTATGGACGTGCTGTCAGCTGGAGTAACTACTGTCCTGTATGTACATAGATCCAATGAATTGGTAAAGGGTTGTCCTATTAAAACAAGGTATCCCGTATTAAAAGGATAGTGATAGCTTGTAATCAGGATGCCCTGACTTTGGGAGCTGCACCGATCAGCGATTTAGGTTTTGCCACCAATGGAAACTTTTCTCCTCATTACAAAATGGATTGGCAGGTCAGATGGCCAGCAACCTCTTCATTCATTGCCTATGGGGTACTAGAAAAATCTGAGCACAGCATTAGCAGCCTCATAGGGAATGACTGGAGTGACGGTCAGCCATGTGCATTGCTGCTCCATTCAACGGGGATACAAGTGGCTCATTCTGCGAAATGTTTAGGTCCCAGTTCGGAGCCCACCAATTCGTAAGTTATCACCTATCCTATCAGGGGTGTTGGATGTTGAGTTGGAGTGTTTGGTGAGATAAGGAGGGGGGCGCACTGCTTTCCATTGATCAAAATGTTCTGTCCATGGCTCCTCTCTCGTCTCCTTGACAATCTGTCTTGTGGGTAGATTTATACATGAAACTGATTTTCAAGTGTAAAGCTGCATTTCAGAAGTCATGATGCCTATGGAGGTTTTATTACAACGTCTGGTACTAATGGCTTCAATTGTATAAAAATAAATACAAGGAATTTTATGGGCCGTGTGGATGCTGGGCTTTTTCTCATTTTGAAGGCATAAATGGGTGAAGTGTAGATGTTAACCAGTATTTAAGCTTGTCGACATAGTTGTGCAGGGTAAAGTAATATAACATTGGCAGGTTCTCCTCCCTTATGGAGTGAACATGAGGACCATGTTCTGCTTCTTTGCAGTGGGTGAACAACCTGAGCTGGACAGTAGGTCAACTCCTGGCCTACAGTCTTCAAGAGCTACTCCGACGACCTTCCCGGGGTTATCCGGCAAATCCGCAAGACTTCACAACTTTGAAGTGATTGTAATCTTTATTTGGCGATTATAGAATGTAAACTACACAAAGGGTCTTCTAATCGCACAGGTGGAATAATTATTACAAAGACTTAAGCATAACCGGCGTTTACATTTTTATTTAATAATAATGTAGAGCAAGTGATTTAGTAAACTTCCAATATCCTTCATCAAAGAAATCTGTGAAAACCATTCATAAAGCTTCCACAAGGTGTCCCCACTACATGTGTGTGAAGCAGACATGTTCATTCTCAGTCAGATCCGTCTTCACACTGAATATTGGGGAATGTAACCATATAAGGGAAAGGGGCATGGCCTACACTGCGACTGCAACTGGAGAGGAACAATGTATCAAATTACCACAGCATACAGCACAGTGCTAAGCAATGTAGGATCACTGCAATTCCTCTCTCCTGGCACAGACTTCTGATCTGTCATCTGGCTCCACACAGCTCAGTCACGATCTCTGTAAATGGACTCTGTGAGGTCATTTTTCAGTATGATACTAATATTACCCTTGAATAGTGCCGGGCAGACCTTTTAAAAACATGTAAAATCATTATTGTACATTTTGTAGTATCCATGTTATTAGTATTGTCAGACCCTGCAGGATCTCTAGATTAGTCCTCTCCATTAAAGCAAACAGGAATAGCGACTACTGTAAAACTGTCATGTAATTATGCACTCCCTCTCAGCAGCTCTCTCCTCCCTCCTCTCTCCTCCTCCTCCCTTGTGGACGTGCAGTGTCAGGTTTCACTTACAAGGGGATCTGTTCTATTGAGGACACAGAGGGAGAGACTATTATGTCCCTTTACATGCGGCCACAGGAAGTAGAAAGTGGCAGTCATTGGACACAATTGTGCCTGTTGCCTTGAAAAGACCACGATGTGGCGGCGTGTAATTCAGACTTTCTTCAGGGAAACACAGGAAGGAAAGTCCTGAATTACACGCTGCCACATCGTGGTCTTTCAAGGCACAGCACAATTGTGTCATATGCTGCCAGTTTCTACCTTCCTGTGGCCGCGTGTAAAGGGACCATTACAATCTTTCCTTTCTAGACTCATTTGTTTCTCTAAGCAGGTATCCCTGCTGTGACAGTTTCTGTGTTGTATTTGACCTCTGTGATGCTGCAAACACAGAGAGCAGACGAGGGTACAGCCCCCCTACTGATGTCTTGAGCAGTAATGTGAATATGTGACATGCATATTCATCTTATGGGAGAGGACAGCAGAGACTAAGTAATCACTAATGGTGATTGACAGATGGAATGAACTTCTTTATTTGAAGTTTTGAAGATAGGAGGGAAGTATAAATAAAAGAAATACATCAATAAATATAAAATGTATCAATAGAGTGAGCGTAGAGCAAGGAATTAGAATGTGATTGCAGTTACATATGGATTTTTGACTGACAGTTTACTTTTAACCCCTTCTTGCTGTCACATCACATTGCTCCCTATCAGCTGTTGGCCACGCCCACACAGCCATAAAATCTTTTTTTTTGCCGTAATTTCAGACAAATCTCAGTGCGATCGGTGAAAACTCTGCAAAATGATGTGGGTTTACTGGGAATATGGTAAAACGCAAATCACAGCTGGAAAATCCAAAAAACAAAGGCTGCAGTTTATCCAAATTGAGAATCTAATCACTTAGATTGCTTTAAAGTGCAAATGTCATTTTATGAAGAAGAAAAAAAACAAAAACAATACTGCACTGGTTGTTAATGGCTGTTAATGATGGGTCACATAGCAGCTAAGATGATGCTTTTTGTGCCATATTACTTAGTTTCTCACATTTATCTGTGCTCATTGGAAAACTGCATTTTTTACCACAATTCTGAATATTGCGGCAAAAACAGCAAAAAGAAAAGCGTACCGAGGTCACAACTTGTGTGAAGCTTTATGGAAAATGCCCTAATAAATAACGCATCTTTGAGAGCAGTCGTCCCTGCATTTTTCTTGTATTTTTCCCAGGTTCTTTTCATTGATCCGGAGCAGGAGTCTACGTCTGAGCTGATAAATATAGCAGAGATGTTCCTCAATAATCACATGCCACTCAGGTAAGTTCTTCACTAGATCTGTCCACTATAGTGAAGATTATTTTGCTTTGTTAATATTATTTCTTTCCATATCATTTACATAAAAGGATTGTCTTATCTAAACAACCATATAGATTTCTTAGGGGGCTATCTGATGCTCAGGAGTGCCCTGAGAGCCAAAGACACACATGTTCCTCACACAACTGTCTCCATGATTCCTACCATATTTCATACACACTCTGGAATATGCTGCCCCACTGATCTCTCCACCAACTTTTTGAAGCTTTGATATGCAGCTTGAAAACCCACGGCTTAAGATAAGCCTACAACCAGCAATAACCTTGCTGCCTCCTATCTGTGACCTCTGCCGCCTCCTGTCTGCTGCCTCTGCCGCCTCCTGTCTGCGGCCTCTGCCGCCTCCTGTCTGCGGCCTCTGCCGCCTCCTGTCTGCGGCCTCTGCCGCCTCTGCCGCCTCCTGTCTGCGGCCTCTGCCGCCTCCTGTCTGCGGCCTCTGCCGCCTCCTGTCTGCGGCCTCTGCCGCCTCCTGTCTGCGGCCCCTGCCGCCTCCTGTCTGCGGCCCCTGCCGCCTCCTGTCTGCGGCCCCTGCCGCCTCCTGTCTGCGGCCCCTGCCGCCTCCTGTCTGCGGCCCCTGCCGCCTCCTGTCTGCGGCCTCTGCCGCCCCACCCGTCAGTGGCCTCTGCCGCCCCACCCGTCAGTGGCCTCTGCCGCCCCACCCGTCAGTGGCCTCTGCCGCCCCACCCGTCAGTGGCCTCTGATGGGGGGCGGCAGAGGCCGCAGGCGAGGGGGACAGGGTGGTGAAGTGGCCCAGGATTCACTATGTGACATCAGTGTATTTTCATCCATTTTCCATGGGTATTTGTGGCCACGATCTCTATTGATGGCTTTTTCCTTAGTACAGTTGAGTTGGTTTGATTCCTCCTATTCAAGCGGCTACAACCTATATGCTGCTTCTTAATATTGTTTGAGTGAATTGGTTTGGAGATGTTAGGCCCCTTTCACATCTGTGTTTCTGTCCGGATCTGGCAGATTTGGACAGAAAACTGCATCTGCCGCCTAATGACCACACTTGCGTTGCATTTGCGGCAAGCCCCATGCATTCTGTATGGTATTGTCGCGATCCGGCACTTGTGGCAGTTGTTGCCGCGAAAAAAAAACACAGCTGACAGCGTTTTTTTTTTTCCGCGGCCGCAAGTGCCGGATCACGGCGATGCCACACTTGCCGCAAGCGCCATAGAGAATGCATGGGGCCTGATACAAGTGCGGCCGTTAGGCGGCAGATGCAGTTTTCTTCCCGGATCTGCCGGATCCGGACAGAAACACTGATCTGAAAGGGGACTTACCGAGTCTTCTTTTCCACATGGCAGACTATAGAACAGTGCTTCTCCCCAACCATCCATGGTGATGGCCGTGCAAGAATCTAAGGCTCTTCCACTTTTTTACAGCTGAACTCTTATTTACAGCTTTCTCTTAGAACGCTTTCTTCAACCTGTATTCACATAAAAGAATGGGTCATTCTGAGTGAGGTCATCCCCATTTGATAGAACAATGCCGCTCATAGGATCTCATTAATCCACTCCAAAAAAGTGCAGCTCCAGATGTAACTTTGTTACTGGAGGACATTTCCTGTTCCTTTGTCTTGCAGGATTGGTTTGGTATTTGTTGTGAATGACGATGAAGAGGTGGATGGATTCGAGGACGCCGGCGTCGCTCTCCTGAGGACCTTCAACTATGTGGCTGATGAAGAAGATAACTATGATGCTTTCCAGATGATTGTATCAGTAAGCTTTTTCTTCTTGAGGGATGACAAAAAAATACTAATCGGGCCATAAGCATTGGTCCACCAAGGATATGGTTAGTTTAATACATACATGGGCATTTTATTTTCTTTGTAGTTTAAATGGTGCTCTAGAAGGCAGAAGCATTAATAAATCACTTCTTACTTCAGGAATCAGCCGCAACGGCACCCAGATTATGCCCTATCTCTAAACAGGATGTGGATATCATCACATCAGTCCATTATATACACGTTATGTTAATGTCTGATGAGCCCACTCATTTCAGGTTGGACTGGTGAATTTGAGTTGGGATCCTAATTTTCCAACTGCAGATGATTGGGGAAAAGAAAGCTTGACCATGGGTAATTTTACTGGCCCTGATCCTGTGTTCTTAACGGGCATGAACCAACTTCAGAGAGATCTGGTGGCTCATTATAAGGTTTTCCAGTTTTCTCTTTAGAATCAGTGGTGGATTATAAGGTCAGTCTGGGCGGTAGCCCGGGAATCAGTGCTGTGGGGGGGCCAAGCAGCCCAGGGTATAATTGCCCCATTATAATCCGCCACTGACTGTCCTGTGCGCACCACATTCCACACCGCTACCTCCAGCGCAATTGCCCCGTTCCCCCTTCCTCCCGCACGTCATGATGTAGACATGCGGGAGAACGTTGCTAAAAGACCGCGGGTGCTGGAGGAGAGACATGCGGCCCACCTACCTCACTGCCAAAGAGGAGCAGAGTGGCTCATTCTGCTGCCGTCCTGCTCAATCCTCCTGCTCACTGGCAGCTGTTCTCCAGACTCCAGTCCTCCTGAGTCTGTCACCGGCCGCCATCCACCACCTCCTGTACCTTGCTGAGTCCAACAGAGAGCACAGAGGAGGGAATGTACCTGGCTGTAACAGTGAGTGATATGTTGTCCTGCTCCTGGTGCTGTGTGTGCCAGACCTCCAACTGGCTGCTGTAAGGCTATGTGCGCACTTGCCGGGTTTTGGGCGGTTTACCTGTGTAAACCGCCGGTTTGTTTACATTAGTTTTATGTAAATTTATGTTAATCCAAACCGGCGTTTGGATTAACAATAAAACCAATGTAAACCGACCAAGGCTGTGCACACACCGGCGGTTTACACAGCCTCATCCGTTGCTAACCCGCAGGTTTCCCAGCGGGTTAGCAAAGAATGAGCTTGTTCTATAAAACGGCGGTTCTGCAGCGGCTGCAAGCAGAATCATGTGCTGCTTCCAGCCGCAGCAGACCCGCCGCCGAGAACCCGCTGTGCAACCGCCGGCTCCCGCCCGTCACCCGCCCGGCTCCCGCCGCACATACCTGCCAGCAAGCCGGTGGACGGCGCCGGAGCTTCCTGGCGGGTTCCGCCCAGCCGCCGCCGACCAACCCACCCGCCGGTAATGTGCACATAGCCTTAAGCCTGCACTGCAAGACTCAGTGTAAAGGAAAACAAATTATTCAGAAATAAAATTAAAGGATTGGTTGTTCTTAACTTAATCACTGGTCAGGGAGGCTATGGGAGAGACACTGGACAGAGGACTGTCTACTGAAACTACATGGGACAAATTTGCCCCATGTAAACTGTGCCCCACCATCTTGGTTAACATACGTAGACACATGTGAAATGCCTCTACATGCTGTGTGTGCCCATATATGTGGATATTTTCTTTGGATCTTGTAAGTATGGAGTCCATACATACATACATGATTCAATCTAAATGTCCAGATAGAGGGACATACACAGCATGTAGTGGCATTTCGCATGTGTTTATCCAAGATGGAGTTGCAGTGGGTGCACATGCTAAGTATTTGGTGAGTTTTACCTCAATAATTGCAAGGCCTCGTGCACACGCTGAGTATTTGGTGATTTTTTTTTTTTACCTCAGTATTTGTAAGGCCTCATGCACATGCTTAGTATTCGGTGAGTTGTTACCTCAGTATCTGTAAGGCCTCGTGCACACGCTGAGTAATTGGTGAGTTTTTCCTCAGTATTTGTAAGGCCTTGTGCACACGCTGAGTATTTGGTGAGTTGTTACCTCAGTATTTGTAAGGCCTCGTGCACATGCTGAGTGTTTGGTGAGTTCTTCCTCAGTATTTGTAAGGCCTCGTGCACACGCTGAGTATTTGGTGAGTTGTTACCTCAGTATTTGTAAGGCCTCGTGCACATGCTGAGTATTTGGTGAGTTTTTCCTCAGTATTTGTAAGGCCTCGTGCACACGCTGAGTATTTGGTGAGTTGTTACCTCAGTATTTGTAAAGGCTGGTTTACACGTGTCGACATCATTAACGATGTCGCTGCAACGTGTGACATCCTGCTCGCTGATCGTTGCGGAATGGCCAGGGCTGTTTTTTGATCATTGGTCTCCCGCTGGGCGGCGAGCATCGGCCTGTGTGACAGCGGGAGACCAACGATCAACGACCTCTCGGCCCAGCGCCGCACCGTACACACTGGGACATGGTAACCAGGGTAAACATCGGGTAACTAAGCGCAGGGTACCCGATGTGTACCCTGGTTACCAACATTCTCGCTGGTGAGCCTGCCTGTGTGACAGCTCACCAGCGATCATATAGCGATGTCCCAGCAATCCCGATCGTTGGTCGGATCGCTGGGACATTACAGCGTGTAACCCGGCCTTTAGGCCTCATGCACACACTGAGTATTTAGTGAGTTTTACCTCCGTATTTGTAAGGCCTCATGCACACGCTGAGTATTTGGTGATTTTTTTTTTTTTACCTCAGTATTTGTAAGGCCTCGTGCACACGCTGAGTATTTGGCGAGTTTTACCTCAGTATTTGTAAGGCCTCAAGCACACGCTGAGTATTTGGTGAGTTTTACCTCAGTATTTGTAAGGCCTCAAGCACACGCTGAGTATTTGGTGAGTTGTTACCTCAGTATTTGTAAGGTCTCGTGCACACGCTGAGTATTTGGTGAGTTGTTACCTCAGTATTTGTAAGGTCTCGTGCACACGCTGAGTATTTGATGAGGTTTTTACCTCAGTATTTGTAAGGTCTCGTGCACACGCTGAGTATTTGGTGAGTTTTACCTCAGTATTTGTAAGGCCTCATGCACACACTGAGTATTTGGTGAGGTTTTTCCTCATTTTTCTGGTCATCATAATGGGAGACCCAGACAATGGGGTTTAGGGCACTGCCCTCCGGAGGTCACACTAGGTACTACAAGTTTGTAGACACCGCCTCCTCCGCTTATAAACCCCTACCGCAGGGAACATCCTCAATTTTAAACTTAGTGTGCTCGGAGGATCACGCTTTGCTTGCACTTCACTACATTCTCACAGCTTACGTGATGGCGTCTGAAGACAAGGTAAAATGGTTCCGGTCGGGACCTGCGACAGCCTCCCCGCTCACCCTTGTGGAACACGCAGGTGGAGGTACCGGAGGGCCTTGGGCCTGGACACTTTGTGTTCTCCCGGTACGCTGTTGCGCTCCTTTCCATCCCTCTCTGGGGGGCTCTGGAGAGTGGGAGATGGGAGCCTTGCACAGCTCCGCTCCGTCCGAGGCCTCCCTAAATGGTGCTTACAGACCGGACCGGCACTGAGGCACTCGGTGTCTCCTGTGTGCCTGGGGGTAGTGTCTGTCACTTTATGTGGCCTGACACTCAGACCGCGCGTTAGCCTCGGGTCCGCGGATCTGCGGGTGTACCCTGTGCTGGGGTCACCCTGGCTGACCGCCCTGTGTGTCACAGGGGCTGAGGCCGTGGGCTGCGGATGTTTGTTTGTGCATGCAGTCTGTGTATAGTATTTTACACTATTTCCCGCGCTGCGGGCTCCGGCACCTTCATGCTGAGGCTGCTTGGAGGATGGGAAGCTGCCCGTGCGGTGACGTCATCGATGGGCGTGTGTGTGTGTTTCCCGCGTGTTTTCGGCGCCGCCCACAGTTTCACTGTCGGCGGCCATCTTTACCCTCACTTCCCGGTTGGGATCTGTATGCAGCGTGCGCCTGCACTCCAGGGGAGACCGGAAACCGTCGCGGAGGTCACACACACACACCGCTTCCTCATACCGCTTTACTGCGGTCGGTAAGCCACCGGGACTCCCGGTTTTGTTGTCTGCAATTTGGCTTATTTTCCCCTACTGCGGCGATGTCCTCAGTTAGGAAGCGTGCTGCTAAGGCGGCAGATGCCACCATTACCTGTGCTACATGCAATGGAACACTGGTGGAGGGGTCCTGCAATAACTGCGGACGCCCAGAGGCCCGGACTGACACTGCTGAGTCAGCAGCTCCGGTGCTATACCCTGAGGTTCAGGTGATCTCAGGGCCATGGGAGACTCAGAATAAGATCAATGAATCTCTGTTGTCCCAGCTGTCCTCCATGTCGCAATCCCTGGAGGCACTTAATAGGAGGCTGGATAGCCCAGCTACTCCGTCCAGTTACCCCCGGGTGTCTCCCTCTTCTGCTGTGAGACCCCTTAAGCGGGCTCGTCGTGAGGAGTCACCCGAGCTCCAGGCTCTCTCTGAGGAGGAGCGTTCCTCTGATGGTGAGGACGATGATGGGGGTTCAAATTTCGGGTCTGTGTCTATATCTGAACCACCAGACGGGGTGGAGGATCTGGTGTCCTCTATCAACGAGACCTTACGTCTCGTGACACCCCCTGAGGAGGTGACGGTGCACCCGAAGGAGGTCTATCAATGGCTGCGGCCAGAGGCTAGACCAAGTGGCTCCTTCATGGACCACACGAATTTTGGAAGCGTGGTTAGAGCTCCCAGGTTACATCCTGGGTGGCGTTATGTCCGTAAACCCAAGGACAATCGCTTCCCCTTCCCCCAGGAGGTGCTTCAGGAGTGGTCGCAGTCCCCGAAGGTGGACGCTTCCATGACCAGGATTGCTGCACGCTCCCTTTTCTCTGCCTCTGATAGCTCCTCGCTGAAGGATGCGACGGATAGACAGGTTGAGCAACTCGCCAAGTCTTCCTATGAGGCTGTGGGGTCTTCCTTTGCCCCTAATTTCGCCACGGTCTGGACCTTGCAAGCAATTACTACGTGCTTGGATGGTATCTCTGACCTGGCAAGATCCAGTCCAGAGGTCCTGGCACTTACCGAGAGGGCAAGGGCCTATGCGGACTACGCCAGGACGGCGACTCTGGAAACTGCCACTCGCTCAGCTGTGGCTTCGGCCAATGCTATAGCGATCCGCAGATTGTTGTGGCTGCGTCTTTGGGACTCAGATACCACATCCAAGAAGATTTTGCAGAATCTTCCGTTCGCTGGTGACAGGCTTTTTGGCACCGAACTGGACAAGCTGATAAAGGATTCTGCTGAGTCTAAGATACCGCAGAATAAGCCTAAGCCACGGTATACCGTTAAAAGGAACCCAAAACAGTGGTCCTTTCGTTCCAGCTCGCAGTCATCAGCACCGTCCGCTCGCACGGACCGAGGGGGAAAGCCCGCTTCTCAGTGGCGCTCTAAGAGTCGTCCAAAGAAGCCGGCGGGGGCGGCAGCTGCCGCCCCCAAACCCGCCTCTGCATGACTCGCTCTCCCTTCCTGCCTCCCCACAGGTGGGGGGCCGCTTGTCTCGCTTTCAGGACAAATGGCTACTTCACGTCCAAGATCAGTGGGTTCGAGACGTGGTCTCGCGAGGTTACAGGATAGAGCTGACGTCAAAACCGATATCCCGATTCCATCGGTCGGGTCCCATCGCCAGAAAAGGCTCAGGCTTTTTACCTGGTGTTGGAGGGTCTCCGCAGAGACGGAGTGGTGATACCGGTGCCTTCCGGAGAGAGGTTCAGGGGTTTTTACTCCAACCTCTTTATCGTCCCGAAGAAGGACGGATCCTTCCGCCCGGTACTGGACCTGAAGTTGTTCAACCATCACGTGTTGGTTCGGAAGTTCCGCATGGAATCACTGCGCTCCGTGATCGCGGCTGTATCACAGGGAGACTTCCTGGCGTCCATAGATATCAGAGACGCTTACCTTCATGTGCCCATTGCACCAGCTCATCAGCGCTGGCTGAGATTCGCAGTGGGGGAAGAACACTTCCAATTTGTGGCGCTGCCGTTCGGGTTGGCCTCGGCACCGCGGGTGTTCACAAAGGTGATGGCCTCTATGATGGCTCTCCTGCACGTGCAGGGACATGCCGTCATTCCCTATTTAGACGACCTACTGGTCAGGGCGCCATCAGAACACCTTTGTCAAGAGAGCCTGGATGTGACCATGCGGTCTCTGGAACAGTTCGGGTTGGCTCCTCAATATTCAGAAGTCAACGCTAGTTCCGACCCAGTCTTTGACATATTTGGGCATGGACTTCAACACAGCCTCAGCCCTGGTGTCTCTGCCACGAGTCAAGCAGCTGGCGATCCAATCAGGAGTGCAAGCAGTCCTCCTGTCACCACAATCATCCCTACGGGTGTTGATGATGCTGGTGGGGCGCATGGTGGCAGTAATAGAGGCGGTGCCTTTTGCACAATTTCGCCTCCGTCCTCTCCAGCTGGAGATCCTCCGCAGGTGGGACAAAAGGTCGAATTCTCTGAATCGGCTGGTGACCCTTTCCCAACCGACCAGAGATTCCCTGCAGTGGTGGTTACAGCCACACCACTTGTCTCGGGGCCGGTCCTTCATCAAACCGTCATGGTTAGTGGTGACCACCGACGCCAGTCTGAAGGGCTGGGGAGCGGTGTTCTTACACCACAGGGCCCAAGGCCTCTGGACTCGGTCGGAGTCGGCGTTGCAGATCAACGTGCTGGAGATCAAGGCGGTCTATCTGGCACTCCTGGCGTTTCAGAGATTCCTCTCAGGACAACCCATTCGGGTTCAGTCCGACAATGCGACGGCCGTCGCTTATATAAATCATCAAGGAGGAACCAGGAGTGCAGAGGCTCTGGCCGAAGTCCACCGCATCCTATCCTGGGCGGAGGACAACAACTGTCTGATCTCCGCAGTTCACATCCCAGGGGTCGAAAACTGGGAGGCCGACTATCTGAGCCGGCAGGGGATGGACGCCGGAGAGTGGTCTCTTCATCCGGACGTCTTCCGGGACATCTGCAGCAGATGGGGCACTCCGGACGTGGATCTGATGGCCTCACGGCTGAATCATCAGGTGCCGCAATACATGGCGAGGTCATGGGATCCCCAATCTCTGGGAGCGGATGCTCTGGTCCTGACTTGGTCCAGATTTCATCTGCCGTATGTGTTCCCGCCTCTGGCTCTGATTTCCAGGGTGCTGTGGAAAATCAGGTCGGAGTGCAGGGTCGCCATTCTAGTGGCTCCAGATTGGCCCAGGAGGTCCTGGTATCCGGACCTGTGGCAACTGTCAGGCGGACACAGGTGGGCTCTTCCAGACCGCGCAGATTTACTCGCGCAAGGCCCATTCTTCCACCTCAATTCCAAGGCCCTCAGATTGACTGCATGGCTCTTGAGGCCTGGCTGCTGACATCCAGGAGTTTTTCCCCTACGGTGGTTGCCACTATGAATCGGGCTAGGAAGCCAGTCTCAAGGAAGATGTACCACAGGACGTGGAAAATCTTTTTTACTTGGTGTGCCTCTGGTGGACGGTCTCCGTGGCCCTTGTCCATCCCGACGTTGTTGGCTTTCCTACAGTCGGGTTTGGAATTAGGATTATCCCTTGGCTCCTTGAAAGGTCAAGTCTCAGCACTTTCAGTGCTGTTTGACAGGCGATTGGCGCTCCTTCCGAAGGTCCGTCAATTTCTGCAGGGGGTGTCACGGATGGTTCCGCCCTACAAGAGACCTCTGGACCCTTGGGACCTCAACATGGTCCTGGCGGCATTACAGAGACCACCGTTTGAGCCGCTGAGAGATGTTTCTCTATCTCGCCTGTCTCAAAAAGTGGCCTTTCTGGTGGCAATCACGTCTCTGAGAAGGGTCTCAGAATTGGCTGCACTTTCGTGCAAGTCGCCCTTTCTGGTGGTTCACCAAGACAAAGTGGTGTTGCGTCCTCGGCCAGAATTCTTGCCGAAGGTGGTTTCAACTTTTCACCTGAACCAGGAGATTGTTCTCCCATCATTTTGCCCTGCCCCCGTTCATCAGGTTGAACGCGATCTCCATACTCTGGATCTCGTGAGAGCGGTACGCATTTATGTGTCCAGGACCGCCTCCTTTAGGAGTTCGGATTCCTTATTTGTTCTTACGACAGGTCGCTGTAAGGGGTCCGCGGCATCAAAGTCGACATTGGCCAGATGGATTAAGGCTTCCATTCAAGAGGCTTACCGGGCTTCTGGTTTGCCTCTCCCGGTGGGATTGAAGGCTCACTCTACCAGAGCTGTAGGTGCCTCCTGGGCCTTGCGACATCGAGCGTCTGCTCTACAGGTGTGTCAGGCAGCCACTTGGTCTAGCCTGCACACTTTCTCAAAGCACTATATGGTGCATGCCCATGCCTCTGCGGATGCAAGTTTGGGCAGGCGGGTTCTCCAGGCGGCGGTTGCCCACCTTTAAAGGGAACCATGTGTTATCCGTCTTGTTGAGGAACTCTTCCCGCCCTGGGGTATTGCTTTAGGACATCCCCATTGTCTGGGTCTCCCATTATGATGACCAGAAAAAAGAGAATTTTGTTTACGTACCGTAAATTCTTTTTTCTTTAATCATCAATGGGAGACCCAGCACCCACCCAGTTGTTCCGTTGCATGTTTTGCATTTGTTCTGTTCTCTGTTGAGACAGTGTTTACCGGGTTGTTGATCCGTCTGCACGGCATTCGTCCCGATGTGTCGGGTGTGGTTTATTTCCTCCTCGCAGCTTATGGACCAAACTGAGGATGTTCCCTGCGGTAGGGGTTTATAAGCGGAGGAGGCGGTGTCTACAAACTTGTAGTACCTAGTGTGACCTCCGGAGGGCAGTGCCCTAAACCCCATTGTCTGGGTCTCCCATTGATGATTAAAGAAAAAAGAATTTACGGTACGTA
Source organism: Allobates femoralis (assembly GCA_033576535.1). NCBI lineage: Eukaryota > Metazoa > Chordata > Amphibia > Anura > Aromobatidae > Allobates > Allobates femoralis. The sequence continues at coordinate 68,455,572 of JARQOC010000001.1, read as the reverse complement.
AACAAAATTCTCTTTATTTCTATGGCCTCGTTCACACGCTGAGTATTTGGTGAGTTGTTACCTCAGTATTTGTAAGGTCTCGTGCACACGCTGAGTATTTGGTGAGGTTTTTACCTCAGTATTTGTAAGGCCTCATGCACACGCTGAGTATTTGGTGAGGTTTTTACCTCAGTATTTGTAAGGCCTCGTGCACACGCTGAGAATTTGGTGAGGTTTTTACCTCAGTATTTGTAAGGCCTTGTGCACACGCTGAACATTTGGTGAGTTTTACCTCAGTATTTGTAAGGCCTCGTGTACATGCTGAGTATTTGGTGAGTTTTACCTCGCTATTTGTAAAGGCGGCTTCACACTGCGGCGTCAGAGTCATCCCGGACAGCCCCGGACCGGATCAGCACACAGGACTGGAGGGCTAATTTGCCCTCCAGTCCGGTGTGCAGCCGTACGCAGCACCAGCTGCTGATAAGTCAGGACCATGGGCGCCGCGGTCCTGACCTGTCAGCGGCTGCAGCTACGTGCGCTGCACACCGCACTGGAGGGCATATTAGCCCTCCAGTCCTGTGTGCTAATCCTGTCCGCGGCTGTCAAGGTCATCCTGGACAGGATCACGCCGCAGTGTGAAGGCACCCTAAGGCCTAGTGCACACGCTGAGTATTTGGTGAGTTGTTACCTCAGCGTGTATACGAGGCCTTACAAATACTGAGTATTTGGTGAATTTTGCCTCAGTATTTGTAAGGTCTCGTGCACACACTGAGTATTTGGTGAGTTTTTTTTTTTTTATCTCAGTATTTGTAAGGCCTCGTTCACACGCTGAGTATTTGGTGAGTTTTTTTCCTCAGTATTTGTAAGGCCTCGTGCACACGCTGAGTATTTGGTGAGTTTTACCTCAATGTTTGCTAAGTTATGTTCACATAAGGTTTTTTTTTATTCCTTTAATCAAATACATGGTAATAAAAAGCTGATTTATTTTTTACTGCCAAAAGATCAGGTATTGCCGCATAAAAAACATTCTGTGTGAACATATCCTTAGACTGCATAGTCACGATGTGTAAACTCAGCGTTTTGGATGCAGCATATTGCCGCTCCATTGTACAGTAGCAGCACAGCGGTTGATTTGTAGAAATCCCATCCTCACTATGCTTCCCCCGACCGCAGCGTGTTTTCAGCTGCGGTGCGGGTTGTCGGCACTCAACACCTCCACAGCATGTTCATTTCATACTGAGGAGTCGGAGTGATCACCATCAGCTGCACGCAGGGAGAAGCCGCCCTGCAGATCGTGAACTTAGGGCAGCTACGGTCTCACTTCGGCCACATGACCCGTCATATGAGGTGGGAGTCTGAACAGGCCGGGGGCCTGGCTACCCTTAATCCACCCATGTTTAGAATATATCTAATTTGTCAGTCTAGGCCCAAGATGGGGATCATGGATGGGGACTTTTTTTTTGCATAGAATCAGAATAAGGTTTCCTTGAAGACTTTGGACATCCTTGACATGGAATAAATTATTCTTATGTGGTTACCTTTTCGATAAAGAAGCCCTTTCAAAAAGAGTAGTCGGAGTCACACTGCACTGGTCTATATATGAGCCTGAAGTCTCTTTTACAATATGTCTATGAAGCCTTGTTTTGAGACTTCATAGACTCACATTGTAAAAGCCTGTTCTAGATCAGGTTAACGTAGTGTGACCCAGAGATGTCACTGAGCAGAGGAGCACAATGGTGCTGGACCCCGGAGAAGATGGCAGAGGGTGAGTATATTATTACACTCATACTACACTACCTGCACAGATTTAATGAAAGCTTCATTACCTATTGTAAAACCCATGCACATCGGTCTGAGCCTGTTGTGGAATTCGGATGTGGATTTCAGACCACTTTATAAACACGTCAAGTTGTCTTTTTCCTGATCAGGGACTGACAATTTAATTTTCTTCCATGTAGATCTACAACAAGGTGCGGACGGGTGAAAGACTGACGGTGAAACATGTCACTAGTGTGCTGGAGGAGAAGTATCGTTACGTGGAGCCGAGCAGCATTCTGGGCCGAGACTCTGCATATGACCAGAATAGAAAGGTACAAGAACACTTAATATTCTCCATCTATAAAACGGTGAAATGCAGAGACTAGATCTAATGATATAAACCTCACAAGCTCTCCATGCGGGAAGATTGTGGGTGAAGTCTACAATGTGATAAGGTAAACAATGGCTAAAAGGGGGAAATGTTTCTCTGTTGCCTCCACCACCATCCTGGTCCTGAATTTTGGCAATATGGTTAATGCATTAGGGATGATATTAGGTGAATAAGCAGGTGATTGGGATTGATCCTTTATTGGAGATAATTGAATAGATTCCCAGGACCCTGGTCCAGTGCTTCCTAGAGGGGAGCCCAGCCATCCGCCACCTCCTTCCTGCTGTCCCTGGCTCTTCTGTTGTTAGTCTGCCTTGTACAATATCACTGTTGCAGCATGATGCGCTCGCAATGTTATACCAGGCCGATCAATGTGAAAAGGAGCCAGCAGGTTGTATGCGGTGTATAGGGCTCCCTGTCCTGCTGCCACGGACTACTGACCTAGCCGTTGAACCTTGGCCTTGTGAGGTTATTCGCTCAGCTCTACCATTTATTCATGTATATCGCTATTTCAGATAGTGAGGCTTATAAATTGGATCTACCTGTAATGTAATGATAACTGTCCTATATTTTTTCAGGAGGGGAAGGAATACTTCCTGCAGACCGGACTGTCCCCTCTTCCTGTGGTTCTCTTTAATGGGATACCGTTTCCAAAAGACCAGCTAGATCCTGATGAACTGGAGACCGCCATTATGCACAAGATCCTCGAGACCACCACATTTTTCCAGAAAGCTGTGTATATGGTGAGACTTGTGATCTTCAGTCATACAGGATGTGGTGACGATGCGCGAGTCCGGACCTTCAATTATTGACTTCTGGAATGAATTCCATCATTATATCATAAAGAGCATTTATGAAGTTATTAATGGGGTGTAATTGCGCACTGCTCTCTAATAGGGCTGTCCTGGATTGATTGGGGGAATGACTGCCCAGCCTTGACCATATCACTTTTGCACCTTGTGGAGTCATAGCCATGGCCATGTGGTGCCTCCTGCTCAGCGAGATCGGGGTGCACACTGTAGGCCTGCAGCGCACACTTTTGGCTGATATTTATTAAAGTGGCCTGCTTGGATAGATTGCCTTAAATGACACTGTGTATATGTTAGTTAAAATGAGGAATATTTGTGGGTTCTTGGGACTCTAATGAATTATTTTGGCAATGAAAGCTGTACGGTATGAGGGGTTTTGTGTCTTATTAAAAATGACAGCACTCAACCTCCTTGGTTACTTATCCAGGTATTTGAGCTGCACACCCTTTATGCACTTGTTTTTCTCTCCTTGCACAGGGGGAACTGACCAATGATCACGATGTGGTGGATCATATTATGACTCAGCATAATGTAGTTCCCCGGATTAACCTGCGGATCCTGGACGTGGAGCGGCAATACCTGGACCTCACGGCCATCAGTAAGTCTCTACATATATTGCTATATTGGTCAGAAGAATTGGGAAGAAAAAAGGGCCCAGGTCGAGTGGAGGGCCAATGGTAACCATTTTCTGCTAGTTATATTATAATTTATGACAGAAGTTCTAGCACAAATGTGCATCTACTGATAGCAAGCATACCATACAATGATAAAATATTTACACAGTGAACGTTTTCCAATTTTTTTTTTTCACATTAAAGCCACAAACATATATATTATTGGTATTTTGTGTGATATACCAATACTAAGTATTTACTATATACTTACATACTGAAACACCTGCTTCTCTGTAGAGTGTCCTTCATTTGGGAGGATGTTGTTAAGGTTTTTCTTCACCATGGAAAGGATTCTGATATTATTCACCACTTCTGTATTCTGAGGACGTCCAGACCTTTTGAGCTCACTAGTGCGCTCCTTTCTTATTTTTCTCAGCCTAATGATGGCCCATTTCTCTTCGATTGAGAGCTCCTTTGACCGCATGTTGTTGGTTTCAAGCAACAGCTTACAACTGCAAATGTCACATCTGGAATCAGCTCCAGACCTTTTACCTGCTTAATTGTTAATGGATTAATAAGGGAATAGCCCATGAAAGAGCTTTTAAGAGAATTGTCCAACTATCTTTGCTCCCTTGAAAAAGAGGCAGCTACATATTATATAGATGTAATTCCTAAACCCTTACTCCAATTAGGATGTGAATACCCTCTCATTACAGCTTAGAGTCTGAACTTTGAAGGGAATTTGTCAGGTGATTTTTGTGTACCAAACTAACAGTATCCTGACATTGGGCTTGGGTAGCCCTTTCTTTATATTTCTTAATCACTTCATTGGGGGACACAGGAAGACCTTGGGTGTATTCTTGCTGCCATCAGGAGGCTGACACTATGCAAAATAACAGAAAAGCAACTCCTCCTCCTACTGGCAGAAATCCAACTCCGTTGTAGCTTAGTGTCATAGGAGGCAGACACGGGTCTCTCTGAGCGCGTATCTACCAGAATTTTTCATTAGATTAGTTAGATTTTTTTTTAAATTTTAAAATTTTTTATTTCTTCTATGAAGATTCATCAGGGAATACGGAGCGGTTGAGCCAATCTGTCACCCCGCATAGAGATCGAGGGTCCAGTGTACGCTGGTTGCACTGTTAACTCTCCCTCTCTGGGCCAGGGCCATCCATCCCTTCCTAGAAGCGGATCCTGGGGAACCCTGTGGCCGGACGCTGGTGCCTGCCCTGGCCCACTCGCCCCCCTACCACTCGCCCTCCAGAGCCGGTTGGTAGGGTTGTCAGACTCCCTGGTGCACAGCGAGCCAAGAAAGGTTTCCGCGTCTGGAGCTCGGCACCTCTCAAGACGAGGTAGAGATCTGCACCCTGATGGCAGCAAGCTGACCCTGGGTCCGGGGGCCATTAACCCCCCTTTTCCTTCCCCATCCTCACTTTACCAGCCCCCTCCTGGTAGCTCCTCAGCTTTCCCCCCAGGCTACTCCAATGAGGGGGAATTGCTCTGGAGCAGCAGCCGCAGTGAGGCCACTCTGCTCCAGCTTGCATGGGCCGTTTCTGGCCAGCCCTGCAGCCGAAGTAGCCTCAGACCTTATCACCTATGGCTGCATCAGGGGTTGCCTGATGGTGATCAGGCATAGGGTGATTAGGGCCCAAAAGGGGGACGCTTTATTGATTCTTAGGGGCTCCTGGCTCTGTTTCAGGGCCTGTGAGCCCCCCTCTACCATATCACGGCCAGCACTTAAAGAGGGAGACAGGTCACAGCCAGCACTTAAAGAGGGAGACAGATCCTGCAGCCACCTCAGCACGCTGCAGCTGCATCAGACCCATGAGTGTAGCCAGACCCACTGCAGTCGCCTCTGACAGAGAGGCTTCTGACAGCAGCTGCACCCACGCCAGTACAGCCCCGGATCCGAGGCTCCGCGCCACGGGCCTCCCGATCCGGGCTGCCACAAAAAATTTAGCCCCAGGCCTCTGTTGCGGCCTCCGGAGCTCTCCCGTCCGCCCACGGACCGCCTACAGACCAATCACGGGCGTCCACAGGTGGGCTCCTCTGAAAGGTACCGCCCCGGGCACCTCTGAGCTCCACCTAGGCCCTGCCCGCAGTCGAGGCACATAGAAGAAGGGGCTGGCTTTTTCGGCCACACTAGCCACACCCCCATCACACTTGGGCGGTGTTTTCTCTGCAGCTGCCTCTGCATTTCTCCACTACACAGATCCCACCACGGGGGACACCGGAAGCCTGGGCCCTGGTAGGCAAAGCTTCCCCAGTCCCTCACACTGCTGGCACTCTTGCTACTGGCCCAATAGATGCCTCACTCAAGGAGAATTTAATCATGTTTTCCACCATCTTGCTGTAGTCAAGCTTCCTACCATACCCATACACGTAGGGTTTAAATTGCACTCAGAGGCTTATACCCTCATATGCATTTGTACCACAGACAGAGGCATAAGGTAAGGGAGATAGGGACCTGGTATACATGAGAACACCTTGAAGCTGATTACCGGGCTTACATGCAGTAGCCAATGCATCAACTAAGATTCTCATATTTCATATTATGTCTTGAAGCAGTTTCTGTAGTGTTCATTTTCCTTTTCAAAACTCACATTAGTTTCCTACATACCACACATATATCCTTTAGTCATTCTGTTTAGTGTGCAGTGGATCATTATTATTATATATTGTTATTTTCTAGCTAGCACCTAAATATGCAGGTGTGCCAGTCTTCATCGTATTACTAGACATCAGGCTTCGGCAACTCAGCTTTGCAAAGCGGCCACCTGGTCATCAGTTCACACATTTGTTAAATTTTGCAGAGTTCATACTCAAGTATCTGCAGATGCCGTTCTGGGGCGCAAGATTCTACAGGCCGCCGTGGTCTGAGTTCGCCCACACACTTCTTCTGTTATTACACCAACCCGATGGGACTGCTTTTGTACATCCCAAGGTCTTCCTGTGTCTCCCAATGAAGCGATTAAGCAAAGGGGATTTTTTGGTACTCACTGTAAAATCCTTTTCTTGGAGCTTCAATTGGGGGACACAGCTCCCTCCCTTTGTATATAGTTGAGCAAGTTGGTGGTTTCATGGTTGCTCCTATTGCTATTCTCACTAACTGATTTGGATTTGTGCCAGTACGTGGGTGTATACTGCTGGGGAGGAGTTGCTTTTCTGTTATTTTGCATAGTGTCAGCCTCCTGATGGCAGCAAGCATACACCCAAGGTCTTCCTGTGCCCCCCAATTGAAGCTTCAAGAAAAGGATTTTACGGTGAGTACCAAAACTCCCCTTATAACTTTTATTCCTATATGTGGCTTCATTATTTAGCTATAAGCTTTTGAAATTCTGTAGTCTGGTGCTGACGAGTCAATACTATGTAAATGTCTCATATTCCTTTGCCCGCCTCTCTGTGCGGCATCAATGATTGGTGCAAACTGTCAGTATTCCTTTCAAAGTGAAAGTAATCTCATAGCTGTGACACCCCGTCACTTTGCAGCACACTGTTAGTGTAATCGGCTGGCATTATTGTACCAGATCTGGTCAGCGTCATGTTACACACCTCCTGGAGGGGAAGTAGGAGAGGTAAGCAGTGTGATGATGACAGGGCGGACACTGGAAGATGGACGCTGCACCGCCTCCTGCCCTAAAGGAATGAGCAGCACAGCAAGAGACCTGGCTTTCCAGACAGACAGGTGTTGTGTCTCATGCTGTGCTGCTCATTCCTTCAGGGCAGGTTGCGGTGCAGCGTGCATCTCCCAGTGTTTGCTCTGTATTCATCACACTGCTTACCTCTCCCTTCTCCCCAGGAGGTGTATAACATGACTCTGACCAGATCTAGCACAATAATAATGCCAGGCAATTACACTAAAAATGTGCCGCTGATGCAGGGGGCGTCATAGCTACGAGACCACTTTCACTTCAAGGATACTGCACAAAGAGGCGGCCAGGGGAATATGCATGAGACATTTTTACTTACTATTGACTCGTCAGCACCAAATTATAGAATTTCAAACGCTTGTAGCAACATAAGGAGGCCACGTATAGGAATAAAAGTTACATATCCTGAAAGGGCTACCCAAGCTCAATTTCAGGATACTATTAGTATGGTACACAAAAATCACTTAAAAGATTCCTTTTAAGCCCATATTGATTAAATCAGGGGTCCCCAACCTTTTTTGCTCCGAGGACCGGCGTCAAGAAAGATGATCTCTCCGTGGCCCGGCAGGGGGTGGGGTAGGGGGTGTTATAGGGGCAGTGCTTTGATCATATGGGGCGGGGCCATGTAGAAGGGATGGGGTTTAGTATCCTGTTTCTCCGAAAGATGCGTTACATCTTATTTGCGGGGGATGTCTTATTTCTCCATCCCCTTGCAGCCGCAGCCTCCTCCTCTGACAGCTGCCAGCCTCCTCCTCTTGCTGTCCCCAGCCTCCTCTGTCAGCAGCCAGTCTCCTCCTCTTGCAGCCCCCAGTCTCCTCTTGCTGTCCCCAGCCTCCTCCTCTGGCAGCCGCCAGCCTCCTCCCTTTGCAGTCCCCAGCCTCCTCCCTTTGCAGTCCCCAGCCTCCTCCCTTTGCAGTCCCCAGCCTCCTCCCTTTGCAGCCCCCAGCCTCCTCCCTTTGCAGTCCCCAGCTCCTCCCTTTGCAGTCCCCAGTCTCCTCCCTTTGCAGTCCCCAGTCTCCTCCCTTTGCAGTCCCCAGTCTCCTCCCTTTGCAGTCCCCAGTCTCCTCCCTTTGCAGTCCCCAGTCTCCTCCCTTTGCAGTCCCCAGTCTCCTCCCTTTGCAGTCCCCAGTCTCCTCCCTTTGCAGTCCCAGTCTCCTCCCTTTGCAGTCCCTCAGTCCTCCTCCCTTTGCATGTCAGCCTCCTCCCTTGCAGTGTCCAGCCTCCTCCCTTTGCAGTGTCCAGCCTCCTCCCTTTGCAGTGTCCAGCCTCCTCCCTTTGCAGTGTCCAGCCTCCTCCCTTTGCAGTGTCCAGCCTCCTCCCTTTGCAGTGTCCAGCCTCCTCCCTTTGCAGTGTCCAGCCTCCTCCCTTTGCAGTGTCCAGCCTCCTCCCTTTGCAGTGTCCAGCCTCCTCCCTTTGCAGTCTCCAGCCTCCTCCCTTTCAGGCCACCTCCTCCTTTGCAGTCCACAGCCTCCTCTTCAGCCCCTCCTCCTTTCAGCCCCTCCTCTCCAGCCCCTCCTCTCCTTTCCAGCCCACCCATCCTTCAGCCCTCCTCTCTTCCAGCCTCATCATCCTCCTCTTCCAGCCTCCTCCTCTTCCAGACCCCATCCTCCTCCTCTTCCAGACCCCATCTCTCCCCCTCACCCATCCTCCTCTTCATCATCCTCGTCTTCCAGACCCCATCATCCTCACTTCCTTCAACCCCATCCTCCTCGTCTTCCAGACCCCATCCTCCTCGTCTTCCAGACCCCATCCTCCTCCTCTTCCAGCCCCATCCTTCCTCTTCCACCTCCTCCTTCCCCTCTTCCAGCCCCATCCTCCTCCTCTTCCAGCCCCATCCTCCTCCTCTTCCAGCCCCCATCCTCTCCTCTCCGCCCCTCCTCCCTCCCTCCTTCCAGACCCCATCCTCCTCCTCTTCCAGCCCCATCCTCCTCCTCTTCCAGCCCCATCCTCCTCCTCTTCCAGACCCCATCCTCCTCCTCTTCCAGACCCCATCCTCCTCCTCTTCCAGACCCCCATCCTCCTCCTCTTCCAGACCCCATCCTCCTCTCCACCATCCTCCTCCCTTCCAGACCCATCCCTCCTCTTCCAGACCCATCCTCCTCTCTTCCAGACCCATCCTCCTCCTTTCCGACCAGCTCGCATTTCCAGACCATCTCCTCTCTTCCAGACTCATCCTTCTACATACCTCACCGGTCCGCCGCTGCAGTTTCGTCCCTCTTGTTCTCTCCTCAGCTGTGTCAGAGATGTACTCAGAAGCCATCGCCAATCACAGTACAGCATGCCATCCAGGGCTCGGCTGCTGCACTGTGATTGGCCGAGCGCTTCTATGCACACAGCTAAGGAAAAGAACACAGAGAGGATGTAATGCTGAAGGTGCGGGGGGCGGTGACAACACACCGGGAAGCGGGCAGCATCCACCGCTCAGAGCCGCCGCAGAGCTCAGCACACTGTGTGTAGTGCTGGTCTGCAGTGGCGCGGACCGGCACACAGACCCCCGCGGCCTGGTCCCGGTCCGCGGCCTGGTTGTTGGGGACCCCTGGATTAAATGACTGTATCTTGAATATGTTTTGATAAACACCTAAAATGTCAAAATATGTCACTATCCAAATATTCCTAGACCTAACTACTTTTAACATTTATTGCCTCTATCCAGAAAGGAAATGCAAGTTTTAATTTTTGTTTGTATCAATTGATTCTGGAGATCTCTCCTGATCATAGTGTTTGTCACTTAAGCTATATATACTCATAATGATACTGCACCTTCCTTATAACAGCTTCTGTGTTTCACAGATAACTTCTTTGTGGATGATTACGCCAGATTTAGTGTATTGGACTCCAATGCTAAGAGCGCAGCCATCGCCAACAGCATGAACTACCTCACTAAGAAAGGTAAGAGAAGACGCACCCTGGAAATGAATGACCAGTGGGAGGAGGGGGGGTTTCTTTATTAATAAAGTGGTCACACTGTCTTTGAAGATGGTGCCGCAGTGATGGATAATCCGGGAATCAGGAGTTCTGTGGAGTATGTATGACCATACGATGCCCGAACACCACTGAGCATCAAGACACAGTCCAGCTTAAATGAATAGTCATTTTGTATCTAATATAACAATGTGAAAGTAATTTCATTCGTATGGCTAAGATCTTTGCTGTCGGTATGATCTCACGGCTCTCGGCCCATATACATTGCGCTTCCATCTGCGCTTGCGTCACCTCTTGTTTCCACCATCATTGTTTGCCCTACATTTGTATCCTTGGTCAGAGCGATTCTTTATAACTTTATTTTTCTCTCTCGTGTCTCCTCTACTTTGTCTGGTCCAGGGATGTCCTCCCGGGAGATTTATGGTAATCTCTTGTCTCTTTTGCATGTTTCCTAGTTCTGTCCTGGGTTTCCTGGTGCATTTATTTGCAAATTTTCCAGGATATAAAATAAATGCTTGTATGAGGCCTAAAATAGTGAAATAGTCACTGATTTTCCTTCATTACTCTGCCACGCTGAGCCACAACTCATTCTGCAGCAGCCCCCCTGGTCATGTGATGTGACAAGCTCTCCATATAACGAGCGGCAAGGTGATGGAAGGGAATTAATGATATACATTATTTTGTGGCCATAATTTTATATCTTGCAGATTTTCTTTAAAGTGTATATGTCACCAGATTTCATAATACAAACTGCTTATAATATAAAATACATCTTAGCCCTAATGAGGCTGGTATATTTGAAAGTCATTATCAAAATGACTATGTAATCCTATGCATGTAAGGCAATCTATGTATTCCTAGCCTGATCGACTTTCTCAGTGTCCCTCCTTGCCGCTGATGTTTCTCACTGCTCAGTATAAGCTGCAGCTATAAGGCTATTTTGCCTCAGTCTGAATACACTTGGGCTCTTGAGCTATTATGGCCGCTTTACACGTCCCAATATCATTACGATATTGTATACAGCGGCACAGGAGCGCGCACGTTTTTGGCATTGGTCCAAAATTGCATAGGAGAAGTACAGGGAAATATACAGGGAAATATCGGCAGGCAATGCAAATGCGATGTATATGCCCCCTCGTACGAGCGACCCAGGAAACGACCATTTAATATGGGAGTGAATAGGGGAAGTTGTGCTCCAAGTCGTTGTTGGGCTGTCACACAGCACGATCCTGCCAGATCATCCATCCAATATTGGCCAGTTGGAGAGCCTGCACAATTCCCCAACGATATCGTTTTGGCACCGTTCTTGCATCGCATTGCTCATTTACACCACACAACGCACGAACGATATCGGCGGCAACGCACGAACCACATGACTTTTTATCGTTGTTGGACAACGATATCGGGACGTGTAAAGCGGCCATTACATTCATTAACTGGACTCTTTTTAATATTTCAATTATTCAGCCATACTAACTGGATTTTCAAAGCAAGTACACAAAGCTCATCAGGCCAAGAAAATCCATTTAATGATATATGCAGTTTGTATAATGAAATCATCTGTCAGATCCGCTTTATTGTGCATGTTGTTCTGCACTTCCTGCAGGTGGTAACACTAAACTCTTCGATCTGTGCATGACTTCTAACCTGGAGAATTTTCTCTCCCGCCATTGGAAAGGTGCAGATTCTGGTAGATGACTATTGCAGACATGACTTTTGGCCTGCAATGGGCTCAATCTGTGGGGACCCTCTTGAGGGGGTCGTGCCAGTAGCAGAGGGGCTGCTTATTATTGGCAGACAGATCCGATCACCTTATAGTGGCTTCTGTCGAGTTCTGCCATATGTCCATTGTTTTTATGAAAGAATAGTGCCGCACGCTGCTCTGTTTTTCTTGTTATTCTAAATGACACAGGAAGAGGGGGCTATATGTCCTGCTGCTAGGAGGCTGACACTCAGTAGCATTACGTGTTGGCTCCCCTTGATGGGTTCAGACCCGATGCAGCTCACTTTTAGCTTAAAGGGGTTGTTGCCATCTTCATACATGGATAGTGTCAGCTAGTGATCATAACTATTATTTTTTCTGTTGTTTACAGCTCGTTGCCTAGGAGACTGAGCACTGCTGTTGTCTAGCTTTCAAGCAATGCATGATAAGAAATTAAAGGCATCCCAGCCAGCATCAAAACAAGCTCAATACTGTCTGCTGCCTAGCAGCGGTGGTCGGTCTCCAAGGCAACAAACAAAAACAGCTAAAAATATTATCAAGCGGTAAATTGCAGAATGGCTTCTATTTACAAGCACTATCAGACAGTATCCATCTATGAAGATGTGAATAACCCATGTCTGTTGGAGGCAGACGGGTCCGTTATCGGGTCTGCAGCAGGAGTAATACTTTCCACACCTAGTGTCGGCCTCCTGATAGCAGGGTGTGTATACACTGTCGTGTCCCTCACTGTATTTGTCCCTCACTTTATTTCTTCATTCAGAAAGGGATTTTTCAGTAAGTAAAAAAAAAAAAGTAAAAAACAAATTTGACAGAATCTGCAGTGACACCTCCCAATTCCTAAGTGGATGCAAACTAACAACCCATGTGACATCTGTGCTGGCCGCCATACTGGGCTTCCTCCAGAATTCCCAGACACAGATCTCACAAATGAAGGCAAAATATTGATTTTAACAACAACTTAATAAGTTGCACCTTCTTTATTTTATAAACCGTATATTCATCTATGATGGCTGTGTATAAGTGTCATGGTGCTGCCTGTATACGTGCAGTCCGCACCCATGTCTTCTGCTATAATTCCTATCCTTGCAGTGAGTCTTCCCATCTAACTCTTGCTCTGTTTGGTGCAGATGACTCTTTTGTCAGACCGGTCACTTTTTGGATCGCGGGAGACTTTGACAAGCCCTCCGGACGTCAGCTGCTGTATGACGCCATTAAACACCAGGTAACATCTGATCTGCACGAGAATTGCAGCAAAGTGAGTGTATAATGTAAATGAGACATGGAGGTGAATCCGCTGCAGACATAAGTTAGTGTCGGAGGGATGTGATAGAATTTGTCACTAGATTTCTCAATCTAAACTGAAAATGTTAATTAAATTTTTTTTTTACTTGATGACACTGGCGTACTTACTTTAAAAACACATCAGAATAGCTGTGAAAGTTTATTTGCCTAATTATTATATTAATAGTACAATAAAATGCTCTTTTCTGATCATCATAATGGGAGACCCAGACAATGGGGTTTAGGGCACTGCCCTCCGGAGGCCACACTAGGTACTACAAGTTTGTAGACACCGCCCCCTCCGCTTATAAACCCCTACCGCAGGGAATATCCTCAGTTTTAAACTTAGTGTGCTTGGAGGTATCACACGCTTTGCTTGCACATCACAGCATTCTCACAGCTTACGTGATGGCGTCTGAAGACAAGGTAGGTCCCGGTCGGGGACCTCCGGCAGTCTCCCTGTTCACCCTTGGGGAACACACAGGTTGAGGTACCGGAGGGCTCTGAGCCTGGACACGTTGTGTTCTCCCGGTACGCTGCCGCACTCCTTCCCATCCCCCCTGGGGGCTCTGGGAAGTGGGAGACAGGAGCCTTGCACAGCTCCGCTCCGTCCGAGGCATCCCTAAACGATGCTTACAGACCGGACTGGAGCCAGCCCAGTCCGAGGCCTCCCTAATGGTGCTTACAGACTGGACTGGTGCTGAACCCCCGTCCGAGGCCTCCCATTATATGGTGCTTACAGACCGGACCGGCACTGAGGTACCCTGTGTGTCTCTGGTGTGCCTGGGGGTAGTGTCTGACACTATTGTGTTGTGACACTCAGACCGCGCGCAACCCTCGGGTCCGCGGTTCTGGCGGTGTATCCTGTGCTGGGGTCACCATAGCTGACCGCCCTGTGTGTCACAGGGGCTGCGGCTGCGGGCTACAGAGTTTGTCTGAAGCCCTGGGTATAGTGTTGATACTATATCTCCCGCGCTGCGGGCTCCAGCACCAGATGACGGAGCTGGCTGCTTGGAGAGATGGGGAGCAGCCCATGGAATGTGGGTGTGTGTGTGTGTGCTTCCCGCGTGTTTGTGGCGCCGCCCACGACTGGTCTGGCGGCGGCCATTTTCTCCTCACTTCCCTACTGGGTCTGAATGAGTGCACTACTGCGCTCCCAGGAGAGTCCGGTCATTACCCTCGCGGAGGCCACACACACATCGCTCCCCTCCACCGCATTGAAGCGGTCGGTAAGCCGCCGGTGTTCCGGTTTCCTACTTGGCTTATTTTTCTCCTCTGCTGTCGGCATGTCCCCAGCAAAGAAGAGTACTGCTAAGGCAGACAACTCCACCACTACCTGTGCTACATGCAACGGGACGCTGGTTGGGGGGTCCTGCAATGACTGCGGACGCCCAGAGGCCCGGACTGATACAGCAGAGTCTGCAGCTCCGGTGCTGTACCCTGAGGTTCAGGTGATCCCAGGGCAATGGGACACACAGAATAAGATTAATGAATCTGTGTTGTCCAAGCTGTCCTCCATGTCGCAATCCCTGGAGGCACTGACTAGGAGACTGGAAAATCCAGCTGCTCCCTCAAGTTACCCCCGGGTGTCACCCTTCACTACCGCGAGACCCCTTAAGCGGGCTCGCCGGGATGAATCACCCGAGATCCAGAACCTCTCTGAGGAGGAGCGTCACTCTGACGGTGACGAGGATGATGGGGGTTCAATACTTGAGTCTATGTCAGAACCACCTGATGGGGTGGAGGATTTGGTATCCTCCATAAACGAGACTCTCCGTCTCGTGGCACCCCCTGAGGAGGTGGAACTCCATCCGAAGGAGGTTTATCAATGGCTGCAGCCGGAGGCTCGCCCATGTGGCTCCTTTATGGACCACACTAACTTTGGAAGGGTGGTTAGAGCACCCAGGGTTCACCCTGGGCGGCGTTATGTCCGCAAATCTAGGGACACTCGCTTCCCCTTCCCCCAGGAGGTGCTTCAGGAGTGGTCGCAGTCCCCGAAGGTGGACGCTTCCATGACCAGGATTGCCGCACGCTCCCTTTTCTCTGCCTCTGATAGCTCCTCATTGAAGGACGCGACGGATAGACAGGTCGAACAACTCGCCAAGTCTTCCTATGAGGCTGTGGGGTCTTCATTTGCCCCTAATTTTGCCACGGTCTGGACTCTGCAGGCAATCACCACCTGCTTGGATGGTATCACGGACCTGGCGGGGTCCAATTCTGAGGTCCTAGCGCTTACTGATAGGGCAAGGGCCTATGCTGATTACGCCAGGACTGCGACCCTAGAAACTGCCACCCGCTCTGCTGTGGCTTCGGCCAATGCTATAGCGATCCGCAGGTTGTTGTGGCTGCGTCTCTGGGACTCAGATGCCACGTCAAAGAAGATTCTGCAGAATCTTCCATTTTCGGGTGACAGGCTTTTTGGTACCGAGCTGGATAAGCTGATAAAGGATTCTGCGGAGTCTAAGATCCCACAGAATAAGCCTAAGCCACGGTATACCGTCAAAAGGAACCCCAAACAGTGGTCCTTTCGTTCCAGCTCGCAGTCATCAGCTTCTTCCGCTCGCGCGGACAGAGGAGGCAAGCCCTCTACTCAGTGGCGCCCCAAGGGTCGCCAGAAGAAGTCAACGGGGGCAACGGCTGCCACCCCCAAAACCACTTCCGCATGACTCGCTCTCCAGTCCTGCCGCCCCACAGGTGGGGGGCCGCCTGTCCCGATTTCAGGACAGATGGTTACTCCACGTTCAAGACCGGTGGGTCCGAGACGTAGTCTCGAGCGGCTACAGGATAGAGCTGACGTCGCGGCCGGCACACCGATTCCATCGGTCTGTTCCATCTCCAGACAAGGCTCAGGCTTTTTATCTGGTGTTGGAGGGACTCCGCAGAGACGGAGTAGTGGTCCCAGTGCCTACGGGGGAGAGGTTCAGGGGTTTTTACTCCAACCTCTTTATCGTCCCGAAGAAGGACGGCTCTTTTCGCCCAGTTTTAGACCTCAAGTTGTTCAACCGTCACGTGTTGGTTCGGAAGTTCCGCATGGAATCCCTGCTCTCCGTGATCGCGGCTGTGTCGCAGGGAGACTTCCTAGCGTCCATAGATATCCGAGACGCTTACCTTCACGTGCCCATTGCACCGGCTCACCAACGCTGGTTGAGATTTGCAGTGGGGGACGAACACTACCAGTTCGTGGCGCTGCCCTTCGGGTTGGCCTCGGCTCCGCGGGTATTCACGAAAGTGATGGCATCTATGATGGCTCTCCTACATGTGCAGGGACACGCCGTCATACCCTATCTAGACGACCTGCTGGTCAGGGCGCCATCAGAACATCTTTGCCGGAAGAGCCTGGAGGTGACAATGAAGTCTCTGGAACAGTTTGGGTGGCTTCTCAATATTCAGAAATCGACCCTGGTTCCGACCCAGTCACTGACATATCTGGGCATGGTCTTCCGCACGGACTCAGCTCTGGTGTCCCTGCCACGAGCCAAACAGCTGGCCATCCAATCGGGAGTACAAGATGTCCTCCTGTCATCACACTCATCCATACGGGTGTTGATGAAACTGGTGGGCCGCATGGTGGCAGCGATAGAGGCGGTGCCTTTCGCGCAGTTTCGCCTCCGTCCTCTCCAGCTGGAAATTCTCCGAAGATGGGACAAGAGGACGATCTCGCTGAATCGGCTGGTGGCCCTTTCACGAACGACCAGGGATTCCCTGCAGTGGTGGCTCCAACCACGTCACTTGTCACGGGGCCGGTCTTTCCTCAAACTGTCATGGTTAGTGGTGACCACCGATGCCAGTCTGAAGGGCTGGGGAGCGGTGTTCTTGCACCACAGGGCTCAAGGCCTCTGGACTCAGTCGGAGTCGGCGTTGCAGATCAATGTGCTGGAGATCAGGGCGGTCTATCTGGCGCTCTTGGCGTTTCAGAAGTTACTGTCAGGACAGCCCATCCGGGTTCAGTCCGACAATGCGACGGCTGTCGCATATATAAATCATCAGGGAGGGACCAGAAGTGCTCAGGCCCTCGCCGAAGTCCACCGCATTCTATCCTGGGTGGAGGACAACGACTGCCTGATCTCCGCAGTTCACATCCCAGGGGTCGAGAACTGGGAGGCCGACTACTTGAGCCGACAGGGGATGGACGCCGGAGAGTGGTCTCTGCATCCGGACGTCTTCCGGGACATCTGCGGCAGATGGGGCACTCCGGACGTGGATCTGATGGCCTCACGGCTGAACCATCAGGTGCCACAATACATGGCGAAATCATGGGATCCTCAGTCTCTGGGGGCGGACGCCCTGATCCTGAGTTGGTCCGACTTCCATCTACCATATGTGTTCCCACCGCTAGCATTGATTCCCAAGGTTCTGTGGAAGATCAGGACGGAGTGCAGCGTAGCCATTCTAGTGGCACCGGATTGGCCCAGGAGGTCCTGGTATCCGGATCTGTGGCAACTGTCAGGCGGGAACCGGTGGGCTCTTCCAGAACGCGCAGATCTTCTCGCGCAAGGCCCCTTCTTCCACCTCAATTCCAGGGCCCTCAGATTGACTGCATGGCTCTTGAGGCCTGGCTGCTAACATCCAGAGGATTCTCCCCTACTGTGGTTGCCACTATGAATCGGGCTAGGAAGCCTGTATCACGGAGGATTTACCACAGAACGTGGCAAATCTTTTTCTCCTGGTGTGCCTCTGGTGGACGGTCACCGTGGCCCTTGTCCATTCCGACCTTGTTGGCTTTCCTACAATCGGGTTTGGAATTGGGTTTATCCCTCAGCTCCCTGAAGGGTCAAGTATCAGCTCTTTCAGTGCTGTTTGACAGGCGCTTGGTGCTCCTTCCTAAGGTTCGTCAATTTCTCCAGGGAGTGTCTCGAGTGGTTCCGCCGTATAGGCGACCACTGGACCCTTGGGATCTCAACATGGTCCTGGCGGCTCTACAGAAACCGCCTTTTGAGCCACTGAGAGAAGTTTCCCTCTCTTGTCTGTCACAGAAAGTGGTCTTTCTGGTGGCAATTACGTCTCTAAGACGGGTCTCTGAATTGGCTGCACTATCGTGCAAGTCGCCCTTTCTGGTGGTCCACCAAGACAAGGTGGTGTTGCGCCCGCGGGCAGAATTCTTGCCAAAGGTGGTTTCCACTTTTCACTTGAACCAAGAGATTGTTCTTCCTTCATTCTGTCCTGCCCCTGTTCATCAGGTTGAGCGCGACCTCCACACTCTGGACCTCGTACGGGCTGTACGCATTTATGTGTCCAGGACTGCCTCCTTCCGGAGTTCGGACTCATTGTTCGTACTGACGGCAGGTCGCTGTAAGGGGTCCGCGGCGTCGAAATCGACCTTGGCCAGATGGATCAAGGCACCCATTCAAGAGGCCTACCGTTCTTCTGGTTTGCCTCTCCCGGTGGGCTTGAAGGCGCACTCGACCAGAGCTGTCGGTGCTTCCTGGGCTTTGCGACAGCGCGCTTCTGCTCTACAGGTGTGTCAGGCGGCCACTTGGTCCAGCCTGCACACTTTCTCTAAGCACTATATGGTGCATGCCCATGCCTCTGCGGATGCAAGTTTGGGCAGGCGGGTCCTCCAGGCGGCGGTTGCCCACCTTTGAGGGGGACCGTGTATATCAACGTCTTTTGAGGAATTTTTTTTCCCGCCCTGGGGTTCGCTTTAGGACATCCCCATTGTCTGGGTCTCCCATTATGATGATCAGAAAAAAGAGAATTTTGTTTACGTACCGTAAATTCTTTTTTCTTGAATCATCAATGGGAGACCCAGCACCCACCCAGTTGTTCCGTTGGATGTTTTGCATTTGACCTGTTCCCAGTTGGGACAGTTTATTCCGGGTTGTTGGACCGTCTGTGCACGGTTTTCTTTCCCGATGTTTGGGGTGTGGTTTAGGTTGTCTCCTCGCAGCTTATGGACCAAACTGAGGATATTCCCTGCGGTAGGGGTTTATAAGCGGAGGGGGCGGTGTCTACAAACTTGTAGTACCTAGTGTGGCCTCCGGAGGGCAGTGCCCTAAACCCCATTGTCTGGGTCTCCCATTGATGATTCAAGAAAAAAGAATTTACGGTACGTAAACAAAATTCTCTTTTTTTAATTTGAGGATTATAAAGCCATTGTGAGCTGGATTATCACAATGAGTACACCAGTGTCGTCAGGTGTAAGATCTATTTAATGCTATGTAAAGTTTGTATTGTAAAGTCTGGTGACAGATTCACTTTCAGGCTGGGTATACACTGACAATGATCTGGTGTACTGTTGGTGTGTACTGGGCAGCCGGTCTATGTTGGAGGATGGATGAATTGAATGTGCTGGATTTCAACATAGCATTGAAAGTGACATGAAGGCTCAGCGGATCCATGTGTCTTGTCCAGCAGCGGAGTGGGAGCGATGGCTCGTCAAGTATTTGGTCCACAGCTTGTGTATAATCGTCTTTACTTGACCAAGACCAACTTCTTAGTGAGGCGGCCTTCTTCCACGTTCTGCACATCTTCAAAGGCTTAAAGGGGTATGGTCATGTTTGAGAAGTTATCCCCTATCCTATAACTTCCCGATCACTTGGCATCTGACTTGTAAGACCTCACCGATCCTGAGAACTGGGGTCCTGTATGACTGAAGTGGTGGTCGGTCGCACTGCTGCTCCATTTATTCTTATGGGAGTGCTGAAGATCAGACTGCACTGCACTCGGCTATCTCTGCCGCTCCATTCATTCTTATGGGAGGATAGACCCTACATCCAATGAGGATTTTATCCTCGCAAACTTGAGGATTCCCGTTTAAGCAATCCTAGCAAGCATGTAGCCAGGAGACCCTGTAGGGATGCACTCCAGAATTTGATGGAGGAGACCCCTTTTTAGTAGTGATCATCGGACCACAGTTTGTTCTAGACTCTGCCAGAAATCTCAGTGATCTGCATTCCCTTCCCAGCCTTCAATGGCTGCTATCAGGGGACAATAGAATACATTCAGCTGTAGAACAATTGTAGGACTGTGTAGTACATAGATAACATCCTGTTTTTCTTTTCTTATAGAAATCTAGCAACAATGTAAGAATTGGCATGATCAATAATCCTAGCAAGGATCCATCTTCTCATGCCACCCGGATTGGCAGAGCCATCTGGGCAGCGCTCCAGACCCAGAAATCTAACAATGCTAAAAACTTCATTACAAAAATCATCAAAGAAGAAAACGCCAGAGCTCTGTTTGCCGGGCAGGACATTGCGGAGTTTGCGGTTGGGGTATGTAGTGTAGACACGTCTGCACCATCAGTCTATAGCCACTGTATCCAGTATTCCTTCATGGCTCTGTACTATTCACCTTCCTCCTCAGGGAATGGATGTCAGTCTTTTCCGTGAAGCTTTTGAGTCTCCTAAGGTGGATTTTATACTCTCCCATGCTGCATACTGCCGAGATGTCCTGAAGCTGAAGAAGGGAGAGAGAGCCATTATCGGCAATGGCAGGGTGAGTATTGTGTGATCAGTAATGCTGGATTCATACGTTCAGTCTCAGACGGTATCAGATACTTATTCTTACTGTTGAGGCCTTTGCGTTTTTTATTTTTTTTAATAAAAGGGTATTCCCATATAGTACGTCTGGTATATTCTAAGGATAGATCACCTTATGTCGTCATGTATGATGATGATTATGGAGGTGATGAAAAAGTCCTGATTGAAAATGAGTCTTTTCTGATTATAAATGCTTAAAAGGATAGTAGGCAAATTGTCACTTCAGTGAGGAAGTGAATGAACTCTAGCGCAACTTTTCGGTAGCTGTCCTCAAAGTCATAATCGACTCTTTAAAAAGCCTTTATGACCAAGGATGTGTACCAGATCTGAACCCCAAACTGCAGATGCTGCGTTTCGGGGTAACTGCCCCTCATCAGTGCAGTGTGTGGGAATTCTGATAGTAAAGTCCAAATAAAAGGTAAGTTATATAACTAAGTTACACAGATCAGTTACATGATGTGCCCCTCATTGATAAGTGCCCATTTTAGCCCCGGATCCTATGCGTAATGCAAGACATAGTTTTCTGTGGCCAGGGCTGTGCAAAGGGGCTTGGTGTTTTGTCATTTTTCAGTTGCCAAGCTGGCCCCCTTCTGTGCTCATGCAACACCTGTGACCCTGCAGAGAGTTCGCTCCGCCATTGATGTGAGTTGTCAGCCAGCCCCCTTCTGTGCTCATGCTTCAGCTGTGAGTCGTCAGCCAGCCCCATTCTGTGCTCATGCTTCAGCTGTGAGCCGTCAGCCAGCCCCCTTCTGTTCTCTTGCTTCAGCTGTAAGCCGTCAGCCAGCCCCCTTCTGTGTTCATGCTTCAGCTGTGAGCAGTCAGCCAGCCCCCTTCTGTGGTTATGCTTCAGCTGTGAGTCTTCAGACAGCCCCCTTCTGTGTTTATGCTTCAGCTGTGAGTCGTCAGCCAGCCCCCTTCTGTGCTCATGCTTCAGCTGTGAGCCGTCAGCCACCACCTTCTGTGTTCATGCTTCAGCTGTGAGCCGTCAGCCAGCCCCCTTCTGTGGTTATGCTTTAGCTGTGAGCCGTCAGCCAGCCTCCTTCTGTGTTCATGCTTCAGCTGTGACTGAGAGCCAGCCCCCTTCTATGCTCATGCTTCAGCTGTAAGCCGTCAGCCAACCCCTTTCTGTGCTCATGCTTCAGCTGTGAGCTGACAGCCAGCCCCCTTCTGTGCTCATGCTTCTGCTGTAAGCCGTCAGCCAACCCCTTCCTGTGCTCATGCTTCAGCTGTGAGCTGACAGCCGCCACCCTTCTGTGCTCATGCTTCAGCTGTGAGCCGTCAGCCAGCCCCCTTCTCTGCTCATGCTTCAGCTGTGAGCCGTCAGCCAGCCCCTTCTGTGCTCATGCTTCTGCTGTAAGCCGTCAGCCAACCCCTTTCTGTGCTCATGCTTCAGCTGTGAGCTGACAGCCAGCCCCCTTCTGTGCTCATGCTTCAGCTGTGAGCCGTCAGCCAGCCTCCTTCTGTGCTCATGCTTCAGCTGTAAGCCGTCAGCCAGCCCCTTCTGTGTTCATGATTCAGCTGTGAGTCGTCAGCCAGCCCCCTTCTGTGTTCATGCTTCAGCTGTGAGCCGTCAGCCAGCCCCCTTCTATGGTTATGCTTCAGCTGTGAGCCGTCAGCCAGCCCCCTTCTGTGTTCATGCTTCAGCTGGAGCCGTCAGCCAGCCCCCTTCTGTGTTCATGCTTCAGCTGAGAGCCGTCAGCCAGCCCCCTTCTGTGTTCATGCTTCAGCTGAGAGCCGTCAGCCAGCCCCCTTCTGTGTTCATGCTTCAGCTGTGAGCCGTCAGTCCATCCCCCTTCTGTGTTATGCTTCAGCTGAGAGCCGTCAGCCAGCCCCCTTCTGTGCTCATGCTTCAGCTGTAAGCCGTCAGCCAACCCCTTTCTGTGCTCATGCTTCAGCTGTGAGCTGACAGCCAGTCCCCTTCTGTGCTCATGCTTCATCTGTAAGCCGTCAGCCAACCCCTTTCTGTGCTCATGCGTCAGCTGTGAGCCGTCAGCCAGCCCCCTTCTGTGCTCATGCTTCAGCTGTAAGCCGTCAGCCAGCCCCCTTCTGTGCTCATGCTTCAGCTGTGAGCCGTCAGCCAGCCCCCTTCTGTGCTCATGCTTCAGCTGTGAGCCATCAGCCAGCCTCCTTCTGTGCTCATGCTTCAGCTGTAAGCCGTCAGCCAGCCCCCTTCTGTGCTCATGCTTCAGCTGTGAGTCGTCAGCCAGCCCCCTTCTGTGTTCATGCTTCAGCTGTGAGCCGTCAGCCAGCCCCCTTCTATGGTTATGCTTCAGCTGTGAGCCGTCAGCCAGCCCCCTTCTGTGTTCATGCTTCAGCTGTGAGCCGTCAGCCAGCCCCCTTCTGTGGTTATGCTTCAGCTGTGAGCCGTCAGCTAGCCCCCTTCTGTGCTCATGCTTCAGCTGTGAGCCGTCAGCCAGCCACCTTCTGTGTTCATGCTTCAGCTGTGAGCCGTCAGCCAGCCCCCTTCTGTGGTTATGCTTTAGCTGTGAGCCGTCAGCCAGCCCCCTTCTGTGTTCATGCTTCAGCTGTGACCTGAGAGCCAGCCCCCTTCTATGCTCATGCTTCAGCTGTAAGCCGTCAGCCAACCCCTTTCTGTGCTCATGCTTCAGCTGTGAGCTGACAGCCAGCCCCCTTCTGTGCTCATGCTTCTGCTGTAAGCCGTCAGCCAACCCCTTCCTGTGCTCATGCTTCAGCTGTGAGCTGACAGCCCGCACCCTTCTGTGCTCATGCTTCAGCTGTGAGCCGTCAGCCAGCCCCCTTCTCTGCTCATGCTTCAGCTGTGAGCCGTCAGTCAGCCCCCTTCTGTGCTCATGCTTCTGCTGTAAGCCGTCAGCCAACCCTCCTTCCTGTGCTCATGCTTCAGCTGTGAGCTGACAGCCAGCCCCCTTCTGTGCTCATGCTTCAGCTGTGAGCCGTCAGCCAGCCTCCTTCTGTGCTCATGCTTCAGCTGTAAGCCGTCAGCCAGCCCCCTTCTGTGCTCATGCTTCAGCTGTGAGCCGTCAGCCAGCCCCCTTCTGTGTTCATGCTTCAGCTGTGAGCCGTCACCAGCCCCCTTCTATGGTTATGCTTCAGCTGTGAGCCGTCAGCCAGCCCCCTTCTGTGCTCATGCTTCAGCTGAGAGCCGTCAGCCAGCCCCCTTCTGTGTTCATGCTTCAGCTGTGAGCCGTCAGTCATCCCCCTTCTGTGGTTATGCTTCAGCTGAGAGCCGTCAGCCAGCCCCCTTCTGTGCTCATGCTTCAGCTGTAAGCCGTCAGCCAACCCCTTTCTGTGCTCATGCTTCAGCTGTGAGCTGACAGCCAGTCCCATTCTGTGCTCATGCTTCATCTGTAAGCCGTCAGCCAACCCCTTTCTGTGCTCATGCGTCAGCTGTGACCCTGCAGAGAGTTAGCTACGCCATTGATGTGAGTTGTCAGCCAGCCCCCTTCTGTGCTCATGCTTCAGCTGTGAGTCGTCAGCCAGCCCCCTTCTGTGCTCATGCTTCAGCTGTGAGCCGTCAGCCAGCCCCCTTCTGTGGTTATGCTTCAGCTGAGAGCCGTCAGCCAGCCCCCTTCTGTGCTCATGCTTCAGCTGTAAGCAGTCAGCCAACCCCTTTCTGTGCTCATGCTTCAGCTGTGAGCTGACAGCCAGCCCCTTCTGTGCTCATGCTTCAGCTGAAAACCGTCAGCCAACCCCTTTCTGTGCTCATGCGTCAGCTGTGACCCTGCAGAGAGTTAGCTCCGCCATTGATGTGAGTTGTCAGCCAGCCCCCTTCTGTGCTCATGCTTCAGCTATGAGCCGTCAGCCAGCCCCCTTCTGTGCTCATGCTTCAGCTGTCAGCCGTCAGCCAGCCCCCTTCTGTGCTCATGCTTCAGCTGTGAGCCGTCAGCCAGCCCCCTTCTATGGTTATGCTTCAGCTGTGAGCCGTCAGCCAGCCCCCTTTTGTGTTCATGCTTCAGCTGTGAGCCGTCAGCCAGCCCCCTTCTGTGCTCATGCTTCAGCTGTGAGTCATCAAACAGCCCCCTTTTGTGCTCATGCTTCAGCTGTGAGCCGTTAGCCAGCCCCCTTCTATACGCATGCTTCAGCTGTGAGCCATCAGCCAGCCCCCTTCTGTGCTCATGCTTCAGCTGTGAGCTGACAGCCAGCCCCCTTCTGTGCTCATGCTTCATCTGTGAGCTGACAGCCAGCCCCCTTCTGTGCTCATGCTTCATCTGTGAGCTGACAGCCAGCCCCCTTCTGTGCTCATGCTTCAGCTGTGAGCCGTCAGCCAGCCCCCTTTTGTGTTCATGCTTCAGCTGTGAGCCGTCAGCCAGCCCCCTTCTGTGCTCATGCTTCAGCTGTGAGTCATCAAACAGCCCCCTTTTGTGCTCATGCTTCAGCTGTGAGCCGTCAGCCAGCCCCCTTCTGTGTTCATGCTTCAGCTGTGAGCTGACAGCCAGCCCCCTTCTGTGCTCATGCTTCAGCTGTGAGCTGACAGCCAGCCCCCTTCTGTGCTCATGCTTCATCTGTGAGCTGACAGCCAGCCCCCTTCTGTGCTCATGCTTCAGCTGTGAGCCGACAGCCAGCCCCCTTCTCTGCTCATGCTTCAGCTGTGAGCCGTCAGCCAACCCCTTTCTGTGCTCATGCTTCAGCTGTGAGCCGTCAGCCAACCCCTTCTGTGCTCATGCTTCAGCTGAGAGCCGTCAGCCAGCCCCCTTCTGTGTTCATGCTTCAGCTGTGAGCTGACAGCCAGCCCCCTTCTGTGCTCATGCTTCAGCTGTGAGCTGACAGCCAGCCCCCTTTTGTGCTCATGCTTCAGCTGTAAGCCGTCAGCCAGCCCCCTTCTGTGGTTATGCTTCAGCTGAGAGCCGTCAGCCAGCCCCCTTCTGTGTTCATGCTTCAGCTGTGAGCTGACAGCCAGCCCCCTTCTGTGCTCATGCTTCAGCTGTGAGCTGTCAGCGAGACCCTCCACACGGTATTGGCCAAGTGCTGATGTGAAAACACAGGGCCAGAGGTGGAGCTGCTAAAACTGGGACCTCTCAACCAGGGAGTCAGGCAATTCTGAGCTGTATTAATATGTTTATACGTTTTAACATTATTTGGAGGGAGGATTGGACAATCCCTTGAACATTACATAGTGGGTATTTAAACATAAATGTCACTGTCGGGTGAATACGCCCTGATGGTATCATCTGATCACTGAGGGACGCGGCACCCTGTCTGCCTTTGTGAAGGATGTTGTGACGACTGCACAAGCCCTTTAAGGATCGCTCCTTTTCACAAGCTGTATAAGGGAAGTCCTACTCTCTAGGCCAGGCAATATGTCATTTATTTGATATTTTGTGTATAGAAAGGTAGGGGCATCGGGCACCATCAGGGCTATTGGTCCTTCTTTTTGCTCCATAAAGACAGACCGCTGTCTTTCCCCCAGCCACCTGGTGGTGCTACGCCTATATAAGCCGGTCAAGCATATACAGTCCAGGTATAGAAAACAACTAGGCGGCACTCACCGTTTGTTCGTAGGTGCTTTCTTTACAGGATAAACTGCGAAACAGGACCTGTTGTCTTTACCTTCATGCACCCCTCCCCGCACTTTTTCAATAAAGAAAGCACCTACGAACAAACGGTGAGTGCCGCCTAGTTGTTTTCTATACCCGGACTGTATATATTTGATATTTTGGATAACACTTTTCATGTGTCATGAAACCAAGGTGTGAAGTTATGGAGTAGACCACGTGTGTAGATAGATTTTGAGTGACCAGGCTATATTTACTGTCATATTCTTTATTTGCTATTTAGATTATTGGACCTCTGACTGACGGTGAAATTTTTAATCAAGATGACTTCCACCTTCTGGAGAACCTTATTCTAAAGACGTCTGCCCAGAAGATCAAGTCTCAGATCCAGAAGCTTGGAGTGGAGGAGGATCAGTATGTTCTTCTAATACTATATCTGATCAGCCATGGCTTTTAGTCTCATGGCAATTCTGTCATCATAGGGGTAAATGAGATGTGTCGCTCCATTTAATGTTCTCCTTTACTTTCTTCAGTGCCAGTGATCTGGTGATGAGAGTAGACGGCCTTCTGTCCTCTCAACCAAAGGGTGAAGGAAGAGTTGACTACGTACTTACAGAAGATCAGTACAGGTACAGTGTTATCCCCAAATACCTATACTCCTCTATATAGAGCTCAGCGCAGTCCTATAATGTGCCAGTGCCCCCATTGTGTGTAGGGAGAGTAGGTGACCATGTTTGGTGACACTGTGGGGACATCGTGGGAAGGTGAAGGGTCGATCTCCTCCTTGGTTCATGAGCCAAATTTAGAGAATCCAGGTTTTTGTTTTCTGTGTTTTAATAATTCAATGACTTTGAATTTTCAGTGCTGTTAAGATAAGACCTAAGGAAGGCATGATGTACTTCGAGGTTATGGCTGTTGTGGACCCCGTGACAAAAGCAGCACAAAGGATGGCCCCTTTACTCATGGTATGTTTTTTAGCATTAAAACTCACATAGCTGTGAATGGCTGTCTGCCGGCTGTAATCATTGATTTCTGTCTTTCCAGGTTTTGAATCAAATTGTGAATATGAACTTACGAGTTTTCATGAACTGCCAGGCCAAGTTATCGGAAATGCCCCTGAAGAGGTAACAACATGGGCACTAATCGCTTTATTTACAGATCATATTATATAGTAGCAAGATAAAACTGCATCTAAAGGGAGTCATGAATATATGCAAGAAATGTGTTCATCTGTGTTCAGGACTCCCACAGTAGTTAAAACGGCAGGAACGTGTGTCCACCTCCATTTAGTGCGGTGCGGTCCGTCCTCCAAAGAGATGCAGATGCCATACCTTGCCAACCTGAAATGTAGGTTACATCATGTGGATATGACATAAATGCCAAAGATAGGGATACCACCTTAAAGGGGTTTGCCTGTTGGATGTTCCCAGTGTATATGATTTTTTAGGACGTTTAACAAAAATGTTCAGGAGTCGCCAACAACAATCCTCTGATAGCTAGTGCCAGAGTATTAATATTGAAGCCACCTATGGACATTTATCAAAGCAGCGAACTCCAAGAACACCGGTGATGCCAGTGCTCATCTGCCAACATGTGATTCTTCTGTAATACCAAGAGATTGATTTTTGTATCTCCCTGTAAATTATATTCTGATCAGTGTTGTTCCTCCCAACACCCCCTAATCTGGGGCGATCAGTAACGTCCAGATCATACACCCCATGGAAAAGAGCAGTCCTGGGCAGAGCCCTGTGCTTCATCACATCAATCAGACTCTGTTCACATTGGAGGCTGTTAGCTGAGTGCAGCAAACTTACCCAAAAGATTCCATTCTCTTTACTGAGGAAAACATCGTGTCCTTTTTGGCCTCCATCAGGCTGGTGTATGACGGTATACCGTTGTGTGACAAGGAGTAGATTTCACCGTTATATGTTGGGAGATCTTCCAGACATAAACCTCTGACTTGTGATCAGAGCCGTAGATGTATTGATGAGAATAGGCCAACACAGCCATATTCGTCATCGTCCTGCCTTAAAAGGGTTTTTTCCACAAAGTTCATTTTAATCGGTAAATATTGGATAATAATAATTTCCACAATTGGGTATTCTATAAAATGCTCCTGCGCTGAGATATTCTTATATATGTGTCCCTGCTATGTACTGTGTAATGGATGTTTCTAACCGTACAGGGACATGGTGTAATCATACCACATTTCCTGTGCTGAGATAATTTTATATATGTGTCCCTGCTATGTACTGTGTAATGGATGTGTCTGACCGTACAGGGACATGGTCTGATCATACCACATCTAATGGGCACATGAGTGCGCAAGAGAGTATACAGACATTACAGCACGAGATTACAGCTGATACTTTTTGTGAGATAAAACATTTTCCTGCCTGTTTTTAAAAAAGGTTTTATCTCAAAGAAAGAATAATTTGTGATCCAGTGCTGTAATGTCTGCATACTCTTCCTCCCCGGCCCAGGAGATGTAATATGATCAGACCATGTCCCTGTACAGTCAGACACACCCATTACACAGTATATAGCAGGGACACATATATAAGATTATCTCAGCACAGGAGATGTGGTATGATCAGACCATGTCCCTGTTCGGACAGACACATCCATTACACAGTACATAGCAGGGACACATATATAAGATTTTCTCAGCACAGGAGATGTGGTATGATCAGACCATGTTCCTGTACAGTCAGACACATCCATTACACAGTACATAGCAGGGACACATATATAAGATTATCTCAGCACAGGAGATGTGGTATGATCAGACCATGTCCCTGTTCGGTCAGACACATCCATTACACAGTACATTTTAGGGACACATATAAAAGATTATCTCAGCACAGGAGATGTGGTATGATCAGACCATGTCCCTGTATGGTCAGACACATCCATTACACAGTACATAGCAGAAACACATATATAAAATTATCTCAGCACAGGAACATTTTTTTAATCACATCTTATTGTGGAAATTATTATTTCTCCTTCGCCTCATTGGGGGACACAGACCGTGGGTGTTATGCTGCTGTCCACTAGGAGGCGACACTAGGCAAAATCTGCAAAAGAGTTAAGTGGCTCCTCCTATGCAGTTATACACCCCTAGAACAGGAAGTGTTTCTCCAGTTTTTGCTTAGTGTCTAGGAGGCACACACAGATTTTTTAGTGCTCCTAAAAAAAAAAAAACTTTCTTTTTGGAATTTTTTTCTTCAAGAAGAAGAAAAGTGGGTCTCTGATGAGACTCCCGGCATGGTCCCTCCTCGGCCCCCCACTGTTGGGGACGCTGGGTTAAGGTTGAGACAACGACCCTTCCTCCCCATTTCCCCACTGTTGGGGTTACTGGGTTGAGGTCGAGGCGAAGGACAAGGCACCTGACGGTGGAGCAGCATCCCTCCCTAAATACCCCTTTGGGGTTCATTTAGGTTGAGACACCTCAGGTAGAGCCTCTGGTGCAGCAGCTCGGACCTGCTCTAGGCACCCAGGAGTCCCCAGCTTTGCTGAAGACTCCTTACCCCTCAGCGGCAGCCTGCTCGCCGCAGTACCAGGGCACACAGCTCGCTGTGTACCTCCTGAAGGGGCCGGGGGACCAACAACGGGGCAACCAGCACTAGCAGGGACACAGCTTGCCTGTGTCCCTGCAGCAGCCAGCACTAAGGGCTGCATCCTGGTGGTTACAGAGGACCCAGTACTCTGGGTCCTCTGCGGGGGCTATTATAGCAGAGGGAGATCTTTCCCTAGCAGGGACACAGCTTGCCTGTGTCCCTGCAGCAGCCAGCAGGGCTGCACTTTGGTGATCCCAGAGGACCCAGCACGCCACCGCTGTCTGCCCAGGGGGTCCGGCGGGGTCCGGTTTAGTTCCGGACCCCCCCCGCACCTCCGCGCCGCCCTGGCGACATTTGCGGCCGCAGGTCTCAAATTTAGGCCGCGGCTTCGGCCTACACCGAAGCCGCCGCCTTCCCCACGCCCCCCGGCCCGCCCCCCCGGATGACGAGGATGACGCTGCCAGCGTCATAGCAGGGGGCGGCCCGGAGCACAGAGGGCGCGCTTTTTACAAGGACCGCGCTCTTTTTGCTCAGCGCCCCGCCCCCCTCCCTCCTCACTCACAGGTCAGCCTACATATCTCGGCGGCCATTATCAGCCAGCCAGTCTCCGGGGGGCACAGGATGAGGATGACCCCTCTCCTATAAGCAGCGGCGGCCAGTAAAGGACACAGGCACTGCTCCTGTCACCGCAGCTGCCAGCCTTGAGCCACTGCACACAGCTGCCACATGTACTGGCTAGCCTGTGTGCGGGCACTGTGCACACACTACACAGACAGCTGACACATGTCATGAATCACACATGTAGGTCAGCTGTCCTGTGTGCGGACAGTTACGTGCCCACACCTTGCTGGCATGGCGGCACATATGCACAGCCAGCAGGGGGTACAACGAGCACTAGGCCCCCCACAAACACTGTGAGCCCAACAGTGTTTCCTCCCTGCCGTGCCCTTCAAGGCACACCAGTGCAGCCGGGGCCTTGGTTTTAGGAGTCCTACAGTGCCTGCAACAAAGGGAAGAGGGACATACGGCAGAGCCTGCCATGCCACAGAGCTACGGCCGGTCTGCAATGCCCCCCATCATTCTCTGGCTTCTCCAAAAGCCATGGCTCAGCATCTGCTATGCGGGGGTACAGCGAGTACAGCACGGCGGGGGGCACACGCACAGCGACTCTGGAGAGTACAATGCGCAGCTTCGCTGTGCGGCAGTTAACAACAAAAACGGCAGGACAATCAGCAGCGATATATCCTGCTCCAGTTTGTGTCCCCCCCTCAGGACAATACTACGAGGGGCAGTGTAACTGCCTCTACAGTAGTAATCAGCGCACGGGCCAACGCACGTATTGTTTTTTCCTAACACCGTGCCAGATGCAGGTACCCGTTGGTACACTTGTCCAACCTTATGGCTTTGGGGGAGCTGGGTTGAAACGAGACAAAAATGCCTATTCCTTGGTCCCTCAACGTTGGCGGAGCCCAGTTACTATTCCAACGGCTCAAAATACTTGTCCATCAGACCCCTCCCCAGGCCCCCACACAGTTGGGAGGACTAGGGTGGTGGAATTACTAAGAGTTTGACTCTCATGTTTCACTTGGCCCTCCATTGTTGGAGTGCCCAGTGGAAGTTGATGTACTCTATATTTACCTGACAATGGCAAGGGTCCCAGGACCGTTTGCCAATTCTCTCCAAATCCCACGGCTGGAGCTCTGGTTGGCGGTGATGACAGTCAAGTCTCACAAGGCTCAGGCTGACACACCGTGACCCGCAACTGCACGAGTAATTTAGCTACGGGTCTCTGGACCCAAGAACCATAGCACACTCCCTCCTCAGCTCCCCACCGTTGGAGGCGCTGGGTCGTGGCCGAGATTACTATAAACCATACTCCTTCCTCGACTTCCCACTGTGGGGGACTCGGGTTGAAGCTGTGACGGCCCAAGGCCTGGTCGGCCTCCGTCCCCAAACTACAAAAACGAGGGTCGCAGAACCTGGAATACGAGCCCTGTCGCCAATCTCCTCCCTATACCTATATTAGGTACTTGGGTTGAAATGACACGTGCGAGCACTCTGCACAACCCGCCTCAAAGCTGGACTTTGCAGACCCCCGACCGCATTAACCAATGGAGGGCCCTTTTGGACCCCGTATGAACGTGGCCCGAACACTCTTCCACGCAATCTGTCCCTTCTCGACTCGGGAGTCAAAAGAGGATACTCACGGTGGGATAGCGCTCGCTGTGTGCTGCGCAGGACACTGGCGACTGAACTATCGCGAGCACAGCCTCCTGGTTTCGGTCAGCGCTGCTCATGACTTCCGGCTCCGCGCCGGGCCTCTGCCTTTTCCGGGTCCCGCGAATAACGCGAGGCCCTGCCTTCGGCCTAGATGTGACATCACTGGCTTGTCCACCCTCTGTCCGCCCTTCGCCCGCCACGCCCACCCTCCTCCTGACGTCGGAGCCTCCGAAGCGCCAGCACAAGGAGTGGGCCAAGGCCAAAAAAAAAAAAAAGACTGAAGCGCAAAGACTACAAGGCTTTTTTCCCAGCCTGAAGTTGGCAATGTCTATTCTACATTTCAGCAGTCTCCCATTTCTGGATGACCCTTTATCAATGCATGACTTTCAAGGTCTGCGAACAGTGGCATCTACACCGTGCTCGTTGAGAAGACTTGGTAGGATCGACCTCCACAGGTCTACCGCAATTCCAAGACACATGCTGCAGCACAGCACACGCATTCCAGGAGCCCCAGCCCTGCTGCATACTCCTGACGGCCACATGCTACAGCATCACGTATGGAGTCTCAGCCGTATTGGATGCACAGCATCGCATGAACACGGCGGCCTTTGGTTGCACATCCACAGCTATAGTCCAATTTCCCCAGACAGGACACGTATTCTTCGTCTGGGAACCCACAGCCTCAGTCAAGAGGTCTCTCCAATCCTTCCCAACTGCTATAAGAGTCCTAGACCGCATAGAAGCAGCTTGGAAGTCGGTTCCATTGGTTCAGCTGAATCGCCGGTCTTTGCAATTATCCATACTCAGGTGTTGCACGAGAACAGGATGGGGTGCGATGTACCCCCATCACAATGCACATGGCAGTAGCCTTGCCCTGTCTCGAAGATGCCCCTCAATCTACGAACATTCGTGCAGTATCTCTAGTACTGCAATCATTCTCCTTCTGGCATTCAAACATGTCCGGATACAGTCGGACAATGCCACAACTGTGGCATATGTCAACCACCAGGGTGGAACCTGCAGTCTCTAAGCGATGACAAGTTCACCACATCCTTCACTAGGTGGAAACCTTGGAACACTGTACTGCCAGTTGTTCTCATACCAGGTGTACACGTCTGGGAGGCTGATTCTCTAATCCACCAAGGGATGGACCCAGGGGATTGGCCCCTTTCTCTAGAAGTCCTCTGTTAAAACGCCAACGCCAGGAAACCACAGAAATGGACCTGATGGAGTCACACCTCAATGCCAGGATCTCAGGATCCACAGTCAGTGGGACAGACGCACTAGTCCAAGCCTGGACCGGTATCCGTCTCTCCTATATTCTTTCCCCACTAACAGTCTGGAATATCAAACGGGAATGACGCGGGATCGTCTTCGCGGTCTCAGATTGCCCACACGCGCTTGCTGCGCAGACTTGTCCAATTTATAGCAGCAGTACCAGGACGTCTAACAGACAGTCCAGACCTGCTCGATCACGGCCAGTTCTCCCTCAAAATTCCTCTCATCCAAGGTTACTAGCGTAGCCTTTGAGATCTAGAATTTAACCCAAGAGGTTTTTTCACCAGGATATTGTGACAACCGTAGTCACAGAGAGGACACCAGCTTTATCAGCGATATCCGATCACACGCGTAATCGTTTTTAGTTTGTTGCCTGGGGCACCTCTAGGGGTCTTTCCCCTTGGCCCTACTTCATGCCAGGGACTCTCCGTTTCTTCCACTCAGACCTGGACTCAGGTCTGTCCTTAGGGTCTCTTACACAGCAGGTTTTCAGCTGTTTTTCACCCTATTACAAACACGTCTTGCCACCAGACGTCTATGAAATCCTTCCTTCAAAGGGTCTGCTATTTAAGATCCATGCAACAAGACCACACCCGTGGGGACCATGAACTTGGTCCTCACGGCACTACGGGAACCACCTTTTTTTCAGCCTCGATGGGATATTACCTTTAGCATCCTCATCCAAATAGTAGTATGGTTCGGTGGCATTTATTTGTCTCTGCTGAAGTCTCAGTACTTGCAGCGGTCTCATGTAATCTCTTTTTTTTCTAGTCTTCCATCTGGACATACTTGTCCTATGGCTGGTTCCATTATTCTTTCTAGGGTAGGCTTACGCCTTCCACCTACATGAAGACATCTCTCTGCCATCACCGCGCCCGACTCCGGTCTGTCCGGTTGCGAAGGACCTACATATGTGGGACCTTGTCAGGGCCCTACGCGTCTAGGTGCCCAACACAGCGCCCTACTAAGAAGTCGGATTCTCCTTTTATCCTTCTTCCAATGGGCCGACATAAAGGCATGTCAGCCTCTGCGGCTCCCCTAACCAGGTGGTTTTTCTGTAACCATCCAAGACGCTTATACCTTCGAAAACTCATCCTTTCCGGCAGGTCACGGCACATTCTACTATAGCCGTGGAAGCCTCCTGGACAGTTCGGTAAGAGGTATCGGCGAAACTGGTGTTTTAGGCAGCCAAAAGGTTAGCCTACACCCATACCCAAGCCACTATAGTGCTTGCACTCAGTCCTCGAAAAATGCAGGTCTGGGTACACGTGCCCTCCAGGCGGCAGCAGCCCGCCTATCGGTGCATAGTTTTTCACTGACTATGTTCAGTGTCTCTAGTTCCATTGCTTTTCCCACCCAGGGACTGCTTTGGGACGTCCCACGGTCTGTGTCCCCCAATGAGGCGAAGGAGAAAAGGAGATTTTTGTGTACTCACCGTAAAATCCTTTTCTCTTAGCCTCTAATTGGGGGACACAGCACCCACCCTATTGCCCTTGTGGGCCTTTTCTACAGTTCTTGCATAGCTTCTCAGCTGTTACATGGTTAACATGTTACACATGTTTGTCTATTATCACTCTGTTAACTGTTGACTGTTACCTGTTGACTGTTTAAACTTGTGCCTGTTTAGTTCCAGGCCTTGTAGTACTGTGAGCCTGGTTAGTTACAGGCCTTGTTATACGATTGTTACTTCGTTAACTTCACTGTTTTCCACATGCGCCTACTTAGTTAAAGGACTTGTGGTACTAGTATTACTCTGCTAACTCTTGACGGTTTACACACGGGCCTGTCTGACTCAGGCCTTGTTACTGTTATTACCTTGTTAACTATGTTGTTTACACAGGTTGCCTGCGTTGACTCCTGTGTCACTGTTATTGTCTGTTAGCTCTCCTACTGCTTTAGCACAAAACTGGAGAAACACTTCCTGTTCTAGGGGTGTATAACTGCATAGGAGGAGCCACTTAACTCTTTTGCAGATTTTGCCTAGTGTCGCCTCCTAGTGGACAGCAGCATAACACCCACGGTCTGTGTCCCCCAATTAGAGGCTAAGAGAAAAGGATTTTACGGTGAGTACACAAAAATCTCCTTTATTCCAAGATCTATTGATTAAAATTAACTTTAAAATTACTTTTGTTCGTGGGAAAACCTTTTATTGTCCCTTACAGATGATTTCTCTCAGATGACCTATTGAGCCACAGTAATAAGTGACATTGTACAAGACTGATTTATAGCTCCACTACTGTATGCTAGGGGCTGCATTGTCATGGCCATGATCCTTCGTGTTGGCTTGGCATCTTGCACCCGGTGGCAGTGATGTGTCGGCAGCTTCCATAGTGCGGAGATTGAGAACACATTTAGGAACTGGTGATGATGTGTTCTGTATACAAGGACTGTATCTTATCATCACGGGGTCTTCTCAGTAACGTATCACGTGGTGAGGACATGTGATGGATCTTTCCTCATTCCTCTATAGTTCATGTATCTGAGCTCTGTGGTACAGCGGCCCTCGTCTATCTTCTGCTGTTCATAGAAATGTGCAGAGCAAAGTGTGTACTGGAGCGGCGAAACCTCACATAACTGAGCCTGAATCCATTCTACAGACCACATAACTGCGTCTCTCTGTCTTTCAGCTTTTACCGGTACGTGTTGGAGCCAGAAGTTCTCTTCACCTCCGACCATAAAATAGCACCAGGTCCTATTGCC
The DNA here is from genome assembly GCA_033576535.1 of Allobates femoralis. Lineage (NCBI taxonomy): Eukaryota > Metazoa > Chordata > Amphibia > Anura > Aromobatidae > Allobates > Allobates femoralis. The sequence goes on along the minus strand of JARQOC010000001.1, from coordinate 68,419,735 downwards.
AAGTTTCTGGATATGCCCCAGTCCCGCTCTTTACTCTGAGCCTCAATACTCCGGACAGTTGGATGGTGGAGTCGGTGCGGACACCATATGACCTGGATAATATCTATCTGGAGGAGGTAATGATATCATTAATGTACATTGTGACCACTGTCTACACTGAGCTGAGCGATGGGAGTCGTGGTGTACAGAATATGCTATTACTGCACTCATACCATTTAGTTTTCTTTTGTAATTTCCTATTTTAGAGGAAACCAAATCTAGACTGTGTAGATAGGGGGAATTCACCAAGACTGGGTTTTCAAAAGTTGCTGAAGTAAAAAAAAAGTTTCTTACTTTGGATGTCCACGTGCCACAAACCAAACTCAGCATCATGTATGAGCTGCTGGGATAAATAATGATAGTGAATCTGTCAGGCTGTGGTTGGCCAGCCCCCTCTAACTAAGTCCTGGCCCCTTTTTTTCAAAAGCAATAAGGTCTCCGTAAAAATGCAAATAGTCGTAAACTTTGCCCAGCTGTAATAGAAAGATGATGTTAAAGAAGATGTCCAGACTAAATCCACAAGTCTGCAGACATCTATGTGTATCTCTATGTGACTGCAGACTTGTGAATCCTCACATTACACGAACGGTGAGGATTCCCCGATGTCAGCGCTGGAAACAGCGATCACGTGACCACAAGTATGTGATATCTTCATACTCCTGGCCAGAATCCAACTAGACTGTGTCCGGCATTGCGCAGTACACTTGTATTGAGCCCTCCAGAAGCAGTTTACTCGGATTGTGGTGGGAATGTGCATATCACATATTATGGCCATGGGACTGCAGATTCTGGTGCTGGCAAATGGGAATCCTTACTACATAGTGGTGTAATGTGATGTGAGGAGTCATGTAGACGGACACACAGAGTGTCTGCACACTTGTGGATTTAGACTGGACAACCTCTTTAAAACCTTTGATAAATTCTTTCCATAGAATGCTTAAAGGGGTTGTCCACAGAAAACAAGTTCTGCTATGGATAGGGACCTTTCAGCACCTATAAAATATTACTTATACTGGATATATTAGAAATTTCATTTTAGTATTTTGAATAAAAACAATTTTATTGGATATGTAAATGAGGCTTCAGTGCCAGGCGCTCGGTGCACAGTTCTGCCCCCCTCATATACCATCGTCCGTCCCTCCCGAGAGCACGGTTTTACCCTGTATCCCCTAAAATAAGGTGGCCGGGGGGTGTGGTGGGGGGGTACTCCGGAATATTGCATGGGATATTTGGGGATGATGGCGATAATGGGGCTTGCAAAGGGATGATGGAAAAATAAGACATTCCCTGAACATAGGACACAGTGCATTTTTTGCAGCAAAAAGTAATATGAGTGTCTTCTTTTCAGGGAAGCAGGGTAGTTCTGATCCCTCTCCTGTTTGTACTGCCGTTCTCTGCACATTGGATCACAAAACAGTAGGCGGGAGATGACTGTGCGCACCCTGACACTGCCTGTGTGTGTGACTGTGTGCACCCTGACACTGCCTGTGTGTGTTTGCACCTCCTCATCCCTCTCCTGTGGGTTGCAGACGCCTTCTGCACACAGGAGGGAGATAAGACGCTGATATTGTGCGTATTCTCATCTCCTCTCCTGTCGGCATCCGTCGCCTGCTTCTTTGTGATCCTGTGTTCAGCGAGCTGACCCTAAAGACAGGAGGGTAGATGAGCATTTTGACCCTGCACCCTCGGACACTGCGTTCTTGACCCCTGCAACGTTCTTACGTGCCGGGCTGCGGATTAGATCAGGGAGTGCTCTAAAGAAAGCGCTGATAATCACCATATGGGAGGGGCAGCAGATAGTAATCGAGGGGGCAGAAGGGTGCACCCAAGCCCTTGGCTACAACAAGGGTGCAACAAAGTCCCGTCATTTACATGTGACATAAAATTGTTTTTATCTAAATCAAAATTACTCTCGTGAATTGGTAATTTTTTTTCTCTGATTACCTTCATACTGTGTATAGCAGTAATGCCGTACATTCAGTGTGTGCAGACATCTTCGCTCTTCCAGAGACTGATGTATGCAGTCACAGCCGCTTGGACTTGTTCACACTTGCTTTATTCTGTTATGAGGTGCTGGTCAGTTTTTTGGAATTTGCACATAAAGTAACAATTCTGAAATATACGACGTTTCTGTAGAACGCTGCATTAGTTGTATTCTCTGTAATCCATCTTGGAAATATGTGAATAAATTGACAACTTGGAGTTACCATTCCTTTTTTATTGGGATTTATCCCTGTGCAGTTAAAGCACCACTTCAGCTATTTGTTTTTTTTCCCTGGTGTTGGATTGACACTTTAAGCCACCTGCCCAGTCATATACTTGCCTAACGGCAGCTTCGTCTTTTTTAGCGCCACTCTGGTCCCACGGCACCATGTTGTGCTTATGACTTTTGACTGTCCGGAAATCAGACGTGTCAAAAGCTCCCAATGCATCTCTATGAGGGCCAGAAAAAGTCCCTCATAGAGTTGTACTGAGTTGTGATCTCCGGGGCGCTCCATTAAACACTGGAGCTGCCGGTAGGTCACAAATCACTGGAGACCAACCAGAGCAAAGCTGCAAAAGGATGAAGATTGTGGCAGGTGAGTATAAGACAAGGGGCAGAAGACTAAAGGCCCCGTTACAAGCAACGATATCTCTAACGATATTGTTGCAACATCACTGGTTTTGTGACGTTGCAGCGACCTCGTAGCGAAGCCGCTGCATGTGACATGTACCAGCGATCAGCTCGCTGATCGTTGGTAAATGGCCAGGACCATTTTATGATTGTTGGTCTCCCGCAGGGCGGCCAGCATCGGCGTGTGTGAAAGCGGGAGACCAACGATCAACGACCTCTCAGTGCCGCACAGTACACTGGAACAGGAACCAGAGTAAACATTGGGTAACTAAGCTCAGCACTATGCTTAGTTACCCAATGTTTACCCTGGTTACCAGCGTGATCGCTGTTGAGTCTGCCTATGTGACTGCTCACCAGCGATCAGATAGCGATGTGTGAGCAATCTCGATCGTTGGTGGGATTGCTGGGATATCGCAGTGTGTAACGGGGCCTTTAGATTTAAAGAACCATTCCAATAAAATACTTGCTGGAGTGGTACTTTAAACCTTGCTCAGTTAAGGCTGGCAGTGGAAGACTTTTGGACACATGTATGACAGCTCGGGGTTATAATTCCCCTTGTTAGATTTATTTATACATTTCTAGGAGGACGAGGTGAAGAACAACACAATACAGAGTTCTAATAAAAAATTACTTTAGGATTGTTAACCCATGGAAATGCAAATAAAAGTAATGAATAAAGCAGACGTCTTTTGTGTCATCAGAAAATGTAAATCTAGTTTTTTTAAATCAGGTTTTTATGATGAATGTATTTTTTACTATATTTTATTTAATTTTTTTACAAATTCTCCCCATGACTATATTAAATAATGCTCAGAGCTCTTGCAATTTTCACACTATCCACTATGTCTATTATAAATAAGACTTGCATTTCCTTACAAGATACTTTTCATTAGTCTCCTTATCATCACAGACATGGTCACAATGGCAGGTAATTCACCACAGTAAACAATCATGGCTCCCTCTTCCTTTAGTGATTATTAAGCAGATCTGTATGAGGAAGACTGAATCTAATATTAAAGTGTTTGATTTCACAGTTTTATAACACTGTAATATGAAAAATGAGGAAAAATGAACATTGTCAAAATTTTTTAAAGAAATGTATTTAACTCAATGACGTCATAAACAAGAGGCCGTTTTCTGATGACACGGTGCCTTTGTAGGTTTTTCATGATTTTAGACCAGCGTTTTCACCCTGTCTTATTTCTATTGCTAATAACCCTAAACACGTGCCTGCATGTATGTCTTCCTGATAACTCCTAGATGTATGAGCCTCACGTGTCCTCTCTTTGGTTGCAGGTGGACAGCATTGTAGCTGCGGAGTTTGAGCTGGAGCATCTCTTATTAGAAGGCCATTGTTTTGACGTTTCCACCGGACAGCCGCCTCGTGGACTACAGTTTACTTTGGGGACAGCAACCAATCCTGTGATTGTGGACACCATAGTCATGGCCAATCTTGTAAGTGGGCAGAGGCTGTGCCACCATGTGCCGCTTAGTTACATTCATGCCTGATGGACAAAGGATCAGAGCCTTAAGTCAGATGATTCTAAACATTGAACAGTTATAATTATAGAAAAGTCACGGAAACCCCCTTTATGAAAGGAAATCTGTCAGCTTGTGTTTGCTAGCTCCACTGAGAGCAGTATAATGTAGGGAAAGAGACCCTGAATCGAACGATGTTTCGCTTCTATTAATGGGTGCAGCGCTTCTGACACAATCAAAGTTTTTGCATTCAGCATGTAGCAGAGCTGAGAGAGCGGCCGCATCCACACCTGGCTCTGTATACAAAGTCTTTAGACAGTGAGGTGCCAAACACAGTGGGGGACCTATAGGACAAGTTCCCATAGGCCAGTTAGTCACAACAATGATAAATTCCTGGTGCTAAAACAAACATTGCAGGTAAAGAAAACCACACTTTGTGATAAGAAACGCATCTGTGAATTACCTGTGTTAAACCCTACAGCATGCTGTCTTTAGATTACATAGCAAAAATTTACTGATAGATTTTCATTTGGTTGCAAAGACAGTATTTGGCCAGCAGGGGGCAGGATCACATAGTGAAATATTAGGCAGTTTGTCTGGCACAATACATAGCAGGCATGTGAATATATGCATGTATGGACAAAAGTATTGTGGCTCATATTAACTGAATTGAATTTTTGCTCACTCCCCCTGCCCTAGTTGTATAACATCCAGCTTCTGACCACGCCATCTGCCTTTAACAAAGTCTGTGAAAGAACAGCTTGTGGTACAGAGCTCACTGACACCAGCTTGTAATAGGAGCCACGGGTGTAACAAGGCAAGGCATGCATTGTCTGCCCTCCTAAATATTCTACCATCACCTGTGAGAGGTATTTTGGAAATGTAAAAGTATTTAGGAATCAGAGCAACTCAGATACATAGTTTAAAGTAAGAAAGCGGGTTCACTGAGTGCAGAAAAGTCACCAACGCCCTCCTGACTACTCCTCTGGCATTAACATCAGCACAAAAACTGCGCCCCCACCAGGGGCTTGATAGCATAGGTTTCCATTACTGTGTAAACTGTACACTAGCCTTACATCACCAAGCACAATGACAAGGGTCAGATGAAGTAGTGTAAAGCAGCCACCCCTGGACTCTGTATCAGTGAAATTGTCTTCTGTGGAATGACGGATCACACTTCTCTATCAGGTGTCTGATGGATGAGTCTGGGTCTTGCAAATACCAGGAGAACATTACCTGAACACCTGCATTGTGCCGCTGTACAGTTTTTGGTGGAGGAGGGATAATTATATGTGGCGGCTTTTCAGTGTTCGGCCTCGATCCCTTAGTTCCAGTGAAGGTAAATCTTGAAAGGTTTTTGCTACTTCATCTGAGAGCAGCATGTTGAAGCCAAGGAGATTTTGAAACAAACATAAAACAGGCATATTCACCAGCGACAAACATAACTTAGATTACTGGGTGTAGCGGTTCTAGACAAATTAAAGCATTGACTTCCAAGCATGCCCCCGCCCACACCTGGCTTTCAATAGAGATTGCGCATTCACAATGAGGTGTTAGTTACAGCAAGGGATGTGTCCACCTGTATGCATGTGACAAAGTAGTCCTGTAATAGTAATCACCGGGTGATAAAGTCTTCAGTTTATGTAAACAATAGCACAGAACCTGATAAGAGAGGTACAGTTGATTTAGTTTCTAACCCCTGCAGCATTCTATCCTTTGCTTATATATCAAAAACCTGCAGATTCCCATTAAGGATTTGGCACAAGACATTTTGAACAATTGTAGCTTCTTTGTGGGAACAGTTTGTGTAAGGTTCTTTTCTGTTCCCACACACGGGGCCCAGTGCACAAAGCAAGATCTATAAAGGCACGTTAGGGGAGATTGGTGTAGAAGTACCTGACCTTAATCCCCATCCCACACCTGATGAAGTAGAGCGGAGATTGAGCCCAGCCCTCTCCTCAGTGTCTGACGCCACTAATGCTCTTCTGGAAGAACGGGCAAAACCTTCCACATACTCTAAATTCGGGATTCCCAGAAAAGTGTAAGTTTTCTCTGCAGAGACACCACTCCATGCTACGGTATTGCCTCTGGATTTATAATGGGAGGTCAGAGGCTGTTGGTGTTATGTGGGGGGAGCTGATTCTGGTCCATATAGTGTATGTAGTAAGAGGCTGCATCAAGTCTGACTCTTGTGGTCACTGTATGTGAAGCATTCGGAGCAGACCTTTACTTTTATTTTCTACTTTCAGGGTTATTTCCAATTAAAAGCTAATCCTGGTGCGTGGGTCCTACGGCTCAGGAAAGGCCGTTCTGAGGACATCTATAATATATACAGGTATACTGCGCTCCTGCAGAGCTGTGTACATTGGAGCTATATTGCAGTATTATCAGTGTCTTAAATACTTTTCTCTTGCAGCCATGATGGAACAGATTCCACCGCTGAGGACAAAGAAGTAGTTGTTGTTCTTAATGATTTCAGAAGCAAAACCATTAAAGTCAAAGTAAGTCACGTGCCACAGTTCTCTATTTATTGCACTTTTCCCATAATGACGCGTTTTTCATTCACTGAATGTGAGTTCTGACATGACGATATGACATTAAAGGGGTTTAAAAAGAAATCTTCCCCTCCCCCCTACAGCAGGTATAGGAGGGTGAGATTTCCTGTTTTTTGCTTTACTTTATAGACTGGGACAGTATGAGCTTGGTCATCTCATTATACGAGGGCAGGGGATCTAATCACATCTCTGGTGTTCTTTAGTCTTAGGGGTACTTCACACACTACAACATCGCTAGTGATATCACTGAATCTTCACAGGTTTTGTGACGTAACAGCGACCTGTCCAGCGAAGTCGCTATGTGTGACACATAGCAGCGATCAGGCCCCTGCTGTGAGGTCGCTGATCGCTGCAAGTCGTTCAGGACCATTTTTCAGTCCTTGGTCTCCTGCTGGTCAGCATGCAGCATCGCTACGTGTGATAGCGAGACACCAGAGACCTCACAGGCTGGTAACCATGGTAAACACTGGGTATCTAGGCAGCGCGCAGCACCTAGTTACCTGATGTATACCTTGGTTACCAGCCTCCTCTTCTGGTATCCAAGGTACACAGCGGGTATCTAAGCACATTGATGTCTTTAGTTACCCGCTGTGTACCTTGGAAACCAGCCTGGAAGCGGAGGAGGCTGGTAACCAAGGAATACATCAGGTATATAGGCGCTGCCTAGATTCCCATTGTTTATCATGGTTACCAGCCTGCTCCTGCTTACCACAGCCTGTTGTAAGACAGGAGCGGAAGCTCGACATCGTGGAAAGAATAGTTTGTATTCTTTCCACAATGTCGCTGGCCCCACTGGTCGCTGATGAAACTGCCTGTTTGACAGCTCACCAGTGACTGCCTAGAGACTTTCCAGCAATCCCAGCCAGGTCAGATCACTGGTGTGATCGCTGGAAACTATCAGCGTGTAAAGGGGCCTTTAGATAATGGTGTTAAGCATCAATATACACACAAATAAGCTGTGTATTCAGCTTGTTGCTTCCCTGCTACCATCTGGGAATGGTCTATTCTCCCTGGTCTGTTTTTGGAGATACTTTTTTGGTAATTATAGAGGGTTTCCCACAGTTATCACATGTCTGTAGGATAGGCAATAAGTCTGATCCTCCTAACCACTAGAAGAGGTTTCTTTATTTCCTGTTTCTTATCAGTTTTGAAGGAACTGAATGGATCAGCTACCAAAAAAAGACACAATGTGTGGCTATGCAATATGGCAGCTCCCAGGGGGCCGTCTGCATCCTCCCCATTCAGTCCCGGGGGATTCCTGCTGGCTCCAGTCCCATCTGCTTGCATTTGGTGGGGTGAATAGAGTAGTCTTACTGCAGAGGGATGGGTTGACCTGACTGATCCTAATAAAGTTGACCGGATCCATGAAATGCTTTTTTATTGTATTTCCTGAATTGATTCTATGTTTATTGTATGTAACTACTGTTCTGCATTACCTTTCTGTACCGTATATTTTTCTTATATGTACCATTGTACTGTAAAGCGCTGCGGAATATGTTGGCGCTATACAAATAAAGTTTTATTATTATTATTATTATTATTATTATTATGAAATATGAAGTAATGTACATTGTGTGTGATTGTGGAGGATGGTTGACTTCTCTACCTTTTAAATAGGTTCAGAAAAAAACAGAAAAGATGAATGAAGATCTCCTCAGTGATGGGACAAATGAGAACGAGTCCGGCTTCTGGGACTCCATCACATGGTATGTTTAGCACAGGAGAACTGACAGATGCAGTCTGTGCATCAGCACCCTGGGTCTGCCAGAATTTACATCTATAGTATTGGATGTGGCCCTGTAAATTAGACTCACAAGAGGACTCCCTTAAAGGGACACTGTCACCATGTTTTTGCCACCTCATCTGACAGCAGCATAATGTAGAGGCAGAGACCCTGATTCCTGCGATATGTCGCTTACAGGGCTGCTCAGTGTAGTTTTCATAAAATCACTGTTCAATCAGTTGGAGATTAACATTGTAGGACTAATCAAATAGTCCAGCATAGTCATTTACTGCTATATCTGAAGCAGAGAAAACAGTAATTTTATCAAAATGACAGCAAGAAGCTCAGCAAGTAACACATCACTGGAATCAGAGTCTCTATCTCTACATTATGCTGCTGTCAGATGGGATGGCAAAAACCTGGTGACAGATTCCCTTTAAAGCGAACCTGTCACCTGGTTTTCTCTATCGCCTCATCGGGTGACACAGGATACCATGGGTGTATGCTTTGCTGCCACTAGGAAGCACACAAGGCTAATGAAAAAAGTTAGCTCCTACTCAACAGCATACACTCCCAGGCTAGAGTCATAGGAGGCCGATGTGTCCTTACACAGTCCACATCTATAGCTAGATTTTTCAACTTTTTTAAACTTTATCTCCATTTTTATAAAGTATTGCAGTGCGCATGTGCAGGTGTATTTTGACCTTTCTCTCCGCCTTTTTAAGGTTTAAGGATTTTAAGGATTAAGTTTATCAATACTAGATGCCTAGACAATTTTTAATCAGTGTAAATTTGAAGGGGTTAGGTGGGACCTAGCCGTCTCACCTAATCTCAATCAAGCAAACATGTTTGGTCCTTGGCAAGGAGGTGACTTATTTTGTTTGCTGTCTGTCATCAGGGGACTGACAGGAGGACAGAAGCAGGAGGAGGTGAAACAAGATAAAGAAAATGTCATTAATATTTTCTCCCTGGCGTCCGGACACTTGTATGAGCGCTTCCTCAGGTGAGTTTTAAGTCCCCGTCACACTAAGCGAGATTGCTGCTGTGTCACAAGTTTTGTGACGTAACGGCGACCTCGCCAGCGATCTCGCCATCTTTGACACTTAGCAGAGACCAGGTCTCTGCTGTGAGATCGCTGGTCGTGTCAGAGTCGCCTGGACCATTTTTTGATCGTTTGGGTCCCGCTGGGCAGCATGCATCGGTGTGTTTGACAGGGACAATGACCTCAATACTACAAGTCTGAGAAACAGGGTCCCAACGACCTTCGTATCATTCCAGATTGTTGCTGGTGAGATCTGACTGTTTGACATCTCACCAGCGACCACATAGTGACGCACCAGCGATCCCTACCAGGTCGTATCGTTGTCGGGATCGCTGGTGAGTCGCCAAGTGTGACGGTACCTTAAGGCTGAGTAGATATTTGTTTGTCATATGTGCTGGGAAGGACCCTGGTGTGAGTGTGTACTCCCATCAGCATGGTGTACATAAGGTATATACAGGCTCTGGGTGATGTGGAATTATATGTATAATAAATGGCAAGTGCACACTCCTTTTGAATGCTGAAAAATTATGTTTATTCAGTGCAAGGAAAAAGAGCAACCTATCGGTGTCAACGCATTTCGGCTGAAGGCCTTTAAGCTTTGGGCCTAAATGCGTTGACACCGATAGGTTGCTCTTTTTTCTTGCACTAAATAAAAATATTTTTTCAGCATTCAAAAGGTGTGTGCACTTGACATTTATTACACATTGGGTACGTGGGATCTCACCAATCCTCAAGTGGCACCTCTGCTGGTGAAATAACTCAACCAATTTCTATTTTCGTGGCACTATATGTGGCAGACATTGGAGACAGTGTGCACAGCAAGTCCACAAACTACAGTGAGACGATCTGGGCTTATTGCTCAAAATACTAGTCTGCCTGGTGACAGTAGGGAACGGCATGACATTATCACATCCGTAATATTGTGGCGGTACAATAACAGCGAGATCTGTTTCCTCCCTACAGAATAATGATGTTATCTGTACTGAAGAACACAAAGACACCGGTGAAGTTCTGGTTCTTGAAGAACTATCTGTCCCCTACATTTAAGGTTTGTGATTTATGGTTTGTTCAGGGTAGAAATCTTTAAAAAACAAAAAAAAAATCATCTAACAGATTCTCCTCCAGCATTGCTTCTGTTGGGATCAGGACTTGGATACACTGCGTAATAATACACTATAATCTTAAGAATATTAAAGGGAATCTGTTCTATTCTGTTCTACAGAACCTCTTTTTTTCTTAAAGGAAAATGGGAGCTTTCTGCTTTATCATGTATTAAATGATTAATATTAAACGTCCTCATACTTTTTATAAAGAAGCTCCACAGCAGCTGGTTAAAACATACTGCATCTGCTGCAAAACCTCTTTTATGTGTGCAGGCAAAAATCACTTCTCTTCTGAATGAGAACACCTTAGAGGGCAGCTGTCACATCATGCCGCCCCTTTTACCAACTCCAGCAAATAATTAGTTATTTTCGGCTCTATGTACCTCCTAAGGTATGTAGCTGCCTTGCATTTCTGCACTTTTATTCTGTATCCAGCTGCAGTGTCCCTGTTCTCCTCTGATGCTGCAGAGGCAGGTTTGTCTTTGCGTGCAGCATGTGAAGGCGCATAGTTTGGGCCAGCGCTGTGATCGTGCCACCAGGCCAAACAGAATATTCAGGAGCGCCGCGCTTCTGTAGAGACAGCCCTATAAAGTGCTGCTAGGTCTGTAGTGCATTCCTGATGCACATATTGCAGCAATATTCTGATGTGAATGTTTACCTATGAGCAGAGCATTTTTATTATACTAAAGGATATATAATAAAGAAGACCACACTATCTGACAACAGGCCTAATTGTTTTGAAAGGGTTTATGCGATGCTGAGACAGGATTTTTTGGATTGATCTTTGAGTTATAAGAAACTAGTTAAAATATGGTTAAACTTACTATTTATTGAATGCAAAATCACATAGAATACAGATGACACAGAAAGCAAAATTATAAAACCTATATAAAAATTACGTATGGTTCAAAATATGGGTATAAATGGATGGATTTTTTAACACCTTCTTAGGGACATACATTTATTGTCTGCTCTATACTACTCATACTCATACAGTCAGCTCTAGTATCCCATTTTATAATTTTTGTTCCACATTTTTAACATTTTATTACAGTCCATTTCCACTTTGTGGCTGACCTTAATCGGCAGTAATTATTCCTCGCAGGTTATGTACACAGCGCCCCCCATCGCTGGTGCAGGTATTGTACTGTAATGATGGGATCTTTGAGAACACTTTACCACTAATCCTGTGTTTTTAACCCTTATAGAACTTCATCCCGTACATGGCGAAGCAGTATAACTTCCAGTATGAATTGGTGCAGTACAAGTGGCCCCGATGGTTGCACCAGCAGACGGAGAAGCAGAGGATAATATGGGGGTACAAAATCCTCTTTCTGGATGTACTTTTCCCACTGGCTGTGGATAAAATCCTTTTTGTAGATGCTGACCAGGTAAGATATAGTGCCGTTCTGATATCCATCATCCTTCGGACATCACAGATTGCATTGGTTAGGATACAGGTGCTGAGAACCACCAATTGCTTGATAAAAGGGCAAAAATGTCCAAATCAAAATACCACTCCAGCATTCTTTCTCAGTGCTAGAGTGGTGCTTTAAATGAGAGCCCCCTGTCATATACTCACCTTCCGGCAGCCTCAACTTTTACTAACGCTTCTCGGGTCCCGCAGTGCCATCTTTTGACTAACTTGTGACTGGCCTGAAGTCAGAAGTTACGTCACAGGAGCCAAATGCAAGTCTATGAGAGCCAGTAGAGGCTCCCATAAAGATGTATTGAAAGGTGACCTAGCACACTCCATGAAACACTGGAGCTGCTGGCACAACACTTTTCACCGCAGTCAGACCAGAGCACCACTGGAAAAGGATGAAGGCGGTGGAAGGAGAATATAAGACAAGGCTCAGGACTTGCATTCAAAGCACCACTCCAGTAGTGCAATGTGTGGGCTCTTTCTTTCTAACAGTTGAGGAGGGCCCTTATATCATATTACCCAGTCAAGGTCTTAATTTGCAGACTCATATTCATAGTCTTTTCAACTCTGCATAAATTTAGATCCCAGGCACATATACAAGAAACTTTGTAATATCTTAACAGAGAAATTTGACTCTTTCTCCACTTATGAGCCACATCTCCCTCCTGCCTCATAAACTCATTCATGCAAAATGCTAGCTCAATTCCATCTTTGTCAACACAAGACAGGCTGCCTTTCACTGAAGTATCAGGTTACAGCTGTGTGTGGAGGTAGAGGCAGAGAGACATATGGACAGTGCCACTGCTTTTTACTAAGGGCTTTATCTCTCTCAGCTAGGTTTGCAGCTGCGCTGCCTAAGGCTGCCTTCAGACTTGCAGATGCATCTGCAGCGTTTTGCAGATGCATCTGCAAGCATCTGAATGCAGACCGCGGCCCCTATGTTTATAATGGAGCGCACGGCGGTCTGCAGATGTTTGCAGACCGCCGTGCGCTCTCATTGCCCGCCATTAGTGATCTGTGCGCATGCGGATGCCTGCGCACAAATCACACACTCCCGCCCGCACCAGGGACGCAACATCTCGCGTCCATGGTGCGGGCGGGAGTGTGTGATTTGTGCGCAGGCATCCGCGTGCGCACAGATCACTAATGGCGGGCAATGAGAGCGCACGGCGGTCTGCAGGCATCTGCAGACCGCCGTGCGCTCCATTATAAACATAGGGGCTGCGGTCTGCATGCAGATGCTTGCAGATGCATCTGCAAAACGCTGCAGATGCATCTGAAAGTCTGAAGCCAGCCTAATTGTTGTATTATCTCCTCACTGCTTCTTCTGACCGTACATGACACAGATGCTGGGGAGTAGCAGAAAGCCCATATGCCTGTGTGTATATGAAACATCATTACAGCGACTCTTCACTCACTAGCTCGGAGACAAGTGAACACTAGAGCATGAGCCTCGGAGGGGAAAACTGGTGAAAAAGAAAGGGTACAGATAACGGTCTGATATAGTGTTATTCCTCATGAACACACAACAGCTGATTCTGAACAGTCCCCTGAGATCACCGGCGCTCTATAGCAGTAAATGATATAGACGGTCAGGATTTGTCTTCCTTGTAGATTGTTCGCACTGATCTGAAAGAATTGAGAGACTTCAACCTGGACGGGGCCCCGTATGGCTACACTCCCTTCTGTGATAGCCGAAGAGAGATGGATGGCTACCGCTTCTGGAGGTCTGGCTACTGGGCCAGTCACTTGGCTGGACGGAAGTACCACATTAGGTAACACATTTTGGGACTGACTTATTTGTAGAACTGATATTGAACCTGAAAATGTAAAGTTCACCTGATTCTTATATTTTTTTTTATTTAGTGCTTTGTATGTTGTGGATTTGAAGAAATTCCGAAAAATAGCGGCAGGAGATCGTCTGAGAGGGCAGTACCAGGGCCTGAGCCAGGACCCCAACAGTCTCTCCAATCTTGACCAGGTAGACAGCTCCATTATAATATCTAGAGGGTTGAGAATGCGCACATAGGGTCTTATCCTTTATAGACAGGTAAATGTAGAAAAAAATCAGATTTGCTCACCTGGTCCGGTTGTGTAGCACACAACCAGCGTAATCGCTCTAAAACAATGCAGCTGCTGCAGGGACTGAACTCCCACAAGGTGCAGTGATCAGGTTTTTCGGACGAACTACCTTATTGTCCGCGCTGCTGCCAGAAAGGTGAAAACACCAACGACACTAGACGTCTGAGTGTTGCGGATATGGGTTTATTTCCAACGCGTTTCGGAGCCACGTACCAAGCTCCCTGAGGAAGGAGCTCTGTACGTGGCTCCGAAACGCGTTGGAAATAAACCCATATCAGCAACACTCAGACGTCTAGTGTCGTTGGTGTTTTCACCTCTCTGGCAGCAGCGCGGACAATAAGGTACTTCATCCGAAAAACCAGAGCTCCATTATAATGACCTAGGTGGATATAATACACACATCCGCCTCCAAGCGGGGCCAGTCAGACGTAGATATGAGACGTGGTAGAACAGATCTGATTCATGTAAATGTATTTTTCTGGTCATCATAATGGGAGACCCAGACAATGGGGTTAAGGGCACTGCCCTCCGGAGGCCACACTAGGTACTACAAGTTTGTAGACACCGCCCCCTCCGCTTATAAACCCCTACCGCAGGGAATATCCTCAGTTTTTAACTTAGTGTGCTCGGAGGTATCACACGCTTTGCTTGCACTTCACTGCATTCTCACTACTTACGTGATGGCGTCTGAAGACAAGGTAATATGGTCCCGGTCGGGGACCTTCGGCAGTCTCCCTGCTCACCCTTGGGAACACGCAGGTCGAGGTACCGGAGGGCCTAGAGCCTGGACACTTTGTGTCTCCCGGTACGCTGTCGCACTCCTTCCCATCCCTGTTTGGGGGCTCTGGAAAGTGGGAGACTGGAGCCTTGCACAGCTCCGCTCCGTCCGAGGCCTCCCTAAATGGTGCTTACAGACCGGACTGGAGCCAGCCCAGTCCGAGGCCTCCCTAAATGGTGCTTACAGACCGGACTGGTGCTGCACCCCCGTCCGAGGCCTCCCTAAAGGTGCTTACAGACCGGACCGGCACTGAGGCACCTTGTGTGTCTCCTGTGTGCCTGGGGGTAGTGTCGGCACTATATGTGTTGGGACACTCAGACCGTGCGCAAACCCTCGGGTCCGCGGTTCTGGCAGTGGACCCCGTGCTGGGGCCACTCTGGCTGACCGCCCTGTGTCTCACAGGGGCGGCGGCTGTCGGCTCCAGACTTTGTCTGCAGCCTTGGTATTGTGTTTTGTGTGTGTCACGATACTTTCCCGCGCTGCGGGCCTCGGCGCCTTCATTTCTGGGGCTGCCTGAGGAGATGGAAGCAGCCCCGGCGGTGACGTCATTAAGGGGCGTGCGTGTGGCTTCCCGCGTGTCTTCGGCTCCGCCCACAATTGAATTGTCGGCGGCCATCTTCCCCTCACTTCCCGGCTGGGATCTGCTTGAAGTGCACGGCTGCACTCATTACAGGGGAGACCGGAAGACTCGCGGAGGCCACACACGCACACACCGCTTCCTCCGCCGCATTACTGCGGTCGGTAAGCCACCGGTTGTACCGGTTTGTCTCTTTAAAGATTGGCTTCTCCCCCTGCTGTGGGAATGTCCTCAGCTGGGAAGAACGCTGCTAAGGCGGCCAGTAACACCACTACCTGTGCTACATGCAAAGGGACACTGGTGGAGGGGTCCTGCAATAACTGCGGACGCCCAGAGGCCCGGGCTGATACTGCTGAGACAACAGCCTCGGTGCTGTACCCTGTGGTCCATGTGGGCCCAGGGCCATGGGAGACACAGAACAAGATAAATGAATCTATGTTATCCCAGCTGTCCTCCATGTCGCAATCCCTGGAGGTACTGACCAGGAGACTGGACAATCCAGCGGCTCCTTCACATTACTCCAGAGTGTCCCCTGCCTCAACTATGAGACCCCTTAAGCGGACTCGACGTGAGGATTCACCCGAGCTCCAGACACTCTCTGAAGAGGAGGGTCTCTCTGAGGGGGATGAGGATGATGGGGGTTCATTACTCGGGTCCGTGTCAGAACCACCAGAGGGGGTGGAGGATCTGGTGTCCTCCATCAACGAGACTCTGCGTCTCGTGACACCCCCGGAAGAGGTGAACGTTCACCCGAAGGAGGTCTACCAATGGCTGCGGCCGGAGGCTAGACCAAGTGGTTCCTTTATGGACCACACTAACTTTGGAAGGGTGGTTAGAGCGCCCAGGATTCATCCTGGACGGCGTTATGTCCATAAGTCTAAGGACAATCGCTTCCCCTTTCCTGAGGAGGTGCTTCAGGAGTGGTCGCAGTCCCCTAAGGTGGACGCTTCCATGACCAGTATTGCTGCACGCTCTCTGTTCTCTGCCTCTGATAGCTCCTCATTAAAGGATGCGACAGATAGACAGGTCGAGCAACTCGCAAAGTCTTCTTATGAGGCTGTGGGGTCTTCATTTGCCCCTAATTTTGCCACGGTCTGGACTCTGCAGGCGATCACCTCCTGTCTGGATGGTATCGCGGATCTGGCAGGGTCCAGTTCAGAAGTCCTGGCGCTTACTGATAGAGCAAGGGCCTATGCGGATTACGCCAGGACGGCAGTACTGGAAACTGCGAATCGCTCTGCTGTGGCTTCAGCCAACGCTATAGCGATCCGCAGGTTATTGTGGCTGCGTCTTTGGGACTCAGATGCCACGTCTAAGAAGATTTTACAGAATCTTCCGTTCTCTGGCGACAGGCTTTTTGGTACCGAACTGGACAAGCTGATTAAGGATTCTGCTGAGTCAAAGATTCCACAGAATAAACCTAAGCCACGGTATTCCGTGAAAAGGAACCCAAAACAGTGGTCCTTTCGATCCAGTTCACAGCCATCAGCACCGTCTGCCCGTGCGGACAGAGGGAACAAGTCCTCTACTCAGTGGCGTCCCAAGGGTCGCCAGAAGAAGCCGGCGGGGGCAGCGGCTGCCACCCCCAAACCCACTTCCGCATGACTCGCGCTCTCCTCCTGCCTCCCCACAGGTGGGGGGCCGCCTGTCTCTTTTTCGGGACAGATGGCTACTCCAGGTCCAAGATCAGTGGGTACGAGATATAGTCTCCAGAGGCTACAGGATAGAGCTGACGTCTCAGCCGACACACACGATTCCATCGATCGGTCCCGTCTCCAGAAAAAGCTCAGGCTTTTCATCTGGTGTTGGAGGGTCTCCGCAGAGACGGAGTAGTGGTCCCAGTGCCTTCCGGGGAGAGGTTCCGGGGTTTTTACTCCAACCTCTTTATCGTCCCGAAGAAGGACGGCTCTTTTCGCCCGGTTCTGGACCTCAAGTTGTTCAAACCGTCACGTGTTGGTTCGGAAGTTCCGCATGGAATCCCTGCGCTCCGTGATCGCGGCTGTGTCACAGGGGGACTTCCTAGCGTCCATAGATATCCGGGACGCTTACCTTCACGTACCCATTGCACCAGCTCATCAACACTGGTTAAGATTCGCAGTGGGGGACGAACACTACCAGTTCGTGGCTCTCCCTTTCGGTCTGGCCTCGGCTCCGCGAGTGTTCACAAAAGTGATGGCCTCTATGATGGCTCTCCTGCATGTGCAGGGACATGCCGTCATCCCATATCTAGACGACCTTCTGGTCAGGGCGCCATCGGAACACCTGTGTCGGGTGAGCCTGGAGGCGACCATGAAGTCTCTGGAACATTTTGGGTGGCTTCTCAATGTTCAAAAGTCGACCCTGGTTCCGACCCAGTCACTGACATATCTGGGCATGGACTTCCACACAGACTCAGCTCTGGTGTCTCTGCCACGAGCCAAACAGTTGGCCATCCATTCCGGAGTACAGCAGGTCCTCCTGGCACCACAGTCATCCATACGGGTGTTGATGAAGTTGGTGGGACGTATGGTGGCATCAATAGAGGCGGTGCCTTTCGCACAATTTCGCCTCCGTCCTCTCCAGCTGGAGATTCTCCGCAGATGGGACAAGAGGACGATTTCTCTGAATCGGCTGGTGACTCTTTCTCAACCGACCAGAGATTCCCTGCAGTGGTGGCTACTGCCACATCACTTGTCTCGGGGCCGGTCTTTCATCAAACCATCTTGGGTAGTGGTGACCACCGACGCCAGTCTGACGGGCTGGGGGGCGGTGTTCTTACACCACAGGGCACAAGGCCTCTGGACTCAGTCGGAGTCGGCGTTGCAGATCAACGTGCTGGAGATCAGGGCGATCTATCTGGCGCTCCTGGCGTTTCAGAAATTCCTCTCAGGACAACCCATTCGGGTTCAGTCCGACAATGCGACGGCCGTCGCATATATAAATCATCAGGGAGGAACCAGGAGTGCACAGGCTCTGGCCGAAGTCCACCACATCCTATCCTGGACGGAGGACAACAACTGCCTGATTTCCGCAGTTCACATCCCAGGAGTCGAAAACTGGGAGGGCCGACTACCTGAGCCGGCAGGGGATGGACGCCGGAGAGTGGTCTCTTCATCCAGACGTCTTCCAGGACATCTGCAGCAGATGGGGCACTCCGGATGTGGACCTGATGGCCTCACGGCTGAATCATCAGGTGCCGCAATACATGGCGAGGTCGTGGGATCCTCAGTCTCTGGGAGCGGACGCTCTGATCCTGAGTTGGTCCAGATTTCTTCTGCCATATGTGTTCCCGCCTCTAGCTCTGATTCCCAAGGTTTTGTGGAAGATCAGGACGGAGTGCAAGGTGGCCATTCTAGTGGCTCCGGATTGGCCCAGGAGGTCCTGGTATCCAGACCTGTGGCAGCTGTCAGGCGGACGCAGGTGGGCTCTTCCAGAACGCGCAGATCTTCTCGCGCAAGGCCCATTTTTTCCACCTCAATTCCAGGGCCCTCAGGTTGACTGCATGGCTCTTGAGGCCTGGCTGCTGACATCCAGGGGTTTCTCCTCTACAGTGGTTGACACTATGAATCGGGCTAGGAAACCTGTTTCGCGGAAGATATACCACAGGACGTGGAAAATCTTTTTCGCCTGGTGTACTTCTGGTAGACGGTCACCTTGGCCCTTGTCGGTTCCGACGCTGTTGGCTTTCCTTCAGTCGGGTTTGGAGCTGGGCTTATCCCTTAGCTCTCTGAAGGGTCAGGTGTGCGGCGCTGTCTGTGCTGTTTGACAGACGTTTGGCGCTTCTACCGAAGGTCCGTCAATTCCTACAGGGGGTGTCTCGAGTGGTTCCGCCATATAGACGGCCACTGGACCCTTGGGACCTCAACATAGTCCTGGCGGCACTTCAGAAGCCGCCGTTTGAACCGCTGAGAGAAGTTCCTCTCTCTCGTCTATCCCAGAAAGTGGTTTTTTGGTGGCAATTACGTCTCTGAGAAGGGTCTCAGAATTGGCTGCACTGTCGTGCAAGTCACCCTTCCTGGTGGTTCACCAAGACAAGGTGGTCTTACGCCCACGGCCAGAATTCTTGCCTAAGGTGGTGTCCACTTTTCACCTGAACCAAGAGATTGTGCTTCCATCATTTTGTCCCGCTCCCGTTCACCAGGTTGAGCGCGACCTTCACACTCTGGATCTCGTGAGGGCTGTGCGCATTTATGTGTCCAGAACTGCCTCCTTCCGGAGTTCTGACTCTTTGTTTGTCCTTACGGCGGGTCGCTGTAAGGGGTCCACGGCATCAAAATCTACCTTGGCCAGATGGATCAAGGTGCCCATTCAGGAGGCCTACCGTTCTTCCGGTCTGCCTCTCCCGGTGGGATTGAAGGCGCACTCGACTAGAGCTGTCGGTGCCTCCTGGGCTTTGCGACATCGAGCTTCTGCTCTTCAGGTGTGTCAGGCAGCCACATGGTCAAGCCTGCATACTTTTTCTAAGCACTATATGGTGCATGCCCATGCCTCTGCGGATGCAAGTCTGGGCAGGCGGGTCCTCCAGGCGGCGGTTGCCCACCTTTGAAGAGGGGGACCATGTGTTATCCGTCTTTTGAGGAACTCTTCCCGCCCTGGGGTATTGCTTTAGGACATCCCCATTGTCTGGGTCTCCCATTATGATGACCAGAAAAAAGAGAATTTTGTTTACTTACCGTAAATTCTTTTTTTTAATCATCAATGGGAGACCCAGCACCCACCCAGTGTTCCGTTGGTTGTTGTCACATTTGACTTGTTCCCAGTTGGAACAATTTATTCCGGGTTGCTGGACCGTTTGTTCACGGTTTTTTCTCCCGAGGTTTCGGGTGTGGTTCTTTTTGTGTCTCCTCGCAGCTTATGGACCAAACTGAGGATATTCCCTGCGGTAGGGGTTTATAAGCGGAGGGGGCGGTGTCTACAAACTTGTAGTACCTAGTGTGGCCTCCGGAGGGCAGTGCCCTTAACCCCATTGTCTGGGTCTCCCATTGATGATTAAAGAAAAAAGAATTTACGGTAAGTAAACAAAATTCTCTTTTTCTATTAATTTTCTGTCATTTTCATTATCCTTGCTTGCCGCCAGTGAGTGTTGTTTGCACTGATACATTGTAACAAACTGTCAGTACTGACAACTGATTTTGCTACTACTGACTTTGGCTCTCGGGGGGGGTCTTCATCTTGGCTGAATATGATTGTAGCCAGCCTGGTGTACAGGGGATTTAAGTCTCTGGATATAAATAACAATAATTCTATTCATTGATCAAAAACATGAATTTTTGAAAGGGTTGTTTTATCCAGATTGAGACCCCCCAGAGCAAGAAGTTACTAACAAGCAGCAATTCTCATCCTGGCGGGTTATCTGTCCATATATTACATTGATGGCCCCTACAAGGGAAAGGCATAACAGTCATGGTTTTCCAGGAAAATTGGCTTTCTCTATCGCCTCATTGGGGGACACAGGAACATGGGTGTTATGCTGCTGATCCATAGGAGGCTGACTCTCAATTAGCCTTTCCTCTGCAGTATATACCCCCTGGCTGGGCCAGGCCCACTGATATTTACTACCTAGTTTCTTATTATCACGCGTACTATTCATGAAAAATCATTTAATTTTTACATTTTTTTATATGTTAAAATTGGACACACATTTACCTTTTTATTTACTGTTTCACTTGATATTGCCAAAAAGAGAAAAAAAAATATTAAAATTATATACCGCATAAAAAAAAAAAATCATAAATGATCGAATAAAAAGAAAAAAAAAAACCTTTTAGATATTTTAAACTAAAATATGTCCATGAAATTTGGAGGAGAAATGGCAGAGTGTTGATCTGCTAAAGGCCTTGTGCTGACGCTGCATTTTTTGCATCGTTTTTGTGTCACCTTTTGTTACAAAACTGCATGTGTGTCCTTCCCCCAGCAAAGTCTATGAGAATTCAGAAGTGTTGCGCCCTTGATGCCTTGTTTTTCCTTGTAGTTAATGTGCAGATTATTCTGAAGACAAATGGATGAGCATGTCAATTGTTACGTTTTTTGCTGTGTTTTGTAGCCATTGACTATACTAACAAAAACACTTGTATTTTGTGGTGCGACAGGGTGCAGTTTAGCAGCATTTTCTGCAACCAGAAAGCAGCATAGGCACATAGCCTAAGGCACCACTCCTGAGGTTTTATTTATTTCTCCACTGGATAGGTACTTTAAATCTAAGTCTCCTGACTCTTGTATTACATTCACCTGCTATCACTGCTGCTTCAGTCAGTCTCCTGTGATTCGTGCTGACAGATGCAGTGTTTCATGTAGAGAGCCGGAGGTCACAAGTCAGTACATCTCTGAGGGCCTTGTGTTGGCCTCGTTCTGGCTCTCATAGAGATGCATTGAGCGCTTGTGACGTATTGTCTGACTTCTGGCCAGACAAAGGTTTCGGGCACAAGATGGCGCCGCAGGACCGGAGCCAGGGTAACGAGGTGAAGACACTGGAGTGTGAGTGTATGACCTTTGGCGAGGGGACTTAGTTTTTAAAGCACTACCACAGGGCCAGGTAAATAGGGCTTTTAGCACTGATCAGTTTTACACTGGTCACATTTTTGTATCTTTTTGTTTTTCTTTCCTTTTTTTCAGGATTTGCCAAATAATATGATTCACCAAGTGCCTATCAAATCGCTGCCCCAGGAGTGGCTGTGGTGTGAGACGTGGTGCGATGATGTGTCCAAGAAAAAAGCCAAAACTATAGATCTGGTGAGTGGGTTCAATGCAGATAAAGAAAGTAGATGATTAATATTTGATGTTTTCAGACAGTGTAGCTGGGGTCTGCCATCCCAGCCCCATTGTGATTCACTTCATTATCATCATCACCATAATCATCATCATCATCATCATCATGCTTTCTGTTGTATAGTGCAATAACCCAATGACAAAGGAGCCAAAGCTACAAGCTGCAGTCCGTATCGTCCCCGAGTGGCAGGACTATGACCAAGAAATCAAGAACTTGTACAGTCGCATTCTGGAGCCTCCTGGATCTCTGCTGGATCAGCCTGATGTCATTACACCCCAAACTACACAAGGTAAATTGCAGAAATAAGATAAGGATTTTGTTCTTTTTTTGCCACATTTTTTTCTGTTTAAATGCATTTATTTTGGCAAAACTAAAGTACCAGCAAAGTGAATTGAATTTCTGTAAGGCTAGGGCCACACTTAGCATGTCACTAACGTTTGATGGATCCAGTAACTGCAGGGGCAAGCCTGCTATAACTGACAGCGTTAACGTCGGGTGCAGAGAGCAAACGCTGCTCCATAGTAACCCGATGTTTACCATGGATGCAGCCACACAGGAAGCCCCAGGAACTGCGCTTTAGCAGAATGCACAGGAAAATGTTTGCATCGTATTTTTCACATTAGAAGACACACTGTTCCTGCAAATTTTGGGGGGAAGTGGAGGGTGTATCTTACAATGCGAAACAGCAATAATGTGGTGGGGGAGGGAGCCTGTGCAGCGGTGTCAGGGGCTGTCAGGAGGCTGCAGCTGCGGCCCCATGGTTATGTGGGCCACTCATTATCTCCTGTAATATGCACTGTATCCCGCTGTCAATCACCAGCGGGAGCAGCGCATATGACAGGAGTGGGTCCACAGCTTAGCGGCTGCGGTCCTGTCTGGGTAGTCAGTGCTTTCCACCCAATGAAAGCTTGGAAAGCACTGACTATGCCTGGGAGGACGAGGATACTCACCCTTCTCCTCGCTCTCTGCTGTCCGCGCCATCCCTGCTGTCTTTGCTGGCATTCAGTCCTGTGAGTATCGCTGCAGAGTGACATAATCACCGCGCGCTGTTCACAGGACCAGATGCCGGACACAGCACAGGGAGTGGGGATGGTGCAGACAGCAGGGAGCGAGGAGAGGGGAGAGTATGCTTGTTTATTATTTTAAGTGTGCAGCAGCATGGGGGACAGTGCCAGCATGGGGGTCAGTGCCAGCATGGGGGTCAGTGCAGCATGGGGGACAGTGCCAGCATGGGGGACAGTGCCAGCATGGGGGACAGTGCCAGCATGGGGACAGTGCCACATGGGGGACAGTGTCACATGGTGGACAGTACCATGGGACAGTCCGCATGGGGGACAGTGCCAGCAATGGGGGACAGTGCCAGCATGGGGGACAGTGACAGCATGGGGGACAGTGCCAGCATGGGGGACAGTGCCAGCATGGGGGACAGTGTCACATGGTGGACAGTACCCCATGGGGGACAGTACCACATGGGGGACAGTGCCAGCATGGGGGACAGTGCAGCATGGGGGACAGTGCCAGCATGGGGGACAGTGGCAGCATGGGGGATAGTGCCACATGGGGGACAGTGCCAGCATGGGGACAGTGACAGTGCCAGCATGGGGGGGGACAGTGACAGTGTCAGCATGGGGGGGACTGTTCCAACATGGGGGAGACAGTGTACCAGCATGGGGGACTGTGCCAGGATGGAGGGACAGTGTGCCAACATGAAGGCTATGTGTACCAGGATGGGGGTCATGTATACTGATTGTAAGACGGACACTGGCATTATTAGACAAACCCCATTTCACAAATGAAAAATGATTTCTTCCTCTTTTCCTTCATCAAATATGGGGGTGCGTCTTATAATCCGGTGCGTCTTATGAAGTGAAAAATACGGTATATGCTATTGAGGAACAAAAGCACTATAATATCTACCATGGGAATAAAACATTAAATTATCACTGTACAACATACATCATACAAGGATCGTATATAATATAATTTTAGATTACTGATGGTGATGAGTCCTAACCCAATTTAGCAAGGCATACATGTAGAATGATTTTCTGATCATCATAATGGGAGACCCAGACAATGGGGTTTAGGGCACTGCCCTCCGGAGGCCACACTAGGTACTACAAGAACTGTAGACACCGCCCCCTCCGCTTATAAACCCCTACCGCAGGGAACATCCTCAGTTTTAAACTTAGTGTGCTCGGAGGTACCACACGCTTTGCTTGCACTTCATTGCATTCTCACAGCTTTCGTGATGGCGTATGAAGACAAGGTAAAAGAAGGTCCCAGTCAGGGACCTCCGGCAGTCTCCCTGTTAACCTTCGGGGAACACGCAGGTCGAGGTACCGGAGGGCCTAGTGCCTGGGCACACTGTGTCTCCCGGTACGCTGCCGTGCTCCTTCCCATCCCCCCTGGGGGCTCTGGGAAGTGGGAGATAGGAGCCTTGCA
Source organism: Allobates femoralis (assembly GCA_033576535.1). NCBI lineage: Eukaryota > Metazoa > Chordata > Amphibia > Anura > Aromobatidae > Allobates > Allobates femoralis. Next base: position 68,395,127 of record JARQOC010000001.1, on the reverse strand, counting down.
CAGCTCCGCTCCGTCCGAGGCCTCCCTAAATGGTGCTTACAGACCGGACTGGAGTCAGCTCTGTCCGAGGCCTCCCTTAATGGTGCTTACAGACCGGACTAGAGCCAGCCCAGTCCGAGGCCTCCCTAAATGGTGCTTACAGACCGGACTGGTGCTGAACCCCCGTCCGAGGCCTCCCATGATATGGTGCTTACAGACCGGACCGGCACTGAGATACTTCGGTGTCTCCGGTGTGCCTGGGGGCAGTGTCTGGCACTAGTGTGTTCATGACACTCAGACCGCGCGTTGCCTTCGGGTCCGCGGTTCTGGCGGTGACCCTGTGCTGGGGTCACCCTGGCTGACCGCCCTGTGTGTCACAGGGGCTGCGGCTGTGGGCTTCAGACTTTGTCTGTGAGCCTGGGTATTTATGTTTATACCTCCCGCGCTGCGGGCCCCGGCGCTTACATTATTGTAATGGCGGCCGGGAGAGATGTGGAGCGGCCCATGTGACCTGGATGGGCGTGTGTGTGTGCTTCCCGCGTGTTTCGGCCCCGCCCTCTGCTTCTACAGCGGCGGCCATCTTTTCCCCTCACTTTCCTGCTGGGATCGTTGGAGACTGCTCTGCTGCACTCCAGGGGAGACCAGGTCTTCTTTCCTCGCGGAGGCCACACACACACCGCTCCCTTCACCACCGCTGTGCAGCGGTCGGTAAGCCACCGGTTTCCGGTGAATTTTCTCCTGTTTGATATCCCCCTACCGTGGGTATGTCCTCAGGGAAGAAAGGCGCTGCTAAGGCGGCCAGTACCACCCCTGTCTGCGCTACATGCACAGGAACACTGGTGGAGGGGTCCTGCAATAATTGCGGACGTCCAGACGCCCGGACTGTCACTGCTGAGTCAGCAGCTCCGGTGCTATACCCTGAGGTTCAGGTGATCCCAGGGCCATGGGAAAAACAAAGCGAGATTAATGCTTCTCTGTTGTCCCAATTGTCCTCCATGTCGCAATCCCTGGAGGCACTAACAAGGAGACTGGATGCTCCAGTTACTCCTTCAAGCTACCCCCGGGTGTCTCCATCTTCCACCGTGAGACCCCTTAAGCGGGCTCGCCGTGATGATTCACCCGAGCTCCAGGTCCTCTCTGAGGAGGAGCGTCACTTTGACAGTGACGAGGATGATGGGGGTTCAACCCTCGGGTCGGTGTCTGAACCAGCTGAAGGGGTGGAGGATCTGGTGTCCTCCATCAACGAGACTTTACGCCTCGGGTTACCCCCTCAGGAGACAGCCGTGCACCCGAAGGAGGTCTATCAGTGGTTACAACCTGAGGCTAGACCATGTGGTTCCTTTTTGGACCATACTAACTTTGAAAGGGTGGTTAGAGCTCCCAGGGTACACCCTGGACGGCGTTATGTCCGCAAATCCAAGGACAACTGCTTTCCCTTTCCTCAGGAGGTGCTTCAGGATGGTCGCAGTCCCCGAAAGTGGACGCTTCCATGACCAGGATTGCTGCACGCTCCCTTTTCTCTGCCTCTGATAGCTCCTCACTGAAGGATGCGACAGACAGACAGGTCGAACAACTCGCCAAGTCGTCTTATGAGGCTGTGGGGTCGTCATTTGCCCCGAGTTTTGCTGCGGTCTGGACTCTGCAGGCGATCACATCCTGTCTGGATGGTATTGCTGGCCTGGCAGGTTTCAACTCTGAAGTCCTGGCACTTACAGAGAGAGCAAAAGCCTATGCAGATTATGCCAGGACGGCGGTCCCTGGAGACTGCCACTCGCTCAGCTGTGGCTTCGGCCAATGCGATAGCGATCCGCAGATTGTTGTGGCTACGTCTATGGGACTCAGATGCCACGTCAAAGAAGATTCTGCAGAATCTTCCCTTCTCTGGTGACAGGCTGTTTGGTGCAGAGCTGGACAAGTTGATCAAAGACTCTACGGAGTCCAAGATTCCACAGAACAGACCTAAGCCTAGGTATACTGTGAAGAGGAACCCTAAACAGTGGTCCTTTCGTTCCAGCTCCCAGCCGTCAGCGTCTTCCGCTCGCGCGGACCGTGGGGCCAAAACTTCTCAGCAGTGGCGTCCCAAGAGTCGCCAGAAGAAGTCGGCAGGTACAACAGCTGCCGCTCCCAAACCCACTTCCGCATGACTCGCTCCCTCTTCCTGCCTCCCCACAGGTTGGGGGTCGCCTGTCTCAATTTCAAGACAAATGGCGACTCCACATCCAAGATCAGTGGGTTCGAGACGTAGTCTCCAGAGGATACAGGATAGAGCTGTCATCACAACCCACACACCGATTCCATCGGTCTGTTCCATCTCCAGAAAAGGCTCAGGCTTTTTATCTGGTGTTGGAGGGACTCCGCAGAGACGGAGTGGTGGTCCCAGTACCCACTGGGGAGAGGTTCAAGGTTTTTACTCCAACCTCTTTATCGTCCCGAAGAAGGACGGCTCCTTCCGCCCGGTTCTGGACCTCAAGCTGTTCAACCGTCATGTGTTGGTTCGGAAGTTCCGCATGGAATCCCTGCGCTCCGTGATCGCGGCTGTGTCGCAGGGCGACTTCCTAGCGTCCATAGACATCCGCGACGCTTACCTTCACGTGCCCATTGCACCGTCTCATCAACGATGGTTGAGATTCGCAGTGGGGGAAGAGCACTTCCAATTCGTGGCGCTGCCCTTCGGGTTGGCCTCGGCTCCCCGGGTGTTCACGAAAGTGATGGCATCGATGATGGCCTTACTGCATGCGCAGGGACACGCCGTCATTCCTTATTTAGACGACCTGCTGGTCAGAGCGCCATCGGAACACCTGTGTCAGCGGAGCCTGCAGGCGACCATACAGTCTCTGGAGCAGTTCGGGTGGCTTCTCAACATCCAGAAGTCCACCCTGGTTCCAACCCAGTCACTGACGTATCTGGGCATGGACTTCCACACGGACTCTGCTCTAGTGTCCCTACCACGAGCCAAACAACTGGCCATTCAGTCAGGAGTACACGATCTCCTCAGATCACCTCATTCATCCCTACGGGTATTGATGAAGCTGGTGGGACGCATGGTGGCAGCAATAGAGGCGGTGCCCTTCGCACAGTTTCGCCTCCGTCCTCTGCAACTGGAAATCCTCCAGAGGTGGGACAAGAGGACGTCCTCTCTGAATCAGCTGGTGGTCCTCTCCCAGCCGACCAGGGATGCTCTGCAGTGGTGGCTTCAGCCGAGTCACTTGTCGAAGGGACGATCCTTCCTGAAGCCATCGTGGTTAGTGGTGACCACCGACGCCAGCCTGAAGGGCTGGGGCGCGGTGTTCTTACACCACAGAGCTCAAGGTCTCTGGACACGTTCAGAGACAACGTTGCAGATCAACGTGCTGGAGCTCAGGGCGGTCTATCTGGCACTCCTGGCCTTTCGGAGGTTCCTATCCGGCAAACCGATTCGGGTTCAGTCCGACAATGCGACGACTGTCGCCTATATAAATCACCAAGGAGGAACCAAGAGTGCACAGGCTCTAGCGGAAGTCCACCGCATTCTATCATGGGTGGAAGCCAACAGCTGCTTGATTTCCGCAGTCTACATCCCAGGTGTCGAGAATTGGGAGGCAGATTACCTGAGCCGACAGGGGATGGACGCCGGAGAATGGTCTCTCCATCCGGACGTCTTCCGGGACATCTGCATCAGATGGGGGACCCCGGATGTGGATCTGATGGCCTCCCGGCTGAATCATCAGGTGCCACAATACATGGCGAGATCGTGGGACCCTCAGTCTCTGGGGGCAGATGCTCTAGTCCTGAGTTGGTCAGATTTTCACCTGCCATATGTTTTCCCGCCCCTGGCACTGATGCCCAAGGTCCTGTGGAAAATCAAAACAGAATGTCACGCAGCCATTCTAGTGGCTCCGGATTGGCCGAGGAGGTCCTGGTATCCGGATCTGTGGCAACTGTCCGGCGGACACCGGTGGGCTCTTCCAGACCGCGCAGATCTTCTCGCGCAGGGCCCCTTCTTCCGCCCCAATTCCAGGGCCCTCAGATTGACTGCATGGCTCTTGAGGCCTGGCTCTTAACATCCAGGGGTTTCTCTCCTGCGGTGGTTTCCACCATGAACAGAGCTAGAAGGCCCACGTCGCGGAAGATTTACCACAGGACGTGGAAAGTCTTTTTCGCCTGGTGCTCCTCTGGGGGACATGTACCTTGGCCTCTTGTCGATCCCGACCCTATTGGCTTTTTTGCAGTCAGGTTTGGAGTTGGGCCTTTCCCTCAGTTCTCTGAAGGGTCAGGTATCAGCACTGTCTGTATTGTTCGACAGGCGCTTGGCGCTCCTCCCAAAGGTTCGTCAATTTCTCCAAGGGGTGTCTCGAGTGGTTCCGCCGTATAGGCGACCTCTGGACCCTTGGGATCTCAACATGGTCTTGGCGGCTTTGCAAAAACCACCTTTTGAGCCATTGAGAGAGGTCTCTCTTTCTTATTTGTCACAGAAAGTGGCCTTTCTGGTGGCTATTACGTCCCTGAGACGGGTCTCTGAACTGGCGGCACTATCGTGCAAGTCACCCTTTCTGGTGGTTCACCAAGACAAGGTGGTGTTGCGCCCGCGGGCGGAATTCCTACCAAAAGTGGTTTCCACTTTTCATTTGAACCAGGAGATTGTGCTCCCATCATTTTGTCCCGCTCCTGTTCATCAGATTGAGCGCGACCTCCACACTCTGGACCTCGTACGGGCTGTACGCATTTATGTGTCCAGAACTGCCTCCTTCCGGAGTTCGGACTCCTTGTTCGTACTGACGGCAGGTCGCTGTAAGGGGTCAGCGGCGTCAAAATCAACCTTGGCCAGATGGATCAAGGCACCCATTCAAGAGGCTTACCGGTCTTCTGGTTTGCCTCTTCCGGTAGGCTTGAAGGCACACTCGACAAGAGCTGTCGGTGCCTCCTGGGCCTTGCGACATCGCGCCTCTGCTCTGCAGGTGTGTCAGGCGGCCACTTGGTCTAGCCTGCACACCTTCTCTAAGCACTATATGGTGCATGCCCATGCCTCTGCGGATGCAAGTTTGGGCAGGCGGGTCCTCCAGGCGGCGGTTGCCCACCTTTGACGGGGACCGCGTATGCAAACGTCTTTTGAGGAACTTTTTCCCGCCCTGGGGTATTGCTTTAGGACATCCCCATTGTCTGCGTCTCCCATTATGATGATCAGAAAAAAGAGAATTTTGTTTACGTACCGTAAATTCTTTTTTCTTGAATCATCAATGGGAGACCCAGCACCCACCCAGTGTTCCGTTGTATGTTACGGTTGATCTGTCCCCTGTTGGGGCAGTTTATCCGGGTTGTTGAACCGTCTGTTCACGGTGTCTTCCCGAGGTTTCGGGTGTGGTTTTCTGTTGTCTCCTCGCAGCTTATGGACCAAACTGAGGATGTTCCCTGCGGTAGGGGTTTATAAGCGGAGGGGGCGGTGTCTACAGTTCTTGTAGTACCTAGTGTGGCCTCCGGAGGGCAGTGCCCTAAACCCCATTGTCTGGGTCTCCCATTGATGATTCAAGAAAAAAGAATTTACGGTACGTAAACAAAATTCTCTTTTTTATATAGCTAAAACTGATTCATTTAGTTTTATCAGTAAAGATACATTAATTCATGTTTTAAATGTAGCCCTGCAGGGTGTCTGGTATTCAGTTTTTGTATCCAACATGCTTCTGTGGTTTGGAGCAGTTTAACCCTGTCTCCGCCACGTGGTAGAGCAGGAGCTGATTCCAGGGCACTCACCCGCAGGCTACTTGTATCCCCTTTGTGCACAAGCAGAAAATGTTTTGAGGCTCCAGATAGGCTGCGGGTTGTGACATTATTTATGTAAATATGTTCCGACAGCCTTTTCCTCAGACTGTGACTTGTGGATCCCACATATTATTTTTGTATTGTCACCTAATATCACAAACTATATTAATTTTTGATGAGATAATCTCATCAGAGGATTGTATTGATGTCTGTGTAATTGTGAGTCCAGACTTAATTATGCTGCTAATAAAGCTGTGTCTAGTGGGTTTTACCTTTGGTTATGATCTCTTGAAAAGTGCAACTTTTACTCCAGTTTATTATGCTATGGCTAAGGGTCAAATATGATCCGAAACACGTAAGCCTCTGTACACATCTATCTCGGCAGTAGAAGACGATCAGTGCAGGGTGTGACGAAATTTCGGACGGCAGCGGGTGGGGGAAGGATGGAAAGTGGACAGAAAGCTGTAGGTACAGGCCCAGGGACCTCACACTTGTGTCTCATTTGTATACAATTGGATAAGGATTACTATAGAACTAAAGCACATATTCATAAAAAGAAGATACACAGTAGATATAAGGGTGCCGTTACACGGGGCGACATCGCCGCCCATAACAGAGGCGACATGGGGGTGTGGCCTATCGCCGGCGTCATCGCCCCTACGTCGCCTCATGTGAAGGGGTGATGTTGCCGGTGCCTGGAGGTCGCCTGGTTTCAGAGCAGTGCTCTGAAACCAGGCGACCATCATGTAACCAGGTGCCGGTGACCTGTCAGGTGATGGGAGCCATAGGCTCCCATTGTCCTGCATCGCCGCTGGGGTTTCCAGACACCCCGGCGGCGATGCCGCCTGACAGATCGCCGGCGCGGGGCTGGAGGTGTCGCCCCGTCTAAACTGGGGGCAGCGACACTGGCGGGAGCGGCAAGAGCGTGCGCGCCCCCACCATTCACCGCCGACATCTCCAGCCCCGTCGCCCCATGTGACGGGGCCCTAACACTCATTACATCAACCTCACATGGATGTGTTCGGTTTGTAGCACAGAATGTTGCTGACAGGTGCCCTTTAATAACATCTGTCTGGGGTACAATAAAGCCTTGTATATTCATGTTCTCTTTCCTCCTCCACAGATCACATGCCTCATGATGATTTATGATTCAGAGACGTCTTAAGAAAATTGGACTCAAAAGATATTTTTTCTATTTTTTTTTTTTTTTTAAACACGAATTGAGAGATTATGGGGAATTTTACTTTCATTGATTTTTACAGAATGTCTGCAGAACTGCTGAATGGCTTTTGGTATCAGGGTATTTATATTCTGGGACTAAGGGGTTTTGCTTCTTTTTTACCCTTAATTGAAGGATATTACAAAAATGGAAAGAAAAAAACAGCTACAAGAAGCTGGAAATTGAGTTTCATCTTCTCCTCCCAAAACCTGCAATGTGATTAAACCACTAAACCCATTATCATGAGTTCCCATGACTTCACTTATTACATGCAGGGAAAGGATCATATAGGTTCCGATCTGGTCAGAAGATACGGCAGCTTATTAATGAGGGGGATCGAATATGGCAGTGCCCACTTTCGTAACCAAATTTTTACTAAAAAGTTAAAAACAGTCTTCATTAAAAATAAAATGTGTTTGCAGACCTATGTGTCATGGTGGCATCAGACATCAGGATAGTTTGAACCTGCAGAGATATCACCATTCAACTATCACATAATTCTTTCTTTCCAGTTTATCCTATGAAATTGTGAAATTGACCAGAAAACAAAAAAAGAATTCGGGATCAGACTACGCAAAGTTTGTTTGTAGTCTGTTGCCATGGAGACGTATAGATTACAAAGAGCTGTGGACATCAGACATTTCATCAGTCTTTGGAGTCACCTTGTAGTGACCTGTGACACCAGATTAACTCCGAGACCCCTGTTTTCACCAAAGAAGCCATAATGCTCCGTGACTAGGACTTGTACCTGCTTGTTCGTCACCTGGATTAATGACATCAGGATTTACGGAAGATACGTCCGAAGGATCTGCTGAACATTTCCTTTAAATTAAGGATCACTGAGGGATTACGTCCTGGGATTTTCTGATTTCTCTATGTTTTAATAGCAGCTGCATGTATATAAGAAATAATATACGGTAGTGTGAAGTCATGAAAGGAATCACCGAAGGCATAATTTATGTATGTATAGATCCTCAGGGAGTAGCCATATCTCTATCTCGCAGTTGTCCAGGATTAGAAGAAAATGTTTGTTGTCTTCCCTTCACATCGCCCCCTTTTTTCTTTAGTCTCTGCCTGGTATTACAGCTCCGCCACAATCACTTGAAACAGGAAGGTGTGACTTTAGACTCCACCTTCACTATTACATTTGCAGCTAGGTAAACCCCTCAGAGTACCCAAGATATAGGTTACCTATAAAAAGGTTGTCCACCTTTTAGGGACAATTTTTTCCATTTACTTAAATGCAGGTATTTGGGTATAATAATCATCTTTGTAATTGGACTTCATTAAAAATTTTGCACAGTTTGGCTTCTACAAGACGTTTTGTGTCCCTTCACATTGTACTTTGATGTGGTCGGTGGTCATACATCAGCTGAGAGGAGCTCAGGAAAAGAGTTAAAAACTCTCCAATCAGAAGATCACAGTGGGCTCACTGATGGAGTCTTTGTTAACTCTATAAGCAGCCAGCAGTAAATTGTGCAACACATTTGTTATAGAAGGCAAACGGTGCAACATTTTTACTGAAACCCATTGCAAAAATTGTTTTTAGCCCCAAATACTTACATTTAAGTAAGAAAAGAAAATTTGGCCCCAAAGATGGACAACCCCCATGTGTCACAACATCTAAAGAGGCATTTTATAAATGTTTTTGGTTTTATGACTTCCCTCAGTGGGTTTATCATGGAGTCATGAGTCAATGGTCCATTAGAGAAATCCTTTATTAAAGGTTTAAGTGAGGGCTGTATCCGAACATCTCTGTTCCTCCTCACTGCATGAACACAGCGGTTGAGCACATGTCCCCCACGTTCAGTGTCTGCTGGGCTGGCGGTCAGTGTGTTCCCCGCCATTGTATCTCATTCTGGTGACATGAAGCTGCACAATACCTGCTTCCCTGCTGCTCTGTGCAAACTCTTCTCAGGGAAGAGGAAAATGGGGTATGGAACTACTTAATTTGGGCTAAAAAAGGGAAGTGTGTCAGTTCTTCAGGACATTGTTTGCACTAAAATTCATTATGTTAATGTCATCTTGTATTCAGTATTGTATGAGGCAATGATGGATCAGTGTTCCTAAAGCTGTATACATCAGAAAGATAAATGATATTGTCCAATATGCTTCTGATATTGGCATTAAAGGTCGTATCTTCAGGAGCATACCGCTCACCTGCCTCTGTAATTTCGGCTTGCCAGGTATGGAGGGCTGTGCGCTCTTGATGGCTGACAGGTCAGGTTGGCGGCATGGCTGCGCTGCTGGTCCAAATTATGCGCTATCCAATGCAGGCAGAAAAGGCAGATTGTCCTCTGAAGCTTCAAAGGAACGCAGAGATAGTGACACTGCCTGATCTAACAATCCAGTCTGCATCAGAGCATCGCTTACAAGGTGTATAGCAAAGAGCTTGCAAGTGCTGTGCTCCATGTCCAGGACATCGGCAAACGATTTGTTGATTGGTACCAGGTTTACATGGGTGAGTGATTGGCGCAAGTGTTCTTAGTGAACATTAATTAATTAATTCATTCATTCATTGTCTGCCCATGTGAAAAGTCCTTTTCTTAAAGTTTACAAAAACTGTTCATTATACACATGTAGTAAATGGTTCGCCCCGTCACATGGTGCCAGAAGTATGGAATAAATAACTGTTATATAGGTGAAGGGTAATGGATTAGTGAAGGACACAACTGTCTGCTGCAATTGGCCATTTGCACCACTTTAATTGTGTACTTTTAATATCTCTGACTAGCATTAGGGATCTGGCCAGTGAGGCAGTTTATGGGAAAAAATGATTGTTTTAATTTTTAATTTTCATTTAGCTGCTCAATTTTGGAATAAAAATGGAAATTGCTGTATTTTTGTTGAATGACAGAGTGGACTCTACTGTTCTGGTATAGGTTTGGGCACCGATGCAGTGTCTATGCGCAGCGGTCCTCCAGTCAGAGAATACTGTGAGGAGGGAGTTAGGGGTATTGTATTTTTTACATCCCTGCACTGCAAAGCCATACTTTAAATATTAGAGCCTTAAGGCCACGTCACACGAAACGATATCGTTGCCGATATCGTTCAAAAGTCACGTGTTCTGTGACGCTTGAACAATGTCGAAACGACATTGTTGTGTGTGACACTGCAAACGATGAACAATCAGTCGGCTGATCGTTCATCGTTTGATTTGAGGACAGGACCTCAAATCTATGGTTGGTCGCCCGGTGGACACACAGCATCGCTGCGTGCGACACGGGGTGACCGATAAGCCAGCTCCCAGCGCCTCTCTGCAAGCGCTGGGAGCTGGTCTCCAAGGTAAACTGCGGGTAACTAGGCAGCGCGCGCTGCCTAGATACCCGATGTATACCTTGGTTACCAGCCTACTCCGCTCACCGGCTGGTATCCAAGGTACACAGCGGGTAACTAGGGACCCTAGTTACCCGCTGTGTACCTTGGATACCAGCTAGTGAGCTGAGAAAGCTGGTAACCAAGGTATAAGTCGGGTATCTAGGCACCGCGCGCTGCCTAGTTACCTGTAATTTACCTTGGAGACCAGCCTGCTCCCGCTTACCGCGGCCTGGCAGCGGGAGCAAGACATCGTGGAAACAATATTTAAATCGTTTCCACGATGTCTCTGGTCCATTGATCGCTGGTGGGTCTGCTTGTGTGACAGCTCACCAGCGATCTTAACGATATTGTTAGTGATCGTGCGTGCATATGATCGCTAACAATATTGTTCTACAAATTGATGCGTGTGACGTGGCCATAAGAGGTCATATTGTGCTTCCATCTGATGCAATATGTAGAAATAATGCTTCCAGGGATGAATAGCTCCATAAATACTGCAGCCAAGAGGGAGTGCAGCTTCCATACTCTGCCGTACAGGCTCCTCCATGTACATCAGGCACTACTGACGGGGCCCTTATTCTGTAGATGGGTAGAGTTCCTCCCAACATGGAGACCTGGCCGACATTGGCCAGTCATGTCCATCTGATTAGAAGCTAAAACTACTATTCGGTTTGACTTAAAATCTCCTTTAAAGGGAACCTGTCATGTCCTTTTTTTTGTTTTTAAACTGCCCCCAATATTATTTAGATCATGCACTGTGCATCACTAACCTGGTTTACAAAAAAGGAAAAAAAATATATATATTTATCCTAAAAAAGCACTGTAAGATGCTTAGATGTTTGCATTATGTGCCTGCATGTTCAGTCATCGAGGTGGTTCTTCAGCTGAAATCAGTCAATTCAATCCGCTTTAGTATTGCTATTTTTTTAACGTCCCTCCCCCTTACATTGTCATATTGCTGCAGGTGCTAAGTACTGTATAGCAGAAATGGGTTAAGGACCTGTGGGGATGTCACGACCATGTGACCATAGTGCGTGAATTTGGCAGACACGACGTGAAGGACTTGTTGGCTTAACTCCGATTAATGTCACTTGTCCGTGACATCATCACAGGTCCTTAACCCATCTCTGCTGTACAGTACTTAGCACCTACAGCAAACTGGGGGGGGGAGGAGAGGGAGGGGTTGACTATGTTTATAAAGTAGCAAGACTGAAGTGGATAGATGTGACTAATCACAATCGCCAGCTGAAGGACCACCCCGATGACTGAATGTGCAGGTACATAATGCAAAAACCTAAGAATCTATAAATCTATATAACATTGGGCCGATTTATAAAAACAAAAAAGGAAATGACGTTGACCAAAACCATTAACAATCACCAGTAAATACAGGTCTCGATTTTCTGGGGATAACCATGTAACATGAGTGTCCTGGAGTAAGACTTTTGCACATTTATGTCTGTATTTTGTGAAAATGTAAGGTTTCAGTTTTCCATCTTTGTAGCCTGGACTGAGCAGATGGTTTGGATCGCCGGTGATACCTCCCTCTGTTTTCTGTATAGGACATTTATAACAATTATGTGATTTTTGTACTTTGCTTTGAATCTGAATGTTTCCATTGGATTAAAAAGGTTTTTTTTTGCTATTTCTGTCTGAGATCCATCACTGATTTGTTCACTGATCACACGGATTTTTGCTCACTTATTCCTTTAATAATGTACATTAATTTTTAAAGCAATTAATAGCTCTCTAGAAACAAAATAAGAGAAAAAAAGATGAGCAACAACCTAGATGACCACAATAATCAGGATTGTCATCCGCCCTAGTTCTACTGGTTAGATGAACCGTAGTGGTAAAATCTCCAAATTCAGACAGCTTGGATTATTAAATCACGATGTCCTTCAAGACAGCCGAGCCATATAACTAAGCAAGTAACAGATACAACTAGAGCCCCATACACATTAGGCTACCTTCACATTACGATTTTGAAGGGAGCCGATGCTGTCCGATAAATTCGGACAGCATTGGCTCCCTTCTGATGCCTGGAATCGGATGCCAAATAGGCATCCGATTCCGGCATTAAATCGTTGCCTCCCGTCTGAAGAAAAAGCAAACAAAAAAAAAGTATATGCCCACCTATCCCCGAGGCCCCCGCCGGCTCCCGCAAGCTCCCGGTGTCCTTGCGGTGTCTGCAGAGGTCTTCTTCATCTGTACAGGACCTGCCGTGATGTCACAGTCACGTGACCGCAGGTTGGTAACCTGCGGTCACATGACTGTGACATCACGGCAGGTCCTGTACAGATGAAGAAGACCTCTGCAGACACCGGGAGACGGCGGGGGCCTCGAGGATAGGTGAGCATATACTTTTTTTTTTTTTTTTTTTTTAACCCCTGCTCTCCGAGTTTGGAGCAGTTTTACTGTACTGAGCATGCTATCGCACATGTCCTATTCTAGACTGTCGATTGCTTTGTTGTCCCGGAGAAAATATATTTGTCGGCGACTGTCTCACAGAACACAGGAGCGCTGCTCCAACCAGGGCTGCTGTATATGGGAGAAACGACCAATATGACTGTTTGTCGAATGATCAGGCAAAGCTATTTATCTGACAGCCATCTAATGAGTATGAGGGCCTTAACAATGGTCTACACATTCAACACAAAAACAACTTGGGGACTTATGGTCAGCAACCCTTTTTACAAACGTTATTGTCCTAAGTGCTGGAAGTCCCACAACTTAGACTGTCGATGACTAGCAGTGATCTTTATGGAAAGTACAGCGGATGAAATAAATATTGAATACATCACCAAATTTCCAAGAAAATATATTTCTAGAGGTGCTATTGACATGAATTTCTCACCAGATGTCTGTAACAACCCATTCAATCAACACAGAAAAATAAATCAATGTATAGTTCATAAATGATGTGTAATAATGAAAAATTACAGAGGAAAAAAGTATTGAACACGCTTACTGAAACTTATTTGTTCAAAAACCTTTGTTGGTGATGACGGCATCAAGATGTGACCAGCATGAAGAAACTAGTCACATGCATTGCTCAGGTGTGAGTTTGGTTCATTCTTATTGTTCCATACAAACACTCTTCAAATCCTGAAGGTCCCGTAGGCTTCTTCTATGAACTCTGAGCTTTTAGTTTTTTCCAGAAATTTCTATTTGATTCAGGTGAGGGGATCTTGGCCATTCAAGCAGCTTTCTTCTCAAACACCAATTGCGAGTTTCCTTAGCTGTGTGTTTGGGATCATTGTCATTTTGAAATGTTCACCCTTATTTCATCTTCATCACCCTGGTAGATGGCACGAGATTTTTATGTAGAATGTTTCGGTACATTTGTCCATTTATCCTTCCTTCAATTATATGAAATTCGGCCGTGCCAATCTGCTTAAAACAGCCTCACACCATGATGTTTCCACCTCCAAACTTCACTGTTGGTATGGTGTTTTTGGAGTGATATGCAGCACCTTTTGGCTTTCAATGATAGTATGTATTATGGCATCCAAAGATTTCAATTAAGGTCTCATCTGAGCTGACTATATTTTCCCAGTATTTCACCGACTTGTCTAATTGTTGTTGAGCAAACTTGAAATGTGCTTGAACATTTTGTTCACCAATGAAGACTTGTATGGTGAGTGTGCATACAGGCCATGGGGGATGAGTGCATTACTTAATATTATCTTTGAAACTATGGTATTAACTAATTCATTTTTTTATAGCTCAGTTTTCTCCTTCGCCTCATTGGGGGACACAGGATGATGGGTTATGCTATTCTGCCACTAGGAGGCGACACTAAGCAATTGAAAAAGAAGCACAGTGGCTCCTCCCAGCAGTATATAACCCCCTGACTGGCACAGTTCAGCCATTTTTTTTGCTTCGTGTCTTAGGAGGCAAGACACTGTTTGTTTTGTTAGTTTGTTATTTTCTCTTTTCGCTCCCCAGACCCCACAGTTGGGGCTCTGGGTAGTAGCCTGCATTCAGACCGCCGCACCGTCCCTCCCCAGACCCCACAGTTAGGGCTCTGGGTTGTAGCCTCCGTTAGGACCGCTGCAACTGTCCCTCCCCAGACCCCACAGTTGGGAATCTGGCTTGCAGGAGATCTCCCTTGGCCTCTGGCCTCTGCAGCACAAGGAAGATGGATCTGCATAATGCTGCCCTGGGATGGATGGTCTGCTCCCCTGCCCCTTATGGGGTCCAGGGATGGGAGACGTCATGAGGTATTGTGCTGCGCTGCTCTCCAGTGCTCCCCTGTGGTCCCCTGTGCCCGCCGCATCCCCCGCTGTGTGCTCCGCGCCAGACCCCTCTCGGCCGCGGCCTGCTGCATTAATTTAGGCCCCGCTTCGGGCGATCCGCCCCTTCCCCACCCCGGTGATGATGCGGCCCGGCCAGGAGCGCCCCCGGCCAGCCCCTCGGCCTTTGGCGTCCACCCTGGACTCTGCATCACTGGGGTGTGTGGCCTAGCGGCTTCTGCTCCAGGGGCGGGGCCTATCATTTTTTTTTTCATCATTTTGGCGCTTCTTTACCATCTCTGGGCGCCATTTTCAGCAGCAGAGGGATCCTCAGTGTGGGCACAGTAGGAGCCCTGTAGGGTGACACAGAATTCTGGGCCAGCGCTTATTTCCAGCGACTCTCAAGTGACAGCGCTCAGCAGCGATCTATATTTCTGCTGTAGTCCTGAGCTGTTTGTGTGTGTGCTCAGCAGCGATTTATTCTTTCTGCTGCAGCATTACTCTGTCTGTTTGTGCTTCACATCCAGCAGTGTAAACGTCTTTGTGTAGCAGGGGGAGTTTTGCCATGATGTATGGCAATAATAACAAGAGGGCACCAAAGACATTTGCTGTGTATTATGCTTTTTGCACTGCATGCAAGGCTGCACTGCCATGCGGTTGTTCTACTCCGCTTTCGCCAGGTCTGTGCCTCTGTTTCCACTCATGCCCTGTGCCGCTGGTGAGGATACGTCCTCTAGTGGCCCTGCTACCCCCGAATGGGTGGTTGTGTTATCGCAGTCCGTGAGTCAATCTATACAGTAACTTTCTGAGACACTGATCCAGGCCCCTCAGACTAGCCTGGCTCCCAGGACAACCTCTTTGGTCGCGAGGAGACACATTCTCGGGGACGAGCTCGTACCCCCACTCTCTTCCATGATTCTGGTAGGAAGAGGCTCTGCAGGAGCTCCTTCACAGCCCCACATCACAGGGCTCTAGGGTCTCCCCTACAAGGAGCAGGTCCCATGAATCACGCTCGTCTGGTGAGTTCCGTGATTCGGATCCAGATCAGGAGGCTCCCTTTGATTCAGCCTCCTTTTGAGATAGCAAAGTCTTAGAAGCCAAACGGGACACCGGAGGGTCCACTCCGCTGACAAAAAAGGGTAACGGGACTCGATCGTCTTACGATTTCAAAATGTTAATCAGGCTGAGACCATGTTTCTGCAGAACTTCCTGAATGTCAGGGTGGTCTGAGAAGACTTTGAGGTCTTTTGGGTCTCTTAGAAGAGACCACTTGATCCGAGGATGTGACCGGGACTGGGTCAGCCTCTGACAGGGCCTGATTAACGGCCGAAACCAGGTCGTCCACCATGGCATCATTAGAAAATGATGCAAAAATGTAAGATATGAAATAAGAGTCAGAACCTATTACTTTATTTTTTTTAATATATATATATATATATATATGTGTGACTGACTGGCTTTATATCTATATCTCTATATCTATATCTATATCTATATCTATATCTATATCCTATATATGATATATATATATCCTATATATGTATATACTATTTATATACAAATAAGATAATTTTATAAGTAAATTGTATAACAAAGTTTTTAGCCATTTTTGACCTTATGAGCATTATAGCTAGATATTTTATATTACTATTTTTTTTTTTTTAACTTATTTAGAGCAGTGTTAATTGATGGACAATGCAGAGCAACTCTATGCTAATGATATGCACACACTTGAAAGCAATCGGCTAATGAGATAACCCTCACTCCCTTGAACTCAGACACTGCATGAGCTATATAAGGAGACACATGTAAGTGTTATGAATTTATATAACTGTACCTGAGGAAGACCCATTAAAAGGGTCGAAACGCGTTGTACTGCCCACTGTGATATACATTTTAAGAATAAAGGAAAATCTATTTGAACTCCAGGTCTCCTGTGGAAGCGCTGTACCAATAGACCGGTATACTTATTACTATACAGACGACAAGTGGGTTCGGGAATTGGGGTCCTTCGGCTACAGCATCGAGTTTCACACTCGCTCACCCAACCAGAAGATTCTTCCCTTCAAAAACAACGGCAAAGGCTCACGCCTTCTTTCAGGACATCGACTCTCCGGTAGGCGGGAGTCGTCGTCCCAGTCCCTCAGAACGAGCGGTTCCAGAGATTCTATTCGAATCTGGTTATCGTGCCCAAGAAGGACGGGTCTTCCCGTCCCACTCTGGATTTGAAACGGTTGAAAAGTTTGTTTGGGCCCGGCATTTTCGGATGGAATCTCTTCGTTCTGTCATTGCGTCCATGCAACAGGGGGAGTTCCTTTGCTGTTTACGAGGACCATTACCAGTTTGTCGCTCTTCCTTTCGGATTGGCGACTGCCCCACGAGTCTTCACCAAGGTCATGGCGGTTGTCATGACCATCCTGCATTCATGGGGAGTCTCTGTTCTCCCTACCTGGACGACCTGCTGATCAAGGGTCAGTCCTTTGAGGACTGCAAGGACAATGTCCGCGTCACGATAGATACTCTCATGCGCCTGGGATGGCTGCTCAATCTACCAAAGTCCTCGCCAACTCCGAGCCGCAAGCTCACGTTCCTGGGGATGGTTCTAGACACATCTTGGGGACTTATGCTTCTTCCCCAGGACA
The DNA here is from genome assembly GCA_033576535.1 of Allobates femoralis. Taxonomy (NCBI): domain Eukaryota; kingdom Metazoa; phylum Chordata; class Amphibia; order Anura; family Aromobatidae; genus Allobates; species Allobates femoralis. The sequence continues at coordinate 68,377,998 of JARQOC010000001.1, read as the reverse complement.
AGGCTCATTCCCTACGCTGTACAGTTTGGGCGCTTCTTCGGCCCCTCCCACACTCCTCCGGTTTGCAATGCGAGTTCTGGGAAAGATGGTGGCGACATTGAACGCAGTACCATTTGCCCAACTCCATTTCCAGCCACTTCAGTTGGCCCTGCCATCAGCCTGGATTCGCAGTCCGTTCACCCTTCATTGCACATTACATCTGTCAGCGGAAATGAGGCAGTCTCTTCAATGATGGCTGATCCCGTCATCTCTCGGGGGAGATCCTTTCTCCCAGCCCGATGGGTCGTGCTGACCACTGACGCCAGTCTCCTCGGCTGGGGAGCGGTATTTCGCCATCGCACAGCACAGGGTCGGTGGACTGTAACGGAGTCTTCTCTGCCCATAAATCTCCTGGAGATTTGGGCCATCTACTTGACGTTGCAAAGTTTTCATCGTCTTCTGAAGGGCCGTCACATCCGCATTCAGTCGGACAATGCTACGGCTATGGCATAGGTCAACCATCAGGGCGGAACCCGTAGCAAGTCTGCTATGCAAGAAGTGGAACCGATCCTCCTCTGGGCCGAGTCCTCCGCAGCGGTCTTCTCGGCTGTTCACTCCCGGGGATCGACAATTGGGTGGCGGACTTTCTCAGCCATCAGGGCCTTGCCTCGGGAGAATGAGATCTCCATCCAGAAGTATTCCACCAGATCTGCAGTCGCTTCGGGACTCCGGATGTGGATCTCGTGGTGTCGCGAATGAATGCACAGGTTCCCAACTTCTTTGCCCACTCCCGCGATCCGCCATCCCTGGGATCGTACGCTCTGGTCCACACTTGGACACACTTGCGTCTTCATTACATCTTCCCTCTTCTGGCCCTCATTCCCAGAGTGGTCCAGAAGATCAAGTTGGAACGCGTCCCGGTGATTCTAGTGGCTCCAGATTGGCCCAGGAGACCGTGGTACGCCGATCTCATGCAGCTCGCCGCAGACGTCCCATGGCGCCTGCTGGACCGTCCGTATCTTCTCTCCCAGGGTCCATTTTGTCAACTCAGGGGCCCATTGTTTGATGGCGTGGCCCTTGAGGCCCAGGTTTTGACTCGGGCGGGATTTTCGGAAGAGGTTGCGTGCACTACGGCCCACTGTATAGGAGGCCCTTGAAGGCCTGGGACCTGAATCTGGTCCTGGAGGTGCTTCAAAAGCCACCCTTCGAACCTCTCAGGGAAGCTTCACTCTGCCTGCTTTCTCAGAACGTGGTTTTCCTCGTGGCGATCACCTCCATTAGGCGAGTATCGGAACTGGCGGCAATCTCCTGCAAGGCACCTTTCCTCAAGTTTCACCAGGATACAGTGGTACTGCTTCCGGTACCGTCCTGTCTTACCAAGGTGGTTTCCTCTTTCCATTTGAATGAGGACATTTCTCTCCCGTCCTTGTGTCCGACTTCGTTGTACCACATTGAAAGGGCTCTGCACACCCTGGATCTGGTCCGTGCTCTCTGGAATTATGTCTATTGGACAGCACCTTTCAGGAAGTCGGACTCCCTTTTCGTCCTTCCAGAAGGGCACCGTAAAGGGATGGCAGCGTCCAAGGCCACTCTTGCCAGGTGGATTTAGCTTACCATTCAAGAAGTTAGAAGTTTATTCCCTACGTAATCTGACCATTCAGTCAGGTTTGCGTGCTCACTCCACTCGTGCGGTGGGTACTTCCTGGGCTATTTGGCACCAGGCTAAGGCTGAGCAGGTGTGCAAAGCTGCCAGTTGGTCCAGCTTTTACACTTTTGTGAAACACTATCGTGTCATACTCAGGCCTCAGCAGATGCGAATCTGGGTAGATGCATCCTACAGGCAGTGGCTGCTAACCTGTAGACTGTGCATTTCAGAATGTGGATGCTTATTCCCACCCAGGGACTGCTTTGGGACATCCTATCGTCCTGTGTCCCCCAATGAGGCAAAGGAGAAAAGGAGAATTTTGTGTACTCACCGTAAATTCCTTTTCTCTTAGCCTCTAATTGGGGGACACAGCACCCTCCCTGTGGCCCGTTGGCCTTGTTGTGGTTGGTGTTCTCTTGTTTATGTTCCTGGTTGCCTTGTCGGCTTAGGTAGTTTTCCTCCTACTGCTTTAGCACAAAACTGGCTGAACTGTGCCAGTCAGGGTTATATACTGCTGGGAGGAGCCACTGTGCTTCTTTTTCAATTGCTTAGTGTTGCCTCCTAGTGGCAGAATAGCATAACGCATCGTCCTGTGTCCCCCAATTAGAGGCTAAGAGAAAAGGAATTTACAGTGAGTACACAAAATTCTCCTTTTTTGGCCCTTGGACAACTCTTCTAATAAATATTTTCACTGCTCTGTCTGAAATCTGGTGGGGAGCCACCTGGTCCTGACTATTTATAGTAAAATGTTCGTTCTACATCCGAATTATGTCCCCTCAACAGTGCTAACTGGACCCTTCAGTAGTTTCATTTCTGAAATGCCATCAGTATATTTTGCATCAATAAGTTTGCAAATGTCTTAAGACCGCTCACTGGTTTTATCCGTCGTGAGATGTTTCTTGTGTGGTACCTTGCTAATGAGACACCTTTTTATAGGCCATCAGTTGAATCAAGTGATATTATTTTTCCATTAGTGGCAGGATTGCTTTCTAATTACTGAGAGATTTCAGCTGGTGTCATGACTTTCCATGGCTTTTTGCTTTCTTCTCTTATTATGTGTTCAACATTTTTCTCCCTGTGTCAGTTATCATTATTACATTTCACTAAATGTATGGACATCTATGCTTTGATTTCTTTGCCTGTGTGAATTGAATGGGCGTTACAGACATCTTATGAGAAATATATGTCAATAGCACCTTTAGAAATGCGTTTACTTAGAAAGTTGGAGACGTGTTCAGTACCTATTTGACCTGCTGTATGTATATAATACCATGCAGCTCCACCACAGGGATAACTGACTCAACACACATCAATTGGCCATCCATATAATGCACAAGTGTACTGGATCTTCTGGAGAACAAGGCTTTAAACAGAATTTGTTTCCCTCCTGAAACACTGTTTACTTGCAGATAAAGCGGTAATCAGCTGGTAAGTAGCATTTATATCATGTCTTGGGGAGTGATTACAGAGCACTCACAATGATGACCAGTGACCAGTAGCTCACTGCATACCCTGATTGGAGGTCAACAGTTTAACAGAGGATGTAACTTAATTTCTCACTGTAGCCTCCACTACAGTACGGCAGCCAGATATTAAATACTTGCGGTTTGCCTGCAGATTACCACTATGTCTGCAGGTAAGGGCCGCTTCACACTGCGGCGTGATCCAGTCCGGGTCTGTCCGGGAGTACCCTGACAGCCGCGGACCGGATCAGCACACAGGACTGGGGGGCTATTATGCCCTCCGGTCCGGTTTGCAGCACACGCAGCTGCAGCCGCTGACAGGTCAGGACCGCGGCGCCTGCGGTCCAGACTTATCAGCAGTGGGAACTGCGTGCGCTGCAAACAGGACCAGAGGGCATAATAGCCCCCCAGTCCTGTGTGCTGATCCGGTCAGTGGCTGTCAGGGTCCTCCCAGACAGACCCGGACCGGATCACGCCGCAGTGTGAAGCGGCCCTAAGAACCACTTCTGCTGGCCACAGCTACCCTTTAACTTAAAAATAGCCTTTAGAATCCAATCAAGGCTTCTAGTATTTTTCTGCAGCTTATCTATAGCAAAAGACAGGCACTGCCGGAGGGGAGCATAACCTAAAACTGATTGAACTCTGCTTGTCCCATCGTAATTAATGGCTCCATCAGGGATACGTCTGAATCTCCAGACAGAAGCCATGAAAGCGCCTAAGAAAGATTGCGGGCCGATAACTGTTTATCATTACTTTTCAAAGTTTCTAGTGGTAATTTCAGTCCATGTGTAATCAGAACCTCAATATGTCAATATTGTTTTATTACATTGTTAACACTAAGTAGTCCGTTCCGGTTCCCTGTTGTTTTCTGGTTAAGTAATGGGAGGATTATTTTATTGGCTGCTGTGACATAAAACAGACTACGGTCAGCAAAATGGTTTAACGGCACAACTGCATTTCTAATGAGCAATCACAAAGCCTCAGACCCATGCCGGCTGCAACACTTGTACTGGTTTGGGATTAAGGCAGTATTAGCATCACAAGCCCTTTCTATCAAAGTATTCCGTGCCGCGTGTTCAGGTGACAGTGACATGGCGGGACAATTGCTGCCTACCTGCACTGCCGAGCTCACACAATAACACATCACAGATACCCAATGCTGGAAAGCTGGAATTGTGACATTCACCTAATGAATATAATGGAAGTACATTTAATGCTCACATTTTCTTTCACAAGGTGAAGTGTAAAATAACAGTATTTAGAGAGATGAGAAGTAAATTATAGACCAGACACTTCTGATGCCTGCTGGATGGGCGAAACAATGGATCCTGAGCGGCGCACAGCCATAAATGAAGGTATGCCGTCCTCAAAGCTGGATATTTATAGCAATGCCAAGTCACTGGATGCTGAGTGTCACTTTTTGTGCATACACAGTATTGTAGGAGTTCACAAACACCTGAACAAAAAACTTCGGAAACTTTCTATTCATTTCTGTTGTAAAACTACTTTGCGGATGTTCAGTCTTTCAAGTGGTTTTTTTCTCCCTCTTCAGATTTTGAAAAAAGCCTGGTGTGGAAAAAGAAAGTATATGATACTTCTTTGGAGCAGATGCCATTAGAAGCCGCTCCAAACTAGGCACTGTCCAATCAGAAGGCTGCAAAAACTCCTTAGGACATGCAAAACTCCTCCAAAAACAGCCCGATAGGTATGGGTACATACAGTTCTGCTCTGAACCTTTGCTGAAAAAACGCTTTGAATAAAGAATGGACACATGCACTTCTAGGTTGAAAATGATTTTGTGTGCATATATTCAGGCTTTTGAGAGTCTTTTACCGCTAAACGTCTCTAAAGATGCCTTGTAACCATAAGAAGCGGCCTAACCATTCTTCGGGTGTTTTCCGCTTTGGAGACTCACAAAAAGAAATCCGCTTGGCGGCCAAAAATGTCAAAGAGGTGCACAGGAAATGTAGAAGAATATGCAAAAGAAACCAACCTTAATAGACAAGAAAAGCCTGTGTCCGTCATTATCTGGAAGAACTTGATGGCTTCACCTGTGTGTATAAGATGTTGTGCACATACACAAAGTAGGAGCGTTTCCTTAAACTGTTTCCACTAGAAAACTCAACATATTTAAACTGCTCAAAAAAATTGTGTGCACATGTCACTAATTTAGTGATAATAGGAATAGAAGTATCAAAAATGGAGAGAACTAGGGCAATTTTTGATATGTGCATGCTGTATTTACCATTAGTAGAAAAAGGGGACCCAGACCAAGTTCCCACACTTTTTTTTTTTATTATAAATTAAGGTCCAGGACTGCCTTCCAGGGTGACATGTTTGAATTTTTTACTCCTCTGGATAAATTATCCCAAAATCTCAAACACCACAGAAAACCATAAGGATTACTGAAGAATACACAGTAAGTAGTTGACACGCCCAGGGCCACTGCATCCACGAGGCGACATGAGGTGTCTGCCTCAGGCAGCAAGCCCTGCTAGTAGACAGGGGGCAGCATCCACAGGGGCGCCTGGTGTTAGTGCGGCCCCCTGCAGATGCCGCTCTTTCTATAGTCCAGGCCGCTCTTGCTGCGACCAGGTCAGTGGCATATCTAGGGGGGAGGGCGCAGCAGGCAGGGGGGCGCCGCTGTGCTTCCTGCTGCAGCACCCGCATGTTAAACCTCCCGCCCGCAGTGTGAGCCGGCTTTATTCTTCACAGAGCCCTGTGCAGGACCTGTGATGATGTCAATGGAGGGGAGGAGTGAGGGGGTCACATGATCAGCTCCTCAGTCCTGGATGAAGTGAAGTTTATGTCAGGAGGGATTCGATGTAGCAGAGCTGAGAGTGTACTAGGTGTATGGAGTGGAGCCGTGTGTACAAGGTGTACAGAGCAGAGCTGAGTGTGTACGAGGTGTATGGAGCAGAGCTGAGTGTGTACGGAGCGGAGTCGTGTGTACGGAGCAGAGCTGAGAGTGTACAAGGTGTACAGAGCAAAGCCGCGTGTGTACGAGGTGTACGGAGCAACGCTGAGTGTGTACGAGGTGTACGGAGCAGAGCCGAGTGTGTACGAGGTGTACGGAGCAGAGCCATGTGTGTACGAGGTGTATGGAGCAGAGCTGTGTGTCTATGGGTCGTGTGGAGCAGAACTGAGAGTGTACTAGGTGTATGAAGCAGAGCTGAGTATGTATGGGTGGGTCGTGCAGAGCAGAGCTGAGTGTGTACGGAGCATAAGGTGCAGAACCGAGTGTGTACGAGGTGTACGAAGCGAAGCCGAGTGTGTACTAGGTGTACGGAGCGGAGCCAAGTGTGTACTAGGTGTACGGAGAGGAGCCGAGTGTGTACGAGGTGTACGGAGCGGAGCCGAGTGTGTACGAGGTGTACGAACAGAGCTGAGTGTGCACTATGTGTACGCAGCAGAGCTGTGTGCGTGCAAGGTGTGTGTACCAGTGGTAGCCCCCTGCGGATGCCGCTCCCATTCCTATAGTCCCAGCCGCCTCTGCCGGCAGCATTCTTCTCCAGAGTCCCGGCTACTGCTGTCTGCCCTCTTCAGCTCAGCACGGCGGGGCATGATGATGTCATCACTGAGCTGAGACGTGCGGAGCGGGAGAGCAGATGCTGAGACCGGAGCAGCGAGGAGAGAGGTGAGTATTTACTTTTTTTTAATCAGTGAGTACACTGATGGGAAATATGTAATGTGCAATATAATATAGGAGAACAATGGGGGCCCATTATACTATATGGAGGACTATGGGGGTGCATTATACTATATGGAGGACTATGGGGGTGCATTATACTATATGGAGGACTGTGGGGCTGCATAATATATGGAGGAATTTGGGGGTGCAATATACTATGTGGAATACTATGGAAGGTGCATTATATTATATGGAGCCAATTATACTACATGGAAGCCATTATAATATTTGGAGGGCTCTGTGGGAGGCATAATAATACTTGGAGCACTACAAGGTTTATGACGGGCTATTTGAGGGCTGTGTTGGGGCCATTATACTGTACATAGGTCCATTATACTACATAGATGGCTGGGCGAGGGTCATAGTAAGGGATCATACTGTACTGGGGTAGTTGAAAGAGGTACAGTGGGGTCATCATACTGTGCATGTGGAGGAATACACTGTGGGGGATCATACAGTGTTTGTTGGGCACTTTTGTTGGCATCACACTTAATAGGGGCAATGAAAGGGGAATCTAGGGGCTTCAGTAGGAGAAATATTACTTTGTAAGGGCTAAAAAAATATTGGAATCTGAGAGTCCTCAGTGGCTGATACCTTTTAATGGCTAACTAGAAAGATGGCAGGCAAAGCAAGCTTTCGGGACACTGTGGCTCCTTCGTCAGGCTGGTAATGACACAAATTCTGAAGACACATACATCTACTTATATAATCCGCAGTTGGGATTTCGGGCGTTGTAGCCGAATCCCAACATGCTTTGCGCGGGACTGCGAGTGATGACGCGCAGCGTCATCACGAGCCGCAGACCCGCACTACTCTAAAAAAAAAAAAAATCCTCACCTCTACCCGAGCCCGCGCTGTCTCCCGCCGTCTCCCGCCGTCTTCTGCCGTGTTCCGCTAGGCTCCCGGTGGCTGTGCAGGCTCCCGGTGCCTGCAGTGATCTTCTGTCTACTGAGAGTGAAGGACCTGTGGTGATGTCAGAGTCACGTGACACCAGCTTACTCCAGGCAAATCGCGGGTCACGTGACTCTGACATCACCACAGGTCCTTCACTCTCAGTAGATAGAAGATCACTGCAGGCACCGGGAGCCTGCACAGCCACCGGGAGCCTAGCGGAACACGGCAGAAGACGGCGGAACACGGCAGAAGACGGCGGGGGCTCGGGGTGAGGTGAGCATAATCTTTTTTTATTTTTTTTAACCCCTGCCTTGCACGAGCGCACCACACACGCCTGTATACTCTGCCACCACACACGCCTGTACACTCTGCCGCCACACACGCCTGTACACTCTGCCACCACCACAGACACCTGTATACTCCACCACCACACACGCCTGTATACTCTGCCACCACACACGCCTGTACACTCTGCCACCACCACAGACGCCTGTATACTCTGCCGCCACCACACACGCCTGTACACTCTGCCGCCACCACACACGCCTGTACACTCTGCCGCCACCACACACGCCTGTACACTCTGCCGCCACCACACACGCCTGTACACTCTGCCGCCACCACATACGCCTGTACACTCTGCCACCACCACACACGCCTGTACACTCTGCCACCACCACACACGCCTGTACACTCTGCCACCACCACACACGCCTGTACACTCTGCCACCACCACACACGCCTGTACACTCTGCCACCACCACACACACCTGTACACTCTGCCACCACCACACACACCTGTACACTCTGCCACCACCACAGACGCCTGTATACTCTGCCGCCACCACCACACCTGCCTGTATACTCTGCCGCCACCAGCACAGACGCCTGTATACTCTGCCGCCACCAGCACAGACGCCTGTATACTCTGCCACCACCACACATGCCTGTATACTCTGCCGCCACCAGCACAGACGCCTGTATACTCTGCCACCACCACACATGCCTGTATACTCTGCCACCACCACACACACCTGTACACTCTGCCACCACCACAGACGCCTGTATACTCTGCCGCCACCACCACACCTGCCTGTATACTCTGCCGCCACCACCACACACGCCGGTATACTCTCCCACCACCACACACGCCTGTACACTCTGCCACCACCACACACACCTGTACACTCTGCCACCACCACACACGCCTGTACACTCTGCCACCACCACACACGCCTGTATACTCTGCCGCCACCAGCACAGACGCCTGTATACTCTGCCACCACCACACACGCCTGTATACTCTGCCACCACCACACACGCCTGTATACTCTGCCACCACCACACACGCCTGTATACTCTGCCACCACCACACACGCCTGTATACTCTGCCACCACCACACACGCCTGTATACTCTGCCACCACCACACATGCCTGTATACTCTCCCACCACCACACACACCTGTACACTCTGCCACCACCACACACACCTGTACACTCTGCCACCACCACAGACGCCTGTATACTCTGCCGCCACCACCACACCTGCCTGTATACTCTGCCGCCACCAGCACAGACGCCTGTATACTCTGCCGCCACCAGCACAGACGCCTGTATACTCTGCCGCCACCAGCACAGACGCCTGTATACTCTGCCACCACCACACATGCCTGTATACTCTGCCGCCACCAGCACAGACGCCTGTATACTCTGCCACCACCACACATGCCTGTATACTCTGCCGCCACCAGCACAGACGCCTGTACACTCTGCCGCCACCACCACACACGCCGGTATACTCTCCCACCACCACACACGCCTGTACACTCTGCCACCACCACACACACCTGTACACTCTGCCACCACCACACACGCCTGTACACTCTGCCACCACCACACACGCCTGTATACTCTGCCGCCACCAGCACAGACGCCTGTATACTCTGCCACCACCACACACGCCTGTATACTCTGCCACCACCACCACACACACCTGTATACTCTGCCGCCACCACCACACACGCCTGTATACTCCACTACCCACAGACCCACCTGTATACTCTTCTACCCACAGAGCCGCCTGTATACTTTACTACCCACAGAGTCACCTGTATAATCTCCTACCCTCAGAGCCGTCTGTATACTCTGCTACCCACAGACCCGCCTGTATACTCTGCTACCCACAGAGCCCCCTGTATACTCTGCTACCCACTGGCCCGCCTGTATACACACAATTCATTTCACCCTGCTCCCGATGCAATTGCATCGGGCCTTTTTACTAGTATATACATAAGCAAAAGAGAAAAAAAAACTGTTATAAGCTGTGGTAAATACGACAGGTGATGTTCAGCAGAGTAAGGTTAGGGTGGGGTAAAGGAGCTGGGAAAAGAGAAACCAAATTTGTAAGATAAGTGGAACAAATTGTATTATTATATGGTTAGTGGCCTGTGGAAACCTAAAAACACTTGAGTGAGTTGTGGAGAGCAATAAATGAAGCGAGAGAGTTCACATAAGAAAAGTCAAAAGTTCATAGTCCTGAAAATGAAGTCTCTTGGAGATGTGATCCTTTCAAATTATATAAAAACGCATGAATCTGTGATGTCCCCAAATGCCCACTCATTTTATATAAAATCCCATGAATCCATGTGATACATTTAATCTTGTTTTGAATGTGTCAAAGGTCGTTATCAATTTGTATTTCCAAATTCTTCTCTCTCTCAGTGATTTGAAGTTGCTTTTTAAGATGAGCAGTCCCGTATCGGTTTCACTGTGTTCAGGGCTGGGAAAATGTTTTGCTACAGGTAGGTCCATACACTTTTCTTTTATTGAGTGGCGATGAGAATTCATTCTTATCCTGAATTATTGCCCGGTTTCACCTATGTACATGCCACCTGTTGGGCATTTGGTACATATGATTAAATACACCACATTGCTTGTGGTGCAGCTGAAGTTACCTGGGATCTTGTAGTCCTGATCTCTCCTAGGAATCTTTATCTTGTCCGTTGTCATTATAGATGGAGGTTTTGCACTTTCTCTGGTTGCAGGGAAAGGTTCCTGTAGCTGTTGGAGAGGACAGGGCGCTTCTGACAATGTTTTTTAGATTCAGAGGTTGTCTAAAACACAAGAGTGGGGGATCCGGAAATATTGATTTTAGTAGAGCATCTTTTTGTAGGAGTGGTTGTAGTTTCCGTGCTGCTCCTCTTAGCACATCCAGACTTGGATTTTAAGTGACTATGAGAGAAACTGTTGTTTTCTTCTCTAATTTTGTAATGTGGGAGATGATTCCTTGATATTTTGGTCGCTCTTCTAATCTGGTTTTCATTTGCTCTTGGATGGTAGCCCTGGTTCAAAAAGGTCTTTCTGAGGTCCTCAAGGTGATTGTCTCTATCGGTAGGGTTGGAACATCTCCGATTGTATCTGATGGCCTGGCTGTACACAATAGAGTTTTTTATGTGTTTTGGATGAAAACTGTCCCATCGGAGATATGTTGGTCGGTCAATTGGTTTCCAGTACAGGGTTGTCTCTATTTCATTGTTCCGTAGCTTAATGATGGTGTCCAGAAAGCTGATTTCAGTGCAGGAGTGGTTAAGTTGATGGTGGGAATGAAACTGATTAAAGTGTTCATGGAACGTCTTCAGCTGTTGCTCAGATTCTGTCCAGATGATTAAAATGTCATCAATATAACGGTAGAAGGCCAGAGGCCTGATAGGACAAGAGGATAAAAAGTCACCTTCAAGCTTGGCCATGAAAAGATTTGCATATTGTGGTGTCATTTTGCTTCCCATTGCTATGCCAGTCTCCTGTAAATATATGTTGTCGTCAAATATAAAATAGTTGTGCATGAGGATGAATTTTATAAGCTTCACCACAGAGTCAGCATCAATCTCTGTGTTTTCCAGGAAGGTTTTGCAGGCATTTAATCCATCCTGGTGTGGGATATTGCTGTACAGAGATTCCACATCCATGGTGGCGAGGATAGTTCCTTCTGGTAGAGGACCTATTGCTGACAGTTTATTCAATAGGTGAAGTTTGGGAAACATGTAGAATGTGCCTGTTCTTGGACTTTCTGGCATCAGGTCAACAGCTCTTAAGGGCTGAAATGTTGTGAGAGATGTAACTATGTGACCCAGCCAAATATTCTTTTTTTTGGGGGGGTGCCCAATTTAAAGTTCTGCTCTGGGGCTCCATGAGTTCTATGATGCAGGATGCATTGTCCCTCTGCTGCAGGACTGACTGGCCATAACTTACACACCAGGTCCAGAGCCGCCCCTCGGTACATAGAGGCATCCAGCCATGTTTCTCCTGAGCAGCGGTTGGTCGGTGGTGCTCTTCCCCCTTCCCCCTCCCATATCCTTTCTTCAACCCAATAGGAAGGACCCTGTTATTAATTCCAGACAGCCCAGCGGCGCTTGTGATTGGCTAAGCAATTTGGGAGGAAGTGTGGTCTGTTGGAGGTGAAGCGCCATTTTACCAGCTTAGTGCAGTGGCGGCTTGTTGATGCTCAGACTGCAGGTCATTACCTGTGGTGTGTGGACGGTGCTGCATGGTGACATGTCTGACGAGTTAGTGCCAGGCAGCGGTTCAGAGTTTTGTAGGTGTGTGACAGAGGTTGGCAATCAGTGCTGCCTCCTGTGCTGTAAGGATGGCTCATTCCTGTTGTGCCTCCACACACAGTGCCCCAATTTAGCAGCCACAGGTCCTGTCGGATGACCGGCCGTGTCTCCTGACCCTAGTACGACTGCCTTCTCAGCGGATGTGTCGGGAGTTGGCCAAAGCTCCTCTAGATCTCATGGCCTCCAGTTCCTTGGTTGGAGCATAGAGTCTCCTCGTCACCTTCAGGGCCGATCCCCTGGTTCTCAAAATGCCCTTCCACTTCACTTCGGATTCGGGCTCATGGGTGGATCGCTCACTGCCCATGCCCCTAGGGCTCCCTCTGCCTCTCTGCAGTCTGCTCTTCCAGGATCCAGGACGAGCTCCTCGCTGCTCAAGTCCTCTGGACCCTCCTCCTCCCACTGCTTCCTCTCGACAGACCTTAACTTACTTCCCGACCTCCACCTTTCTTCCCTCCATCCCACTTACTGGGCCCTCCCTTTATCGGGTCGGCCCACCGTCCCTGGTAATGGGTGTGTTGGGTGCTTTTGTGGGTGTCTGGACTTACCATCCCATTTCCTGAGAACAGGATTACCACACCCCTGGGATGGGTACGGTATCCCTTTTTGGTGACCAGACCGCAGGGGTGCCACATAATCCTTTTATGTAGTCTAATACACGGATATGATCTCCTTATCAACATGCACTGTGAACATGAGTACAGCCAGTGTTTTATGGACAGTGGAAAGTCTATTTTTACAGACCTTCCGGAATTTCTGAATAATTGGCAACCCTGATGCCTTTCTTCACAGATTCTTTATTGGTAGTGATAACGGTGGCCCAATTTTATGTGTTATAACTTAAGCCCTACCATCTTGTTAGATGATGATTACTGATCACAAAGTGTCCCCCACTGTGACCCCCAGTGATCAGCTGTAATCTGTAGAAATCTGAAATACTTGTTCAATATCCCTATTGCTTGGTCATAGGGAAAAGTAAAGGGGTTTTCCTTGTTCTGAATAATGACGTCCTATCGCCAGGATTGGTCACCAGTATCATTTTGGTTGAGATCCAACTCTCAGCAGTATAGAACAGTACATTTAAGGCTACTTTCACAGCAGTGTTTTTTTTGCACTTGTGGCAGGTCAGGAAGTTTGCCTGATCTGCCAAAAGCTGTGATACTTGTGGCAGGATCATGGCAAGACTGTGTTCTGCCTAATGCATTCCCTATGGGACTAGCAGACATGTGCGACACTTGCGGTTTTGCTGTGATCCGGCACTTGCGAGTTAAAAAAACTCAGCTAGCAGTGGTTTTTGTATGTTGCCGCAAGTGCCGGATTGGCCGAAACACGGCAAAACTGTAAGTGCCTCACATGTCCACAAGTCCCATAGGGAATGCATTAGGCACAACGCAGTCTTGCCGTGATCCTGCCTCAAGTGTCCCGCCTTCCATGAGAACAGGCAAACTGCTGCAAGTGGTACAAACCACTGATGTGAAAGTAGTCCTATAATGAACTTTGTGTCATCAGGTCAGAATTAGAGATGGGAAACCTGTGGAAGTTTGGGTTTGGATGTTGAAGCTAAACTTATTTTGGCGATGTGTTTAGGACCCAAACTAGACCTGAACCTCATTGAAAGTCACTGGCAGTTTGGCTACCCGTCCACATACAGCCAGCCATAAGCTGAACACCTCCAAGGAGGGGATTTTTTTTGTATTTTAAAAAGAGACCACACCTCAAAATTTGTTTTTACACCCAGTGCGAGCCGATCAAACACTGCACACTCGGTGAAGCACAGCATTGCTCGTTCCGGTGCTTGGGAAACAGAAAGCACCCAAGCTCCAAACTGAACAGGTTCGCTCATCTCTAGTCAGAATATGGTGTGCGGTATGATGTGATATAGGATACTTTTACTGCCATAGTGGTCTGCAAAGCATAGCGCTATAAGCGGGCAGTGACACCGTATAAGAGATCACATACAGTATATACCTGTGTACATCAGCCTTAGGCCGTTGTCTTGACAGATCTGTATTTCATGGTCTGAATATAGACTGCAGTCTACGGACTGGCCACAGAGCTCCTCATCGGGACTCAGCACATGTATGCTCATGGGACAGTTGAGTTCAGGGGAGGAGACCTGTGGACAATCTGCACAATGCGTTTTGTACTCAGACTTTTAAACATGAATTTGAGAAGCCTTAATCAGCCATAGTTAAATGTCACTTCAGTGAGGAAGTGGACGAACTCTAGCGCCAATCTGAGGTGATGGCTTTCTGAATAGTCCTTTTTGTTGTTGAGGTCACGGCTGGCCTTTGGTTTATACAACTTGTTCAAGCCATACAGTGCACATCATAATGAAGTGGCTCCACATAGGCTTCAGATTTGTGACAACCATAAATTTTATTTGTAATATTATGCATGTCATTTGGTCACAGTATGACTGTGTATTTGAGCACAGGATGGTGGTGTATACTACATTCTGTAGCACGCTCCTATACATGGCAGTATATTATTTTTGCAGTGTAAGGGTGCCTTCACTCTGCGGCGTGATCCGGTCCGGGGCTGTCCGCGATGACCCTGACAGCCGCGGACTGGATCAGCACACAGGACTAGAGGGCTAATATGCCCTCTGGTCCGGTGTGCAGCCGCACGCAGCTGCAGCCGCTGACAAGTCAGGACCGCGGCGCCACGGTCCTGACTTATCAGCAGCGGGAACTGCGTCCGGCTGCACACCGGACCAGAGGGCATATTAGCTCTCTAGTCCTGTGTGCTGATCCAGTCCGCGGCTGTCAGGGTCATCCCGGACAGCCCCGGACCGGATCACGCCGCAGTATGAAGGCACCCTAAGTGTACAATCATGGTCAGCCAACAGTAAGAATGTGTTTTATGATCAATGTATGGCCCTAATATGTGGGCAACATACTGTGTAGCACTTTTTTCAGAATTGTATGACCATTCTGTATATTGTGGAATCGAGAGGCAGCAGGTAGTATTACTTGTAACATACACACACTTTCTGATTTTCTTGATATCCTTTCTTTTCGGAGGCTCAGACTTGCACCACGTCCTCGTCTCATGACCGTTCACATTCTGTTATTTCTTTGTGTTTTATTTTCGTTAATTACGGCTCATTTGCTTCTGCATTCATTAATTCCACCTTGGCGGAGGGCTGTAAGGGGAGGTCAGCCTGCAGCTGGGAGGTGTCATCTGTAATTTAAAGTTTATATTAAATGGAAATCATGCTGCGGGTTAAGATTTCCCCAGGGAATTTACTTAATCGTGCAAATCAAACTGATATCATTTAATAGTCACAAAGATCCGTCTGTGTCTGTCCTGGTAATTGATAACTTCTCCCAGGTGCTTTCTTGATCATTTAACATGTAATGTGGCAATAAAGGGATCTTCTGTAAAGTGTAATGTTGCATTAGATATAGAATTGTACATTTTATCTGCATCTTCGGGATACATAGAGTGGGTTACTGGAAGACAAGTTTTATTATGGAGCAATATCTTGAATGAATAAGTATTTTTATTATAGGTAATTGTTATAATTTATGTCATATTGTCACTTAATATCTTCATAATTGCATATAGAGGAAATTGTGAAGATCTGTAAGCTGTAAAGAAAAAGAATCTGGCCAAAAATGGCCTTCATTGAAGAATCGAAGCCAAAAAGCCACGACTAGACATGGAAACAAGGCCAAGCGACCCAACTATGCACATAAATCCAGGACCTGGGGTGCAGAAAAATGACAGCAAGTGCTCCCGACTGATGAATCAAAATGTGAAATATTTGGCTGTAACAAAAGGCAGTTTGTTACCAAAGGGCTCAAGAGAGTATCACAACAATGAGTGTCTACAGGCAATAGAGAAGCATTGGGGGGGGACCATGCTTCTTTGCAAGTTTGGAGTTGCATTTAAGCAAATGGATTTGGGTATTTAGTCAGGATTAATGGTGTCCCTAATGCTGAGAAATATCCAACATGCAACCATCAGGATGTATTCTACAGCAGGACAATGACCCCAAAGAAGCAGCCATTGTCGTGAAAAACCTATCTTTAATGTAAAGAAAAACAAAGAGTTTTCTGGAAGTGATGATATGGCCCCTCAAGAGCATCAAGTCTGGGATTACATGAAGATACAGAAAGATTTGCACAAGTTTCATACACAGGAGATTTGTGGTTGGTTTTCCATGATAGTTAGGAAAATCATCCTTTCAAGTTTCTTTAAAAACTGTGTACATAGTGTACAAGTGTGTACATAGTATAAATTCTTCTATGTTGAAATCAAAGGGTGGTCACAACACATAGTGGTTTGATTTAGATTTCTTTTACAGGGATTATCTGTGATTTAGGTTTTTTTTTCTATTGGGTTAAGAATTTAGAGGTAGGTAGTTTCTAACTACCTGTCTGTTTTTCCCTGGCTCAGGCGGTGACTCTCCTGCTTGGTTGACCTTACCCCAACAGAGCAACTCTTTCTCTTCCTCTCTGTCGACCAGACATCACTGCTGACATAATACTGACTGACAGCCAACTAGCAGTTGAGCAGGAAGGATTCGTCTGTCAATCAGCATGACATCAACAGATTGGATCTGAAGAATGTGCTCTGTTGATGTGACGTCAGCTGGAGAATCATGAGCAGAAGCACACAGTGTCCACTCTGAACAATTACTGATTGTCAGAGGGCATAACAGGCAGGCAGTCCGTTACTACCTGTGGAAGGTCCTTTACACAGAAGAAGAAAAAACCCTAATGGTACCTTTACACGCCGCTACAGAAGGTTAGAAACAACCGGGTGTCGGAGACAATTGTATCTTGCACCGTCAAAACACTGCGCGGTAGCGGAGTGTAAATCAGGTTGTTGCCACCGGTCACTGTCGACACCTGTTTTTGGGCCATGCTCTAAAACAGGTTGGTTTCATCCCAATGGTAGCGGCGTGTAAATGAGGAACAGGAAGGTTTTTTGCGACACCTAGTGAACTCCCTGGGGCGTGACACAGCCTCCGGGATACCGCCCCCCTTCAGCGATCATTGGTGGAAGCTCCTGCATTACGATTGGTTGTCCCTGCATAGGGCGGCATATTTAAGGAGCTGACCAGTCACACTACACAATTGCAATAGCATCATGTATTAGCCAGCCTTCCTGCGCAGGCTGGCCAATCATGATGCTATTGCTTTGTCCAATCACCGTACGAGCGTCTCGTAATCCACAACTCTGGCACGCCTATGTGTTGTCCCTGCTGCCCCAGGTCCTCCCATATTACCTTGTGGTAGCGGCATGTAAATGAGGGAAGGTGCTCTACAGAAGGTAACCTGCGGCACCCGTCGGTGCCTCCAGGGATAGATTACATCTTCTGTAGAGCACCTTGTAGCGGCGTGTAAAGGCGGTATCAGGTACCATTAGGAACCGTTGAAACGTGCACGTGCACATGAGACACCCGGTGGTTTCTAACCTTCTGTAGCGGCGTGTAAAGGTACCATAAGTCCTCCTAGATAACCCATTTATTTTATAAAAAATTGCTATTAATACTTCTGGTTTTTAAAGAAAATGTGGCAGATTTTTAGACCCCAAATTAATGTAATCACAGTAAATTACTTTTAGTCCCGCGCCTGCCACTTCCTATCACCAAAGAATCCCAACAGCGAGCACATTGCCCACTGTTAGGATTTAGAGGTCTGCAGTCACAGTGTGTCTGCAAAGCCTGGACAACCCTCTTAAACTTAAACTGCAGATTTACAGATAGCAAAATAAGATAATATACACTTTATTAATCCCAGGGTAAATTACAATATCACAGAAGCAGAGCAAAGACATGAATTACAACATAGCAGTAGACAATTGACGGCAGGTTCCTCATACATACATGTTCGTGGCAGGTCAGTACCTTATACGATAAGAATATCAATAATACTCAGATCACGTTGATGATTTCGCACTAAGGTGATTGTTGTACAATCCCATAGCAGTCGGCACAAGTGATTTCCTGTATTTTTCCTTCTTACACCTTAGTAGAATTAGCCGATTGCTGAAAATACTAGGATAGACTTTTTAGCAGTTCAGTAATTTATACATATAACTTTTTCCTGCATTTGGAGAAATTTGATGTATTGCATTCAACTAAAATGGAAGTCATAAAGGCAGCCCCCTACTACAGTATGGGGTCATATTTTATTTACCAACATACTAAAAAGTAATTAAAAAATAAAGGTGCTACTAATAAGGGATGGTAAATTGATTAAGAATCTGTGTGCTTTCTGTCTGTCAGGCTGTGTTCATTGGTTGCGTTGTTTGCCATGATCGCTGAAAACATCAATTTGCAGTGATTTTCCAAAAACATTGCATTTCCACTATCACAGCAAAAATAGTGAATGAAACTGTATAAAATACTTCTATTAGTTATATACCGTATATATATAAATAAAATGATATATTATGGAACTTCTTTTTCTTGATCGATGTTGTGATGTTATTCCTCCAAGCAATGTTTAACATAGGAACGCATAGTGCTTGCGTTTGCTGCGTTCGGGTGCGGATGTGAAAGATATCTGCTCCCTCCACTTTCTGGCTCTGAAGGTGGTTTTGCTAGTGGCTATCACTTCTCTTCGCCGAGTGTCTGAACTCTCAGCGCTTTCTTGTAAGCCACCCTTCCTGGTGTTCCATCAGGACAAGGTTGTACTCCGTCCGGTACCGTCATTTCTTCCTAAGGGTGCCTTCACATTTGCGTATGTGAACGCAGCATATGCTGCGTTCCCATACGCAGTCAAACGCATGCGCACTGCGTTCCTATGTTTAACATAGGAACGCATAGTGCCTGCGTTTGCTGCGTTCGGGTGCGGATGCGGAAGATATCTGCTCTCTCCAGGGTCCCCCGTCCGCACCCGGGACGCAGCATGTTGCATTTTTTGTGCGCTCGGGGACCTTGGAAAATCAGCAAGCTTCCCCAAGCGCACAAAGAATGCATTGGCATCAATGGGTCCGCAGTGTTCTGCTCTTGACAGCGCAGGAGAACGCTGCGGACCCATTGAAATATCTCCCGGTGGCTGCCGGTGATGTCACCGGAGATCACCGACTGCCACCGGGAGATCAGCTGAGCCCCTGATGATCTCGTCCTCCCCGCCGCCGGTAAGCTCCGGGACATGTCAGTGGGGTTAAACAGCTGATGTGACAGCTGTTTGAATCTTCCTGCGCCGACATCTCCTCTCGGTGTCGGCGCAGGAGATTCAAACAGCTGTCACATCAGCTGTTTCTCCCCGCTGGCACGTCCCGGAGCTTACTGGCGGCGGGGAGGAGGAGATCTCCGCCGCTGATCTCCGCCTCCGGCCCGCCCCCGGAAAACGCTGATTGGCTGCCCGGGCTCCACAGTGATGTGTCCGCAGGCGGACATTCTCCGCTGCGGACACATCAAATGACCCTGCTTTGCACTGCGTTTGTGTCTGCATGCCATCAGCATGTAGATACAAACGCAAATGTGAAGGTAGCCTAATATGGACTAGTGATGAGCGAGCACTACCGTGTTGGGGCTTGTGGATGGACGCAACTCGAGTCCCGAGTATAATGGAAGTCAATGGAAAACTCAACCATTTTCCAGGGAAGATTGGACGCTTGGATGGACACGACTTGAGTACTAAGTATAATGGTAGTCAATGGGAAACTCAACCATTTTTCTGGAAGGTTGGACACAACTCAACTACCGAGTATAATGCAAGTCAATGGAAACTCAAACATTTTTCAGGAAGATCTTCTGAAAAAATCCTAGAGTTTCCTATTGACTTCCATTATTTTTGGTACTCAAGTCGCATCCAACCAAGCATCCAATCTTCCAGAAAAATGGATGAGTTTCCCATTGACTGCCATTATACTCGCTACTCAAGTTTCATCCATACGAGCATCCAATCTTCTGGAAAAAAGCTTTAGTTTCCCATTGACTTCCATTATTCTCTGTATTCAAGTCGCATCTATCCGAGCGTCCAGTCTTCTGGAAAAATGGATGAGTTTCTCATTGACTACCATTATATTTTGTACTCAAGTTTCTTCCATCTGAGCATCCAACCTTTTGGAAAAATGCTTCAGTTTCCCATCGACTACCATTATATTCGGTACTCAAGTCCCGTCCATCCGAGCGTCTAATCTTCTGGAAAAATGCTTTCGTTTCTCATTGACTTCCATTATACTCTGTAGTTGAGGCGCATCCATCCGAGCATGCTATCTTCTGGAAAAATGCTTTAGTTTCCAATTGACTTCCATTATACTCTGTACTCAAGTCCCGTTCATCCAAGCGTCTGATCTGCTGTAAAAATGCTTTAGTTTCTCATTGACTTCCATTATACTCTGTACCTGAGGCGCATCCATCCGAGCATGCTATCTTCTGGAAAAATGCTCGAGTTACCCATTGACATTTCAGGAATGGTAACAGATCCAATCGCCATGTGGTTGGTGGCCAGGGGTGCACCAAGCCCCTCCGCCGCCTGAGCCGCGGCACCGATTACGGGGGGGGGGGGGGGTGCTGGTGGAGCCCAGCACTGCCGCCCCCCTCTGCCGCCCGAGCCGCCTGTACCGCGGCACCGGCAATATTGACGGCCGCGGCCGTGAGTACCGGGGGGGGTGCTGTTGAGCCGTGGGCGCCTCTTCTGTCCCTCTCCCCGGGTCGCGCCGCTTACCTGCGGTGCGCTCGGGGTGAGCGGCCGGCGCCATGACAGGGGGAGGCTGCGTGCATGAGGCGCCGCTTCTGCACTGCCGCTCCCCCTGCCGGCTGCCGCCTGAATGACAGGGCTCACCTTGTCCAATGGACGGTGCGGCCCTGTTGGTGTTCCCAGTATGGCTGCTCATCCCTATTAATTTTAATAGGCCGAGGTTACAATGTGCAGCGGTGCCAATCACTGCCACATCTACTTTAGCACAGAATAAACAATTATTACAAATTCCTGGAACACTCCTTCTCAGTTGAACCTTTTCCTTTACATCTTTTGATATTTCTCCTTTAAGAATAAAACAAGGAGGAGATGATCACCTCCATCAATCTATTGTGGCACCGTATTCTCGGCCTCTTTTATCCTCCTATGAAAGCCTTTCTGTATTAAATGAATGAAATGTACAACCATAATAACATTACATTGCATCCATTGTATTAAAATATTGCTATTCCTTCTAATTAAAAAAAAAGATCTAATTTATATTTGCCCTTAGATTGGCCTTGGTTTTTTGAAAAGTGCATTAAATGGAAATGTCATCAATACACAATATAATAATGTACTAGGCGAATATTAATTCCTTTCTGGGCCGATCTATCAGAAAATCAATGTGCCTATTTCCTGTAATGTCGTTCTATAAAGGGGGGCGCGGATCATTTTGCTTCATTATTGTTCAGGGATAATTGGAACAATATCAGGCGCCACATTCGTTGCCATTCTAATATAATTGCTGATGAGACGCTTAGATGATGAAACGTGTGACCGAATCTTGTAATTTTTATATGTTGTTCTATGGTTGACACAGAAGTTTATTACTTAAGCCAACATTACTCCAGACAATACTGTTCCCAGAGTGTAATGCACCGTACTGTGGAAACAGCGGGGGGTGCAGGGGCGGACCTACCGTGGTGCAGCTGGTTCGGCTGCACCAGGGCCCCGACCGGCTAGGGAGCCCCTCAAGCCTGCAGTGGGGCCCCCAGCCGACCCTCATAACCCAATGTCAGAGGAGAGTCATTGAGGGAAGCTTCCTGCTGCCCTTGCCTGATCTCGCCCATCCTCTCCTCTTCCGCCCCGGCTCCACCGCATTTGGCGGTTCAGCGCAGGTAGGAGACCACCAGCACCATCCCCGCCCCCACCAGCTCCTCGCCGGCGACCACCAGCACTCCATGCCGGTGACCACTAGCACTACCCCCACTAGCACCCCCTCCCCTCACTATGGCTGCACCAGGGCCCTCTGGGATCACAGTCCGCCACTGGGGGGGGGGTGCTGTGTGATCTCATATAGTACATAACATTGCATACTTAATTATTGCCAATAAGCAAAATAAAAGCCCTGAATTGTCTTCACGTGATAAAGGGAGTCTTTAAGCACAATGATGGCTGTTCAAACCAAGCATAGGTGCTCTGTGCATTGTACCACCCTACTTGGAAAGACAGGAAAGAGAACATACTGTAGTGCACATAGCGAGCCATGGCAACTTTTATTTTATGTTAAGACAGTAATGTAACCTCACCCAGTCCCTTATATGTGCACACAGAAATACAGCTCCTATTGGAGAGTAGTCTTCCCACAAAGCATAGTATTGCTTCCATGGTCTTCACAGCCCCCCTACACAGAGTATGAAGTCTCAGCAGCACATACCCTCACTCACAAAAATCAGGAAAAAAGCCAACACCACCAGAAAATAGCTTGCAATAAAAAACGTGCAAGTGCACATATTCCTTCCAAACTGTATAATATTATCAAGTTGAGATATTTGGCAAAATATTGGTCAATCTTTTGAACCACCCTGCCACGTAAATGTCATCAGGGTGGTCCTACTCTATATATTTTTATTTTAATTGTGCCATGTGGCCTCCAACATACATATAAAGTGGACCATATATAGCAGCATTTACCTGGTGCATCTCAAAAACCCACTCCCATGCTACCAGATTGGTGCAAGTGAATAAAGGCAACACAGGGCCCTGCACCTGCAGCTGATGCCACATATGCCTGGGCATTTCAGAATTAACCCTCACCACACCACGCCAGCACTCATGAATAAAGACGGTGCCCGTCCAAGCAAATGGAGCTTGAAATAAACTGAGCCTGAGGGCAGAGTAAGGCTAGCTTCACACCATGGTTTTTGTCTGTCTGGGTGGATCCTGTTTTTTGCAGGACCACCTGGACAGAAATGGACAGGACAGGATGTGCAGAAAAGTATGGCCAAATATGGTCTCAGATCCTGTTTTTTGTCGGATTCATTTGCTGACGCTGTCCATGGTCCTGAAATCTGCCACTGTGTGCTCTGTCACTGTCCTTGGTGCTGAATTCACAGACTGTGCATGAAATACTACTGTCCATGGTGCTGAATTGTGGACAGCAGGATTTCAGAGCATGCTCTGTGTAAAAAATACGGATCCGGGAAACGATCCGATTGGCGCCCATAGACTCCCATGTTATAGGCGCCGAATCGCCCTGGATCTGGGACTGTCCAATTTTTTCACCAGAGCAAAAAACCACTGCAAGTCTCCAATTTTGTGCACGGTGAAAATCCAGACAAAATAAGATCAGGCACAGAAAACACAAACTGGACAGAACCTGATGCACAAAACTGTGGTGTGAAGCCAGCCAAATATTACAGAATGTGAACAGTTACCAAGAATTGTTTTTTTTCCCTTACCGCACTCACTGAAGGCCGGCGCCGTCAGCATCTCTTCTGAGCTGACACAGCCGCATGTCTGGCAGGCTGACTTCCGGGGCCGCGGGCAGCATGGAGAAGAAGATCTTGGAGTAGGGGACACGGCTGCACATCAGGTGAGTGGTCGGTGTTCTCTATATAGATGTGTGTCCCTGTACAGGGCTAGTACTGGTGCACTGGACTGGTACTGGTGCACTGGACTGGTGTACTGGGCTAGTACTGTTGCACTGGGCTGGTACTGGAGCCCTGGGCTGGAACTGGTGCACCGGGCTGGTCCTGGAGCACTGGGCTGGTACTGGAGCCCTGGGCTGGAACTGGTGCACCGGGCTGGTCCTGGAGCACTGGGCTGGTACTGGTGCATCGGCCCGGTACTGATGTCCTGGGTTGGTGATGGTGCACTGGGCTGGTACTGGTGTACTGAGCTGGTGCACTGCGCTGGTACAAGTGCACTGGACTGGTACTGGTGCCTTTGTCTGGTACTGGTGTACTGGGCTGCTACTGGTGGACTGGGCTGGTACTAGTGCCCTGGCTTGGTAATGGTGCGCTGGGCTGGTACTGGTGCTGTGGGCTGGTACTGGTGCACGTGGCTAGTACAGTGGGCTGGTACTGGTGCACTGGGCTGCTGTAGTGGGCTGGTACTGGTGCAGTGGCCTGGTACTGATGCCCTGGGCTGGTGATGGTGCACTGGGCCGGTATTGGTGCACTGAACTGGTACTGGTGCACTGAGCTGGTGCCAGGGGCGTATCTAGGGGGTGCAGCCGGACCTTTTGCACCGGGCGCCGCTTAGCGGGGGGCGCCGGCGGCACTTCCGCTTCCGCGCCCGTCTGGGGCCGCGGGGGCCACTGGGAGACTTGGTGCGGGGTGACCGCAGGAGACCCCGGAAACTGCATCACTAGTGGCGGTGCCACCAGTGTGTGATCGGAGGACGGAGGAGAGACGGCCTGGACGGGAGACAGCAGGGGTGAGTGACCGAGAAGCCGGGGGAGAGGAGGGGTGGGCAGCAGGGGTGACTGACCAGGTGAAAGTGCCCGTCCCCGCTTGGTCCTCCTCCTCCTACCTTGGGGGTGGTTGGTGGGGGGCGCCAAATAGTCTGTGCCCCGGGGGCCATAATTGCTTCACACTGGCTGGTGCACTGGATGGTACTGGTGCACTGATGGCTGATGACTAATGCTCTGGCCTGGTGATGGTACATGGGCTGGTACTTGGTTGCACTGGGACTGGTACTGGTGCACTGGGATGGTACTGGTGCACTGAGCTGGTGTACTGGATCCCTGGGCTGGTACTGGTGCACTGGTGGTACGGGAGCAATGGCTTGGTACTGTTTCACTGGGCTGGTACTGGTGCACTGAGCTGGTTCACTGGGCTGGTAATGGTGACTGGATGTACTGGTGCCTGGCCTACAACTAGTGCACTGGCTGTATGGTGCACTGGCTGGTACAGGTGCACTGGAATGGTACTGTGTACTGGTGCTACTGATGCACTGGGCTGCTATTGGTGCAGTGGACTGGTACTGGTGCCCTTGGCTGGTACATGGGCTGGTACTAGTGCCTGAGCTAGTGCACTGGCTGGCTAACTGGTGCACTGGGTTGGTATCGGGGCACGGCTTTGGTACTGTTCACTGGGCTGGTACTGGTGCACTGAGCTGGTTCACTGGGCTGGTATGGTGGACTGGGACTGCTACTGGTGCCTGGCCCACAACTAGTGCACTGGGCTGGTATTGGTGCACTGGGCTGGTACAGGTGCACTGGAATGGTACTGTGTACTGGTCTGCTACTGGTGCACTGGGCTGCTATTGGTGCAGTGGACTGGTACTGGTGCACCTTGGCTGGTACAATGGGCTGGTACTAGTGCCCTGAGCTAGTGCACTGGGCTGGTACTGGTGCACTGAGCTAGTGCACTGGGCTGGTATTGGTGCTCTAGCTAGTGCACTGGACTGGTACTGGTGCCCTGGCCTAAGAACTGGTGCACTGGGCTGGTATTGGTGCACAGGGCTGGTACAGGTGCACTGGACTGGTACTGGGTGTACTGGGCTGGTGAGGGTGCATTGGCTGGTATTGGTGCAGTGGGCTGGTACTGTGCACTTGGCTGCTACTGGTGCACTGGGCTGGTGATGGTGCACTGGTGCTGGTACTGGTGCACTTGGCTGGTACTGTGCCTGGTCTGGTACTGGTGCACTGGGCTGGTGATGGTGCACTGGGCTGGTACTGGTGCACTTGGCTGGTACAGTGGGCTGGTACTAGTGCACTGGGCTGTTGTAGTGGACCAGTACTGGTGCAGTGGCCCGGTACTAATGCCCTGGGCTGGTGACGGTGCACTTGGGCTGGTACTATGTGCACTGAACTGGTACTGGTGCACTGGGCTGGTACCGGTGCATTGAGCTGGTACACTGGGCTGGTACTGGTGCACTGGGCTGGTACTGGTGCACTTGGCTGGTACAGTGTGCTGGTACTAGTGCACTGGGCTGTTGTAGTGGACCGGTACTGGTGCAGTGGCCTGGTACTAATGCCCTTGGCTGGTGACGATGCACTGGGCTGGTACTGGTGCACTGAACTGGTACTGGTGCACTGGGCTGGTGCCGGTGCATTGAGCTGGTACACTGGGCTCGTGATGGTGCACTGGGCTGGTACTGGTGCACTGGGTTGGTACTGGGGCACTAAGCTGGTACACTGGGCTGGTACTGGTGCACTGGGCTGGTACTGGTGCTCTAGACTGGTGATTGTGCTCTGGACTGGTGATGGTGCTCTGGACTGGTGATGGTGCTCTGGGCTGATGCTGGTGCTCTGGACTGGTGATGGTGCTCTGGGCTGATGATGGTGCACTGAGCTTGTGATGGTGCACTGGACTGGTGCCTGTGCTCTAGACTGATGATAATGCTCTGGACTGGTGATGGTGCTCTAGGCTGATGCTGGTGCTCTGGACTGGCGATGGTGCTCTGGGCTGATGATGGTGCACTGAGCTGGTGATGGTGCACTGGGCTGGTGATGGTACAGTGGGCTCGTGATGGTGCGCTTGACTGGTGCTTTAGAATGGTGCTAGTGCTCTGGACTGGTGATGGTGCTCTGGGCTGATGCTGGTGCTCTGGACTGGTGATGGCGCTCTGGGATGGTGATGGTGCTCTGGGCTGATGCTGGTGCTCTGGACTGTGATGGTGCTCTGGGCTGGTGATGGTGCACTGGGCTGGTAATGGTGCTCTAGACTGGTGCTCTAGACTGGTGATAGTGCTCTGGGCTGGTACTGGTGCACTGAACTGGTACTGGGGCACTGGGCTGGTACTGGTGCATTGAGCTGGTACACTGGGTTGGTACCGGTGCACTGGGTTGGTACTGGTGCACTGGCCTGGTACTGATGACCTGGGCTGGTGATGGTGCACTGTACTGGTACTGGTGCACTAGGCTTTTGTAGTGGGCTGGTACTGGTGCAGTGGCCTGGTACTGATGCCCTGGGCTGGTACTGGTGCACTGAGCTGGTACACTGGGCTGGTACTGGTGCACTGGGCTGGTACTGGTGCTCTAGACTGGTGATAGTGCTCTGGACTGGTGATGGTGCTCTGGGCTAATGCTGGTGCTCTGGACTGGTGATGGTGCTCTGGGCTGGTGATGGTGCACTGAGCTTGTGATTGTGCACTGGACTGGTGAGGGTGCACTGGACTGTTGCCGCTGCTCTAGACTGGTGATAGTGCTCTGGACTGGTGATGGTGCCCTGGACTGGTGATGATTATCTGGGCTGATGATGGTGCACTGAGCTGGTGATGGTGCACTGGGCTGGTGATGGTGTACTGAGCTGGTGATGGTGCACTGGGCTGGTGATGGTGTACTGAGCTGGCTCAGGATTATATCAGTTGGAAAATTGTGAGTAAATGTGGGGAAGTTGCTAAAAAAAATACTTTCCTATTCAAGCCCCCATTGCTCCAGCATCACCAGGCTGGAGTATGCTATACAGAGCATAATAGAAGCCACAGAGTGCTATTTGGAGGATGATATAGGGAGACTAATAGAGGCCGCAGTATGCTATATGGAAGATAATTGAGACTGCAGTATGCTATACGGAGTGTACTAAAGGCTACATGATGCTATATGGAGGATAAAAGAGGCCACAATATTCTACATGGAGCACAATAGAGGCCACACAAACATTAAATCACCTTGACTGAGAGAACATCCCTTTGGCTCCTGCCTGTAGAGCTCAGCTTCCTCCCTCAATAGGTGGGGGCCCGTAGAGAGGGGGGAGATCATACATCCCTGTGGCTCATGTAGAGTTCAGCTCACCCACAGTCTTTGTGCCCGCTAGTCCTCTGCAGTACTTTATATGCTCTCAGTGTCTTCTGTGTGATGTATATGTGGCACCCTATGGGTTAATGTGCCACAATAACATCACATGGGTTCTCTCCCCCACTACACACTGACAAACACTAGCACCTCAGGGCCAAGAGGGGGAGCACAACCTGCTTCCTTATATACTCTTGCCCATGAGGAAGGAGCTCAGAACAGCTCAGGAGACCGTGCAGCACGGTGTAGTGCTGTGAAGAGGACAGAGAGCAGAGTTAGCTCAGTGCAGACCTAGCAAGGGTCAGAGGAACAGGAGAACTACAGACAGAGAAACACGTCTGGGAGCTGGAGTGATACCTTCACTTGCCCCAGAAGAACGCACAGAACGGACACCGGATCCAGTACTGTGTCTGGCACCCACAGCACAGTGAATCCAGGAACAGTGGGATCTCTAGATGCCCCTAGTACCAGAGCAAAGCAACACGGAGGGGTCAGCACAGAACAGAGGACTCAAGTTGCCTAGCCAAGTGGTACCAGCAGAATACAGAGAGAGAGAGATGTGAGAAGTCCCAGCAGCTCAGCTAATAGCAGCAGCCAGGACACACACACAGTGCAGCATAAGGACGCTGACGACCCCGGACAGGGTGGGAAGAGAGCTCAGCCCCATTACAGACTCCGTGGACTATAATCTGCAGTAACATCAGTAGTAAAGCTTTGGAAAACAGCAAAACTGTGAGTCTGTGTATTGATTGCGACCTTTGCTCCAGATTCAGCACAGAGAGCTTCCCCCTGCTACAAGCCTGTCAGCTCTGCAGCCTCAGGAGAGAAGAAGTGCACCAGTGTCTACCAAACGTGAGTGTGTGTCCTTTAACCCCGTCTCCACCATCTATAACCCCAATAGACTTTAACCCTTACTGCCCCGGGGAATACAGTTCTTCCCACTGGAACTACACCATCTCCGCTGCCATCACATCACCCCCGGAGGTTCTGCGGTAGCGGCGGCCCCCATCACTGGCCGCAACAAGTGGGTGGCGTCACCCGTGACAAATCCCCTTGTAAATATTCCCCATCTTATTGTGCGGGCCCAGGGACACGGTCCGGACCAAGCCACCCGTGACTTCCCCGGCACCGACCAGTCCGGTACCGAGTACCCCCGTCCCGTGGGGGCTCCACATATATACAGCAGTCTCCTATGTGATATACCGTATATACTCGTGTATAAGCCGACCCGTGTATAAGCCGACCCCCCTACTTTTGCCCCCAAAACCTGGGAAAACCTATTGACTCGTGTATAAGCCGAGTGTGGACTCCAGCACAGGTATACAGCCCCCAGCAGTGTGGTATACAGGCCCCCCAATGGTAGTATACAGCAGCCTCCCCAGTGGTAGTATACAGCAGCAGCCCCAGTGGTATATACAGCAGCAGCTCCAGTAGTTAGTATACAGCAGCCCCAGAGGTATATACAGCCCCAGTGGTAGTATACAGCATCCCCAGAGGTATATACAGCCCCAGTGGTAGTATACAGCATCCCCAGAGGTAGTATACAGCAGCCCCAGAGGTAGTATACAGCAGCCCCAAAGGTATATACAGCAGCCCCAGTGGTAGTATACAGCAGCCCCAGTGGTAGTATACAGCAGCCCCAGTGGTAGTATACAGCAGCCCCAGAGGTAGTATACAGCAGCCTCAGAGGTATATACAGCCCCATTGGTAGTATACAGCAGCCCCAGAGGTATATATAGCCCCAGTGGTAGCATCCAGCAGCCCCAGAGGTATATACAGCCCCAGTGGTAGTATCCAGCAGCCCCAGAGGTATATACAGCCCCAGTGGTAGTATACAGCAGCCCCAGAAGTATATACAGCCCCAGTGGTAGTATACAGCAGCCCCAGAGGTATATACAGCCCCAGTGGTAGTATACAGCAGCCCCACAGGTATATACAGCCCCAGTGGTAGCATCCAGCAGCCCCAGAGGTATATACAGCCCCAGTGGTAGTATACAGCAGCCCCACAGGTATATACAGCCCCAGTGGTAGTATACAGCAGCCCCAGAGGTATATACAGCCCCAGTGTAGTATACAGCAGCCCCAGAGGTATATACAGCCCCAGTGTAGTATACAGCAGCCCCACAGGTATATACAGCCCCAGTGGTAGTATACAGCAGCCCCACAGGTATATACAGCCCCAGTGGTAGTATACAGCAGCCCCACAGGTATATACAGCCCCAGTGTAGTATACAGCAGCCCCACAGGTATATTCAGCCCCAGTGGTAGTATATACAGCCCCAGTGGTAGTATATACAGCCCCAGTGGTAGTAGATTGCAGCCCCAGCGGTAGTATACAGGGCCCCAGCAGTATATACAGCCCCAGTGGTATATACAGCCCCAGTGGTAGTATATACAGCCCCAGTGGTAGTATATACAGCCCCAGTGGTAGTAGATTGCAGCCCCAGCGGTAGTATACAGGGCCCCAGTAATCCAGGGCCCCCCCAGCATCTCTCCGGTCACCTGAAAAGCAAACTATACTTATCAGTGTCCGCTGTCCGCGCCCGCTCGCCTCTGCCGTGACAGTGCCGTCTGCGATCCTCCTTCTTCATGCGGCGTCTTCCGGTTTCCTGTGCTCGTCGCAGGGAATGACGTCATTCCCTGCGACGAGCACAGGAACCCGGAAGACGCCGCATGAAGAAGGAGGATCGCAGACGGCACTGTCACGGCAGAGGCGAGCGGGCGCGGACAGCGGACACTGATAAGTATAGTTTGCTTTTCAGGTGACCGGAGAGACGCTGGGGGGGCCCTGGATTACTGGGGATGCGGGGGCTGCTGTATACCGATGTATACATCGGTATGTACCGATGTATACATCGGTATACAGCACTGACTCGCGTATAAGCAGAGGGGGGTACTTTTCAGCCAATCGAGATCTTTGGTGCCAACCACACACGTGACGTTTGGAGACTGGATGGCACTGCATACGACCCCAAGAATACCATCCCTACAGTCAAGCATGGTGGTGGCAGCATCATGCTGTGGGGCTGTTTCTCAGCCAAGGGGCCTGGCCATCTGGTCCGCATCCATGGGAAGATGGATAGCACGGCCTACCTGGAGATTTTGGCCAAGAACCTCCGCTCCTCCATCAAGGATCTTAAGATGGGTCGTAATTTCATCTTCCAACAAGACAACGACCCAAAGTACACAGCCAAGAAAACCAAGGCCTGGTTCAAGAGGGAAAAAATCAAGGTGATGGAGTGGCCTAGTCAGTCTCCTGACCTTAACCCAATTGAAAACTTGTGGAAGGAGCTCAAGATTAAAGTCCACATGAGACACCCAAAGAACCTAGATAACTTGGAGAAGATCTGCATGGAGGAGTGGGCCAAGATAACTCCAGAGACCTGTGCCGGCCTGATGAGGTCTTATAAAAGACGATTATTAGCTATAATTGCAAACAAGGGTTATTCCACAAAATATTAAACCTAGGGGTTGAATAAAAATTGACCCACACTTTTATGTTTAAAGTTTATTAAAATTCAACTGAGCAACATAACTTTTTGGTTTGTAAGATCTATGCTTCTGTTAATAAATCCTACTCTCGTTTGCAGTTTGAAGGCTCTAACTTATTTGCATCTTATCAAACCACCTAAATCTGCAGGGGGTTGAATACTACTTGTAGGCACTGTAAACGCAGATACCACATACATTGTGAACAAAGGCAGAAATAGCAACATGAATAACTCCGTGAACGGCCAGCATCAAAAGTCTAAAGGGGGAGTCACACGCGTCAATATCGCCTGCACGATCTCGGCTGCACGTGACGTTGCACCGATATTGACGCGTGTGACATACTGAATCAACCAGCGATAAATCGCTGGTTGATGATCGCTAGGTTTTAGAATCTGTCCTAAAACCTGGCGATGGTCGCCCGGTGTACACGCAGCATCGCGAGTAGCGATATTCCAGCTCCCAGCGCCTCTCACAAGCGCTGGGAGCTGGTATCCAAGGTAAATTGCGGGTATCTAGGCAGCGCGCGCTGCCTAGATACCCGACGTGTACCTTAGTTACCAGCCTCCTCCGCTCACCGGCTGGTATCTAAGGTACACAGCGGGTAACTAGGGACCCTAGTTACCCGCTGTGTACCTTAGATACCAGCCGGTGAGCGGAGGAGGCTGGTAACTAAGGTACATGTCGGGTATCTAGGCAGCGCGCGCTGCCTAGATACCCGCAGTTTACCTTGGAGACCAGCCTGCTCCCGCTTCTAGCAGGCTGGCAGCGGGAGCAAGACATCGTGGAAACGATATTTAAATCGTTTCCATGATGTCTCTGGTCAATTGATCGCTGGTGAGTCTGTCTGTGTGACAGCTCACCAGCGATCAGCCGTCAATGTCGTCAGCAATCATCTCGCTGACGACATTGACGCGTGTGACTCCCCCTTTAGTCTCACACAATCGGAACTGCAGACGGGTGAGACGCCCATCGTGCCCAGTCGTCTATCACCCTGTTTCTGGTGGCATTATCTAAAGCTAGGTGGTATTCATTGTGGAATATCACATTCAGACGATCAGTGACCTCTGCAATAGAAGGGGGGGTGTCCGCCCTCCATTTAGCTGCGATGCTCAACCTTGCAGCAGTTAAAACATTAGAAATCAGCGTTCTGGAGTCCCTGGGAAAGAGATCGATCCCTACATGTAAGATTGCCAGCTGCGGCGACACCTGGACACGCATGCCGTTACCGACCCCATCAAGCCAGAGATGACTGCCCAAAAGGGGGCCAGTCTGGGGCAGGACCACCACATGTGGGCCAGTGTACCCCCTCCTCCACAGCCCCTCCAGCATAGAGGGGATCGATCCCGGGAGAAGCACGCCAGGGTCACCGGAGGGTAATACCACCTCATATGAATTTTCTTCAGGATTTCCAGGTGATTAACACACCTGGAAGCTGCCTGTAAGACCCTCAGTCCCCTATACCAGTCTTCCTCCGGGGCCTTGAACCCCAGGTCTTCCTCCCATCTCCTCATGTAGCTTGGTTTATTGGGGAACAAGGCCGCAGTCAAATGTCTATACACTCCCGACAAAGCTTTTTGTTTAGTGGGGGAAAAAGGAACTTTTGAAAATGGGAGACCTCAGGGGGAGGGCGGGCCCCCCACGTCCCCCCAAGAGAGCTAAAGAAATGTGAGATCTGCGCATATTGGTAGAAAGTCCTCTCTATACCCGGAAATCTCGCACAAAGGCTCGAAAAGGGGCTGAGACAACCCGACTCAAGGAGGTCCGCACAGTTGCGGATCCCCGC
This sequence comes from Allobates femoralis, assembly GCA_033576535.1. NCBI lineage: Eukaryota > Metazoa > Chordata > Amphibia > Anura > Aromobatidae > Allobates > Allobates femoralis. Next base: position 68,344,825 of record JARQOC010000001.1, on the reverse strand, counting down.
CCGCGTCCGAGGACCAATGTTCAGGAAGGGGATATGAAAAGGCAAAGCCCTAATGTCTATATCCTTGGGGGATAATGAGATCTGCTTCCCCACCTCTTCCCTACAGGTTCGCAAGAGTGAGACCATCGTGGGGAGCTGCAGGGACACTCTCGTAGGGGCCAAGCACTCCGCCTCCAAAAGATGGCGCAGAGAACCAGTCCCAAGGAGAGCGGACTCGAGACCCACCCAGCCCCCAGTGCCCCTCGCCATCCACCAAAGCTTGGCCTCTTGAGGCAGTGTAGCTCTGTAGTACGCCGACAAATTAGGAACTCCCATTTCCCCTTGACTGTAAGGCAGATACATGATATTCCCCGATACTCTGGCTCTTCGGCCTGTCCAGATGTATGCATGCACGGCTCGTTGCAAGCGCGTTAGTAGGTTGGAGGGAATAGACAGAGGCAGATTGCGAAAGAGATATAGAACTTTCGGGAGGAGGAACATTTTAAAAGCATGAATGCGCGCCACCCACGACAGGGCTGGCAGGGGGTGAGTGTTTGTTTCTCTGCGCAGGGAGGCCAGGAGAGCATCCACATTAACTGACACTATCCTGTGAGTGTTTGTTAGGGTGATCCCGAGGTACGGAACACCCTCCTCCCTCCAAACGAAGGGAAACTTCTGACGCAGTCTGGCAGCAAGCGGGCCCGGGACACCGATGGGGAAAATCAACGATTTAGTCGCGTTCAATTTATAATATGATAATTTGGTGAACAGGGCCAGGGCCTCCATCACCGCCGACAGGGAGGTCTCTAAGTCAGTGCAAGCTATAATAATATCAACGGCGTAGAGCCCAATTTTATGGGATATCTCACCGACGGAAAACCCAGTTATAGCCGGGTTTGATCTAATTGATTCCGCCAGCGGTTCGATTATAAAGGTAAAAGATAATAGGAGACAGGGGACAACCCTGGCGGGTACCGTTTCAGCGTCAAGTGACAGGAGGGCACTGGGGATCCCAGCCCTTTCAGCCACTCTAATCAAATCAATAAAGCTCCAGATTCCCTCGCAGGGCAAGCATGAGATCTTCTCTGAGTCTGACCGAGGGCAGGCACGCCAGGACATCTCTCGGCAGCGCAGGGTTCACATGGGATGGTTTGGGGATCCTGTGTATGCGATCCGGTTTCACCAGAGCAGGAGCAGTGCTAGGGAGGACATGCAGAATGAGCCTGGAGAGGAGATCAGGCAATGCAGAATAAGCATCCCCAGGAATCCCCCTCAGCTTAACGTTAGCCCTCCTGCTCCTGTCCTCCATCTCCCAGAGTTTAGCCTGCTGAGCCTCAAACTTTCTCTCCATAGAATCGAAGCTGTCAGCCAGGGAATTGTGGGCTGAGGCAAACTGAGCCATCTTCTTCTCCAGATGGCCAGTACGCTCCCCGAGGTCTGCTACCTCCTTCTTAATATCTCCTAGTATATTTTGGAAATCTTCATGCATTGTCACCCTAAATGAGGATAGAAGTCTCTGCATAGTTCGCTCTGTAAGTGGTGCATCTATGCCTGCTGCATGCTCCTGCTCCCCCCTCCCCCTTGCATTAGAACATGAGGAGGGAGAGCAGGGCCTCTGCTCTGGTGCCATCTTAGCCTGAGAGGGAAGGGGGCCCCTGTGGAAATAGTCCGTGACCCTGGGGGTACCTGGCTGTGATTTTGAGCTCCGAGGCATCCTGGGGTTCCAGGGGTGTTGCACTGTTCTCTGGGATCGATTGCAGGCCGGGTGAGAAGTGCTGGGAGCTGCTGTGAGTCTGTGACCAGGGAGACCTGAAGTTATGCAGCTGCTTCCATGAAGGTCGAAGCCACGCCCCTACCTTTCTATTATTTCCTGTAATATTCCAGTCAGATAATACACATTTTCTTCCTGAAAATGATTGCAATCACAAATTCTTTGGTATTATTATCTTCATTTAATTTGTCTTCAATGAAAAAACTCAAAAGAGAATGAAGCAAAAAGCAAAACATTGATCATTTCACACAAAACTGCAAAAAATGGGCCAGACAAAAGTATTGGCACCCTCAGCCTAATACTTGGTTGCACATCCTTTAGCCAAAATAACTGCGATCAACCGCTTCCGGTAATCATCAATGAGTTTCTTACAATGCTCTGCTGGAATTTTAGACCATTCTTCTTTGGCTAACTGCTCCAGGTCCCTGATATTTGAAGGGTGCCTTCTCCAAACTGCCATTTTTAGATCTCTCCACAGGTGTTCTATGGGATTCAGGTCTGGACTCATTGCTGGCCACCTTAGAAGTCTCCAGTGCTTTCTCTCAAACCATTTTCTAGTTCTTTTTGAAGTGTGTTTTGGGTCATTGTTGTGCTGGAAGACCCATGACCTCTTAGGGAGACCCAGCTTTCTCACACTGGGCCCTACATTATGCTGCAAAATTTGTTGGTAGTCTTCAGACTTCATAATGTCATGCACACGGTCAAGCAGTCCAGTGCCAGAGGCAGCAAAGCAACCTCAAAACATCAGGGAACTTCCGCCATGTTTGACTGTAGGGACCGTGTTCTTTTCTTTGAATGCCTCTTTTTTTCTCCTGTAAACTCTATGTTGATGCCTTTGCCCAAAAAGCTCTACTTTTGTCTCATCTGAACAGAGAACATTCTTCCAAAACGTTCTAGGCTTTCTCAGGTAAGTTTTGGCAAACTCCAGCCTGGCTTTTTTATGTCTCGGGGTAAGAAGTGGGGTCTTCCTGGGTCTCCTACCATACAGTCCCTTTTCATTCAGACGCAGACGGATAGTACGGGTTGAAACTGTTGTACCCTCGGACTGCAGGGCAGCTTGAACTTGTTTGGATGTTAGTCAAGGCTCTTTATCCACCATCCGCACAATCTTGCGTTGATATCTGTCGTCAATTTTTCTTTTCCGTCCACATCTAGGGAGGTTAGCCACAGTGCCATGGGCTTTAAACTTCTTGATGACACTGTGCACGGTAGACATACGAACATTCAAGTCTTTGGAGATGGACTTGTAGCCTTGAGATTGCTCATGCTTCCTCACAATTTGGTTTCTCAAGTCCTCAGACAGTTCTTTGGTCTTCTTTCTTTTTTCCATGCTCAATGTGGTACACACAAGGACACAGGACAGAGGTTGAGTCAACTTTAATCCATGTCAATTGGCTGCAAGTGTGATTTAGTGATTGCCAACACCTGTTAGGTGCCACAGGTAAGTTACAGGTGCTGTTAATTACACAAATTAGAGAAGCATCACATGATTTTTCTAACAGTGCCAACACTTTTGTCTACCCCCTTTTTATGTTTGGTGTGGAATTATATCCAATTTGGCTTTAGATCAATTCTTTTTGTGTTTTTTAATTAAAGACAAATTAAATGAAGATAATAATACCAAAGAATTTGTGATTGCAATCATTTTCAGGAAGAAACTGAGTATTATCTGACAGAATTGCAGGGGTGTCAATACTTTTGGCCACAACTGTACTTGTCCCACCTGTGTGTGGCAGGGTATAACAGTGATGCGTGCGATTGCATGAGCTTTGAGTTTATCCGGCCTAGTAGGCCTAGACAGGTCACTGACCTACCTGACTAGTTTTTCCTGTAATACTCCACAAAACTTATAGTTGCTGAGCAATGTCCAACCTTGAAATGCTAGGCCAGGTCCTGTTCCAGACCCTGTGCCATGCATGCAGGCTGGGCCATTCAGCAATTTTTGGTCTGGGATAATTGATACTATTTTGCTGTTGTGTGACCCTTTGGGAAGAGTGAGGATTGTTGTTATAGTTCCCTTTCTGTGTTTTACATGATTTGAGAAGGGTGTGACATCCCTATACCTGTGTCTCATCCTCATTTTACTCCTCCACCTCTTTTACTTTATATAGAAAAGTAATGCCATTTTTCCCCTGACTATTTGTACTGTGGTTGGATTGTTGTCACTTTTCCTGGTGTTTGTTGCCTATTCTGAGTAATTGGTCAGCTTTTGGAGACCTTTGAAGGTGTTTTCTATGTGTAGCCTGCCATTGATTTCAATGGCGTTCGTGGTGTTGGACGAACATTCCACAAACAAATGACAAATTCGACGAATCAAACCGAATTGGAACATTGAGGTGGTGGCTCATCACTAATAGCATGGTTCCACTTACACACTACAGCCCCCACACACAGTATGATGCCGTCTACAGTACATTCTCACAGCATGATGCCTCCCACATAGTACGTCTTGCCCCATGATGACACCAATATAGGCCAGCAAATAGATAGGCGAACAGTTCACCAAACTTCCAAACCCCATTCAAATCAATGGGAGGCAAAATCAAGGGCCTAGAAAACACTTTCAAATGGCCCAAAAGCTGCCAGACACAGCTCAAACCATTTTACAGTGGATCCCAGCTATTTTGGCACAGATATTATCTTCCTACACTATTACTTAGCAAGCACTTCTGACCTGCAAGCACTCTAATGCGGATCTTGTGAGGAGCAGTATTTCACACATGCAACCTGACCTGTTTGGTACAAGGAAAATAAGGAATGAATTAGGTATTTAGGCAACAGGTGGAAAGTCTAAAATGAGAATTTACTTTAAAGAGGGTTTTCCAAATTTCACACTTATCCAGACAGATTTGATATGATCACCATTTTGAGGACATCTGGGGCACATTTTGGATGCAGAGGTGTCCAGATACCCACATCTTATAGGCAGGGCCGGTTTTAGGCAAAGTGGGGCCCTAGGCAAAAGGTTAAAGTGGGCCCTAAATGCTCAGGCCACTTTCACATCTAACGCTTTGCTGCATTTTGCTCAATTTGCATTTCCATGCGTTTTTACCGCAAAAACGCATCAAAACGCATGCGTTTTTGTTCCCATTGATTTTAATGGAAACACATGCAAAAACGCATGTAAAAACGCATGTGCGTTTTCAAAAACAGAAAACGCATGCGTTTTTGCCAACGCTGCCCAAAACATCGGGGAAGACGTTTTGTGCTGCGTTCGCAAAAATGCATGCGTTTTGCGTTTTTGAAAACGCACATGCGTTTTGCATGCGTTTTTATATGCGTTCCCATTGAAATCAATGGGGGAAAAAACGCTAGCGTTTTTAATGCGTTTTTAGCGGTAAAAACGGCTAGAAAGGCAAATTTAGCAAAACGCACACCAACCTTAGATGTGGAACAGGCCGTAGTTATATGGTAAGAGTGACTTCATAAGTTGATTATCTAGGTCAGAATAAGAACATACTGAACATCATTTTTATTTCAATCATAAAAAAAAAAAACAGAAATTTGTAAAAAAAAAAAATATTTTTTTTTTATTTTCCGAGACCCATGATGTTTTAATTTTTGAAGATACATAGATATGTGAGGGCTTACTTTATGTGCCCTGAGCTGACATTTTTACTGATACCATTTTGAGTCAGATACAACATTTTGATCGCCTTTTATTGCATTTTATTGTAACAACGTGGTGGCCTAAAAAACATAATTCTGGCGTTTTAATTTTTTTCCTATTACGCCATTTACCAATTGGATTAATTTACTTCATATATTGATAGCTTAGATTCTTACGAACGCAGCGATACCAAATATGTGTATTTTTACATTTTTTTCACTGTTTTATTGCTATTTTCAGTTTAGCTCCTTTGGGGGCCCCTAAGAGAGTGGGGGCCCTAGTCAACTGCCCAGTCTGCCCCCCCCTAACGCCGGCCCTGCTTATAGGTCATTGGACATTCAGTGGGTACGGAAAGTATTCAGATCCCTTTAAATTTTTCACCCATTGTTTCATGGCAGCCATTTGGTAAATTCAAAAAAGTTCATTTTTTTCTCATTAATGTACACCCTGCACCCCATCTTCACTGAAAAAAACTGAAATGTAGAAATGTTTGCAAATTTATTTAAAAAAAAATTGAAATGTCACATAGTCATAAGTATTCAGCCCCTTTGCTCAGTATTGAGTATTAGCACCTATCGAGCTAGTACAGCCATGAGTCTTTTTGGGAATGATGCAACACGTTTTTCACACCTGGATTTGGGGATCCTCTGCCATTCTTCCTTGCAGATCCAGGTTCACCTTCCAACAAGACACACAGCTACAATAACAAAGGAGTGGCTTCAGGACAACTCTGTGACTATTCTTGACTGGCCCAGCCAGAGCCCTGACCGAAACCCAATTGAGCATCTCTGGAGTGACCTGGAAATGGCTATCCACCAACATTCACCATCCAACCTGACGGAAATGGAGAGGATCTGCAAGGAGGAATGGCAGAGGATCCCCAAATCCAGGTGTGAAAAAACTTTTTACATCATTCTCAAGACTCATGGCTGTACTAGCTCAAAAAGGTGCAAATACTCAATACTGAGCAAAGGGGCTGAATACTTATCACCATGTATTATTTCAGTTTTTCTTTTTAATAAATGTGCTAAAATTTCTACATTTCTGTTTTTTTCAGTCAAGATGGGGTGCAGGGTGTACATTAATGAGAAAAAAAAATGAACTGTTTGGAATTTGTGGCGCCCTGCAACGTGTGCGTCACAGGAAGGTATTGCATCCCTAAAAGCAGATGCAATATCGGCCATCTCAGCGCTGAATAAGTTAAGTCCAAAGCTCCATGTACCACATGTACCACTTAGAGGCAGAGGGCCAATCAGGGCCCTGGTGGGAGGAGTGTAAGGTGTAGTGTGGGGAAGGAGGAGAACAGCAAGTTAGAAGTTGGAGAGACAAGCTCAAGGACAGAAGTCCAGACAGTCTAACTGGGAGGGCACCAAAAAGTGGTGACCCAGACAGGAAAGTGGGCAAGCAACAAGCTACGGGTTTAAAAAGACTCCTGAGCCCAAGTCCTATCGGACACCGGTTCCGAATCCGGCAATCGTCTATCGTTGCCCTGCAAAACCGGAGTGACGGAGTAGCTTTATAGGAGCGCCTCATTAAAGCCGCAATTTCATGCAGTCTTCCCAGAGGGATACCCGCCACGGAGTTTAGGACCCCCTTGCAACCGGTTGGATAACTCGGAACGGCAACCGAATAGAGAAACCTCCCTGTATCCCGACCTGGTACCTCAAGGCAGCATGGGCAACAATAAAAGGACAGCTAGTAACAAGGGACACTGTGGAGCTTTGGACAGAGACTGTTCACCACTGAGACCCTCCGGTCCGTTACCTAAGGAACTGTTTTTTACCGTGTACCATGTACAATTCCAGTAAAGACCCGTTACAGAGGAGCACTGTGTCAGTGCATTTCTTCCAGAACTGTTATTAACCCTTGCTCTCATTAACCTAGCAGAGCTGCCGCATTCCATCCAGTGCAGCTCCTGGCCCCGGGGATTACTGCTCATCCTGTGGGGAGCATTCCATCTAGCTGCCGCACATCCCCCGGAGGCCCAAGCAGCGCCGGTGCCATCACCGGACACCCACAGGTGGCGTCACAAGACAAACAAGACTTTATTACCCCAATCACCAACCCCTTTACATTTGACCACCGGGCCCCACAGCCTCAGGCGCGGAACCGGACAAGTGAAGCATCGCCTGAGACCTGCGAACCCGGCTGCGGTGAGTCAAATTTACCAAATGGCTGCAATGAAACAAAGAGTGAAAAATATAAAGGGATCTGAATACTTTCCGTACCCAATGTAAGTCCACCTGTAATCGAGTGACCAACATTAAAAACACAGTGCGCATGCTCGTTTTTTCACACTTATGGTGCACTTTTTGACTGTTGTGTCCAGGTAATGAGCGCAGGCGCATGGTGTTTTCAATGTAAATGTAAGTAAATCATGAAGAAATCAGAACCCGTACCAATGTGCTTTACTGACAAGGAGAAATTAAAGGGGCAAGTGGCTTCAAGGAACAAACACCTCTATTTGTTTTAGATTGTATTTCTCTCTTTAAAAGGTACAGGTTTCCTACTAGCTGCACATACTTTGTTAATTAACAATCCATGTGAGAATGGCTACATAATCCTTTTTGAAAGCTTAGGCTGGATTCACACTGTGTGGCGCAATATCTGTTTTTTTCTTTTACAATAACAGTTCAAGGAAGAAAACACTGACCCTGTGCTCACTCTGAACGGGTATTTACTCTGGTATTCTGCAGGCATACAAGGTAATGCTGTTGTTGTTGCAGAGTATTGGACCAGGTGGTTCTGGCAATGAGTAGTGATCCTCTGAAGCTCCTCTGGTGTTCCTTCTCTATCACGCTCTGTCCCTTGCTCTGCTGCCCTTGCTATACCCGTGTAATAGCACTGAAGGCTTTCATTTGGGTTTCCGCCGCCTTTCGCTCCACGGTCCCTGGCCCTCAATTGTGGGTGCTCTGGGTGTAGACTGTGATGTCTTGGGGCTGGTGGGTCATGCTCCTATAAAGACATTGACCACTCCGGGTTTGTGGTTTTAAGGGTGTAGCCAGCTGGGCCACTTCGGAGCCGGTACTCCGGGTTCGGACTGGCTAGGGCATTCAGTTACCCGTTCTATTCTTGGCCCCTTTCTCTTCTGGGTCACCAGGTTGAGGTGCCCTCCCCGTTAGCTTCTCTCTGTTTCTCTGCAGCTTCATCTGCTGCACTGATCTTTTGCAGCTCCCTTCTGACTGTCTCTTCTGAACTTCACTCGACTTCTCTAACTCCTTCACTAACTCCTTGCTGCTTCCTCCACTGCTTTATAACCTAGCCTCTCCTCCCACCAGGACCGGTTACCCTAGTAACGGGCATCTGATTGGTCCTCTATCACTAAGTGTTTGCATGTGTGCTGGAGCTTTAGACTTATCCTACTCATTACTAAAACAAAGAATACGACACCTTCAGTCAGGGGTCTAGTAGCCTTTAGTGATGCACTCTTAGTGGGGCGCCACACCCACTCTGCTGAATGAGTGCATGACTGTGTGGAGGTCATAAGACAGGTCTGTCAACTAAACAAGGTTTTGGCCTATGGCTACCTGATGTGTATGGTCTACTTTAGATATTAGATTAGGCCGAGGCCACTTAGGTTCATGTCCCAATTCTCATGTTCTTGTGCCTGTTCCCTCACCTACAATCCAATGTTGTTTATTTGGAATAAGACCTTTCTTATATTTATATCACCAGTAAATATAACTTGAATTTTTCAATCCATAATGTGTCCAGATGTTTCATTGCTGGATATGTGGAGCCCCAGGCCCTGGGGTATTCAGGTATCAGGCTCGGTGGGTGCTTTTGCACGGGGATGTCACGGGTGGCTGCGACCTGAGCCCGTGGTCCTGGGTGACACTTCAATAAGGTGTATTACAGGGGATAAGATTTTGTCATGTGACGCCACCTGTAGTACCTTGTGATGGATCACCAGCACCGCCACAGTCCTCCAGAGGTAGCATGGTAGTGCGGCTGAGATAGCAAAGCTCCCTACAGGTAGAGCTGGTCCTCTGGGGCATCGTTCCTGAAAACAAGCAGGTTGATGGAGAAAACCTACACACAGGCAAAGTCACTTTCTCCGCGTACTGTTACTGTAAACCTTTAACATACAAAGTCCACGGTTCAGCATCTGATGTTAGAATAACACGTAGCTCAACAGGTGGCTGCAAGTGGATCCCAGGTGGTATGGTGGAACTCGTGGTGTATCTTAGTTGATGAACCTGTGTCCTTTCTTCCCCGCCTAAGATAAGTCTATACCCAATGGCTCTGTGTAGGCAGTATTGGGGTCCTCTCCCTCGTGGTGAGGAAACAGGCAGACTGCTCCATCTGGCAAGGTGCTGCAGCTGATAGACAAACCACAGCAGCCGGTTGCCGACTGCAAAGATGACTTGGCCGGATCCTCGGGCCCGGCGTTCCCGTGGTGGACTGGAGAATCCCCTGGAGTATGGTCGCTCCACGCTGGGGTTCTCCCTTTCTCTCTAGGGCCTCAACTCCGCTCGTCAGGCGCCCTCTTTCAGGATCTCCTTAAGACCCTCTTTTCCCCTTCTTTCTGGATCGGCTTGAAATCGTCCGGGTAACCCTTCCGCCTCGTTCCACTCTCTTTCCAGCACCGCAAGCCCCTATCTTTATAATGGGAGCGCACGGTGCTGCGCTTGACTGCGCATGACCGTGCGCACCCATTCACTGCCATATGTGATCTGTGCGCAGGCGGATGTATGCGCACAAATCACCCAGTCTCGTCCGCACCAGAAATGCAACATGTCGCGTTCGTGGTGAGGACGAGACCGGGTGATTTGTGGCACAGATCACATATGTTAGTAAATGAGTGCGCACGGTCATGCACAGTCAAGCGCAGCACCGTGCGCTCCCATTATAAAGATAGGGGCTTGCGGTGCTGCGGTCACATTGCGGATCCCCTCCGCAGAACGCTGCGGAGGGGAACGCAAGTGTGAAGGTAGCCATATTCATCCTTAAATCTGATGTTATTCCAATGATGCTCTCCTAATCTCCTGAGCGTTGCAGCTTATGGCTGCTCCTGTCATGAGGTGAGATGAGCGTCTCGCTTTAGGCAATGTTCTAAAATATCTCCAAGGGGCGGCAGTTTTGCCTCAACACAGTGCAACAATTCATTAGCACTTCAAGGCACGCTGCCTCCCCTTCTCTTACAATTGTTTAATTTTTTTAATACATTAATGCAATTGTTGTGTAAAACCCCAATAAAGTGATTTTGAAATAATTGAAGAAATGGGTGCTGGTGCCAGAGCTGGGGAGTCTGATTCGGTGCCCATTTTGGATGGAGTCTGATTCAGGAAATTGTGGAGTCTGAGTCGGATGTGTGGCTTACTGGCTTCAAATGCCATGGTGATGGAGTTGGAGTTGGTGTCCATTTTGGTGGAGTCGGATTCAGGGAAATTTAGGAATCAGAGTTGGATGTTTGGCTTCCTGACTTCACAGCCCTGGCTGGCGCTGCATGGGCAGAAGCAACAACATGCACTGGAGTGAAGTCACTCCTGCACTGCAGAGGAGGTGAACACAGCAGGAAGGTAATGACTCAATGGAGCCAAAGATGACCCTCACCCTCACTCCTCATGTGCAGCTTCGTCAGGGGAGGCAGCGATACGCGTGGGGTAGCGCCTACATGGGCTCCTAACTCTGCACAGGTCCTGGTATTGTTCTTGCCTCCACATCTCCCCTTAGAATAAGAGGATATCATGACAGGCAATTTACTGATGTGGATGCTGTTGTAGCCCTACAGAAAGCATTACTTTAGCTTGCCACTATTGACTCTTACTTGCTTATGGTTTTTGATTAGTCTATAGGGGAAGAGTGTTCTCATTTGTCTACCAGATTAACATTGGTGCTAGGGGTTCATCAATATCCTTATTTATCCACTGAAAAGTATTGGATGCATGATAGAACCAAAGGCTCATAGATGGGCATGTGTTATTAGACTGAATCAGGTGACACAATTATATTGGGCCCTCTTTCTACGCATTGAGGATCGGTTAATGCCTTTATGCACAATTTAATTGCCCAGTTCTCTATCTATGATAACCTGTTCTGATATATATCTTTTATATTCACTATCTGTTATATACTACGTATATAGGGGTTATATGAAAATACAGGCAGAATTGTGCAATTGTAATTTTCCCTGTGATCATCACTTTGTGATGGTATATCATATGGTCAAAGATTATTTCTGGATTGATGGCACCTTTATATTGTGTACAATGTGATACATTATTTATGGTCTTGCCTTGTCCTTCCAAAATTGGTTATGTAACTTGCAATATGTACTCGGGATTTTTCTCCTATACATTGTAGGACCCTTTGTAATATATATCTGGTAAGAGCACTTCCTGATTTACCTTTGTGTACGATCTGTTTTCACTGCTATTGTATATTTTGTGATTAAGAGCCCACCACCGTATGTTTTCATGTTAGCGGCTCTACACCTCCGATCGGGCAGCCACCTATTAGACATTAGCTAAGATGTACTTTGTACACATAGAGCGGTGGCTCCCAATTTTTGGGTTGTGCATCTTGTGTGTATAGCTTATCATGGACAGGTGTTTATACTGTTGGTCCGGGTCCTGCTCTGCCCCCGTCTATTTTGAGATCCGCTGACCCATAGAGAAGTGAACTACATGCGTGAGGGTCCATCCTGATTGGATGCACCTTATCACGGTTGTACGGCTTTTACGATCTTTAGATCAAAATAATGTCATTTAAGTGCCCTATGTTATTTACATGTATTATTACCATTTACATATTTATTTAGTGCAGGGTATTTGGTCATTTTGCTTTTATCCTGGTTTCTTTTCGGATGCAGATTTAAAGCGCCACTTCAATGCTGATAGAAAACAAAAGAAAACACTGGAATGGTGCTTTAAACATGGATTGCATTTGCACTTTTGACCAGCTGGTGGCAGTAGAGCTACACGAGTATCCATAGAGGCTCCTGGGTTGCATTAGGAGGAGGTTATAGAATATTTGGATATAGTTTGCTGCAGCAATATTTCTACAGTTCACTAGTGAATTAGACAGAGGCACCGTTCTTACAGCTACAATTCTAATATGGTAGTTCTGCTGCATAATAATATATTATAAATTGTTTACAGTATACTGCTTTATTACTAGTAGTAGTGACTATTATCAGTTATTAATAGTAGTGACTGATATCAGTTACACTTTAGATCCTTTATAGATGAAGATGTTCTAATTTTCAAGTTGATATGATATTCCAGTGGTCATTAGATGCATTAATGGACCCCGCCACATGACCTAGGATACGAAGCCAAACCAAATGTGACAAGTCTCTTTAAAGGGTCGCTATTGACTTATGATTGCTACTTCCAGTAGGAGCACTAGAGTTTCTATCCTCTTTATCTTTTAAGAGGCTTTTCACATATTTAAATTCCCAATGAAGCATTGTGGGCCCATGGGTCTGGCCTTGGAGAAACTTTACCCCCCCGGGTACCTGGTGTTAGAGTAATAGCAAAAAGACATTGGAGAAAATGTGACAGGACTGGTTGAGAAGAGATGTAGGGAGTTACAGATAAAAGGTGCGTTCACATCTGTATACATAAAATAAGGTTTGTGAGTGTCACATGTTTTTGAGTACAACAAGAGGGTGACGGTATATGTGAGCACTACGGCATTTATAGAGAGAACTGGGCAGACGCCACCTTGTATGTGAACAGCCTGTGCTTACCGAGTCCCAGTGATGGGCTTGACAGGTCGAGCCTGGTCCAGCAAGACAAATCAATCCGATTGTGAAGAAGACTGCGGCACACTCCAGGAAAGTAAAACTTCTTTATTTCAAACAGGTTGAACTGGCATAGTGCACCAGCTTTTGTGTGGGGGGAGAGGGGAGACAAGCAGGTGTATAAACAGTAGCTGTTTCGCATGTTTGTGCTTCAACACATCCACTATGGACCAGCTTTTACCTGTTTGAAATAAAGAAGTTTTACTCTCCCCGAGTGGTGTCTTCTTCAGAAGCGGAGTCATGGTTATTTGCTCACCGAGCATCCGTATGTCACGAGAATGCTGTGCGAGTGCTTTTTATATTTTGTAATTGAGAAAAAAACACAAACCAGCATAGCTCTCTGTGACCTGCGATGCTAGGTAAAAAACAAACGCATTACTCTCTTCTGACACACGCCAACCTTTCTGGCTGAAAATCTGGGTGATTTTATATATGCAGATGTGAACAAACCCAAAGAGAGAGACCCCTGCTATTCCTCAGAACAGAGACAGAGTGGGGCAGCTGAGAGAAGTGACATCCAGGGGCCACTATGGCTTGGAAAGAGCCACTCTTGAACATTGAGAAGGGACCGAGAGAACCAAGAGTTGTCTGCAGCTAGCGAGCTGAAGTGAAGAGTGACTAGCCCAGGGCAATATGGGGTCTTGGGTGTCTGGGCCTTCGCTGGGGTAGGGATGTCACTGGTGGCCTGCCCAGACCCGTGGCCCTGGGTCAACTAAAAGGGGTTAGTTGAAATGGGAATAAAAGTTTGTAAGTTTATCATGATTTCACCTGCAATTCTGATGATATAGCACCAGTGCGCTTCAGACCTCCGGAGGGCGATGGTACAGCAGCCGAGATGGTACAGCTCCCTGCAGGTAGGCTGGCCCTCAGGGCAGGGATGCACCAGGAGTGATGGAAGTGCTGATGATGGAGTTAACAAGTTGCGGTGCAGCAGTGAAATAAGCACACGGAGACTCTGTCACTCTACCGGGTACTTTACTGGAACAATGCTGGTGGTGGTACAGTTCACAGAGGACAACAGTTGTTAGGCAAAGGTAGCTGGCCGGGTAGTCACAGTGGGTCTGCAAGGTCTCTCGGAGTCTCCCATGGTATGCCTTCCTTGCTCTGACCCGTGTCCTCTGCTGCTGCCTGTCCTGGAACAGCCCGCTTAGTACCAGGCCCTATTGGGTGCTTTCTGAGTGTCCCGGCTTGCCATCTCTCTCTCTCCTGCCCTGGAACTCGACCCCGGTGGTTATCCTGGTGTGACTGATTCCTTTCTGACAGGAGTGTTGGGGCGGTAGATGGACTCGCGACGACCGGTTTACGACTCAGGGACTGAACTCCCTGTCCGCAGACTTCGTAACCGGCACTCGGTGTATGGACCAGGGTTCCCTCCTGGAGTATGGACGACTCCATCTCGGGGGGAAGTCCCTCCTTCCTTCTGAGCTGCCTGTTCGCTCTCTCCAGGCCCCCTCTCTCTGAGTTCCCTTCCTCTCTCAGGACTCCCTGTGCTCCTTCTTCCCTCGAGGCAAAACTAAAATCCCCTGTTTTCTACTCCTCCTCCCCTAACTTCCCCCCCAGGTTATGGGTCCAAACCATTTTTCTAGGTGGGTGTGTGGGAGTGCTGAATGGGAGCCTCCTACAAAGCCTGCATTGTGACAGGGGTAACCGCACACTCCTTTATGGGTGCAGTACCCCATTGTGACGCCTGACCAGTGGGGCCCACAAGAGATCCAGGGCTGACCTGACAGGGACACTGAGGGGAAAGGTGCTATTCATATTGTGAGATTTATAGGAGAGGGACATGGGGCTCAGAGGTTCTGTATTGTGTATACTGAAGTGCAACTACTAAGTAAAGCACCTCCACTTCAACCAACCAGCTGTTACCAAACCATATGCCAATAATTGTGCCTGTAATTATCTAGATTCACGTCTACCAAGTTTTTTACTTTCTAAAGAAAGCTCTATTTTTAAAGATCTGAATTTCTTCTATTATTATGTCTCAAAAATCACACTTCTTCACAGGTATATGGGGCAGTGTCAAGCAGAAGACACCACACACTTGATAGTGTTTCTCTCACTGTTTGGCACTCATTTACACGTTTCTGCCCATCATAATTTCGTCTTAGATCTCCCGATTTCTTTTCAGTTGAAGGTTCCAGTATTCAGCTCTACTTATGTAGCCATTTCTGCATTGGTCATACTGTAACCAGCAATAAAGGAATAAAGTCAAAGGCATTATTTATCTCACTGTGATAAAGTAAATCACAGTGTAGAGGCAAGAAAAGGATCCTTTAAGGGGCACTACTGGCAGAGGATTGAGGGTTACACTATGTGTTTTACTTGTCCCTATGAAAACAGGTCATACCCCGAGGTGATACCACTCCATTCCTGCTTCTCACTCAATAATCACTTACATTTCTTAATACTCTATTCTCTGGAGCCTCTCTTTTATACCAGCAATGCGGTGTTTACCCTTTTCGTTTTCATCTTGTATGTGTCACGTCGCCATTGGACTCGGTGGCTGGGGTTTCTGCCAAGGGTTTGATTAGGAAGTTTAACTCCTTGATCCCAATAAACTGGGTTTTGAGAGTCTGGAGGCCCCTCTTAGAAAGGGGGGTTCTGTATCTCCGTGTGGCTGGGGTTCCTGCCCCGGCCACTGGGAGGCGCCGGGTTTCTTCGGCTGGTGGTGCCGGTAATGGGAGGGCCATGTCCTCATATGAACTTGCTCCTTTGACACCTGCCTCTGTCGCTGGGTATCGTCGTGTTTCTCCTATGGGTGATGTTGACTACAGAAGAGAGGTTCCTGCATAGACATCTGGTAGGCGCAGGCTTTGTTCTTCTATCAGAAGTGGGGTGGTTGGTACCAATCGTGCATCACCATCTGGCATGGTTCTAGGGGCGGTCCTAGGGTGATCTAGTGTGTATTTTGCTATTTTGACTCTGGCCCTTGCCTGGATTTTCGAGCCTTCTACAGCCTGCCGATTTTGTACCTTTGCTGCCCTCACGGTTTTGACTCTGACTCCTTACTACGCTTTCGGGTCCCGATTTAATACTCCCTTCCTGGCGACCTTCCTGTACCGGTCTGCTGCTCATCATAGCCAGCTACCTCCTGGGCTCCGCTATAATTCCAGATCCCTGTATAGGGTAAAGGTCTCGGGGTTTCTTAGGGTGCTGCCTTACCAGCATCTCAGCCTCACAGCGGATGCCGTCACAGTATGAATTCAGATAGATAACAGAAGTTAGTGCGTTCTTTACATGAGATAATTGGCCATATGTTGGCACAGTGGTGGTCAGGAATTTCATATAGTGCTTTTGGGCACGATGCCAAGTGAGAACCTCTTGTATTGGTATTTTTCTGTGTTTAGTGTTCATATACTGTGCCTTGTAATACATGAAGTCTGTGCTTCTGTGTATCTGGGCTGTATGTCTGTGCAGACATAGAAAATACTGTCAATAATGTATAGAATTATTCCCTAATTTACATTTTTACTTCATATTCTCACTATTTTCATGATATTTTATTGTCAGTGAAAGGGACCATCTGCTTTCATCTAGATGCTGAAACTTGTCTGAACCCAATTCTCACAGCTGAAGGTTTACTACAACAATATCTAGTTAGAGGTGTCCATCCACTTTAGATGAAACCATTCTCAGGGATAGGTCGTAGACACACTATGTGGGATGTGTGCGGGATACTCGCATCAGTCTCACATAACTCACCCAGAATGGCCGCTGTCTCTCTGGACAGGAACACGTCAGCAGCATGTGTTTCTATGCAGCTTACATACTTTCTCCAGAGAGCCGGAAGCTGTTCCGGGTGAGTCATGCTAGACTTATGCAAGTATCTTGCATGTGACTTGCCCTGGGCAGGGACCATTGGGTACTCGGAACCGGGCCCTCTTGTCGTCGTCTGAGCTGCGGGATGTCATAGTGGCGTGACCCGGTCCATGATCCCATCATCAGGCAATCAGTTAAAAAGGGAATTGAAACATGGATGAAAATAAAATAAAAGGTTTTGTCATGACGCACTCATGGAATGCGGCAGGTATAGCCGCTGCTGCAGTCGGGACCTCTGGGGATGATGGGAGTAGCAGCAAGGATGGAACAGCGGGTCCCCAGGGCAACCGTGAAGTCTATGGATGTCATTTGGGGGATGATAGGCCAGCGGGGCTGTACTGGTTGCTGGCAGGGATCAGAGTCACTCTCGCGCAGGCTCCTGCTGCCGGCTTGGAGAATCAGTCTACCTCTCCTCAGGCGCAGAAATGACAGTCTCACACACTGTGCTGAGCTTTAACCTGATTTACTTCACTTTCTCGGCAGATGTTCAATTTACAAGACAGTGCAGTGGTGGCTCCGGTAGTCTCTTAGCAGCCCGGATGGCTCATCCATATCTCCCCTTTTCATGTTCCTTTCATGGGTCTCTCTGTCTGCTTCTTCTGCATGCAAAGCTACGATTCAGCGGCCACAGGCTTTTGGTGGGCAACCTGCCTGATCCCCTTGCCCTAGTACAGCAGCCTCCTTCGCTGTGTAGGATGTTGGGTCGTAGGACATAAAGAACCTGCACCCTGTCGGGTTTCATGGTTGAAGCGTGGAGCTTCCTGGCCACCTCAGAGCCAACACCCTGGCGTCTGCCCCAGTCCTTCAGCTTTCCTGCCAATTCAGGTACACAGATGGATTGCTCACTATCCGTGTCCCTAGGACTCCTTCTGTCTCTCTCTACGGTCTGCAGCCCGGGACCCGGACGAGCCTCATGGTAGTACAGTCCTCTCAGTCTCCTGTAGTGATGGTGCTCTCTCCTCTCCTCCTGACTGAACTTGACTCCTCGACTCCATTCTCTGAACTCACTCAACTGAACTGCTTCCTAAGGTGTTTTCTGGTTTTGTTTCCTCCCCTAAACCGTGTC
Organism: Allobates femoralis; assembly: GCA_033576535.1. Lineage (NCBI taxonomy): Eukaryota > Metazoa > Chordata > Amphibia > Anura > Aromobatidae > Allobates > Allobates femoralis. The sequence goes on along the minus strand of JARQOC010000001.1, from coordinate 68,326,830 downwards.
CTGTCTAACTTTCTTACCTTCCACTTGTCTTCTCCCGCCATACCGTTGCTGGGCATAGTCCTTAGCCTTTGGATCGGAGTGTGTTGGGTGTGTATGGGGTGACTGAACTTACCGATCCGGATTGCTGCGCCTTCTATTGGCGACCGGTCCACAGGGGTGCCACACATGCGTCTCAAATCATGTGTCTCCGGCCATAGGCTGACTTTTATACATTCGCTGAAAAATAGAAAAAGTTATTCAGCTCACCCCTTTTGTGGTCTTCATTCAGTCTCAATTAATCCAATTCCTGGCACTCAAGTGTGTGCCCATGGTCTCGGGCGACAATAGAACGTGAACAACAAAAGCAATCCTCGCGCTCATGAGTCCCTAGCCTCTAAATTCATGATTAGTAAAAACAAAAGGAGGTGAGTTTTTTTTGACTTATGTCCTTTTGTTTTGATCAATCTGAATCATGGCAGATTCACTCATCTCTACTCCTGACAGATGATATCGGGGAAAGAATGGTTGGGTCTATTAATTTTAAGCAGATTATTTTGTGCTTTGAGGAGATAAGCCATCAGCAGAGATGTCCACATAAACCCAGCACATGTGTATGGGGAGAAATAGCTGCAGTACTACGCACCTTTAGCCATAATGACGACCCCTGGAATTTGGGTAAAATTACTCATTGCTCGTTAGAAACTGATAACTGTAATGTTATAAAAGTTTATGATGCATCTTGTAAAACATAGGTATCCAGTTTGTTAAACATCTTTTTTTGCTGCCTTACTAGACCTAGCAATATTTGCTCGTACACTTGGGGAGCAGGTGTCTGGCACACACCCAGCATTAATGGGCATGAAGCAAGAACAGAAGAATGTCAGGGCCTCATCCGCTTACACACGTCCCCTGTGAGCCTACAATTCTAGTCTTATGTTCCTGGCTATTCACCCTCTTGGTCTGCCTTTCTCAGCCAATCTGTAAAATCAATGTCACAACCAAATATTTCTACAGAAGCAATAAAACACAGAACGTGACGGCAAGGAGAAACCACAGAGCGCTCTGTCTGCCCGGCCCTGCTTCCTGTAAAACCTCAGCCCCCACTCAGGTTCTCGGCTTTCTATATTCAGGGAAATCTCAGGCTTTCTGCAAGATGGAACACTGCCGGAGAACTGTGGAGCATGTGGCAATGCAGCAATGGAGGCTCTTTTTCCTTTAAAGCACCACTCCTGTGTCTTTTTTCCCATCACTGGAATGCTGCTTTAAATCTAAGTCTCTTGCCCCATGTCTTATACTCACCTTCTGCTGTCTTCACCTTTTTCTAGTGTTGTCTCTTCAGATCATCTGAGGGAATTTGTTACCTGCCAGCACCTTCAGTGTTTCATGGAGCACACCGGAGTTCACTTGTCAATACATCTCTATGGGAGTCTTGTTCTGGTCTCATTCTGGCTCTTATAGAGAAGCATTGGGAGCTTCTGATGTAACCTCTGACCAGTCAAAATTTACAGGCACAAGATGGCGCCGCGGGACTGGAGCAGCATGGGTAAGAGGTGAAGACTATGAAGGGAAGTATATGACCGGAGACAGGGGGCTTACCTTTATAGCACCACTCCAGCACTGGAAAACAAAAATTGCTTGAGTGGTGTTTAAAAAAAGTCGTAAAATGAATAATGACAAAAGAATATAGTCATTTCCACAGTCAGTCTTAAGGAAATACCAGGGAACACAGGGTACATCTTGTGATTATCGGTGGTGGGGCTTATGAAAAAGGTGGGGTTTTGGGATCTCACACACATAGGGAAAAGGGGAGAGGCTTCTGCTGCAGCCTCTTCTCATACAGCCATACACAGGATATTGAGGAGGGAGGACATGGCTGAGCTCCGGAAACATAGACACGTCTTTATATACTTCTCACTTTCATTTTTAATACGATACAGAATAGAATAAAATGAAAAAATGAGAATTGGAGAGAAATTGTCAAAATACCTTAATACTTGCACTGGTGATAATTCTAATACATTTCTAATATTAAGGAAATCCTGAAAACATGCACTATTTGTGGGTCCTTGAGAAACACAGATCTAGGGGGATGGTTATACATGAGGACTGGATCTACTGCATCTAACTCACTATGAGGTCAGCATGCAAGCAAGCATGCAGTGTAAAGCATAGAGGTGAGGCACAACAAAAAGCTGGGCCTCCAATTAGACATAAATATAGTGAATATACACATTGGCTCCAATATATCATTGCCTTTGCAACTATTTTTTGTGTCTAGTTTTGTGTTCTATTTGTCAAGGGAGATTCCCACAGTTTATTTTAATCAATAGTTCTTGGAATAATAATAATTTCTACAACTGGATGTTTAAAAAATGTTCCTGTGCTGAGATAATCTTATATATGTGTCCTGCTATGTACTGTGTAATGGATGTGTCTGACCGTACAGGGACATGGTCTGATCATACCACATCTCCTGTGCTGAGATAATGTTATATATGTGTCCCTGCTATGTACTGTGTAATGGATGTGTCTGACCATACAGGTACATGGTCTGATCAAACCACATCAGATGTGCATGTTTGTCTATAGAGATGTAGCCGAGCTGAAGAAAATTCCCTGTAAATTACATTGGAAGGAGGATTTTTTGTTAATACAGGTGGAGTCCCCAAATGTCTTGTGTTTTATATCTATTAAAATATTTTTTCTCTGTGTGGTGTTTTTTTAATGTTTACTAGAAATTCATGACAGCCATGTCTAATATTTGCCCGACATCATGAATTTCAAGCTTAGTGCCAGCTGACAATACAAAGCTGGCAGTAACCCCTTTATTACCCAGCTTGCCACCAGGGCCGATGGAAGAGTTGTGGTACAGCACCAGAAAACGTGTTTTTTCAAAACTGGAAACTGCATTTTCTGATGCACATTTCATGCTTTTTTTAAGCAATTTTGGCCTAAAACGGCATGCATTGTGTTCAATGTGTTAATATGCATCTCCTGGCACTAAAAAGCACCAAAACCATGACTCAGTTGAACCCTTTGTATAAAATGATTTCTTGAAATAATTAAGAAAAAATTATGTGGGGCTTCGCCATATTTTGTATGCCAGCCGGGTACAGGAGGCAACTATGGGCAGCCCCCTATCCCCGGCTGCTTATTTTTACCTGTTTGGAATCCAAAAATATAGGGAAGCCCTTTTTTAAATGATTTGATACATTTCATTAAATAATTAAAAAAAAAACGATAAGGGGTTCCCAGTATTTTTGGTTTTAAGCCAGGTACAACTAGGTAGCTGGGGGCTGGAATTCTCAGTGCAGGTGACCCAAGCTTTCAGGGCCTCCCGGCTGCGATTTGCAGCTCATAGCCACCCCAAAAGTTTGTGCATACATAGAAGCACAATTTTATGGTGCTGTACCCCGGCGGTGGTATGCTGGGTAATAAAGGGGTTACTGTCAGCTTTGCATTGTCAGCTGGCACTAAGCCCGAAATTTATGCTGTCAGATCAATATTAGACCTGGCCACCATGAATTTACAGTAAACATAAAAAAAACACAGAAAATATTTTAATAGAAATAAAACAAGACATTTAGGGACTCCAACTTTTTTAACAAAAAAACCTCCAACGTAATCCACAGGGAATCTTCTTCAGCTCTGCTACATCTCTGGTAGCAGATTCACATGTCTGCTCACAGAGAAGAGCAGGCACAAACTGAACCGCCGACTGTGAGAAAGGTTATCTGAGTGCACGCCTGAGCCGCCTCAGGCGTGAATTCAGATGACCCCAGCATCACACAGCACCTGCAGCACAGCTATAAAGTGACAGCTTCTCTCGCTCACTAATATTGACCTGACACCATGAATTTTGGGCTTAGTGCCAGTTGACAATACAAAGCTGGCATCAACCCCTTATCATCCAGCATACCACTGCAACCAGGGCTGCTGGAAGAGCCGTTAAGCGCCTGAAAATGGCACTCTAAGGCTGTGTGTCATTTTCAGGGGCAGCTGCGGGCTGTGGTTTTCAGCGTGGGGGGGGCTGTCAGAATGCTTGGGCCTTACCACACTGAGAATTCCAGCCCTCAGCTGCCTGGTTTTACCTTGGCTGGGGATCAAGAATATGGCAAAGCCTACACATTTTTTTTCTAAATTATTTAAGTAATTAAAAAATAATGGGCTTACCTGTATTTTGATTGCCAGCCAAGGTAGAGTCTGGCAGCTGGGGGTGGCAGCCCATAGCTGTTAGCTTTATCTACGCTGAGAATCGAAAAAACTGCGGAGCGCAATGTCATTTTTTTTTAATTATTAATTTATTTTTACAATACTATGATGTCAATCAATGGCTGAGGGGCCCAACAGTAAACCACAGATACTGTCACAGAATATGCGCGTCTGTGATTGAGTGCTGGAGTAATCTGAATCCAGCCTATGCATTCTAGCATCTAGAATGCATGAGCAGTTTTCAGGATACTCCAACAGCCAATCACAGATACCCATTCTCTGTGACAGCTTCTGTGATTGGCTGTTAAAGCCAGTGTAGTGAATATCCCGGAAGTTAATGAATGGCCCATGAAGTAGACATGGCGGGACGCGGGAAAGTGGACATGGTAAGTATGATTATAATGTTTAATAACTATTTTCTTAATTTTTATTGTCCCCGAACCATAACTTGGACTTCCCAGTTCGGTATGGACCCCAAACTTTGCAGTTCATGCTCGCCCATCACTACTTTTTAAATCAGATACATTTTTATTGAAAATTATACATACATCTTAATCAACAGATCTTCATTACAAGGTATAACAGCAAGCTAAATTCCCCTCCTGTATAACCCCCCATCCCTTCCGGACAGCGTATCCTCTCCTTGTACCAAGACTTATATGAACCAATACTTGATTAAATAATAATACAACCATATATATCCTGAGGTTTATGATACCTTCCCCAGTCCAAAAATTGTAACTGTTCACAATACAGCTCTACTTTAGCCATACTGTAGCCAGGGAGTCCACATCTTCTCGTACATTTTAAGTTTGTCTCTTTTTTTGTAAATACCCCTCTCCAGATGGGCAATATGCTCGACCTGTCTAATATACTCCCCTCTGGTCGACGGGTCCTCCCTTGTCCAGTTTCTGGCAATCAACTTTCTTGGCACATAAAGTAGCCTGGCTCGCCCATCACTACTACTCATCTCTTGCTTACTTGAATTACTCCTCCTCACTCAGGCTTCATGTCACTTCACTTGTCAGACCTGTGATGGTAATTGTGCCTACAAGCCAGCTCGGCTGTCGTCTTACCCTGACAGAGGCCAAGGTGTTGACTCCCCCTCTTTACTGACCTTCTGGTCCTTTTATAATTCCTAGCTGTGACACAACTGTCTCCTGACATCGTGTCTCTTACTATTTCTTCCTCTCTGGAACATAGTCTTGGCCCTCCAGTTCCTGTTAGCACAGTTCTCTCTACTTTACACTCATTGGTCAGCAAATGGCGATTTGCAGAGCCCTGTTATGCACTAACTCCATCTTTTTACAGGAACATCTGAGGTTTGCAACTACAGTAGCTGGATTGTGGGCATTATTAGTAAGAAATGAAATGAGGGTGCCGGATCTGTATCACTGTAGATTGTGTCTGCTGTGTGTTATGTGTGTTCGTCTTTGAATTCCACAGTAAAAGAAATCCTGTCTTAAACTGTTAGTTTCACCTTCCTCCTTATCTGAAACCAAGGACTGGCTGGTAAATTTTAGCCTGGGGGACAATTAGAAAGCACTGGCCCTCAAGCTTCGACAGCCTATCTTTGGCCACTATGATAAAGCAGTACAGAAAACAGGCCTAAAAGGGGTTGTCTGGGCTTTTTTTTAAATTTTTTTATAAACTTTGGAATATATCTAGGCTGCAAAGTGCTAACAGTTTGCAATAACACCCTATCAGCATTTTGCAGGGCAACCTAGACATCACTATTCTGCTTCTGGAGGAGCAGCTCAGCCACCAACCAAAGGCGTGTTTGTTTTGGAGCTTGGGTGTAAACGTAACAGCCTGGTCGTTTACACCCACTCTACTACAATCATGCCCCACCTTCCCCAGTCTCCACCATGCCCAGCCTCCCAAACTCCTATAAGCCCTCCCCACACTGCAACAAGCACTCCCCAGTCCCAAACATACCCACTTTCCCCAGTCACCAGCATGCCCAGGCACTCCAGACTCCATTCACCTATGTAAAGTGATAGAACCACATTGCACTGAGCGGTCATATTTTCTCTGAAACACTGTGTTGAATTTGCAGCTCTGAGGAGATGACCGCTCTCAGTGCTGTGTTGTGTGCACTCACCTCCTCCTCCTGTGCCTGTGCTAATGTGATTCTCCTTTCTGTATCTTCCACCCCGCTTCCTCTCTGCAGTGAGCAGTGCTTTCTGCTTCACAGAGTGGGTGGCTTTGGCAGATACAGAGAAGAAGATCGCATCAGCACGAGCACAGGGGAGGAGGTGAGTGCCCAAAACGCAGCACTGAGAGTGGTCATTTCCTTTTCGGAGCTACGGATTCACCACAGTTTTTCAGAGAAGGCGATGTCTACTTAGTGCAATGCAGTTCTATTAGTTTACATAGGTGAATGGAGTCTGGAATGGCCAGACATACTGGGGGCATGCTGGAGACTGGGGAGGGCTTGAGAAGTCTCGGGCGGTTGGGCATGCTGGAGACTGGGGGGGCAGGCATGTTGGAGTCTGGGGTGTGCTTATAGGAGAGTGGGTGTAAATGAACAGCTTTGATGTTTACACTCAAGCTCCAAAACAAACACCTCTGGTCAGTGGCCTCCACACATGCAGAATGGTTATATCCAGGTAACGCTGCAAAATCCTGACAGGATGTAAATTACAAACTGTCAGCATTTTGCAGCCTAGATACACACAGAGACTTTATAAAAATAAAAAGTCCAGACAACCCCTTTAATAATGTGTCTGGTACATAGATATAGGAACAGAACCAAACTTACTACATGTATACTGGAGAATAATCAAGCTTGCTACATAAGAAAGGGAGCCTGACAAAGGAGCATGAATAGCTCCAAAACATGTTGGAGGATTGTGCTTACTAGGCTGCCGTACTAACTGTGACGTTACCCTGAATACTGCACTCTGCGCTTTGCTGCTTTGCTGGGAGAGCCGACGGCCAAGGTGCCCCAGGCACGGCATTATGTTAGGAGCCAGTGGCTTGTCTCTGACTCAGCAGGATCTATCGAACCATCCCTGAGGCAGGCGGCAGCACAGTACTGAGCTTGAATCTAAATCTGCATTCTTGTGATTACCTCCTAGTGGTTTCTTTTATCTCTTCATGAGCTGTGGATATTTGCTGTTGTCTTGACTTCAGTGTGTATGCAAGCCAGGGACACCTTTTTTTTGATCATAGTAAACGGCAGTGCTTTTTTTGTGGGGGCACGTGGTGGAAAATATGCAAAGGGGGGTGGAGCTATATGGGGACTGCCGTCCACTGCATGCTGCCCACTGCCTGGTGCACAGGATCTCCCGGCCGCCCAACAGCCCCCCCCCCGCTCACCGCCGCCGGTGCCTGGTAGCATCATAACCTTCCCCCCCTCAAGCGCCAGCCCCTGACATCGCATCCACCCAACCCCCGCTCCTCAAGCTGCTGGCGCCTGATTGCACCCCCCGCTAATTCATTTCTAAGGAGGGGCTTTAAACCGTTGTTAGCAAATGCTTAAAAATGTATTAGGGATTTATACCATGTAATTGAGCAAGTCTGTCGGAAACTTTACATCTACATCAAATGCATATAAGTAAGTAATCTTTATTTATATAGCGCCAACATATTCCGCAGCGCATCACAATTCAGAGGGTATACAATACAATAATATGATAAAACATGACACAATACAAAAACAAATACAATACAGTTATCAGAAAATACAATACAATACAAAAAACAATACAATACAAAGCATACTTTACAATAATTAGAGCAAAATAATGACAGCCCTGCTCATAAGAGCTTACACTCTAACAATGAGGTGGGGGTGACATAAAGTACAGGGGCTTATTTACAATGATGGTATAGTCAACTTGAGGAGATAAGGAACAGATAGGAGCATTATAAGTGGCCACCATCATTATTTGTGATCCACTTGAGACTGGTGGAGCGGATAGGCTATGTCTAGATGACTTTGACTAGGGATCATGGTAGGCCGTCCTACAAAGATGTGTTTTTATGGACCACACAATCTTACATATCCATGTTTCATTCTTGGTGTTGCATTTTCAGTGTTGAGGAATGTAGATCTGTAGAACGTCTCACTTATAGACTGAACAATATAGATGTATTCCAGGGTGCTTGGAAAGCTGGATGACTGACTCTTAATGATGCACGTTAGTCATTTAGCAAGCCTAGTTTCACACTAGCGTTTGGTCTGCATGCGTGTGGCATGCAGATGCAAACACAGTGCTGAACGCAGACATCCAGATGTCAGTGTGTCTCATTGGGCTAATGTATGATTTATACGCTTGCAGAGGCTTGCATACAAATCATACATCCTCAGACGCATAAAAAATGCAACAAGTTGCTCTTTCTATGCTCCGAGAAGCAAAGCATGCGGGCGCAAATGTGTGCATCTGGCAGCGAACGCATGCACCGTGCGTTCCCATGTTAGACATAGGCATGCACGATGGATGCGTCGCCGCACGCGTTTGGCCCCTGCCATACACAGTGGAGCTAGTGTGAAACTGGCCTAAGGTAGAGACCAAGAAAACTCAGAGGTCTCTGCATAGATCATGATGAAAAATATCACAAAAGAGAAAGAGGTCATAGATTTTTTATTTTTTTTAGAGAAATGACCTTTAATGTTTCCCGCCATCTGTGGATTGTTTTAATTTGCATTCTGAACCTCCCAGTGCAAATTACAAGAATCGACATCTGCAAGTCATAAAATGATATACGCCACAGTAGAAAAGATAAAGCTCTCAGCCTGGAGTGTAATGTCCTGTCCATGGTGCTGAACAAGAGGTGGAAACACAGATTTAACCCTGCTGTTCTGTTCAGGTCTACTATATACGGTATTTATAATGTTCCGGTCATTTGTTTACCAGACCTAATAAAGTCTTTATTTTCAGCCAATTTATGTATTCTATTTGAATACCTGTTGCATTCTTATACTGTGTGTGAACATGGTTATTCATAAAAAATGAAAAATGAAATCGAAAACTACATCATGTGCATATCTTTTAACCTTACCAACATCTGCCGTACAAGTCAGTAGCGGGCATATGGAGTGGGTTCATGGGGTGAGCTCGCCCCATACACAGCAGGTAATGGTTGTGTGTTATAGACTTGTGGTGCCTAGAACCACCTGCAACTGTTAACCTGTTAAATACCAGAGTGAAACTATGAGAGCGACATTAATGTTGCATCTGCACGGGGGGGGGGACGGGGGGTGTCTTTCTATGCATCGACATGCCCTTGATGTGATTAAGGGTCACTGATGCGTTGCTATTGCAGTGGGGGGGGGTCCGGTAAAGACTTCTATGCCTGTCATTATGGAGCTCTCTTGAAACCATGTCTGTGGCCGGGCTTCAAAGGAGAATGTGATTTTCACTATATGCAGCAGTACTATGTCATTGCTGTATATAGCACAAACGATAAGATAATCGCCGCTTTCAAGTTATTTAAAGGAACTATTTAAATACAGTAAAAAACAAAGTTTTAAAAATCTGAAAAAAACTCCTTATAAAAGTTCATGTCACCCCCTTTTCCCTCATTAAAAATAAAGATAATAGAAAAACATAGACAAATACACATATCTGGACTGATACCACCTCATTCAGAAAAGTCTATCAAATATAATAGAAATGTGTAAACGCCATAAACACAACAAAATGTAAAAACGCCCGAATTTCGTTTTTTGGTCACCGTAATACCACAAAAAATACTGTAACAAGCAATCAAAATGTCATATCTATCTCAAAATGGTATCAATTAAAACATTGTTTCACAAAGCTACATCTACCAAAATATGAAAACATTACAGGTCTCAGAAAATGGCCAAACAATCCAAAAAATAACTCACAATTAAGTTCAGATTTTTTTTTTTACCAACAATTTTGGTATCACCATATATCTCTGGAACTGTACGGAGGATTAAACAACAAAAGTAGAGAAGTGGGAATAAGATAAGATCAAAAACTGATATATCTAAAGGGTTGAGAATGCGCAAATAGGGTCTTATCTTTTTTAGGCGGGCGTCACACGCATCAATATAATGCACGATATCGCTTAAGTGATCTGCGTTTTGATCGCTTAAGCGATATCGTTTGTGCATCGCTGCGTGCAATCAAGCCATTTTACAATGTAAAATCGCTTGATCGTTACATCGCAGATATGGGAGCCGGAGCTCATATCAAGCGATAAACGCTTGAACAATCTGCTTCATCGTGGTGTGTGACACCACGATGAACGATCTCCCAGCGGCAGAGCCTATGCTGGGAGATGGTATCTATGGTAAACGTCGGGTTACTAAGCGCCGCGCGGCGCCTAGTAACCCGATGTGTACCATAGTTACCAGCGATCTCGCTGGTCCACATCGCTGGTGAGTCTGCCTGTGTGACAGCTCACCAGCGATGTGAACGATATTTTAAGCGATCGCGCGTGCACGCGATCGCTAACAATATCGCTATCGATATTGAAGTGTGTGACGGCCGCCTTAGACAGATGTATGATGTAAATATTGATATTGCTCACCTGATGTGGTTGTGTAGCACACAACCAGCGTAATCGCTCAGAAAAAACAGCTGCTGCAGGGACCGTACTTCCACAGGATGCGGTGCTCAAATCACAAGGTTATTCGGACGAAGTACCTTTATGTCCGCGCTGCTGTCAGACCGGTATACCAATGACACTGGACGTCTAGGTATTGGAGATATAGATTTATTTCCTTATTTTCAACGCGTTTCGGAGCCACGTGCCGAGCTCCTTCCTCAGGGTACATCATTGTGATACATCGGTACTTCGTCCGAATAACCTTAAGATCAAAAACTGGTCACTTTTGTCCTGGTAACAACTTCACCTTATGCCCACATTGAAAAGCTTAAAGGGAACCTCTCACCCTTTTGAGAATATTAAACTGTGCCCATCAGCTTAAACATGATGTAAATTGGGTTCTTGTAACTCCTTTATGTGCCCAGACGTTACCCTCATACCTGAGAAATCAACTTTTATTCTCGGCCTCGCTGCATCCTAAAAGGTCTGGGAGGTCTGCTCTCTGGTCCCGGTGTATAAGGTCCTTGCCGCCCCTTGCCAGCAAAACCCATCTAGCATCCTCAAAACCGATGTCCCCTCCTGTGGACGGATGCTGAGTGATAGGAGCACTTGCACCTGCACAGTGGAGCAGGTCACCATGTTCCATTGAAGATGCCAAAGTGTCAAAGTCTCGTGAGACTTCACAAATCTTGCGAAACTTCGGTACTGTATCTTCAAAAGATTTGGGAAGTCTCGCGAGATTTCGGCACTATCTTCAATGGAGCGCAGTGACCTGCTCCACAGGAGGGGGCGGCAATTTTGAAAATGCAAGGCGGGTTTTGCTGGCAAGGGGCGGCAAGGACCTACACCAGGAACAGAGAGCGTACCTCCTGGACCTTTTAGGATGCAGCGAGACCGAGAATAAAATTTGATCTCTCCGGTATGGGGAGGACGTCTGGGCACATAAAGGGGTTAAAAGAACCCAAATGCATTATTTTGAAGCTGGTGGTCACAGCTTAGAATGCCCAAAGGGGAAGACAGGTTCCCTTTAACATGTATAGAATCTCAGTCATTGAGATGTCAGCTTTGAGGCCGATTTTCAATATAAAGCATGTTAGAAAGTACTTTTGATGTTACTTGTCAGTGAATTGAGGGGAACCATGGGTGACTAATACTGACTGCTTTTCTAAATTTTTAGGTACCACATGTCTGAATTATATTAATCTTACTTCAGTTTCCAGTCTGATTTTCAATTAAAATGCAACAAATTCTGAAATGTTTTTGCTATATTGTTGATTATGGGGATCTGATTTCTGAGACCGTCCAACTGTAATGGAGCAGAAGATGCACTTAAGTGACCTCTCACAGTGTCTGCAGGAGAACATCACCACTGCTGGTCATAGGAGGTAAGTAAAGTAAAGCAGGAAGTAAACAGTGAATTGTGTGTTTCCTCAACAAAAGAGTTTGAAGGGGAGGAGTAGATGCCAGAGCCTATACCAGGCAGGTCATATGGTCATGAAGAGGGCTCACAACCACCATTGCCACAAAAGGGTTATGAAGTGGTCAGATCCTGGAGAAGGCCTGAGCTCTACCTAAGCTGAGAACAAGATCAGTGACCTAAACTGAGAGGATTAGTGACCTGAGCTGAGAGGAAGATAAATGACCTAATCTCAAGGGGAAGATTGGCGACCTGAGCTGAGAGGAAGATCATTGACCTAATCTGAGAGGAGGATTGGTGACCTAAGATGAGAGGAAGATCAGTGACCTAATCTGAGAGGAGGATTGGTGACCTAAAATGAGAGGAAGATCAGTGACCTAATCTGAGAGGAGGATTGGTGACCTAAGATGAGAGGAAGATCCTTGATATGAGCTGAGAGAAAGATCACCGACCTGTCACAGAGGAAGACCAAGTGAAAGGTCTAGCACTGAAGACCATGACCAGTCCCTGAGGAAGATCAAGCACCGACGGTCAATCACCAAAAACTGTGACTCGACCTAGACTTAGACCAAATGCCGATTGTCAAGCACCGAAGACCATGACTCGTTCCAGATGAAAACCCTGACCAGACCCAAAAGATGATCCGGTCATAGCAGACGACTGTTTCTGTGGGTCATAACTTTCCTGCATAGATATACAGTACTTGGAGAAGACTTGGACTGCACTTCAAGTTTTGAAGGCGGTCAATGAGTTGAGTGAGAGAAACCACCCCTTAATTTGACTTTTGACTGTAGTGGGTAGTGTCATAACCCCCATTGGAGCCTGTGTATTATTATTCTATTACTCAGCGATACTGAGGAGTAGAATCACACTGACATTTCCCTGACATAGAGACCGGAGATTCAGTTAATCATTGAGTAATATTTGTTATCTTGTGTTTTAAGTAACTGAATTTAAACTATCACATTTATATTTTGCATATCACTGACTGTGTATTGTATTGTTTTCTGATTGTCCCTTACAACTACTTACTCTTTCTTTCTGTAACATAAATACCCGTTTTGAGACATCACTGAGTCGCCTTTACTGCTTTATTGCATTCTCAAAACCTGTTTACACAACTGTCGCTCAGACCACAGGACAGAAGTGCAAAACTGAATCATGAGCACACACATAAGAGCTAGAGTCTATCTTGGACGCAAGACATTAGTTCAGTCATAAGCTATGTGTTTCTACCTTTTGGTCTGAGTGATATGTAGAGACCTCCCATCTTGAATCCTCAGGTATCAACTGTGCATTGGAAGGAAACAATATACTAAAGTGTTTTCAAAGTTTAGTTACACTTTAGCAGCTCAAAAACGTTTCTTAGACTGCCGTCACACCCGTCAATATCGCATACAATATCACTGCTGCACGTGAGGTTGCAGTGATATTGATGCGTGTGACAGGGCGCATCAACCAGCGATAAAGCTTCCCTTTATTTTTGATTACCAGCCAAGTAAAACTAGACAGCTGGGCGTGGGTGGTAGCCCAAAACTACCTGCTTTACTGGGATTGGTGATCAAAAATACAGCAGTGAACCATGGCATCAGCACAAAATATGCAACAAATAAGCACTGTGAGAACACTGCTGCATATTTGTTGCATACTTTGGTGCTAACATTGAGGTCTATAGGTGAAAATCGTGGCAACATGTGCTGTGAGGATTGACATGCTACTGATTTCCCACAACAAAATGCACACCATTTCCACCATGGGAAGGTCCGCAGCATGGGCACAACACTTCAAATTTCCCACACACTTTGAAGGAAAGCGCTGTGCTGCGGATTTCACAGAAATCTGCAGAAAATACATGGTAAGAATGCTGCAAAATACGTGGTAAACTCACAACATGGGAATATGCTTCTTTGTTACAAATTTATGCCTAGTTCCCGAATTCTTTGTGCTACCACATTAGGCTTTTGTTATATGTTGTCTTGGAATCATCTCTGTATTTCTAACTTACCTGTTAAAGGTTATGTTTTAATATTAGAGTCTCGTCATGCTGGGTGTCACAGTGTCCTTCTCTGGTATCCCACAATTAACAGAGTGAGAGATGCGTGATCAGCCGAAGAACCTTTATTGCTTGAAAAACATAAAAATCCATAAAACAATCCATCAGAATACTGCATCTCCAGGTAATCCAGATGACTTTCCCATACCTCTGGAGAGCGTGCCTCGGCTTCAGGGTCCCACTCAAAAGACTGAAAAGCACTGCATCTCCTTCCCTTCAACCACCTCCCATATCCAAAACCAGGTCTATTGACACACTCCAGGGGGCAGATACACACATTGGCAGGCAGAGGACTAGAATGACTAAGTAAGGACATAACCACAGTAATTCAATTATCAGACTCTCTGGAGTATAATGAGTACACAGGAAGTGGAGAAAGCGAGAATACACAATATAGGAACAACAAAGCACTTGTAAAATCCAGTAAAATATAGCCCACCATATCACACCATCACACTGTGTACCACTGGAAAATAACAGCAACAGCTATAAACGTGTGATAAAAAATATGAGATAATTGTAATTTCTGAAAAAATGTTTATGGCTATAACTGTCAGTGAATAATATTTTAGTCATGAGAATACAGAATACTCCAAACTTGTGTATTGCCTAATTAATTCCTTACAAAATAGGTCAATTGATAAACTTCTGCAGAATTTACGGTCACTAGAATGAAAACTATTTATAAAAGAAGTGGCCATTATAGATGAGCAGACCAGAAGGGAGAACAACAGCAATTATTGGAAAGGAAATGTATATAGATTAAGAGCCACGGATACAACTAATGACCATTAAAGGAAATCACAAAACATATTAGACTCCTATTAATGAATTCCTGAAACACTGTTTATTTAGTAATGGACATAGGCCTTAATGCAAAAACCCAGGAGATGCAACTGGCAGAGTACTGCCTCGGTTAACTCTTGCCTCAGTTAACTCTTTCAACATTATACAATTGTATATACACTTTATAACATTTTATTTTACTCTCTATAATCAAGACAAAAAAAATCTTAAAATTATTGTGTGATCAATGTAAACAAAAAAAAATATACCCCATTAAAATACAAAAAGAGATAAAAAATTAAACAACAGTAGTGCCCATCCCCTAGAGCAGAGGTCCCCAATGTCAGTCCTCGAGGGCCGAACCAGTGCAGGTTTTCAGGATTTCCTTACTATTGCACAGGGATTGGAATCATTGCCTGCTGTGCAATACTAAGGAGATCCTGAAAACCTGCACTGGTTCGGCCCTCGAGGACTGACATTGGGGACCTCTGCCCTAGAGCAAGAAAGATCAATTTTCATAGAAAACTGTCCCTTTCGATCCCAAAAACAAATCTTTCAAGGCTCCTATATACGTAATACCCCAATCAGCTATAGCATCAATACCACAGATAGGTGAATAACACCAATTATCACCTGTCATAGGATGGAATATGTTAGGCAACAAGAGAATAGTCAGATCTCATAGTTAATGTGTTGGAAGCAGACAAAAATTGGCTAAGGTAATGATCTGAGGAACTTTTTATTTGGACATATTTTGGTCAAATCATCTTCAAATGGCAGGTCTTTCAGGGTGTTCCTGATATAGGGTATCTACCAAAAGTGGGCCAAGGAGGAACAACTGTTTAACCAGTGACATGGTTTTGAGCACGCATGGCTCATTGATGAGTGATGGCACCAAAATGGTCTCAGAAAGTGTCTACAAAAGGCATCAGAGCTAAAGAATAGGGATGGGTGAATACTAAATTACTCGGACTCACTAGACTCTAACGAGTATGATCCAGATACTCGCTGCTTGTTGTGAGTCTAGCGAGTCCAATGTAAATAAATGGGGAAGCGAGTATTGCAGCGACTCCTCTGCTGCTGGACCCCATAAAGGGGTCTGGCAGCAGAGGAAAAACCTGCAATCCCCCATTTTATTCTTTAAAAGCCAGCAGCAAAAAGCCGCGGGCTTTTAAAGAATAGTTAAAAAAAAACGGATTGAACCGGTTCGGTTCAATGTGGTCCCATAGACAATCATGTTAAAGTTAACCGGTTTGAACCGGACCGGGACAATCCGATTTGTTTTAACATGACGGTGTATGTAACCGTATTAAATCTGACCGTTTTTTTCAATCTGAAGGGTTCCCGGACTGCAATTCGAGACTGTGGCTGCGCTGCAGAAGAATTTGCTCACCTCCCACCCTCACTCCCGCAGACATTTTGGTCAAACTACGGTACCCAAAATCTGGACTCAGGCAGGAGCCATTTTCCTGAGGTCATATAGTTTAGCTGCCCTGCATCAGCTAATTAAGGTGAGTGATGCATATTCGTAGTTTTACCGTTTGTACAGATCCGGGTACATTAAACATTGATGTCTATGGTACCTGATTGAACCTGACCAGGTCAATCCGGGACAATCCGGTTCAAAGAAGTAGAGGAATAGAATTTACAATTGATTTTCATTGACTCGTTACTGTGCGAGTAATC
Organism: Allobates femoralis; assembly: GCA_033576535.1. NCBI lineage: Eukaryota > Metazoa > Chordata > Amphibia > Anura > Aromobatidae > Allobates > Allobates femoralis. Next base: position 68,310,166 of record JARQOC010000001.1, on the reverse strand, counting down.
GCAATGAAACTTGCAGAGTAAGGAGTCGGCCGAGTAACCTAAGGGTACCTTTACACGCCGCTACTGGCGGGTGGATACAACCAGCTACATGCGACAAATGTAGCTTGCATCGGCAATATACCCCGTAGTAGCGGCGTGTGAAGACGGTAGTAGGCACCCGGCAGTAGATGCACCTGTTTCCGAGCACTGCCCTGAAACAGGTGGCTACACAGGCGATTGTAGCGACCTGTATAGGCGTGTAAAGAAGCAACAGAAGGGATGTCTGGACACCATGCTATGTACCTGGTATTTAGCTGGGGCGTGACACAGGCTTCGGGTTACCGCGCCCCATCAGCGATCATTGGAGGAAGCTACTGCATTACGATTGGTAGTCGCTGCATAGGGAGGCATATTTAAGGAGCTGACCAGTCACACTACACAATTGCTCGAGCGTCGTGTATTAAACAGCCTCCTGCGATGCCTGCCCAATCATGATGTTCTTGCTTTGTCCTATCAGCGTACGAACGTCTCGTAATCCACAATTGTGGCTCGCCTATGTGCTGTCCCTGCTGCACCAGGTCCGCCCATATTAGCTTGTTGTAGCGGTGTGTAAATGAGGTAAGGTGAGCTACAGAAGGTGACTTGAGACACCCGGCGGTGTATCTAGAGATAGCTGTAACCTACTGTAGCGCACCTTGTGGCGGCGTGTAAAGGTGGTGCGATTACCGTTTGTGCGTGCTCGTGCATGTGAAGTAGCTGGTTGTATCCACCCGCCAGTAGCGGCGTGTAAAGGTACCTTCATACTCGCAGAGTAGCGAGCAGTAACGAGTAGATTCGCCCATCCCTACTAAAGAATAAAACAGAGGAGGAAGGATGAATTATGTCTTATTTCACATAATATGGACGGCTGGATGCATGTACTTCAACATGGCACTAGGATGCACAAGAAAAGATTGCAAAACAGCAGTGACAGACAGTGTAATGTTCTTGGCAATATTCTGTTGAAAAACCTTGAGTCCTGGTATTCATATGGAAGTTACTTTGACAAGTACCACTTGTTTATATAATGCAATGTGGATGAACTACATGACCATGCTCATTCTGACACACTAGGTCAAGTGGAACAAATATTTTTAAACATTCTAAATTTATGGACTCAGAAAAGAGAATTATATGGGTTGTCCGGGATATTTGTAGAATTTCTATGTAAATCTTGGCTGCAAAATGTTGACAAATTGCCAATAATAGAAATCCGTGATCCATATCAACAAACATCTGCTAAGCTCCTCAAAAGAGACACATGAAACCTATATTAGGAATTTTAGCCATTGTAACAACCACCAAAGAACGTTTTCTCTAAAATTATATATTTTATTTAGGTAATAAGTGCAAACAAGCCCCCATAAAAACTGTCCCCATAAAAGCATAGAAGAGCATTGTGGTAGTCAGCACAAGTACATAGTAATTTCCAATAATAAATACATGGTATTAAGAGAACATATGATACTGAAGCATTGTATACAATAAGAAATGCTCTGGCAAAGACTGTATTCTCATGAACACGATAACTCCCCTTTCAAAGTAATAACGATCCTTGACGGCATTATGTAAGATTTAAACTGTTGCACCTCACATCATGTCCTCAAGACCTGTTAGCCATACCAACCACAAAGCGCAGCACCTCGACGCGTTTCGCTCTTGCTTCGTCGGAAGGTGCTGTGACAATGTGGTAGTCACCTTAAATACCTGCTGTTATCGTCCACACCCCTGTCGGTGTTGATTGGCGTGCACAACGCTGCTCCCCTCCACATTCACCATGCCCCAAGCGTTACGGAAGTGACAACTCCGCATGTCACTTTGCAGCCATCTCCGATTGGACGCCAGGAGGCCAGGGAAGGTGGGGGAGACACAGCGACGGCGCGCACATACACCGGCAGTGGTGGCACCATATTTGAATGTAGCAAATTGAGCACAGCGTTGTGCACGTCGATCAATGCCGAAAGGTGTGTGGATGATAACATCAGGTATTTAAAGAGACTGCCACATTGTCCCAGCACCTCATGGCGAAGCGAACACATTGAGGTGCTGAGCTTTGTCGTTAGCATGTCTAACAGGTCTTGAGGACATTATGTGAGGGGCAACGGTTTAAATCTTACGTAATGCTGGCAAAGATTCTTATTACTGTGAAAGGGGAGTTATGGTGTTCATGAGAATACAGTCTTTGCCAGAGCATTTCTAATTGTATACATTACGTCAGTATCATATGTTCTCTTAATACCATGTATTTATTATTGGCAATTACTATGTACTTGTGCTGACTACCACAATGCTCTTCTATGCTTTTGTGGGGACAGTTTTTATGGGGGTTTGTTTGCACTTATTTCCTAAATAAAATATATAATTGCAGAGAAAACGTCCTATGGTGGTTGTTATAATAGCTACAATTCCTAATGCAAAATATTGACATTTTGTAAAGTACATCTTGTCAACATTTTGCATTGTCACCCAGATATCACCTATTTGCATCTGCCATAGAATGACCAGGGGGTACGTTTGTGTTGGAGCCTGCACGTAAATGGAGAACTGGACGTTTACACCTAGACTCCTCCAAACATGCTCCCTCCTCCAGTCTCAGTATGCCCAACCACCCCCAGGCTCCTAAAGGCCTGCCCCAACATCTAATATGACCACCCACCCCCATAGCACACAGCGGTCCCCTCCTCCACTGACAATGTGTGAAGCACATTGTGTCAGTGGAGGAGGGGCCGCTAAATGTAAAGCAATATAGTATGTGCGCTCACCTAGTCCTCTTTGGCTGCTCTGTCAGTGGACTGCAGATGCCAGCTCTCTCTGCAAAGACAGGACTGGCTCCACTGCACAGAGAGCTGGTCCTGTCTATACCGCAGCTGCCGGCTCTCTATGCCCCTCTCTGTGCAGTGAAGCTGATGCTCCTCCTCTCTGTATCTCCTGCAGCAAAGAGTGGGGAATAGAGAGATGGTGGCCGCGGTATAGACAGGACTGGCTTTCTGTGCAGTGGAGCCGGTCCTGTCTATGCACAGATAGCGGTCCTCTGCTCCACTGACAGCGCGACCAAAGTGGACTACCGTAGGTGAGCGCACGCACTATATTGCTTTACATTCAGCGGTCCCCTCCTGCACCGACACGATTTACTGGTGGCCATAATAGGGGTTAGGGCAGGCCTGTAGCAACTGGGGGTGTCTGGGCATACTGAGACTGGGGGAGGGGGTGTGTTTGTAGGAGTCTGGGGGTGGCTGTTCATACTGAGACTGGGGCAGGGGGTGTGTTTGTAGGAGCCTGGGGGTGGCTGTTCATACTGAGACTGGGCAGGGGTGTCTTTGTAGGAGTCTGGGGTGGCTGTTCATACTGAGACTGGGGCAGGGGGTGTGTTTGTAGGAGTCTGGGTGTAAATGTCCAGTTTTCCATTTACATGCAGGCACCAACATAAACACGCCCCCTGGTCATTCTCTGGCAGACGCAAATAGGTGATACCTGGGTGACAATGCAAAATGTTGACAGGATGTAAATTACAAACTGTCAATATTTTGCAGCCTGGATACACATAGAAATTCTACAAAAAAAGGCCTGGACAACCCCTTTAATCTCTGAGCTCATGTCTGACAGCTCAGTTACAAGGTAGATTGTGTAATAACGAAAAAGGGCATCAGGCATCACAAATCTACCAACTAAACTACTCTGATGTCTAATGAGCTTATTTCTTAAAAGAGAAGGAAAATTGTAAAAAAAAACTAAATATACAGTGACTTCCCAAGATTCCCCATGTAGTAGCTGCAGAAAAAGAGCTTCAAATACTATAAGTGTTGTAATATTCAGGCTCACTTGGTGTTGTTAATCATAGCTCATACACGGTAATTCCACGCTACAATTATATATATCAAAAAGTCCCGAAGGACAAATGGATAGCTAAAATATGTACAATTTCTATTTGGATACTCAACAAAGAAGCTAATCCACATACAAGATACAAAATTACAGGAAAACACACAGAGAAAAATAATTTGGCCTAGTAGGAATTTTACAAGGAATCAACCGAGACAAGTGCCTCTCGGCTCACTATAGGGGAGAACAGCGTGACACCAAAATTCTCAAGGTATGGGATGTCACCCTATTTACAAAATCCCATCAGGATGCCCACATAGTATACGGTTACATGCAATTAGGAAACACAATGTGATGGAAATATACATTCACCCAGTTAAGATATACTGAAAAAGGATGTTATATCTTTTTCCACAGGAGAGATAACGGCGGCATAGAAAATTCAATATGTCACAAAAAGGTGTTATGTCCTGATTTGAAAAAAGAACCATATACGTCTATTTCAAACTCACATTGGAACAGCAAATGTACCTAACCATTGAACCAGCCATTTGTGACCGCATGAACAAAAAAACCTTTTGGGGTAGTCCTATAGGGTTACAATGGGAATATGACCCCAAATTGCACATAAATCAGACCCGATACTGTTTGCAACACAATTTCAACTGTCTAATGACATATACATATACCGATCTAAATTAGATGGAGGATCCTCTCTGACTGCTGCAGGTTCTGCAAACAGTACACAAAGCATCACCCGTCCATAAGTTAAGCAGGTAACCAGTAAACAGTCCCATAATCAGCTAAGGTTCTTAATTGTCCCAACCCATGAGATCAAATTCCCATAAAAATAGTTATTAGGGCCTAGTCAGATGTCTATACCCAGATCACGTTCCTGTCCCCCCTTGGCCTCAATGCGTTTCGTACGTGGAGCTTCTTCAGGGGGAGTTCAGTGTGCTTGGTACAAGAGGAACGCATAACAACCGTTTCAGTTTAAATGTCTGGCTGGTTTATTCAGTCTGTATAAACCATGTAGGAAACCAAACTCAAAACATCCTCTCCGGTACAAAGATTAATCAAAAATAACAAGTCCATATAGCTTCTGGGGTCATCTACTCAAGATAATGTCCAGCTCCTTAGCCAGAGCATCACCGCTGGAGGTCTGCACACCTCCTCACACAGTAGTGAAAAAAATGTGTGCATTTGGTGGCCTTTCCTGAAGAAGAAGTCAGGTTCACTTCAAAATGCGTCAAATAAAACACCTTTTACTTTTCCTTTTGTTTCTTTAATTGACAGCAGCACTGGATTACCCACATTTTTATTCCTGTTTGCTGATCATCACCTCCTTACACAGACACCTGAATGAGACTACCAGTCTCCATTTTACCTCATGTATCATGCTCCAGGATGGAGATATATGAGCACTCATTCCCACTCATCTCTTATGACTGTTCGAAAAAAAAACCCTCCCTAACACGCCCTATTAACTGTCTCAGCATTAATAATAATTATAATAATCATAATCTTTATTTAAGTAGCACCAACATATTCCGCAGCGCTTTACAATTCAGATGTTTATATACAGTCATAAGTAACATTAAAAATACAAAAATTAAAGCAAAATAATGACAGCCCAGCTCATAAGAGCTTACAATCTAACAATGAGGTGGGGGTGACACAAAGTACAGGTGCTTATATACAATGCTGGTCCAGTCATCTTGAGGGAATAGGTAATAGATAAGAGCTGCATGAGGGTCACCAGACATTCTTTTGGGTCTGGTGGTGTGAATAGGCTATGTCTAAGTGACTTCGGTTAGGGAGCATCATGGGCCGCCTGAAAAGATGAGTTTTTTATGGAGTGCTTGAAACTATGTAAGTTGTAGACAGACCTAATTTCTTGGGGTAAAGCATTCCAGAGGATTGGTGCAGTTCGGGAGAAGTGTTGGAGCCGAGAGTGGGAGGTTGGATTAAGGCAGAAATTAGTTTAAAGTTGCTTCCAGAGCTTAGAGAACGGGTGGGGTAATAGATAGAGATGAGGGTAGAGAGGTAGGGAGGTGCCACACTGTGAAGAGCTTTGTGGGTGAGAACAAGCAATGAATTGGATCCTGTAGTGTACGGGCAGCCAGTGCAATGACTGGCACAGAGCGGAAACATCCCAGTAACGGTTAGCCATATAGGTGAACCTGGCTGCTGCATTAAGGATGGACTGGAGAGGGGAAAGCTAGTGAGGGGGACGCCAAGTAATAGAGAATTATTATAATAAAGGTGTTGTTTCCATGTTGAGAAAGCGGCGGATTCTAGAGATGTTCTTCAGGTGCAAGCAGCAAGAGTGGGCAAGGGATTGTATATAGGAAGTTAAGGAGAGATCGGTGTCAAGCATAACACCCAGACAGCGAGCCTGCTGTATAGGCGTTATTGTGGTGTCGCACACTGAGAGGGAGATGTCATATTTAGGGAGGTTAGTGGAGGGCAGGAGCAGAAGAAGTTCAGTTTTGGAAAGGATGAGTTTTAGATAGAGCAGACATGATGTTGGAAACTGCTGTTAGACAGTCATTGGCATTCTGTAATACAGTGGGGGTAAGGTCAGGGGAAGAAGTATTTAGTTGTGTGTCATCAGCATAAAGATGGTACTGGAAGCCAAATCTGCTGACAGTCTGTCCAATTGGGGCCATGTAGAAAGAGCAGAGAAGAGGACCAAAGACTGAACTCTGAGGGACCCCAACAGAGGAAGATGAGACAAAGTGGAGCCAGCAAATGATACACTGAAAGAGCGGTCAAACAGATTGGAAAAGAGCCTGAGGAGAGAGCGGTGTCCTTTATGCAATAAAGTGCAGCATAGCAAATAGGAGATGGTGGTCAACAGTGTCAGAAGCTGCAAAGAGATCAATAAGAATAAGCTGAAAGGGATCACCATTACATTTTGCTATGTGATTAGAAGGTCAATGGTCACTTTGATGAGGGGTGTTCTGTAGTGTGGGCGGAAACCAGAATGTCATGGATCTAGAAGAGAGTGAGTGGAGATGTAACAGGTAAGGCGGAAGTAGACCAAGGCGCTCCAAAGTTTAGAGATGAAGGGGATATTGGAGACTGGTCTGTAGTTATTAGTGCAGGATGGGCAAGAGTTTTCTTTAATAGTGGAGTAATGGTAAAGTGTTTGAAGTAGAAGGGGACGATGCCATTAGAGAGGGAGAGACTGAAGATTTGGTTAGGTGAGTGGTGAAAACCAAAGAGAGACTGGAGTAGATGTGGTCAGTGGTGCATGTATTAGGACGAGAGGAAGAAAGAAGCCTGGAGACTTCTGTGACTGGTCAAATGTGGAGAGTGAGCCAAAGGAGATGTGGGGAGTGATATGAACAACGGTGCTTGGAGGCCGGTAGCTAATTTCCTGATGGATGGTTTCTATTTTCTCTGTGAAGTAAGAAGCTTGAACATCAGCACAGAGGTCAGTGATTGGGGCCTGCACTTTAGGACTGAGGAGAGAGTGAAAGATGTCAAAGAGTTTTTTGGATTGTTGGATAGTGAGGAGGTCAGGGCAGTGAAGAAGGTCTGTTTGGAGGGTGAAGGGCAGAGTTGTAGGATATTAACATACATTTATAGTGGATAAAGTTTTCTGGTGAGTGATTTTTTCCTTCATAGACATTCAGCACTCCTAGAGCATTGCTGGAGAAATCGAGTTTGTGATGTGAACAAGAGCTATTTTACTCTATGTTTGGAGGTTCTGAGGTTGGTCCAGGATGCTTCTGAAGTTGTCATTGTAGTGATTCACAGCCAGATCAGGACAGGAGGAGGAGGAGATTGGGGATAGTGATGAGTGTAGAGAGTCTGTGAGTGTATGAGGGTTAATGGCCTGTAGATTACTGAATGTGTGATAGGTAGGAGTGCGCTAGGGTGGGTGAGGGTTTGTGAGCGTGAAGGAGATAATGTTATGGTCAGAGAAAGGAAAAGCTGAGTTATCCAAGGAGGAGGTTGAACAGAGTCGGACAAAGACCAAGTCAAGAATGTTACCATCTGTGTGTCTCAGAGGTTAAAGTGAACTGTCACCCCTTTTGTACATTCTAACCTGTTTCCAGCACCTTAAACATACTGTCATTGGGGTATTGGTAAACCCTTTATACCCCCATAATGGTCCCTGCATACCTCAGAAATTAACTTTTAATGTGTCTCACGCTGTATGGTAATTAGCTCTTCATGGTCAGGTGGGGTGGTGCTCACTTCAGTCCGAGCTGCCCCTGTGCCTGTAAAAGCTGCCCGCTGCCTGCAGTATGCCACCCCTACTGTGTTTGTATATGGCACTAGTAACTGTGCTTTATTGAAGCTGAAGTTGTCAAAGTCTCACGAGATTTTGGGCAGCTTCAATAGAGCAGAGTTACCGTGCCACTGCGCAGGCGCGAATGCTGTCATTAATTCATATAAAAACACAGGAAGGGCGGCATATTGCATGCAGTGGAGCGGGTTTTACAGGCGCAGGGGCAGCTCAGACTGAAGTGAGCACCACCCCACTCAACCATGAAGAGCTAATTACCATACGGCGTAGGACACAATAAAAGTTCATTTCTGAGGTTTGCAGGGACCATTATGGAAGTATAAAGGGTTTACTGGAACCCCAATTACACTATGTTTAAGGTGCTGGAAACAGGTTAGAATGCACAAAAATGGTGAAAGGTTCACTGTAAGAGCTGATAGAGGCCAAGGGAGGTGATTAGAGACTGGGATGCAGATGAGGAGGTGGCGCTGTTTATGTTTAGCATTAAACATGTTGGAGCATTATTCGGGTTTGCATCACTGTGGCTATCAGGTTGATAGCCATGGTGATGCAAGCCCCGACGCAGGGTACTGCATGTTTAATGCTAAACATAAACAGGCCTACCTCCCCATCAGCCTTTAAAGTGAACCTGTCACCCCTTTTATGTATTATAACCTGTGCCCAGCACCTTAAACATACTGCCATTGGGGTAGTCGACTTGACAATAGCAACAAATAACAAAAATCAACATGGCATAATAAGGGGGACATTCAACTAAAGGACAGACTGTGTCATCTATATCCCCAAATGTCAAATGATGTCAAGTAGAGCCCCAAGCTCTGGAGTAGGAGAGTTGTGTAATTATTAATTTCTCCTGTGGAGGCGCTGCAGAAAAGCTGAACACTTGCTGCTTGGTTCCTCCATAGATTTCAGCTGATCATTGGGTGGTTCCTGCAGTGTGACGTGCTATGATCCATCTATAAGGGATAAGCATATTTTCCAAAGCTTATAAGGTTTTTTATTTTGTTTTTTACTCTCTGCAACAAATATGTTTATTACAATTCTAAAACAAAATCTCTTAAAGCCAAAATGAAACTTTTCTAGTGTCCAAGCTGCCTTAACATACAGCACATGCCATCGAATTAACTGCTTTACGTTTCCTTGTGAAAGGTTATTATATACCAAATATTGAACAAACTGATAAAAGTGCAAGGACGTTAGATAGAAATGATTTATTAGTTACGGAAAATAGAAGGAAATGAGACAGGATAATAAAATGAGATTTATTACTCCTTTTTTGTCATCAGTTATAGGTCAGGAGAGAAGGATTTGGGTAACACTAAGATTCCTTTAATGTAATCTATATTTAAAACAAGCGTCACTAATGATTAATAGAAAAGGTGAGAATGAGAGATTCATCAAAATCATCCCTTATAGAGAGACGTTCTCAAGCAGCTGTGTAAAAAAAGAAGAAATATTATAGAAATAATGGAAATATTCTCTTATAAGTGCAACACATGCCTGCGGGTAAGACGATGAAACCGCCGACATACATTATCCAAAGCAACTCATGGCAGGAATCCAAAGGAGCAAACTTCTCAGAAGCAAATCTTAAAGTGTTGTTCCTATCAGCCAAATGTTAATGTTGCTGATTCTTCCTCTCTCCCACTACACCATACATTTGCACACTCCATTCAGCCGAGCATATATGTGTTCTCTAAGTAGAGGGGACTATGGTATCTGTAAAAGTGTGGCTTCTCTCTCTAAAAAAGTGTTGGGTTGTTGATATTTAATATGCCCAACCTTTATTCATCCCCAGTAACTGATGTCAGAGAGAGTTAGAGGATCATTAACTTTTAGATGGTTAGCCAATACCACCTAATTGGTGAGTTTAGCCATTATAAATCTAATGTGTATGGCCAACTTTAGACCCTCTTATCACATGTGTCCTTTGCAACATTCATATTAGTAAGCTGTACTGGATAGCTCACAGTTTATGAAAGGGGATCCTAAGTGATATACCCCACCAATTAGCCAAAGATCCTGTAAAAGCTAGTAAATATGTGAATTGTTTAAAGAAGCACTCCCATCAAAGTTTTTATTGTCTTAATATATTGCAATCATCATATCATAGCACTGTGTACTTACAATTGCTCATTTTGCCTTTTTACCCAGTTAATTCTTCTGTTTTCCATTAGGTCTATGACATCACATGATTAAAAAAAGATGCGCTGATTCCTTCTAAGCTCTTTGTAGAAAGAGGAAATGTTTTTTCCCAGCATGAATTATCCCCTTCAACTAATGACCCAACTACTCTGTTCCTTTCCCTACTAGGGACTTTTGCAGTGATGACTCATGCAGGGAGATGAAACTTCCTGTTTCAACATAGAATGATTCAGCCAGTCTCTTTTTAATCCCATTCTTTTCACAGACCTCATGCAAAGCAGAAGAATTAACTGAGTGGAAGGGCAAAATGAACAAATATTAAGTACACAGTGCTAAAGAATATGATGATTGCAGTATATTAGGAGGATGAAAACTTTGATGGAAGTGCTTCTTTAATGACATAACCTTGGCAGTCAGGAAACTTGATAATGCCCATAAGATCCTTGTAGAAAATGTGATAGGGACCACAGGCAATATTGGGTCATTGTCAAGTAAACAACATTTTTACTATTAAAACTGTGCAAATTTGAAAAATAGGATGTTCAGAATTTTGGTAGTTTACTTAGAAGCGATATGTTTTTTTTTTATAGAGAGATGAGTGCTGCAGGATCTACAGTACTCTTGGACCAGGCGTTATCACAAGTATATGTCCTGGATCCACCACTTGACAGAATGATTCATCCCTCTTGGTGATTCATCTATCTGAAGGAAGTCCTGACAGTGGATCCATCTCTATAATATCCATATGACAAAAAGGACCAATGTGGATCCTTTTGTTGATTCTTTATTTTATATTTGCAGCAGAGTTCTATGACAAACAGGAGTTCTGGCAGCATTGCTGGTGTGGAATAATCCACTGACAAAGGACCATGTAATAACCCTTTATAAGATGTATAAAACGTATTTTTTTTTTATCCAACAGATCCCTTCATCAGGCATAATACATGACAAAGGTAACTGTCCAACCCATAAACATGCTATTTCATCTTCATCATACATGCAGGCAAGTTGAACTATTCTACTTCTGCAGGATTGGCAGCAACATCTGTAATTACCATTGCTTCTTACAGGTGTAAAGATGAGCGAACCTTTTGAAGTTCTTGTTCGGTTCGCCGAATCACAAAATGTTCGCCAAATGCTTCAACAAACAGTTCACAGAACGTCCGAATAGAGATGAGCCACCACCCTAGTGTTCGAATTCGATTTGTCAAATTGGAGGTGTGTTCGTCGAACACCATCGAACACCATTGAAAGCAATGGCAGGCAAACACAAAAACATACAAACACATAGAAAGCACATAGAAAACACCTTCAAAGGTGTCTGAAAGCTGACAAACTACTCAAGAAGACACAACTAACACATGGAAAAGTGACAAGTACATATAGTCATGCGAAAAGAAAAGAGGTGGAGTAGTAAAAGGAGGAGGAGACACAGACATAGGCATGTCATGGCCTTCTAAAATCATGTAAAACTTAGCAAGGGGACTCCAACAAGAGTCTCCATTTTTTTCCAAAAATTTGGGCACAGACACCTCTTAAGTGGCATCAATTGCCCCAGAGTTGCAAGCTTAAAATGGTGACTTTCATGCAGCACATTCAAAAATCCACAAGCCTTTAGTCTCCCCGGGGTGACACAGGGGTAGAATAGTCCTTGCGGATCCATGACTTATTCATCTTGATGAATGTTAGTCTGTCTACATTGTCACTGGACATTATTTTGACTGCTAGAGTCCTGATAGCCTCGAGGTGGAACAAACCAGAATCCCCCACAGTGGATGACCTGATTGAAAGAGTGTCGACTCACTGTACTTTTGAGTACAACTTCGCTATACGCGCAAACAGGTTCCCAAAATTCCTAGGGCGTTGGGAGGCATGGTTGACAACTTTTTACCCATCCCTCCTGCAATAGGCCGCTGACGTAAAAATTTGACGATTTGACTTTACCTTCCCTACACTGCTTTCAAGCTTGCATTACGATTTGCGACAAAATGCACAGAGTGTGTTCGGACTATTCAGTATTCAGGTATTCATTTGTACCTTCCAATTTTCTCTTATTGTACAAGCGCTGTATTTGAGTTTGTATTTGTACTTACGACTTGTACCGTTCATGTTATTTGTTGGTTTGTTTACTTGTAATGTTTATTACCCTTCCCCTCCCTCCCCTCCCCTCCCTCTTTATTAATGTATCTAATCCTCCCCCCTCCCTTGACATTTCAGTAAAGATATTTGGACAACTGGACAGCCGCATGCGCTTATCTGTCAGCACACAACTAGCAGCACTGAAGACACGTTCCGAGAGAACGCTGGCTGCGGGGCACACCATGATCTCCAAGGCGTGAGTTGTGAGCTCAGGCCATTTTTCCAGTTTGGAAGTCCAAATAAGCAAGGGTCCAGTTCCACAGTCATGGCATCGATGTTCACTTGGAGATACTCCCGTACCATCTTCTCTAGGCGTTGACTATGTGTCAGACTTGTTCTCTCTTCTGGCCTTGCAAAGGATGATCTAAAAAATTGGTGAAAAGATTCCACAAAATTGCTGTTACCACCAGATATGGTGTTACTGTTACGGTTTGAGTGGTGACTCGACAGTCCCACTGTTGGCAAGTTAGAACTGTGAGATTCACTATGTGTACCACTGGTGTTTTGTGGAAAAGCAGATCTAATATTCTGCAACAGCTTCTGCTGACACTCCTGCATGCGTGAATCCCTTTCTATGGCAGGAATTATTTCACCAAATTTACTCTTGTACCGAGGATCTAAGAGTGTGACAACCCAGTAGTCGGCATTACTTCGAATTCTGACAATCTGAGGGTCATGTTGCAGGTAGTGCAGCAAGAAGGCACTCATGTGTCTTGTGCATCCAAGGAGGACCAAGTCCTTGTTGTGTTGGTGGCGGTGAGGTAAGAATCATGCTTCCATCCTCTCCCTCTCCCCCCAACCTCGCAAAACAGAAATGTCATCAAGGTCTCCCTCATCTGCTGAGTCTTCCATGCCCATCGCCAGTTTGTCCTCCATTTATTCCTCAGCTCTTGCACCTTCTTCAACAGTTTGGCTGCTACCATGCACCCTTTTTAATCCCTCTCCCCCACCCTCCAATGCCTGCCGCCTTGGTGCTACCGACTGTCTGGACCTTGGAGATCTTGTTATCCCTTCCGCATACGACTCCTCCAGTACTTTCTCCCCCTCCTCTTGTCCCACCACCTGACTCCGAATATTGTTAAAGTGTGCTCCAGCATGTAGATGACCGGAATAGTCATGCTAATAATTGCATCGCCAGCACTAAACATCTTCGTCGCCATTTCAAAACTGTGCAGAAGGGTGCATAGGCCTTGATCTGAGACCACTCCAGCAGCGTGATTTGCCCCACGTCTGGATCTCTTTGGCCCAGGCTATACGTCATAACGTATTGCAGCAGGGCTCGTCTGTGCTGCCACAGTCACTGCAACATGTGCAGAGTTGAATTCCATCGTGTCGGCATATTGCATTTAAGCCAGTGAACTGACAGGCCAAACGACTTCTGTAGAGATGCAAGTCGTTGAGCTGCGGGATGCGAACGCCGGAAGTGAGCACACAGTGACTGTGCAATCTGCAGAAGCCCATCTAGGCCGGGAAAGTGGGCTAAAAATTGCTGGACAACCAGGTTCAATACGTGAGCCATACAAGGCACGTGTGTCACATTGCCCTGGCGAAGGGCCACACCCAGGTTTGCAGCATTGTCGCACACGGCCTTCCTTGGCTGCAGGTTCAGTGGAGACAACCATTGATGAAACTCGGTCCCCAGAGCTGACCACAACTCCTCAGTTGTGTGACTCACATTTCTCAGACATGTCAACGTAATCAATGCCTGATGGTGTTGAGCCCTGCTGCCAACATAGTAAGGAGGTGTGCAGGATTCCTTCTGCGCAGTTTGAACTTCGGTGGCATTACCAGACAGGCTTTGGGCGCAGGTGGAGGACCGAGACTTGGTTGAGGAGGCAGAAGCAGTGGAGGAACTTCTACATACAGAGGATTGACACACAACTCGTGGGGACAGCAAGACTTGTACAGCAGCCCCTTCTTCTGCTGTTTACCATAGTTACCCAGTGCCCAGTCTGCGACATGTAACGCCCCTGTCCATGCTTACTCATCCAAGTGTCTGTGGTGAAATGCACCCTGTCACACACAGAGTTTCTCAAGGAAGTGGTGATGTTGTGTGCGACATGTTGGTGTAGCGCAGGCAGAGCTTTCTTTGAGAAGTAATGGCAAATGGGCATCTGATACTGGGGCACTATGACGGACATAAGGTCTCCAAAATCTTCTGTGTCCACCAGCCGGAAAGGCAGCATTTCTGTAGCCAACAGCTTGCAGATGGTGAAATTCAACCTGTTAGCTTTGGCATGGCTAGGAGGAAATGGTCTTTTACTTGTCCACATCTGAGGGACCGAGGGCTGGCTCCTGTGCTGAGACGGGGTTGAGTCGGGTGTGGCAGATAAACTACTGGTCTGTGAGGGAGGTGCAGGTGGAGATATTATGTTGCCTTCATTCAAAGGTGGTGCTCTCGATGTCTGATAGCGCTAAACACCAGCAGGAGTTTCCACTTCCAAAACAACTGACAACCTGTCTATCACACTGGCTGCTGCGGGTAAAGAGGTGGAAGGTCTACTTCCAAAAGCATGTGTGACTGGTGTCCCCACAGTCACAGAGGATGAAGAAAACGCGGATGCACTTGATGGGGCAGTCGGTGGTTGGCCTGGCCCGCTAGGCCGCATTGTAGCACAGTGAGCTTCCCACTGTGACTTATGCTTTATATCCATGTGACGGTTCATGCATGAAGTACTCAAACTATTGATTTTTTGGCCTCTACTTAGATTTTGGTGACAAATCTTACAGATAACATGAGTTGGGTCATCCTTTGCAATCTCAAAAAAGGCCCAGGCTAGGCAAGGCTTAGAGCCAATGCGACCTGCAGAGTTACCACAACTTCTGCTCAGAGGCAGAGTTGTGGTTGAGGATGCAGTTGTTGACGTGCTTCCAGCACTCCGTCTCTGTCCAGGAAGGCGCAACCTAACCTCGTCGTCACTAGCATCCTCCTCCACCTCCTCTGCTGACCTCATCAACTTGTTGACTGTGGGTTGACAGTAAGTGGAATCTTCAACTTCATCATCACCATGTGTGCTTTCACACCCGTCATCCACAGAGCCAACCTCTTCCTGCCCTGACCGAAAAGTCAAGTTGTCGTTCCAATCAGGTATCTCAGTCTCATCAAATAATATAATGAATATAATGAATATAATAGTATAATGAAGATATGCTGGCACCTTCACCTTCATGCTGGCACCTTCATCCGATGTATACGGGCATGATCAGCCACCAAGATGCTTTTTATTTTGATGTTGTGAGTTACATAATAAAGTAAAAACTTTACATCGGATGAAGGTGCCAGCATATCTTCATTATATTCCTTGACTCAGGCGGTGGCCGGCCGTCAGCTGCAGCACCTGACTGGATCTTCTGAGAAGGAGGGGTGAGCTCATTCCTATTCCCTGTTCCCTGAGAGTTTATCTCAGTCTCATCAGCATCTTCCTCATTGTCTCCACCAACAGGAGTTACAGTTTGGGAATGAGGGTCTACATTATGCTCAGAATCTTCTTGATCTGGGCCTGAATCCGACTCACAAAGCTTCTGGGCATCAGTGTAGATAATTTCCTCGTCTTGACTCACTGAAGCTTTGGAGCAGACCCCCGATTCCCAGGCTATAGTTTGAGTAAACAGCTCTGCAGACTCAACCATCTGTGTTACCCCATACTCAGTAGGGCGGCTTTAGACTTGGGAACTGTGAAGAAGCAAGTGCGATTGGGGTGACACCTCTGAGGACTGGAGTATTTGTGATGTTGATGTTGAGGTGAAGGAGAGCCCACTTGATGGAGCGCTTGATATCCATTCAAACACCTGCTCTTTTTGTGCCTCTTCTACAATTGGTAGAGATGGTTGTGTCTGTAAGAAAGGGATCATATCAGATTGTCCACGAAAAGAAGTAGACATCTTACTTTGGCTGGAAGATGGTATTTCCTCAGCAGATGTTACTGCAGCTTTACCACCTACCCTTTCAACATGCCTATTCCCCTTTCCACCAGCAGCAGGCCTTTTACCACTCATTTTGGAGGGTAACTAACTGGCAACTCTGTAGTTGTTGGCACAAAAAACTATGGATGCTAATCGAGCAGAGCTGAGTGGCCAAACTGTGGTACTAGCCCCATAGGATTGCCTGGGCTAGATGTAGTCAATAATTGGCTGTAGATAGACAGGTGGTATAGCTTGCTTCACTGCTGACTACCTGACCCTGCTACTAGCCCCATAGGATTGCCTGGGCTAGATGCAGTCAATAATTGGCTGTAGATAGACAGGTGGTATAGCTTGCTTCACTGCTGACTACCTGACCCTGCTACTAGCCCCAAAGGATTGCCTGGGCTAGATGCAGTCAAAAATTGCTGTAAATAGACAGGCGGTGTTGATTGCTTCACAAGCAGGGCTAACAGCTGCAGACTACCAACACTGCTACTAGCCCCAAAGGATTACCTGGGCTACATGCAGTCAAAATTGTTAATAGTAGACAAGCGGTGTTAGCTTGCTTCACAGCAAGGCTACACTGCTGACTACCAGATACTGCTACTAGCCCCAAAGGATTACCTGGGCTAGATGCAGTCAAAAATTGTTAGTAGATAGACAGGCGGTGTAGCTTGGTTCACAGCAGGGCTACACTGCTGACTACCAGACACTGCTACTAGTCCCCAAAGGATTGCCTGGGCTTGATGCAGTCAAAAATTGGCTACTAAAGACAGGTGGTGTAGCTTTCTTCACAACAGTGCTACATTACTAGCCCAAAAGGATTGGCTGAGCTAGATTTGGCCAGATGCTGTGAAAAACACTTGCACAGCACTGGAACAGACCTGCTTGCCAAAAAGTGTTAGGACCTGCTCTATCCTATCCCTCAAAAGGGCTGATATTACGACTAGTCCCTACTTCTCTGAACTAGCCCTCAAAAGGGCTGATATTACAACTAGTCCCTACTTCTCTGAAATAGCCCTCAAAGGCTAATATTACAACTAGTCCCTACTCCTAACCTATCTCTCTATCTAACTTGAAATTTGCTCGCTATCTGTCTGACACTGTATAGCCCCCACAGCAGCAGTGGTGCCGTCTGACACAGAGCTGCAGCACTGGGGAAATGGCGGCGACGGGGAAAATGTCTGGATCTTATAGGGCAAGGACATGTGACATACACAGCCAATGACACATGCCCTTGATTGTGTGCAAAAAATGCACTTTGCTGTGTGTGTGTGATAGGCTGACAGACTCAACCGCCCCACTGTAAATGCGGGGAAAAAAAAAAAAAATGGAGATCGGCATTATTTCAGCACAGATCTATCCCCCGCCCACTATACACTGTAACTGTATATTAACATTGAATAAAAGTATTACTGTGAAAAGCCAGTAACGCTTTTGGTGAACGAAGCGTTATCAAACATAACCTCGAACTGCCAAATTTGGAGCAAATTGTTCGCATTCGTCGAATGACTCGAACAACCCCCAAAACAGGTCTAATCTGAAATTGGCAAACATTTCGAATCGAACACCGCTCATCTTTACTTCCGAACTCTATTGGATTCAATCTGAGGCAAAACCAAAGGCATAGAAAACACCTTCAGAGCAGCCCAAAAGATGCAAAACAGCTGAAATAAGGGGCAGACACCAAGAAAAGTGGCATCTATTCCCAGAGTTAAAATGTTTAACATGGCGCACTATGGAAGCCTGGGAAAAGTCCTGGCACAGCATTTCAAGCTTCAACACTGATCAGGAACAGGGGATGAGGGACATGTGTAGGTATCATACTCAGAGAGCCCTGCTACATTCAGGAAACACACAACAAGGAGGCCCCAAGAAGTCTGCACACTTAAAAAATTAGGACTCGACACCACGAAAGTGGCATCAATTGACCTAGAATAAAAATTATATAATGACGCAGCCTGCATGCATGACACAGGGTCTGGAACAGGGCCTGGCCTAGCATTTTATGGTTAAGCATTGATCAGGAACAGGGGGATGAGGGACAGGTTTAGGTATCATGCTTAGAGGGCCCTGCTAAATTCAAGAAACACAACAAAGAGACCTCAAGAAGAGTCCAGGTTTCAAATTATTATGGGCAGACACCACGAAAGTGGAATCGAGCCAAAATAAAAATTGTATAATGACACAGCCAGCATGCATGACACAGGGTCTGGAACAGGGCTTGGCCTAGCATTTGAGAGTTAAACATTGATCAGGAACAGGGGGTTGAGGGACAGATGTAGGCATCTGGCACACCCGTCACCAGGGCTGTGGGTACTTGGAAACGGGCGGAAAGTTCTTTGCGGAGGTCACGAGGCCGTGCCCGACTCTGTGGCCCTGGCCGTGTTCATAAAATGGGGGATAATTTATATGAGATTGAGTTGTGACGCCACCCGTGCTATTCGGCAATTGGATTTCCGACGCTGCGGTTCAGGACCACTGGGGCGATTGGTGACGCAGCAAAGATGGTACAGCTCCCCACAGGTGGAGCCAGGCCCCAGGGTACAGTACAGTTGAACTGTGAACAGCTAGCAATGTAGAGCACAGAAAGCGAGAAGTCGATTCAAGTAAGGAGGAGAAGGAGAGACAGAGAAGCAGTGTGAAACTGAGAAGCAAGGGACTTGAGCAGCTGAGGCTTGTCCCGGGAACAGAGAGGAAGGAACCCTAGGGGCACCGGCGGAGCTGAAGTGGCCCATGCACCCAAATCCGGGACTGGTGATACCAAACATAGGGGTTATGGTCAGGAAACAGGGATCGGACCTGAACGCGGCATGGGAGTCTTAGCACCGAACCGCTGAACCGGAGGTTGCAAGCTTCATAGGAGCTGTGGCTCACACCTGGCGTATCCCCCGAGAAGGCAGCCGGATAAGGGTCCAGGGACAAGGTCGCCCACCAAGACCCGTGGCTGCCGGATCAGGGCTCTGCACGCAGAGGTGCTGTCAAGCACAAGCACTGAGGAACAGGACCCCAGTGAAAGGGACAGGCACACCACCTAGGATCTCATACTTGCCACCCCGATCTCTTAAAGACTACACAGGCCGGAGCTTATCTGAGAGAAACTTGAAGCTTGCTGTGATTAAACCCTGGTACAGAGTTGCAGAACTATGTGAGACTGTGTTATTTAAGCAGCAAACGGCTGTGAAGGCTACTGAGCAAAGTAACGAAGCCTAACGTTAATCCCTGCCTGCCGGAGACAACTAATTCATCCACTGCCCTGGGGACCTGCTCCACCTGTGGAGAGCCACTACATCCCAGCTGCCTGTCCATCGTCCCCAGAACTTCTGCGGCGGCGGCGGCAGCTACCAATAGCCGTAAACCACAGGTGGCGTCACAAACACTTCATCCCTTAAACCACCCTATCCCTATATTCTCCCCAAGAACACTTAACACTGAACACAGGGTCATGGAGCTGGGTCTCGACACCTGTTACTCCCCCAGAAGCACTAAAGCCCGGTTCCAAGGGCCCCACGGCCCTGGGGTGCATCATAAGAATGCAATTTTAGACCTTCTCACAATGCCTATCTACAATATTATTACCGTCTGAGTACCTTTCCTCTCTCACTAGCATCTACAAAAGTCTATGACAGACACAAGAAGAATAGCTGTTCCCAGAGACCTTGTCTTAGCCTTTCATACAGCCAGATCAGAATTCCCACACACTGCACTGATGAGGGGCAATCACCCGAAATGCAGAGTCTGCAGTTTGGGGTTCTGATCTGGCACAAATCTTAAATCATATTAAAAATCTTGTTAAAGAGTCAATTATGACTACAAGGATTGCTGTCAATAATAGGTGGCATTAGAGTTTGTCCACTATCTCACTGAAGTGACAATTTGCATATGACAGACACACTAATCCTGCACCATATAGCACGTAAGTCCGAAATACAGAAACCATATGGTCACAGAACTACACCGGTATAACAGTAGTGTAGAATACAGGTATCCACTACACATCCCGCTGTATGAAGCTCATTACTGCTGAGTCTTATGCTTTTTTCTGCAAATAAAAGGCTGTCTAATGAGATGGTTATTGCCTCTTTCACATCTCGAGTATATGTGTTTCTCCAGGATGTATTGATCTGACTTTTCTGGATCAAAGACAATTGTTGAGGGATAAAAACATCAAAGTGTTTATCAGAATACGACTAAGAGGGGGAATATCAAACCACAATGCATTCAGTCCAATTACAAAGGAAAATGTATGCCCCCCCCAAAATGCTTCTTTGTTTATATCTGGCTCCTCTATAATCTTCAGAATTACAAATTAATTTATTTTTTTGAAGGAGGACAATAACCACTTGATGGCTGGACAAAGTGACAGATACAACAAGAAAAGAAATGGTGTCATTTTAGTTTCCATCCATCAAAGTGTTGCGGTGCAAGGTCGTCTCATGCAATTTACCTGCCTTATTTCTCCAGCCATGATCAATAGTTCTTAGAAGCTTTTTTCCAGCAAACGGTACGATATCCTTAATCCTTATAAGAGACATAAATAATAGTTAGGTTTAAAGTCATTGTGTTCAACAAGGTGACAAAAATGATTGTTCCCTATTTGTATCAACAAAAAACAGTCATTTGAACTAAAAGCATGCATGAAATTGCAACCTTTATTCCCTACTACAGTCTGATTTTGGGGCACATACCAGTCTAATATGTCATGGAAGTTTCCTAATTCTCATGCTCTATTATTTGGCATTCACTCTTTTTTAATGAATCTTCATCAGCATTCTGCCAGAACTATAAGTTCTACAACTTCACCTTCATTTCAGATGCATTATCCAATAACTTGCTTGTCTTCAACTGGAGCTCCCCTTTCCCTTAGTGATGACTCCACACAGTTTGCCAGACAGGAGGGCGGAAGAAGAGAGACAAAGACGCACCTCAACATACTGTAACATGTGTCGGCATCTCTGATACTAGAGATGAATTACGTTTGGCAACAAACGGTGTGAATTTCTCCTCATTATATGTTGTGTATGGTATTGAGTGAACAAAGTAGATCTTGCAATATGTCGGATGTCCTACTTGGAAACACAAGATCATCACAAAAAACACACACAATCAAACCGCAGAATATTTAGCCAGTACTGCAAATCTTGAAGAAAAAACAGTTAAAAATGGAAGCCTTTTGGATTATGTCATCCAAAAAGTTACATTTTTTAAAGGGATCCTGTCACCTCCAAAACGCCTCCTAAGATATCAAAACATGTCCCTGCACCATCCTATCACTAATCTCACACTCCTTTTGTCTCCTAAAAGCATCCTGTGAAAGTGGAGAAAAACATACTCATTAATGATTATAATTAGCAGGGGCCATATTCTTTAGTCACCAGGGGTTGTTGTTTTGCAGCTACAAGATCCAGCCCTCTCTGTCTGTGCTTAAGTGAAACTGAAACTGAAGGCAGGACTAATGATTTGCATTCTGTGAGTGATAGAGAGGGGGAGGGCAATGCCTGCACAAGCAGAGCAAACACACAGAGACAGGGTGGATCCTGGAGCTGCACAACAGCCCGCCTTGGTGACTAAAGAATATAGCCCCTGCTAATTATAATCACTAATGAGTGAGTATTAAAACGTTTTTATGCACTTTCACAGGATGCTTTTAGGAAACAAAAGAAGTGTGAGATTAGTGATAGGATGCTGCAGGGACATGTTTTGCTAGCTTATGAGGTGTTTTGGAGGTGACAGGATCCCTTTAAAAAACAAACATTTTTCTGATAGCTGAAGAAACAATTGTTATTCTGATGTAGAATTCATAGCTTCGAAATGTTGTAATTTTGCAGTATGCAGGAATCTTAAGTAATGTCATCGTTGCATGGTTTATTGCATTACCACAACTGACTCTTTGAAAGGGAATGTATTGTCAGAAAATGACTTAACGTTTAAACCAGGTTTTTATTTCAAATTTTCTCTTTTCAATGTTGATTTTTTTTTTTTTTTAAAGCAGTTGTCCACTACTAGGACAACCCTTCTGAATTGACGTGTTTCTCTCCATTTAAATAATAAACCCTGTACTCACCTCCCATGGTGCCACTGCTCCTTTGCTGGTGGTAACTCTGGCTTCGGGCTCACATGACATTGTGACATCACGCGAGCCCTGCGTCCAATCACCACCGGCTTCCTTCTCCCCACTATCGGTCAAAGAAGCTATCAATAGGAACAGAGCAGCATCCTCAGTTTATTTATTATGAAGGCGGGAAGAAGGAAGCCAGCAGCGATTGGAAGCGGGGCTTGCGTGACGTCACAGCGTTATTGAGCCCTTAGACATGGTTACTGACTGCTGGAACTGCAGCACTACAGAAGGTGAGTACAGAGTTTATTATTTGAATAGGGAGAAACAAGTCAATTCAGAAGGGGTTGTGCTATTAGTAGACTTCCGCTTTAATTTTCAATAATACTGTTTATATTTAAATAGGAAAAAAATCTTGTAATTTTTATACTGGCCCAGTGGTCATAGTATTTCAACATTCAAAGTGTGCAGAGTGAACATATGATATAACAAACTTATCAGGCACTCACGTGCCTGGGTCCAGTGCTAGCCACCTGTTGCTGCTGCGGTGCCAGGGTTGTGACTAGAGCGGTGACTTCACATCTATAGTACACCAGACCACTCTAGCCAGTCACTGAGCTCTGCTCATGCCATCAACTCCTGCAGGAGTTCAGTGACCGGCTTGAGCATTGACCTGCCACACCATCAACCATGGCTGCCACTAGGAATTTTATGGCCCCATACAGGTAAAATTTTTGGGCCCCCTTGAGACTCCATCCAGGCTCCACCCCAGCCCTGAATCCACCCTAACACCTTCTATAGAAGCACTGTGCACTCTAGAAAAACTCCACTTCTGCACCCCCAAAAGTGGTCTTACTAGCCATCATGTCACCAATCATTCATATGCCAGTTTCACACTTACTGCAAAATATAAAGGGAGGGGACAAGAGGCGCAATAGTGCCCTATCACTAGTGACACTAGTATGTAGATGGTGGTGCTGTGTGGCCGCTCACCTGGTCCAGTTGTGGTCCCCACAACTGGTTTGACTGCGTTTAGGAATCAATGTTCCAAGCTGCTGCAGGACCTCCACCTACCACTGGATCATGGTATGTTCCAAGAAAGATGATGGGAGTGATGGTGTGTCACGGTCCGCGCTGCTTCTGGATAAAAAACTCACCAAAGAGCCCAGCAAACTTTCATCCTCTTTATTCCTTATTCCAACGCGTTTCAACGCCACAACCCGGCATCTTCCTCAGGGATATATCCCTGAGGAAGACGCCGGGTTGTGGCGTTGAAACGCGTTGGAATAAGGAATAAAGAGGATGAAAGTTTGCTGGGCTCTTTGGTGAGTTTTTTATCCAGAAGCAGCGCGGACCGTGACACACCATCACTCCCATCATCTTTCTTAGTTTCACACTTACTCTCACATGCCGATAAGCTTCTCTTCCTAATACTCCCAATGCTCAATGAAAAACAGAGAAGCATGAAGAAAAGCTGTCACATGACCGTAAGTATGAAAATCACATTTGAGTGGAGTGTCCATGTGATGACTTCTGTAACCAGTAAGCAGAACTGAGTCCAGACAGTGAGTATATTACACACTTTTAGGATTGGGCTACTGTGCTTAATTGTAAAATTAAACAGCTTGTCCAGGTTTGAGATGAAAGTTGTCAGGTACTCTAGGTGATTGCAGGCCTCTGAATTCTCACAACGTATGCACTGCACACTTTAAGGATTCTCTTGTGCCAGTGGCAAGATTGGATGGTCATGTGAGCAGAAGAATGCTGGTAACATTCTGATTAGACGTGACCAGCCTCACTCTGTTCATTTTCATTGATCAACACCTTGCATGCCTAGTCAGCACTTGACTGCATGTACATATATCACATGCTTGCATTTTCGTAACTTCCAACTCTCACTGCCGGCACCAGACAATCCTGACAGCGGGCAGTGTGCACACTGTGAGAATTCAGAAGTCTGCAGTCACAGAGCGACATGCAGAGTGACTGCAACTATTTACAAATTTAGGACAACTCCTTTAATGCTCCTAACATAAATAAAAGAAAAATAACCTTTAACTTGTCAGATGGCACAACACTTTATTAACATTGTCATGTATCACATAATTTTACAAGCTCTGAAATGTTAGATTTGTACAGGATCAGAACCTATAACAGAACAGAAATACATCACCAGACCCACCAGATGTACGGAAATACATCACCAGAACCTTCATCAAACACAGCTTCATAGACCTCATCAGTACAGAAATTGATCACAACAACCACCCAGAAAGTCATCACTAGAATCACCATCATGTACAGGAATACATTACAAGAACCACATTAGGAGCAGAAATACATAACTAGAACCAACATCAGTACAGAAACAAAACAATAAAACAGTACATCAGTACATCAGTACAATCAGTACAGACATTCATCATCAGGACCACCAACAGTACATGGTACGTCAATTGTAATTTCAGGTCAACCCCATTTGCATGTTTGGATTTCATGAACCTACAACTTACAGAATGTCCTTAATAATGGTAATAATATATTGGGAATTATAATTACCAGACTTCATAAGACCACACAAGAACCACAGTACTCATGAAAATTTGTCCATGTCACAAATAATCATTTACATTCTAGTACCTTAAGGGTAAGTTCACATTACCCGGCGGGTTGGTCGGCGGCGGCTGGGCGGGACCCGCCAGGAAGCTCCGGCGCCGTCCACCGGCTTCCTGGCGGGTATGTGCGGGCGGTAGCCGGCGGCTGCCCAGCGGGTTAGCGCCGGCGATTCTGCAGCGGCTGGAAGCAGCACATGATTCTGCTTGCAGCCGCTGCAGAACCGCCGGTTTTTAGAACATGGTCATTCTTTGCTAACCCGCTGGGAAACCTGCGGGTTAGCAACGGATGACGCTGGGTAACCGCCGGTGTGTGCACAGCCTTGGGCTGTTTACATTAGTTTTAATGTTAATCCAAACGCCGGTTTGGATTAACATAAATTAACATAAAACTAATGTAAACAAAACGGCGGTTTACACTGGTAAACCGCCGAAAACCCGGCCAGTGTGCACTTACCCTTACTGTGTCTCTCATCGGGGTTGGCTTTTTCTTTTTTTCTTCTTGTCCAGAAGCCATGATGACCTTTCATGTTTCTGTAGACTTCCAACTTCTCCGCTTTTCCGCAACACATTCTGACACAGTGCCCTTAAATAAAGTGTTGGCCAAAAGTATTGACACCCCTGCAATTCTGTCAGATAATACTCAGTTTCTTCCTGAAAATGATTGCAATCACAAATTCTTTGGTATTATTATCTTCATTTAATTTGTCTTCAATGAAAAAACACAAAAGAGAATGAAGCAAAAAGCAAAACATTGATCATTTCACACAAAACTCCAAATATGGGCCAGACAAAAGTATTGGCACCTTCAGCCTAATACTTGGTTGCACAACCTTTAGCCAAAATAACTGCAATCAACCGCTTCCGGTAACCATCAATGAGTTTCTTACAATGCTCTGCTGGAATTTTAGACCATTCTTCTTTGGCAAACTGCTCCAGGTCCCTGATATTTGAAGGGTGCCTTCTCCAAACTGCCATTTTTAGATCTCTCCACAGGTGTTCTATGGGATTCAGGTCTGGACTCATTGCTGGCCACCTTAGACGTCTCCAGTGCTTTCTCTCAAACCATTTTCTAGTGCTTTTTGAAGTGTGTTTTGGGTCATTGTCCTGCTGGAAGACTAATGACCTCTGAGGGAGACCCAGCTTTCTCACACTGGGCCCAACATTATGCTGCAAAATTTGTTGGTAGTCTTCAGACTTCATAATACCATGCACATGGTCAAGCAGTCCAGTGCCAGAGGCAGCAAAGCAACCCCAAAACATCAGGGAACCTCCGCCATGTTTGACTGTAGGGACCGTGTTCTTTTCTTTTAATGTCTCTTTTTTTCTCCTGTAAACTCTATGTTGATGCCTTTGACCAAAAAGAGAGAACATTCTTTCAAAACGTGTTAGGCTTTCTCAGGTAAGTTTTGGCAAACTCCAGCCTGGCTTTTTTATGTCTCGGGGTAAGAAGTGGGGTCTTCCTGGGTATCCTACCACACAGTCCCTTTTCATTCAGACGCCGACGGATAGTACGGGATGACACTATTATACCCTCGGAACTGCAGGGCAGCTTGAAATTGTTTGGATGTTAGTCGAGGTTCTTTATCCACCATCCGCACAATTTTGCGTTGAAATCTCTCATCAATTTTTCTTTTCCGTCCACATATAGGGAGATTAGCCACAGTGCCATGGGCTTTAAACTTCTTGATGGCACTGCCACGGTGGTCATAGGAACATTCAGGTCTTTGGAGAATGGACTTGTAGCCTTGAGATTGCTCATGCTTCCTCACAATTTGGTTTCTCAAGTCCTCAGACAGTCTTTGGTCTTCTTTCTTTTCTCCATGCTCAATGTGGTACACACAAGGACACAGGACAGAGGTTGAGTCAACTTTAATCCATGTCAACTGGCTGCAAGTGTGATTTAGTTATTGCCAACACCTGTTAGGTGCCACAGGTAAGTTACAGGTCTGTTAATTACACAAATTAGAGAAGCATCACATATTTTTTTTTAACAGTGCCAATACTTTTGTGATCCCCTTTTTTATGTTTGGTGTGGAATTATATCCAATTTGGCTTCAGGACAAATCTTTTTGTGTTTTTTCATTGAAGACAAATTAAATGAAGATAATAATACCAAAGAATTTGTGATTGCAATCATTTTCAGGAAGAAACTGAGTATTATCTGACAGAATTGAAGGGGTGTCAATACTTTTGGCCAACACTGTATATGAGTGTCATTATTATGTCCCTAAATAAAAATATCTACCCTACACTGCGCTCCTGAACAAATAATTGCTCTTCACTGTTTTCTCTGTACAAAATGACCACACACTGTCCCTCTACATGCTCTCCACACTGTCCTTTACACTGTGTCCCCTATACTGTCCAGCTTTTATACTGTGCCTTCTCATCACACTCCCTCTCCTTGCCATACTGTCCCATCCTTGCTGTGGCCATACACTGTCACCCAATGCAGTCCCTTCTACATACCGCCCTCTCACACTACGCAGTCATTATTATTATTATTATTATTATTTATATAGCACCATTAATTCTTTGGTGCTGTACATGAGAAGGGGTTACATACAAAATTATAGATCTGGTTTACAGTAGACAAATTAACAATGGCAGACTGATACAGATGGGAGAGGACCCTGCCCTTGCGGGCTTCCATTCTACAGGGCAATGGGGAGGAAACAGTAGGTCCGGGTTGCAGCAGATCTGGTGGTGGAGAGGTGGTGGGGCGGTGGCTCGGTCATTGCAGGCTGTAAGCTTTCCTGAAGAGATAGGTTTTCAAGTTCCGTCTGAAGGATCCGAGTGTGGTGGATAATCTGATCGTGTTGGGGTGCAGAATTCCAGAGGATAGGGGATATTCGGGAGAAATCTTGGAGGCGGTTGTGTGAGGAACGGATAAGTGTGGAGGGAAGGAAGAGGACTTGGGAGGATCGAAGGTTACGTGAGGGAAGATAATGTGAGATTAGTTCAGAGATATAGGGAGGAGACAGTTTATGGATGGATGGCTTTGTAGGTCGCGTTAGTAGCTTGAACTGGATTCGTTGGGGAATTGGGAGCCAGTGGAGGGATTTGCAGAGGGGAGAAACAGGGGAGTAGTGAGGAGAGAGGTGAATTAGTCGGGCAGCAGAGTTGAGGACAGACTGTAGAGGTGCAAGAGTGTTAGCAGGGAGGCCGCAGAGGAGAATGTTGCAGTAGTCAAGGCGGGAGATGATGAGGGCATGTATAAGAATTTTAGTAGATTGAGGGCTGAGGAAAGGACGGTTTCTGGAAATATTCTTGAGCTGGAGGCAACAGGAGGTGGCGAAAGTTTCGATGTGTGGTTTGAAGGATAGGACACAGTCAAGAGTTACTCCAAGGCAGCAAATTAGAGGGGTGGGAGAGAGCATGATGCCATTTACCATAATAGATAGATCAGGTGGTGAAGATGAAAGATGGGATGGAGGAAAGATGATGAGTTCGGTTTTGTCTACGTTGAGTTTAGGTAGCGAGTGGAGAAGAAGGAGGATATGGCTGCAGACACTCCGGGATTCTGGACAGCAGAGAGTTGTCATCTGGGCCAGAGAGGTAGATTTGAGTGTCGTCAGCGAACGGGTGATACTGAAAGCCATGGGACTGTATGAGTTGTCCTAGGCCAAGGGTAAGATGGAGAAAAGTAGAGGCCCCAGGACAGAGCCTTGTGGGACTCCAACAGAGAGAGGGCAGGATGAGGAGGAAGTGTGGGAGTGGGAAACGCAAAATGTGCGGTTGGCAAGGTATGAGGCAACCCAGGACAGAGCAAGGTTTTTCGATGGTAAGGGAATAAGAATCTGAAGTAGGAGGGAGTGGTCGACTGTGTCAAACGCAGAGGCAGGTCGAGAAAGAGGAGGATGGAGAATTGTCTGTTAGCTTTAGCTGTGAGT
This sequence comes from Allobates femoralis, assembly GCA_033576535.1. Lineage (NCBI taxonomy): Eukaryota > Metazoa > Chordata > Amphibia > Anura > Aromobatidae > Allobates > Allobates femoralis. The sequence goes on along the minus strand of JARQOC010000001.1, from coordinate 68,281,315 downwards.
AAGTCGTTGGTAATTTTGGTTTGTAGATTGTCAAGGAGAGAGTTAGATGAGAGGTGGGAGGAAAGTTGAGCATGGACGTGTAGCTCAAGGAGTTTGGAAGCAAAGGGAGCAGCGATATGGGGCGTAGCTCGTCTTAGCAGTTGGCTCTAGGTTTGGCTTTTTGAGGATGGGCATGATGGTGACATGTTTGAAAGCCGAGGGGAAGGTCCCAGAAGATAGTGATAGATTGAAGAGGTGGGTTAGGGCTGGGATGAGCATGTTAGTGAGGTTGGGGAGGAGGTGGGAAGGGATGGGGTCAAGTGCACAGTTGGTGAGGTGTGATTTGGATAGGAGACGAGTAAGTTCTCCTTCAATGATGTTGGACAGGGAGGTTATGAGGGAAGGGCAGAGGTCTGGTATATGGAGTGGTTGGGGTGGTGGAACGATAAAGGTTTGCCTTGTTTGGTCAATCTTATTTTGGTATATGTAGCGAAGTCCTCAGCAGAGATGAGGGAGGTCGGAGGGGGAAGTGGTGGGCGGAGGAGAGAGTTAAAAGTGCTGAACAGTTTTTTCGGGTTGTAGGATAACGAGGATATAAGGTTTGTGAAGTAGGTCTGTTTAGCAGAGGTGAGGGCTGATTTGAAGGCAAGTGTAGCTGTCTGGCAGGCATGTTTTTTCCAACGCCGCTCCGCAGCCCTGGACACTTGTCTGGGGTTTTTGGTGAGATTGTTGTGCAAGGATTGCCTATTGATTCGTCGCCTCTTGCGATGAATGAGAGGGGCGACTAAGTCTATGGCTGATGTGAGAGTGGTATTGTAGAAAGCAGTGGCACTGCCTGTGTCATGGAGTGAAGATATAGAGGACAGGGGGAAAAGAGAGTCGGAGAGTCTGTGAATGTCTAGGTGTGCGAGATTTCTGCGAGGATGATGGTGGTCAGATAGGAGGGAGGGGGAGGTTGTGAGATTAGATAGGGAACAGAGGCGGGTGAAGATGAGGTCTAGTGTATGTCCGTCTGTGTGGGATGGCCGTGGAGGACCACTGAGTAAGTCCAAAGGATGAGGTATGAGAAAGGAGTTTGGAGGCCGCTGAGCTGGTGGTGTCAGTACCGATATTAAAGTCACCCATGATGATGGTGGGAATGTCAGCAGAGAGAAAGTGAAGAAGCCAGATGGAGAATTGAAGGGAGAGTAGATACGGACTGAGTGAACTTCGAAAGAAGGGTGGATATGGGAGGGTGGGGGTTGATTTTGGTTGAAGGAGCAGTTTGCAGAGAGGGGGAAGCCCACTCCTCCACCATGTCTGTTGCCAGGGCGAGGAGTGTGGGTAAAGTGAAGGCCGCCATAGCTCAGTGCAGCATGGGAGGCAGTGTCAGAGGCTGTCAGTCAGGTCTCAGTGAGGCTCAAGAAGGAAAAGGTTCTGGTAAATAAAAAGGTCATGGATCAGTGGATCTTGTTGCAAACAGAGCGGGCATTCCAAAGTGCTCCAGAGAGAGGAAGCAGGGGGGTGGGGGTCAGAGGCACGGGCTTTACATGTGAAGGAATGAATCCAAGTATTCTTTTATTTCTGTAACCACCCGTTAATGCCTACTATAACCCTGAGAAAATAGCATATGCTGCTATTGTAATTACGGTAATTGGCTCATTATTGGCATGTGCCTCTCTGTTCTCCATATGGTAATAAACCATTCAGATCCATGCCCATTCTTGTACCTAACTGCCATCCATGCTGCCTATGTCTTTATACTGACTTTCACAATTCCTGCGCATGCGTGGTTACTCAAAGTACAGTGCATTCATGGTATATTTTACTAATCTAACTCTACTCATTAGCTTATCACACAATGCTGACATTTTGCATTGACATGTCAGAGCAGGGCTGTTTATAGGATGTAACAGTCATGTCACTATATGATATATGATGTCACTATATGATATATATAGCTTAAAGATGTTGTCCACTATGTGGCCCATAATCATTTGTCCTAACTATTCCTAACCAACACTTTCCCCAATATACTTCTACCTCTTACCCTACTACAGTGATGTGCCTTGCTCAGTTGGTCTGAATCTGGTCTCCAGAACGGAAGAATGAAAGCTAGAACAATAATAAAGGTATTTACAAGCCTTTTAGAGATGAGTTTAGAGGAGCAGAGTAAATCACAGAAGTATATTGGGAAAATGTTCCTTAAGGCAGCTTTACACGCTAGGATCTCGTTAACGGTATTGTTGAAACGTCACGGATTTGTGATCGTTCAAACGATATCGTTAGTGCGTCGTTGCATGTAAACGAACGATGTAGGAAGGAAAATTCGTTAGAACAGTCAACACAAATTTGAGATCCGGACCTCAAATCTATCGTTCGTCATCCAATTAATGTCCTTGGGAAGCAGCAACATCATTCAGTGTGACACCTTTTTGAATAATGTCGTTCATATTTTTCTATTCCTGTCGCTTTGTAAAATCGTTCAAACGTTCTTCTCCAAGTAGCTGGCGCGTTGCCAAATTTAAGATCGATAATGATATCCTTGCGTGTGACAACGCACTTGTGGCACCCTAGGGGTTAATGTGCCACAGTAACACCACAAAGGGTTAACTCCCCACACAACACACAACACTACACTGCACCTCCAGGCCAGAAGGGGGAGCTAAAGCTGCTTCCCTATATATTTTGGTGTGGAGAGGAAGTGTGGAAGAGCAGAGTGGTGGGAGGAGCAAATTTTTGTTTACCTCAGAGTGGCAGTGACAGTTAGTCAGTTGGAGTTGTTCAGTTCCTGGGAGGACTGAGGAAGAAAGACTGGTGGTATAAAGGGGCTGCCTTAGGCCTCTCCACAGCCTGCTACCCACTTCCAGGCCTAGCCAGGGTCTGAGGGAAGGAGTAAGAGAAACAGGAGAACACATCTGGGAGACAGAGTTACCTCATAACTTGCCCCGGAGGAGCGCACAGACCGGATACCGGATCCGAAACTGTGACTGACACATGCAGCACAGTAAACACCGGACTAGTGGAGGTTATATATCTACACTGTACCTCAGCGAAGGAACACGGCGGGGTCAGAAATACAAAGGAAAGACTCAAGTTGCCTAGCAAAGGGGGTACCTGTGAGGAGAAACAGGCCAGCAGCCTAACTAAAGCGGCAGCAGGGCCGCACACACAGCGCAGGAGAGGGAAGCTGAGGACCCTCACAGGGTGGGAGCAACCCGGCCCCGGTACAGACTCCGTGGACAGTGCTCTGCTAACAACATCATCTGCAGTAAAGACTTGGAAAATTTCAAAACCGTGAGTTTGTGTGATCATTGTGCTCAAATCCTGCGTTCCCTCACAAGCAGCTATCACCTCTACTACTACCCCTATCTTGCAATATCCATAGCACCATCTATAGACTGTTACTATCTCTGCCCCAGGGAACCAAGCTCTACCTGCGGAGAGCCATTACATCCCCAGCTGCCAAACATTATCCCCGGAGGTTCTGCAGCAGCCGTGGTCACCCTGACCACAACCCGTGGGTGTCGTCACGACAAACTCCCCTGTAAGTATTCCCCCATTCACTTGTGGAACCCGGGACACGGTCCGGACCAAGACCGCCGTGATATCCCAACAGAACCCCGTCCAGTGGCCTCCACACACTAACGATGTCGGAAGGATCATAGTTACGTGACATAGCTAACGATATCCTTCACCTATATCCTAGCGTGTGAAGCGGCCTTTAGGAAGAGTTAGGACAAAAGAAAGTGGACCACATTAGTAGTAGAAAACCTCTTTAAATCACAGAAGAGTGGGGCTGAGGAGTGGGAAGCCCAACATTGTGATTTACATCAGCTAACAAAACTATTTTCTGGGACATTGTAGGGAAGCTCAGGTGACATAACAAAGAATAACATAACTAGCGTCACCTGTTAATTAAATCAGCCAGAAGATAAGGGATAACCTTCCAACTGCCGAGGATCTAATTGCTGGGACCCCCACAGATCTAAAGATGCCTTGTGAATGGAGCCCTTGGTTGATCATGCGCACTGCTGCCCATTCATTCTAATGGAAGTGCCAAAGATCAGACAACCACAGAAATGGGCATCTGTGGCATTCCTGTTAAGAATGAATAGGGCGGCTGCTGCACACGATTGACCACTGCTCCATTCACAAGGGCTCTTCAGAGTACAGGCTCTAGGGATCTGTAGGGGGCCCCAGCGGTTGTATCCCAGACCGGAAGTTATTAGAAAGTTATCCCCTATCCTTTAGATAGAAGTAACTGCCAAACTTGAGATTACCCCTTTGGATACCTTTACACGCCGCTACTGGAGGATGGATACAACCAGCTACTTCACGTGCACGAGCACGCACAAACGGTTACAAACGGTCAACGTACCATCTTTACACGCCGCCACAAGCTACGCTACGCTACGTTACATCTATCTCTGGATACACCGCCGGGTGCCATAAGTCACCTTCTGTAGCGCACCGTACCTCATTTACACACCGCTACAACAAGCTAATATGGGCGGACCTGCTGCAGCAGGGACAGCACATAGGCGTGCCACAATTGTGGATTACGAGACGTCCGTACGCTGATAGGACAAAGCAATAAACCCATGATTGGCCAGGCATCGCAGGAGGCTGTTTAATACATAACGCTCGAGCAATTGTGTAGTGTGACTGGTCAGCTCCTTAAATATTCCGCCCTATGCAGCGACTACCAATCGTAACGCAGGAGCTTCCACCAATGATCGCTGAAGGGGGGCGGTATCCCATACCAGGTACATTGCCTGGTGTCGACACATCCCTTCTGTTGCTTCTTTACACGCCGATACAGCTCGCTACAATCGCCTGTGTAGCCACCTGTTTCCGGGCAGTGCTCGGAAACAGATGTATCTGTTGCCGGGTGTCTCCTACCGTCTTTACACGCCGCTACTACGGGGTATTTTGCCGCTACAAGCTACATTTGTAGCGTGTAGCTGGTTGTATCCATCCTCCAGTAGCGGCGTGTAAAGGTACCCTTTAAGGAGCAAGCATGTGCAAATTCACATGTTTGGGAATAAAAGTCAGTTTTGCAATTTGGTTTAGTTAAAAATTTTGCACCATACATTTGTTTCCCTGCACATAGTGAAATATGCAATTTTTTTTAAACAGTGCCACACCTGTCTTTAGGTTGTGGGTTGTATTGCAACTCATTGAAATAAAATAAGTTGCATCCTTGCTTTGTAGCAGTCAGCAGTGCATTCAACATAATTGATAATATCTTCTAATTTCCAGGGTAATTTATAGAGAATGTGGAGATAAATGCGATAACGTGCGTACATCCCCCTGGCGGGGATAATTACCAGCATGCTGCTGTATGGTAGTGATCATGTATCAGTCCTCTTCTGCACACATATGGCTGTCAGTGTGTGACTGAACACGTCACCCCTAGCTGTTGTATTAACCTTTTTTTCCCTTTTATCAATGTACCAATATGTCATCACAACTGACAAAGCTTCATTGCTCCCAATAAACCCTTCACAGTTTTGTAATCCTCGCCCATTTATCCTCTAAATCCATTGAGATCTTTCCCAGGATTCTTCAAAGAAAATGAAGGATTAGAGGCCTCTGTGGGCTCCTGATGAGACTGATCAGGCTTTCAGCTCTTCTGCCGCTCATCCTTGAGCCCATTCTAGCGTGGATTAGTATCATACAATACAATGGAGGAGATTGGAAGGCTATTCCATCAGGTAGTCAGGTGTTGTTCATAGCGGAGAAGGGAGGCATGGTTAACTCTTCATAGAGACGATAGCTCTGTCTTACCTGCAGCAGTGATGTTTTTCGGGCGAAAATTATCCCCTATCCCCAATGTTATGCAATTGGACTGTTCAGATATGCATTTTGCTTCCAATCTGCATATCAAAAAAAAATCAGAGCATGCACTTTTTTTTACATCAGATGAGATTCTCCCATACAAGTCTGAGGCTGGCTTCACACCACGGTTAATTCCAATCCGGGGGCTGTCAGGGGTGAACCTGACAGCCCCGGACCAGATTTGCAAACAGAACCGGAGGGCTAATATGCCCTCCGGTCCTGTTTGTAGCCAGATGCAGCCGAGCTCAGCTGTCCCCTGCGAAATGGTGCTGAACCGCTTCACAGGGGACAGCTCCCTGGTGCTGAAGTTCAGAGTAGCTCATGCTGATCTTCAGCAGCCGGTGTCCGGTTCCCGGATTCTCCCAGATCTGGGAGAATCTGTGAGGATCCAATTTGGGGAGATTTTTCTCTCCAGACACAAAAATGCTGCAATCCGGTCCGGGGCTGTTCAATTCACATCGGACAGCCCCGGATCGGATTGTGCCGTGGTGTGAACCCGGCCTAAGTGAACAAAAAAAAATAAGTATCCCATAGGGATCATCCATATAGCGTTCAATTTTTACAGACACATCTTCCTTATTAACCTGAGGCACAGTTCACACTGGACTTTTCTGATCTGTTTTTGGTGCTGCCAGAAAAGTAAATGTGATTTTCAATTCGCTGTGCAGACGTCTGCATTTTTGACTGCTGTGTTAGAAATGTGACTCACCGTGGCCGGGTCTGCACTTCGTCGCAGGCGTTTGCTTCTCCTGTCAGGGAACCGCGCCTGCGGCTGTGAGGCCCGGTGGTCCAGATCAATAGTGGGTTGGCTGAACAGTAAGGGTTAATTCTTGTCGTGACACCACCTGCGGGAATTCTGGTGATTTCACTGGCGCTGCTTGGGCCTCCGGGGGATGTAATGCAGCAAGATGGGACGCTCCCCACAGGACGAGCGGGAGTCCCCAGAGCCAGGAGCTGCACTTGATGTTGTGAGGCAGCTTAGTTACTCTTAGCATGCGAGTTAAACAGTTCTGAAGAAGTACAGACACCAGTGTTCTCTGTAACGGGTCTTTAGTGCAACCCGTGGATGATACAGGGTAACGGGTAACGGACTGGGTGGACTCAGCAATGACCGGTGTTGTTTCAGAGCTTCGCGGTGTTTCCTCCATTCTAAACTTGTTCTAGATGGGTGCCGATGTCGCCTTAGTGTGCCAAGTTCGGGTACAAGGGGGCTACTTCAATTTCCCTGCCGGTGGATCAGCCCGGTGTGAGGGGAACCAGATTCCTTTTGGTGGGTACTCGCTGGCAAGACGCTCTGTTTGCGGCTGCGGTGGGTCTCCTATAGAGCGGTCCCTCCACTCCTGGTTTGCTTAGCAGTGGTGAACAACTTGCTAGCTTCGGAACCAGTGATGGTTTGGGGCGCAGGTGTATTTTGAACCCGTAAGGTGTTCGAATGTAGGGTATGGAGGCTCTGAGGTTAACCATTGTCATTACTTAGTCAGAGAATATTGACATCTTAAGTCAGGGATGCAATACCCTCCTGTGACGCACTCGTTGCGGGGCACCACACTCCCCCTTGGGAAATTACACTTGTCCCCAAGTGTCACGAAACCCCAACATTACAGAGAATTTTTGCATTTTTATTATAACAGGTAATAAACACTTTTATTAACAACAGGTACGATTATTTGCTTTCTTCCCTTAAGGGAGGTGCACGGCTTAGAACGTTGCAAAACAAACATTTGTTTCAAAAGGAAAACAGGTTAACCATTGCGGACCCGGCGGCAGATAACTGTCCTTAATATAAGTCCAGGCTTTACCGCCGGGCCGCTCTGCTGGCATTCAATTAAACGGGTTATGTTCGAACAAAGTCATTGTCAAAGTTCAAGTAAAGTTACTTAGGCAAAGAACAATTGCGAACCCGTATAGCATACCATCCCTCATAACAAGCATACGTTCATAGTTAATGATATCTCCACGGTATAAGTTGCGGTCTGGATGCCCTTTGGGTAAGTGCGGTTCTACATTCGACGACCACAAATATCTCCTCATACACACCCTCCTCCCGAGCGAAACCCCACCCGGTAGACAGGTTAAACGAGGTAACTCTACCTGTCTTGCGAGTTCTTCTGGTAACGGGGGTTGGCAGCGGGCCTCGGCGCGGGCTTGTAGGTTTGCCTCTCTCGTGCTCGCCACTCCGCTCTGCGAAGTCGACGTATATCGACGTCGGACCAACACGGAGTGTGGACATAGTCTCTCGACTGGTAGGGTGAAAAGTTTGGAGCTGACAGAGGTTTGAACTGGTACCCGGACAAGATGCTCAGGGGTAAATGTCGCGGCAGCACCCGACCACTTTACCTGAGCTGGGTGCTCGGCAGGAGTTTCCGTGTCGTCCTCCTATTCGGAACCGGCGTGGCTGAAATCCTCAGACTCGCTGCCCGCCTCCTTCGTCTGCGCCGAGGTAGTTAGTGGTGCTGTCCGCTCCGGTAACCCGGGTAGGCCTCAAAGGTTTCAGGGCTGGTCTCCGGTTCTGGAGAGGAACAGGTCACAGTCTCTTGTTCGTCTGGGACGAAACAGGTAGTAAGTTCCGGTGCTAGAACTAAACAGGTGTCAGGCTCTGGAGTGGAGCATTCTGTAAACTCTGGCTCTGGAGCGGGATAGATCGTGGGCTCCGGTGATGAGACAGGACAGGTTGTGGGCTGGTGATGTAACGGGATAGAAACTGGACCTCGGCTCTGGAGTGGGACAGGTTGTAAGTCCTTGCTGGACAGCCTGATGCAGTCGGCTGGCCAGACCCGCACTCCAGCTGCGGATCGTCCACTCGGTTGTCTCCATCAGCCGCACCCTTAGGTCCTGCAGCGCAGCTTCCCAGAATTCAGGTTTCCATCTATTGTGAGGACGGGTACCCGGACCCGGATGACCTATGGCTGCTTGAGCCTCTGCCTGACCTCCTTCATCAGCTCATGAAGCTTTAGGCTGGCCATCTTCAACATTGGGAGAACCGCACCCGTTCGACCTGGTAACCGTTCTTGTAGAAGAGCTCTTGGGAAACCTCTGCCACCCCCACTTTCTGGTGGTTTTTGTAGTCCATGGGTGGGCTGAAGTCTTTGGCCCCCCTCCATGGTTGTTTCCAGCAATCGGGAGCGGACAAGAGTTTTGGCGCCTCTGCCATGGCCCTCCCATGAAGAGGGGGTGAGGCACACCCCTGGGCCAGCACATTGTGGTTCACGTGGCGGGATCCGCCATCTTGGTCGCCATCTTGACCCAGTGGTGAAAAGGCAGGAAAAGTTCGTTTTAGTCGAACAAAGTTCTTTTTGGTTAAATAAAAGTCTTTTAAAGTACACAATACCCGTTAAGGAATGGGCCTGCTCGTATCCTGTTCGTGATGCCAAACTCTGACTCACCGTGGCCGGGTCTGCACGTCGTCGCAGGCGTTTGGTTCTCCTGTCACGGAACTGCGCCTGCGCTGTGGGGCCCGGTGGTCCAGATCAATAGTGGGTTGGCTGAACAGTAAGGGTTAATTCTTGTCGTGACGCCACCTGCGGGAATTCCAGTGATTTCACCGGCGCTGCTTGGGCCTCCGGGGAATGTAATGCAGCAAGATGGGACGCTCCCCATAGGACGAGCAAGAGTCCCCGGAGCCAGGAGCTGCACTTGATGTTGTGAGGCAGCTTAGTTACTCTTAGCATGCGGAGCTAAACAGTTCTGAAGAAGTACAGACACCAGTGTTCTCTGTAACGGGTCTTTACTGCAACCGGTGGATGATACAGGGTATACAGGTAACTGATAACGGACTGGGTGGACTCAGCAATGACCGGTGTTGTTTCAGAGCTCCGCGGTGTTCCTCCATTCTAAACTTGTTCTAGATGGGTGCCGATGTCGCCTTAGTGTGCCAAGTTCGGGTACAAGGGGGCTACTTCAATTTCCCTGCCGGTGGATCAGCACAGTGTGAGGGGAGCCAGATTCCTTTTGGTGGGTACTCCGCTGGCAAGACGGCTCTGTTTGCGGCTGCAGTGGGGTACTCCTATAGAGCGGTCCCTCCACTCCTGGTTTGCTTAGCAGTGGTGAACAACTTGCTAGCTTCGGAACCAGTGATCCGGTTTTTGGATGGGCGCGGGTGTATTTTGAACCCGTAAGGTGTTCGCCCAGATTCCGGTTGTTGGGCACCGGGTAATGGCGCCAACCGGTAGGTGGTCTGCAGGGCTGCACGGAACTGTGCAGAGCCCTCTTCTCCTACGTTCCTCCCCGACCACTTCTCTCTCCTTCTTCCTTCTTCTACATTCTCCTACACACTACTCCTACACTCCGCCCACCAGGACCTTATTGGCCCATTATGCTGATGGTGCATGTAGGGTATGGAGCTCTGAGGTTAACCATGTCATTACTTAGTCAGAGAATATTGCATCTTCAGTCAGGGATGCAATACCCTCCTGTGACGCACTCGTTGCGGGGCGCCACAAATGCAGAAAGCTGATCCAGAAAATAATGAGCGTCAATTTGTGCTCCGTTTTTCTACTGCACTTTCTGCACCACCAACATCCAATTACTTACCCTCACCATGATTTATCACTGACCCCGGGTGATGTCTTCCTCCCGGACACTGGCAGGACCTGTGTGTGAGTAGTACGGTACTTCCAGGACCTGGCACTATGTGACTCGGTAACATAGGGTGCAGGTCCTGTAAGTACTCGTACTACTCACACACAGGTCCTGCCAGTGTCCGGGAGGAAGACATCACCCGGGGTCAGTGATAAATCATGGTGAGGGTAAGAAAGTGTGTGTGTGTGTCTCTGCCTTTGTCTGTCTGTCTGTGTTCCCAGAAAAGGGAGCAAATAAGCAACACAGACGGATGATGAGTTTGTGATGCTTTTTTTCAAAAATAGGATCTGTTCTTGGTGCAGATACAGCACCAAAAATGGATGAATAAAGAAAGGAGCACAAAAACTCTGTCTGAACTCAACTTTGGCAATTGTAATTGAATATGTACATTTTAAACTGTTGATGTATTAAAACAAATGTCACATGGGTGTAAAAAACAGATACACAGATGGAACACATGATTACACATTAATGAGAAAATTAGTGAAAATCATCCAACTCAGATTATTGTTTTATACCTTAATTAGGCCCCTTTCACATCAGCGGTATTAGAAAAATGCGGCATTTGAGGTGAAAAAAACACATCTGCCGCATTTACCACGTAATGGACGCACTTGCGGTTCACTTGCGGCAAGCCCCATGTGATCAGGTTATAAATCAATCTCTCGATCTTCAATTGTGAATAGCATGATTTAGCCTCAGTATTGACACTTTCTGTACTGTATATGCCATTTTTTGTCATAACTTGTGACTATTTGCACCCTTGTGTATATATTTCAGCACCTTTGCAGTCAGTCACTTTGTACAGCAGTTCTCTGCTTTTTTAATTGTTTTTATCATTGTCCATATATCTTGTTTTTGTTAGGATTTTTCACTAATAAAATGATATTTATACTTATATTTATATTCTACTGGCTTTGATCCCAATCCATTTTCCACGCTACTTTTTCTTTTGATTTACTGAAAAGCCCCATGCATTGTCTATGGGGCTTGCGGTAAGTGTGCGGCAGGTGTGGCAAGTGTGGTTTCGGCACTTGCGGCAGATGTGGCTGAGAAAAAAACGCGGCTGACCGCGTTTTTTTTGCGGCCGCATCTGCAGCAAGTGGCGAAACCGCAACTATACCGCACCTGCCGCAAGCCCCATAGACATTGCATGGGGCTTGCCGCAGGTGAACCGCAAGTGCGTCCATTACGTGGTAAATGCGGCAGATGCAGTTTTTTCACCACAAATGTCGCATTTTTCTAATACCGCTGATGTGAAAGGGGCCTAAGGCAGCTAATTTTCATTTCTGCAATTTCTTATTCCTCCTTTTCTCCTTTTATTAGTTTTCAGTAGATGTAGCCCTATAGGGGTTTGATAAGGGACAGACTGTAGTTTTGAATGATAACATCCAATATGCCAAACAATGTACTCAAAAATGGAAAACATTCCAAAGGAGACAAAAGAGGGAAAAAGAGCTTGCTTTACTATATAGTTGTTTAAAAAATCCAGAACTTTGTTAAAAAATATTTGTATTCAAGAGACTAGTCAGCGGCACTCACTTACACATCAGTTTTACCATATAGTGAACATGGTGAATAAAACAAGCAAACAAAAAACAATTGCTGTTTGCAATTTCACTTGACATGAATTTTTTTCCCCAACACTATATGGTAAAATAAATTATTTAATTCAAACGTAAAACTCATAATAAAAAAAAAAGTCCTCATATGTCTTTATTGACCATTAAATAAAAAAGATATGACTCTCGGAAAAAGGAGAGTAAACAACAAAAAAAACAGAAAACAGAAAATCACCCGGGGAGTGAAGGGGTTTAAGTCCCATAAAAGATATCCTTGTCATTAGTGGACATCTTAAAATAAGTTAATAATATTTCAGCATCCTTTGGTAAGTAGGTCTTCTTTTGCCTTCAGCATAATTGATTATCTAGTCTGGGTCTTCAAGATTTCTGTCTGACTGGTACGAACATCAGGCCTTCTCCTTGCCTATACAGGATAGACAGCAGTAGGACCATCGACCTATACACAAGCAAAAGTTCTAACCACGTGACTTTTGAACGATATCGGCAATGATATCGTTACGTGTGACGGTACCTTTAGGCTGATTTCACACTTGCGTTGTGTCCATATCAGCATGAAAACAGGTGCATCTGCATCAGTTGACAAATGTGATCATTGATACTACCACAGCCAGAGAGATAGAGAGAGAGAAAGAGACTTTGTATGCTTAGTGTCAGATACTGATCTGGCTTTGCCGCATCCATTCCGGGCCGGATGATTGAAAACCATGCATCGTTTTCACCCATTGCACCGCATCTGGACCCTTCAGGGTTTTTACTGTCCCTCAAAATTGCAACATGATGCGGCAGGGGAGGAGCACAAAATGTCGCCCCTGTCTGAATCCGTTGAAAAACTGATGCAACCTGATGTCCCTGCAACCCCATTTCAAGTATAGGAAGGCACGCCTGATCAGGATGGTTACGTATTTGAATGGATTGAGACGTCAGACAAAAAAATGCAGCCTTATCCACTCTTCCAAATGAACCTTATTTGGTATTATCCTATGGATGCTTTCCCCTTGTATATTTACCCGTGGAAGTTCAATTTGAACGAAACGGCAAGCCGTAATCCGGCTCTGTAGCACCCCCTCCCTGCACCTATGTAACCCCGTTCTGCATCAATAAAGCGAGCACAGAAGAACTGGTGAGTGCTGTTTCACTTCTTATGACTTAATTGTTGGACTTTTTTTCTATTGAGACGCACCCCGATAAAACCGGCAGCCTCTAGGAAGTATCTATGTGGCTGTAAGTGGGCCTTTGTGGTTTGCTGAGTAGAGCACGGCTATTTTTTTAATATTACCTTGTATGTTTATCTCTAGCTCCTACTTTGTCATGGCTAGTGTTCACAAACAGGGCAATTTGTGCTCTAAGGACCTCAGTTTTATAATCATAGTCAATGGTGCAGTCTTTTTATCTATCTATCTATCTATCTATCTATCTATCTATGGCAGCCGTCACACACTACGATTTTGTGTGGGAGCGCAATAACGATGTCAGGGTTTGCGCTCATGGACAATATCTTAGTGAGGTGTCACATGTATAGATAACGTTCAGGACGCAGCAGCGATATTACGTGCAGGGATCGTTCACACAACCAGCGACTGATGCTTGTCAATGATGTGAATAGGAGAAATCGGTCAGGAGATCGGTTATGGCGGTGTCACACAGAACGATGCAGCAGATTGGATGATCGACATCGTCTGATATGGGGTCCGGTTCCCATATCTGTATATAACGATCTGACCACTTATCGGTAGTCACATCATGCTGTCACACGCAACGATGTCGTAGGAGCGATGCCAAATCAGGCACTTTCCAGCGAGATCTTTACATATATCGTAGCGTGTGACGCCCGCCTATGCCCCAAAAAAACAGGCACAAAGGCTTCTGGTGAGGCCGAAACGTTGCACCACTAAGGGCCAAATAAATTTTGTCCACTTTTTCTTATTTTCTGGATGTGCTGCCTGTTTTTTTGGACTTATATATTACGTTGAACACCGTATGCAGGACTTATTGCACCCAATTTTGATTTGAAATTTGTGCTGAATCCGTTTTTTGTACTTATCTATCTATTAACAAAAAATTGGATCACATCCATACAATGCTTCGGGTGCAAACCCTCCTACCACAAATCAACAGGTCTCAGATAAAGATGAAAAATGGACGGCAGCACTTCCTTCAAGAGTATATATGGTGGATTTATTACCATTGCGGTTCTGGGTAATAAATCCACCATTTATACTCTTGAAGGAAGTGCTGCCGTCCATTTTTCATATTTATCTATCTATCTACTGAAAAAAATTGAGCAGCACTACCAACCACTTCAGCAGGGTGCAAATCAGTTAGGGCAATGCTTCATTTGCCAAGTTATGTACACCAAAAAAGAAACTGCAGAACTACTTTCTTGAGGTTTATGATGCCTTTATTTGTCTACAGGACAGATGGCGACATTTCGGTTTCAAGCAACCTTCCTCCATGCCCTGGAGCTCTGAGGCTGGAGGAAGGTTACTTGAAACCGAAACGTCGCCATCTGTCCTGAAGGCCAAATAAAGGCATCATAAACCTCAACAAAGGAGTTTTTTTTGGTCTATCTATCTATCTATCTAGAAAAAAAGTGGGTCAGGGAGCAGCATAAACAGCTGAAAAGCAGGTGCAGGCAAATCAAACCTTATCTTTAAAGGTTGTAGACAAATCCAGGTCTGGAGAAAGACTTGCAGCACTCCAAGTTCTCAGTGTGAAAAGAACTTTCTTTATTAGGACAGGCACAAAACATGCAACGTTTCAAGTCACAAAGACTTTTCCTCAGTGCCTGAGGAAAAGTCTTTGTGACTTGAAACGTTGCATGTTTTGTGCCTGTCCTAATAAAGAAAGTTCTTTTCACACTGAGAACTTGGAGTGCTGCAAGTCTTTCTCCAGACCTGGATTTATCTATCTATCTATCTATCTATCTATCTATCTATCTATCTATCTATCTATCTATCTATCTATCTCATAACAATATACCTATTTTTGCCCTTTCCACTATAAGTAACCCTCATTATCGTGTCTCATTTTCTGTAGGATAATGTATAAATGCCTCAGTGATGGGAGGAGGAGGAGGAGGTCCCTTTTTGTGCTGTTTCTGCCATAGATATTTAAATGTAATAATCCGCAGATGAAATAAGATTGGACGGGGCAGTAACTCAGTGTTTCCCGGTGTAACTTGCACTGAAGAGCTGTTTATCTGTTTTGCATTTTTATAGTATCCAATTTCTCATTCGGGAGCAGTAATTTGCAATCTCTGACCTTTCAGTTTTGTTGAAGCCGGAGTATAAAACCCACAAAGCGACACTAAGGAAGTGAACAAGCCCAACGCAGACTAAGCTGTTTAGGAGGCAAAGCGAAATATGCATCTAGAAAGGGATTGATTTTTCTACCTGTCACTTTCTCGACATGCTAATTTCAAAGTGAGATGAAGAGAGCGCGAGGAACTCATTTGTAAGCAATGAGTGATGCTCAACTGGCTGGATACACTTAAATATTTTAGGCCATCTCTGATTCTGCTTTCCAAAGGAGACTTGTTATAATGCCATCCCAGGACTCACACATATTGCTATGTGTAAGGCATAATTCACCGCTGGGAAATATGTCATTCTGATCTGCAAAAATTGGAGTCCTGGAGAATTAAAAGTGTACAGCGTTGGAACCTACATGATAGGACTAGTAGTTCCATGGTTGTTCCAACAGGCAGCATCATTTACATTTTATAAGGCAGAATTGTTGGTGTCCACGTACAGACATACAGTCTGCTGTGAGGCATGCTGGCACTATAGCACGTGGCCGGTATGACTCACATAGGCCTGCAGCAATCTGGGTGATTGCTGGACCTAGCAGTACACATAGGGTTAAGTGTGTGTTAGCTCTGTAGCAGTACACGTGGGGTTAACTACAGCTAGGTTTGTGTGAATGCTGATGACTCACTGCCTCCCAGGTAGGTGTGGCAGACAGGGATATTAGGTAGCCCAGGGCTGAGAGAGGTGAGATCAGTGTGAAACCCCACTGGTAGGGACACCATATAGGGTCGCACTTGCGACTTGCGGTAAGCCCCATGCATTGTCTATGGGGTTTGCAGCAGGTGCGGCAAGTGCGGTATTACCGGCACTTACGGCAGTTGCGGCTGTGCAAAAAAACTGCTGCTGACCAGGTTGTTTTTTGCGGCTGCAACTGCCGCAAGTGCCGGATTGCGGCAATACTGCACTTGCCGCACCTGCTGCAAACCCCATAGACAATGCATGGGGCTTGCCACAAGTGCGACCGTCAGGCGGCAGATGCGGTAAATCTGCCGCAATCAACAAAATACGCTGATGTGAAAGGGGCCTTATAAGCAGTTTATGACAGTTATAATAAACTGCTGTATGGTATTACTGTGATAAAAACGCGATTGTTGGTGCCATTCCGTTGCCAAGTGAGTCCTCTAGGCATGCGCTACCTCACACTGTACATAACCATACCACACAGTGCTTGATAATAGTATGGCGGACAAATAATCCTACCATATAGTGCATTACATCATGGTGCCTAAATAGCAATATCATACAGAACATTACAATATGGTGCCTAAATAATCATACCTTAAAGTGCAGTACAGTATGGTGCTTAAATAATCATACCATGCAATGCCATAGAGTGAGGTGCCTAAATAATCATACCATATAGTACCATACAGTATGTATATAACTACACAAATAACGACAATTGTGTTATGCATTATCTAAACAACAATACCAGTGCCACACATTGGCCAAGAGAATATAACAGTGGCAGACATTGACCAAGTACAAATAGCAGTACCACACATTAGCTGATCTCATATAACAGTGCAATACTTTGGCCCCCAATCAGGGGTGTACATAGAAATCATGGGGTCCCATAGCATAATTTCTAATTGCCCCCGAAAATAAGATAAAATAAATAATAATTATAATATTGGTCTGGGTCACATAACAACATATCACACAACTTTACTGCCCTTACAAAGTATTTTTTCTCCAACTGAAGCCCAAAGATTTCCCTTTCATTACAGCCATAGAGTATGATGCCAACAAACGTGCCCCATAAACACTGTATAATGCCCCTACAATGTATTCCTCCATTGTATCCTACACACACAGTGCAATGACCGTACTGTACTCACCCTCAGCTAGGACGGTAATGAATGGTGACCCCAGCACAGTATAATCCTCAACTGTGACCCCCACACAGCCCTCCATGCAGTACAATGAGCCTACATACAGTATAATGGCCCCTACAATCACTCCAAATAATATAATGACCCCACACAGCCCTCTGCATAGTATGGTGGACCCCACACAAACACATTGTACAATTGATTATACACAGCATAATGTTCCTCAAATAGGCCTTCATAAAGTATAATGGTTCCCTCACAGTCCTCCAAAGATTACAATGTCCTCCACAAAACCATTCAAATATTATAGTGGCCCCTGGTAGTCTTCCATATATTAATGGGTCTCACATAGTCCTCCATATGGTTTAATACACCCCCCAAAAAGACTATCATTACTGAAGAAGCCAGAATGGCAATAAACAAGAGGCACAACCCCTGCAGCCATGGTTAACAGAAGAAGCCCTAATGATCATTGAAGAAAGGAGAATGGCAACATCAGTAAAAGACTAAAGAGAGCCATTCGAGCAATAAATAACTTTATTACTAGAAGATACATACAAAGATAGCAAACTAACAACTGAAGTGCAAGACCAAGAAGGCATACCAAAATATCAAATAAACACGACTGAAAGTTTCAACAGGAGAGGAAATGCTGAAAGATGCCAACAGAAACATAACTGAGTCAGAACAGATCAAGAAAAGATGGAAAGAATACAAGGAGCATCTCTACAAAAACAAATCATTGTGATATGAACGAAACTGTGAGACAGTACATGATAGCGAACCAAACATCTTGTAAAGAAATCTTTGCTATAATAAAGCTTCTGCCAGAAAACAAAATACCTGGATTTGCCAATTTTCCAATAGGGTTAATAACGTCAGAAGCAACAGTAGAAATCATCATATGCCTGTGTCAACAGATATGGGCTAATGGTAAATGGCCAAAATACTGGACAAGATCAGTGTTTATTCCTATTCCGAAGAAGGGGGATGCTACTAATTGTGAAAACTATTTTACTATTCCGCTCATAACTCATGCCAGCAAAATACTGCTGAAGATCCTACAAAGACGCTACAGCCTTAGCTTGCCAAAGAGTTGGCAGAAGAACAAGCAGGATCAGAAAAGACAGAGGAACAAGAGATCTAATTGCTAACATGAGATTGAAAATGGAAAAGGCCAAAGAATACAACAAGGAGCTCTATTTATGCTTCATCGACTGCAGAAGTCTTTGTGTTAATCACCAGAAACTTTTGAGTACCATGAAGGATATGGATTTGCCAAACCATTTGATTAGCCTCATTAGAAACCTTTACATGGACCATGAAACATCAGACCAAACATAACATGATAACAAAAAAGCAGGGGCGCTCATAGAGTGAAACCAGGTGGTCTAGTGGTGTGTAAACAAATGTAGAGGGCTCACATGGCCGGGTTGTGCTCCTCTCCCTTGTGCCTAGTGCTCCATCTGACCACATTTCTTCCTTTCCTGAACGGAACACAGTGACACAGCATGGTTTAAAGCAGAGAGAGGTGTCTGACGCGGCTGCATCTTCTAGAAATATGAGACAAGAATGGCATAGGGTCTTACCTCTTAGCAGAGAGAGGCAGATGCTTTATGAAAAATTGCTCACCTGGTCTGGTTGTGTAAACCACAACCAGTATATGTGCTCGTACAGCTGCTGCTGGATCCACACCTCCACCACAACGTGCAACGTGGCAAACAAATGGAAAACAGGACGAAGTGTCAGTGATCCGCACTGCTGGAAAGAAGACCAGAACCCAAGACGTCAGGTACAATGGTGTTGTTTTAGTCCGACGCGTTTCGGAGCAGTCTCGGCTCATTCCTCAGGACTGTTCCGAAACGCGTCGGAATAAACCAACACCATTAATCCAGACGTCTTGGGTTCTGGTCTTCTATTCAGAAACGCAGATCACCGACACTTCATCTGTTTTCAAGGCTGCATCTTGTCACCATTTCTCTTCAATTTATATGCAGAAACTATTTTCAGGATGGTTGAACTTGCCAAAAAAGAAGAAGAAGAATCACAATGGGTGGAAGATATCAACAATCTAAGATATGCAGACGATACAAGTGTAGATGGATTGAAAAACTTAATATGCAGTGTTAAGATGGAAAGCTGAATGTGGGACTGCTACTCAACACAAAGAAGACAAAATTTGACTACTGCCAGGTACAACAAGGATACATTTGAGGCAGACGGCAACAAGCTAGAAGTGGTAAAGCGCTCAGCCTACTCGGATCAATGAATCACTCAAGATGAGGCGACGACACCGAAAAGTTAATAGGAGAATAGCTATGAGAAAATCAACAAGAAGTCACTGGACAAAAGGTCTACATTAAACTGTAGGTGTGAATGTAGCCTTATCTCCATTAGTATAATGCAGCCTCTATACTACTCCATATAAAATAATGCAGCCTCTATATTTCACTTATAATTTATTGCACTCCATAGCCTCTGGCCACGTGTACTCACTGATTGATTAAATAAATACTTACCTCCCCTTGGTGCTCCGATCTGTCCTGCATGCATCCTATGCTCTGCACATCTCAGTACAGTGGTGTGCAGTAGTGAAGTCATCGCACCCTGCTGACTGAGATGTCAGAGCACTGGCACAGCAGGAGAATTGAGAGAGGGAGTGCTCCATGCTCTGTCTTTCCTCATTGCTCTCATTTTTATTGGCATCTGCAATGCCAATACAGTTAAAAGTGGGATGACAGGTGGTGGGGGGCCCTTGTCTCGCCGGACCCGTAGTGGCCTCATGGTCTGCTGCTATTGGCAGTACATAATAATATAAACAGTGACATTCATTTGTCAAACTTGAATAACAGTGCCATGCATTAGCGCAACACATATTACAAGGACATGCGTAGGCCAAGCATATATACCAGTACTATACATTGGTCAACTACAAATAACAGAGCAATATGATGGTGAAGCATAAATAATAGTGCCATAAGTTGGTCAAGTAGAAATAACAGTGCCATACATTGATCAACAGATATAACAGTGCCATACATTGATCAAGCACATATAACAGTGCCAAACACCACCCATTAAACCATCCAATTGCACGCCCAACATTGAAATCGCAAAACCATTAAAGTGTAAATGCCATTTTATTAAAAAAGAATAAAACAATACTGCACTGGTTGTTAATGATGAGTCACATAGCAGCTAAGATTACGCTTTTTTTGTGCCATATAACTTATTTTCTCACATTTTTCTGTGCTCTTTTTAAGACTGCATTTTATAGCTGTGTGGGCATGACCAGCAGCTGATAGGGAGCAGTGTGATGTGACAGCAGAGAAAGGTCAGAGAATCCGGAGCTGTGTGGGCAGCCGGCAGACAAGGGGTTAACAGAGACTGAGCTGTGGGGAGCCAGATGAGAGTTTGCACTCATCTTGACCTTTTGACATTGCTTAACATCTGTGTTATATGCTGAGCTCATCTGATTCATTGTTTCCTCTCCAGCTGCCCCGTATTCACTGAAGACGGAACTGACTGATAATGCTTCACACCCAGTGCAGTGGGAACACCTTGTGGAATGTTTCTGAATGGCTTAAAATCAGAATTTTCTAATGAAGTATATTAGAAACTTTATTAAAATCACTTGCTCTACATTATTATTAAATGAAAATTTAACCGGCAGTTATGCTTTAAGGAAAAGTTGAAATATTATGTAAATCACAAGATCATTAGACATGTAATTAATATGCAAATTACAAAATATGGAAACATCTTCAAAACATCTTAATTTATTCTGTATCGAGCCTGAAGATGCTGCAGGCCGTGGTAGCACATTTAGACCACACAGGCTGTGTGTTTTAACATGGCTCCTGGGACACTTGGGAGAAATGAATATACAACTGGTTCCACGATTGATATATTCTGTACTGAAAATTAAATTGGACATCACTTACAAAGAGCATTAAATAATGCCTTCAGAAACCATTAAAATGAGTTTGCACAACATTGGACTGTGAGCCAGACGCTTGTTCTCAAATGCTATCAGGATGGAAAGTAAGATAGCCATGAAGGCTGGAATGGAGGTATATTCTCTTCAGTGATGAGTCACAATTTTTTCTTGAATGCAATGATAGCCAGAGATTGATCTAGAGACCAGGTCGTCAACGTCATGATGAGGCCTTCACAATGGAACCTCACACCAGTTGTATGCCTGGGATTATGGAGTGGGATAGCCTAATGTGTGTTTGCCAGAACTGTATGTCTTTAGTCAAGAAACATAATAGTTTGATGTTACACTACTTTAGTCATGGAATCGGTGGTATGGCCATTTCTACAAGCTGAAACCAGGAGCCATTTTTCAACACAGCAATGCCATCCTGTATGTTCACTGCGCTACTGTGAGCAATGTGTGTGACTGAAACATCTGAAACAAGGTAATTTGGAGAGATGAGACCAAAATCTAACTTTTGGCCACGAACATAAACGTTACATTTGGAGAGGTGTCAACAAGGCCTATGATGAAAGGAACACCATTCCTACTGTAAAGCACAGAGGTGGATCACTGATCATGTGGGGATGTGTGAGCTACAAAGGCACAGGACACTTGGTCAAAGTTGAAGGAAAGATGCATGCAGCACGTTATCAGCAAATACTGGAGGCAAATTTGCAGTCATCAGCCCAGAAGCAGCGCATTGGATGTATTTGGACATTCCAGCATCACAATGATGCAAAACACAAGGCCAAGTCGACCTGTCATTAGCTAGAGCAGAACAAATTGAAGGTTCTGGAGTGGCCATCGCAGTCTCCTGTCCTCAATATCATTGAGCCACTCTGGGGAGAACTCAAGCACACAGTTCATGCAAGAAAGCCCAGGAATTTACAGGAACTGTAGGCTTTTTGTCAAGAAGAATGGGCAGCTTTACATCTATGAAAATACAGAGCCTTATCTACAAATGACACAAAACACTTCAAGCTGTCATTGATGTTAGAGGGGGCAATACAGGGTATTAAGAACTGGGGTATGTGCAGTTTGGATCAGGGTCCTTTGGATGTTTTTGGTTGTCATTAGGATTTAAAAAGAGAAAACACGTAGTTTGACAATAAATTGCTTCACCCAACCACTAACAATGAGTGGAAAAGAAGTTTTTGTGTTGTTATTCATATTCTCTGAAAAAAGGCCAAGATGCAAAAAATCTGCCGGGGTATGTAAACTTTTGAGCATAATGTATTTGTGCACTTGGTGCTAATATTTGATATTGAATAAATCAAGATGTTTTGAAAATTTGTTTTAATTTTTCATCGTTTATTTATCCTTAGCAAGTGATTTCCTTAATGCCATGACTTTTTCTTTTTAGAGTTGCAATTTGAATGTTGAAGAGTGTGATTAAAAATTTAGATATAAAAATCATGGATGTCCATTGTAAACTGTAGCTTTCACATAAATTGTTTTTCAGGACTCAGTACAAGATGAATCTGACTGATTTCCATGTAATTTACATATCTTAACTATTAATAGTGCTACAGGAGCACATAAAATCCACTGGATAACCTCCACTCAAGCTATTAAGTAACATTGGAGAAGTACATGGAATAAAGCAAAAGGAGTTTCTCAAGAACGGTCTGTAAATCACCCTTATGTCTTGGTAAAGAAAGGCTTTAATTTAAAATTAGACTCATGCCTGACAACAACGCATATTGTGAGTTCTTATGGTGACATACTTAGGCGTGGCTGGAAGTTGCAGGGTGTGAGCGGCTTGGGTGATAGGCGTGGTTTTCTGTCAGCGGGCACGGCTTGCCAGTTTCTTCCAAGAACCGAACGAGTGTTCATTTGTAAGTCAATGCAGTTGTGGAGGTGATTATAATAGAAGCAGAGGTCTGGGAGTAAGACTGCCAGGCTGTGAGGGTGCATGGGGTTGCCTGCCATTAATATCAATGGGATTCGGAAGGTTCGGAACTGTTCGATGAGCAATTTGGCGAATGCAGCACATTCGGCGAACCAAACACTCAGGTGTTCGCTCATCTCTAGTCCTCATCTGGTCAGTTTGGTTTAGGTCATGTCAATGAAATATTCCCCATATGACAGCATGAGGTCTAGTCAGTACAGGGAGACCGTAAGAGAACAGAAGAAGGTCCAAAGTGAAAGTGGGAAATGTGGCGGCAGGAAAGGTGAGTAGTGGTCTTAGGTGAGTAGAATGTTTCATTACCTCTTAACAGTAACTCATCTCCTTATTTATTGTGTTTTAGTTTACCGGTAATTAGAAAACTAAAAACATAATAAATATCTTTTCAGGCCACTTTCCATTTGTGATTAATTGATTCAGAACTAAACTAATTTTTATAGTCAATTTATACAATTTGAACCCAAGCCAAAGTTTAAAAAATGTGCTCATTTCTAATTTCTGCTCTTGTTGCAAGCCTCATTAAAAGGGTCCAAGATTGACTTACTGCCATGACCGAAAGTGTTGGTACCCTTGAAATTGTTCCAGAAGATGAAGTTTTTCTCTCAGAAAGTGATTGCAATTACCGGTGGAAACTGCCTGAAAAAACTGCTGCGTGCACATATACTCTAAAGGGTTTTTGAAGAGTTTTTGACATTTTTCAAATCTCTTTGGGAAAGAAATGTTTTAAACTCTTCACTTGATGGATTTCCCATAGAAATGAAGTGAAAGAATTTTTCAAGAGTTTTTGATGCAGTTTTTGTGGAGGATTTTGGAGTGGATCCACACCAAAAAAATCTCTGTGCACATATACCCTAAAATGTTATATTCAGGCGTGTAAGGGTATTGTTACAAGGCATGATGTTGAAACAACGTTGTCTACAATCTTGTGTGCGCGCGGTCGTTTCTGACATCATTTCAACATCGCTGGTGAGATGTAATATGTCCGGATATCGTGAACAACCAACCAATGATCGAGCGATTCCGACGTCGCCTGAACGACTCAGCAAGCGATGTTGGCAGGCATTATCACTGCATCACACAGCACAATCCCAAGCTCAATGTGGGCGTACTGTGTGAGAGAGGCAGGGAGATAGGCGTGCCAGAGTGTCATGATGCGCCCCTACCACTCCGATTGGTCGCCACAACTGCGTGACCATTGGTCAGCCTTGTCTGCCAAGATGTCAACTACATTTACGTACGTGCCCTCTCTACCATTTTGTCAGTCAAGTGTCTTGTCATTTTTTCAGGGTTGTGCAAGACACTGCGGCGTCAGCAAACTGACAGACAGGAACGCTAATGTGGTGCAGTTGTGCAGAAACTATGTATGCCTATGTGTACGTGTCGTGTTGAAGTAGGTAAGCTACACACAACAGTATGTACATATGTGTATGGATATGATGTGTCATGCATGAACTATGTGTGTGCATACATGTATGTATGTGTCCACTGATGTGTACATATATTCTCAGCTTCCTAAATGGAAGTGTGTATGTGTGAGTCCAGAGACCCATGTGTCAAGCCATCTAAATGAACAGGGATACACAGAGAGAGCATACAGCGTGGGGCAAAGGCCTTGACCTGTGGACTGTACATGTGCACACAATGCAGCAGTAATCCTTTAATACCATTTTTGTGCAATACCTCTGTGCACAACATAATGCTATGTGGTACTGCTGTTATGTATAATGAAAATACTGACACAGGTTTGTCTGATCAGAGATGAAATGTTTAGTGTGGCCACAAAGTAAAATGCAACACAACACAGAAAACATAGTTAAGTGTTATGAGCACACAAATCATATCACAATTATAATGAAATTAAATGGACCCATGGT
Source organism: Allobates femoralis (assembly GCA_033576535.1). NCBI lineage: Eukaryota > Metazoa > Chordata > Amphibia > Anura > Aromobatidae > Allobates > Allobates femoralis. Next base: position 68,256,444 of record JARQOC010000001.1, on the reverse strand, counting down.
AATCAAATAATGTTTTTGGACACATATAAAAGGAGAAAAAACAAAACAAAAATACAACATAATTTTAAATGAAAATTGTTGTGACAACACCCTAAACCACTTCTTGCTGCCACACACCATCCCCAGGGCCATTGAAGTAGGAGCAGTAGCTGACTCTGGTGGACCTGGCATCCTGCTGGCTACGGCCCTGGCTCAATGGCAGGAGTGGCGCAATACCAGGGTCGTTTGCACGCCACTCACCCGGAATGATTTCCCCTGTTGCGGGGTCCACAGAGTCCACATAACTTGCTGGCGTGTATGATGTAGCATCCCTTTCAACGTAGAAAGTTATGTAGGACACAACACGTCATCACTACTATATCAATAGATTCCAGTTTCATATTTAAAGCAGTATGAAACATGCGGAATCTATTGGCCATGATCACAAACGCGTTTTCAACCACACGATGTGCCCGGGATAGCCGGTAATTGAAAATGCGTTGGTCAGGGGTGGTAGTCCTCTGTGGATATGGCTTGAGTAAGTGTGCCTGAAATGGGAAGGCTTCATTCCCCACAAATGCAAAGTTAAGGTGTCTAGTGGTGTCATCATTTGGGGGCTAACTGAGGCGACCGTCCCTAAGGTCTTTACCAAAGGAGGTGTGTGCCAACACACAACCATCAGACACACGGCCGTTCACCCACATTGACGTAGATGAACTCATAATTGGCATTTACGAGGGCCATGAGTACCACACTGAAATATCCTTTCTAGTTAAAACAAAAATGACCCACTGTTGGGAGTTGTGTAATCTCACATACTTGCCATCCAAAGCACCCCACAGCTTGGAATTGCCACCTTCCTGGAAGTCAGTAGCAATTTGCACCATTCTGCAGGGGTTGTGGGAAAGCACATATAGGATGGCACCCGCACCTCACAGTGTCCTCACACTTCTTGGGATGAGGCAGCTCAGCAGTGGCCGTGAGACAGCAGCAGAATACTCCAGGTCAGTCATTGATGGCCAGTTGCCAGGAAATGCAGAGTCACACCCAACCGCTCCTCTGTGGCACAGCTAGACGCATCACAGTGTCCTGATGAGCAACAAATGGATGAACACATTCCAAAAGGAACTTGAAACAGTCCTCTGACATCCGTAGATAGTTCTGAAGTCATGCAGATTTGTGTCCTCAGCTGACGCACCAGATGCATGTGAGTCAGGTTGGACCCTTGCAGGACCCAATCACGAGACCACATACGCCGTCGTCTACGACTCCACAGCCTCTCATATCTCTCCTCAAGCCACAAGTCCTTCTCCAACAAGGCTAGAGCCACAACTGCACTCTCTTCTGGTTCCATGAGGTGTAAGCTGTGTTTACAAAACTCTGCATAAAAAGATATAATAGGAGTGTATGAGCACATGAACACATTGCAACACAAAATTACCCCAACTAACCTATGTCCATAGTAACATGTTACCCATAAAGTAACCAGTTCGATGGGTTACATGTAATGTGAAACCTAACATAAATCATTGCGCCATACATCAGTAAACGCACTCCAGTGTGGCAACAAACACAAGAACTATATTACATATGGTCACCCATGATACTCCTCATGTGCGTACAACAACTAATAGACATACACAATGGGTGTTGTACCCCCCATATGCTACCCATGGATGGCTATGGTCAACATCAAGGACAACAAATGAAGGCAAGGTCATGAGTACCTGTCAATTGGTGAGCCAAGAATACACATTACAATAGGGGTATTCTACAAGATGCATGGGTATGTACATATGTCATAGTGTGCTTTCACAATGCAGGATAGTCCTCCATCAGTGTCGAACCCTTTTTTGTGGCCAAAGCATCGTAGGATTTTGTACACAATATGGATTATTAAAAGATTAACAGCTGTTGTGAGTTAATGGGTCAATCCTGGTTTGGGAACACAAAGTGGATGGACACTGATCAGGGACAATCCTGCAGTCTCAAACCAGCCATACACTTGGTCTCACTGACCACAAAACATACACAGAATATTAACAGTGGGTCAAAGGACCAGGAGGTCCTGATGTTGCTCACAACACAGTAGAGGCCCCCAAATGACATTACAAAGCGCATTAGAGACTCCGGCATACTAAAAAAACCTGTCTGCACATCACTACTTACTCAATGGTTCTAGACAGCAAACTCGACATAGCTCGGGCATTCCCACTTTTTATGTGGTAATCAGCCAATCAGATCACCCTGGCGTCATCAAATTAGCACTCCCGCGTCGCCGTTAACTTATCACACTACTGTTATTGGTGGAAGCTACAGCGTTCTGATTGGTCGGACGCCCTTTAAGATATGGCGTCCCAGCTGCATCCTGTTGCTCATGTTCACATGGCAAAAGGTGGTAGTGTCTTCTCTTGCTGAGACTCCAGGACTGATGGTATGTATGCAGTACTGTTGGTCATCTTCATCTGTCCACTCTTGTATTGTTGGGATAAAGTCACCTAAAAAAAACTATGGTAATGTGGCTTGCACACTGTTTTCCAAGTTGCCTTTTAGAATGGGGATAATGTTTTGTGGGATTCTCCTTGTAAACCCCTGAATGGTGTGTCTTACATAATATGCACATGCACAGTAAGTCTCACATATGGTATAGTGTTAACCGAAAGTTTTTTTTTAATTTTCCCCCATCGTTCCTGCTGTAAAGTGTCCAACACAATACTGTTTTTGGAGATCAATGGCAAATGTATGGTGCTAGGTGATGCAGTGGCCATTGCATGTAAGGCCTAATAACCTGCACATTTTGAAATACAGTCTTAACATGACCATTTGTCCATATGTAAGGTATGCTGTGCAGGGGCCATATATATGTTCACAGTGTACTTTTACCTGATTGCTACATCACATATAGGTGGGACAATCAATGGTGTGTGGCAGGGTTCAAAACATTAACATGTGTGGTGTAATGGTAACACAGCATTGATACATGTTTGTGTGTTCATGCTTTTTTTTTTTTTGGTTTTGGTGCAGATGGCTGACAATCAGGAATTTCTCTGGAAATTCATCGAGATGTACAGGGAGCACGAATGCCTCTGGCAGACAAAGTCACCTGCTTATAAAAACAAGCAGGTGAAGGGAGCGGTGTATGCCAATCTCGCCACACTGGCTCAGCGAAACCATCCGGCTGAGCAGTGTGACGAGAAGTTTGTCAAGACCAAGATACAGTCCCTGAGGACTGTGTTCCACCGGGAACACAAGAAGGTGCTGAGGTCGAGGGCTTCTGGCAGGGGAACTGAGGATGTCTATAGGCCCACCCTGTGGTACTTCGATCTCCTCAGGTTCACCCTTGACCAGGCGCAACCTCAGGCCAGCACCTCCAGCAGGGACTGTATCAAACGGCATCCACCGCTCCTGAACAAAGTGCTTCGCCAGAGGATGTAAGTACCGTACTAATGTATCTATGAACAACCATTGTCGCTTGTATTCAGTTTGGTTATGTAATGGTGTTGTAAGATAGTACTATGTAGTGGGTAACAAATTAGCCCTTATGTAAAGGGGATGGGTGACATAGTGTACTCATATTTGCTAATTGGAAGATGACCACATCCAACAGCATCATTATGCTTGTCAGTCGTTTAACTAGTATATACACTGTGTAACGTCACATATGTTCCCATCAACACACAACTAAACATGGTAGATGTTGTGCACAATAATTCCTCCCCAAAATTAAAAAAAAAACGTGTGTGTGAATTGATGGTTGCCCATGTGTACGTTGGTAACAATATGTTTGTTTCTTTACAGGCCCCTGTACAGACCTCAAGCCAGGCCGCAGCATCCGTCGCAGACCCTCCCCCATCAACATCACAGGGGGAGGTGGCAAGTGAGCCCAATGTGGACGAGCAGCGCCCTGGCCCGAGCTCCACATTTCGTTGTTGACGCCCCCACACCCCACCACCCACATAGCTAGGACCTTGGGCCAGAAGGGTGCTGTATAACCTGGAACAGCACCCACAGACTGAGATTGGGCTGCTTGTCAGCAAACGTGTGTTGCAGATGGAGCCCCACAAGCATCTGTGCATCGAGCGTATTATACACCTGGCGCTCGACGCGTCAGACGATGGGACACTGACACCAAGGACCATCCTTGCAGAACCACCAGAGCCTGCGCCAGTTACGCAGGGCTTGATGGCTCCTATGCCTGGCTCCGGACAAACTCCTGCTGTGCGGAGGTTCCCCATACCATACAACACTCCGCATAGGCCGGACCCTCATTTCTATGGCGGTATGGGTCCGGAGCCATTGTCAGCTCCTGCAGCTGTGTGACTATTTTGTTTTGTTATTTTTTTGCCTTCCTTAATTTCTACACAAGATGTGTCTGTTGTTTAAATGATGTTTTATTAAAATTTTTTTGGAAGAAAGTGTGTCGTCTTCTTGTCTTTTCACTAAAAACTTGACATGTAGTGTAAGAAGGGGGTTTAAGCCAATTTTCTCAGGTGATGAACAACAGGAGGGCAATTTTGTTACAACACATGGTGAAGGGTTGAAAGGTTTTGGATGGTACAGTGTGTTGGTGTACACTGTTGTTTATGTATCTGTAGGAAAGGAGCCTACATGTGTAGTGAAGGTCTCATGCAGCACTGTTAGAATCCCTGGTGTGTAGGTCTACACATAGTGCTTGTGACTTCCCTTAAGGTCCTGTCACACGCGTCAATGTCGTCAGCGATCTGATCGCTGACGACATTGACGGCTGATCGCTGTGAGCTGTCACACAGACAGACTCACCAGCGATCAATTGACCAGTGACATCATGGAAACGATTTAAATATCGTTTCCACGATGTCCTGCTCCGCTGCCAGGCTCACCGGGTGAGCGGAGGAGGCTGGTAACTAAGGTACACGTCGGGTATCTAGGCAGCGCGCGCTGCCTAGTTACCCGCAGTGTACCTTGGATACCAGCTCCCAGCGCTCGTGAGAGGCGCTGGAGCTGAATATCGCTAGTCCCGGTGTCACACGCAGCCATGCTGCGTGTCCACCGGGCGACAATCGCCAGGTTTAGGACTGATTCTAAAACCTGGCGATCATCAGCGATTTATCGCTGGTTGATTCACTATGTCACACGCGTCAATATCGCTGCAACGTCACGTGCAGCCGATATCGTGCAGGCGATATTGACGCGTGTGACAGGCCCTTTAGCCATGGAGTTTAACACCCCTGCTAACAACACATCTAGGTGTACACACAAAAGGCCACACAATGGCCCGGGGCCCCAGTTAATAAATGTCAGTCAAAACATGTCTGTGGTAACTCGTGTGTTACCTCAGAACATTCTAGGAACAATAGGAGCCATTTGTGGGCAGATCCTTAGGGGTCGGATTTCCCATTCCAAAATTGTCCTTTTATTAACTTTGGATATTTTTATTTATGGATTATTTAACCTTGAGCGTTATTTCATATTTTGGATAAGTGATTGTATTGTATTTATCTTATTATATTATTCTGTCAATAAAGATAATTTTCTAGATTGTACATTGTAATCTGAATTTTATAGCACTGGTGTTGTATTATGGGCAGATGTTAGATTCCTTATATTTATCTACCCATACACATTGGGGCCACCTTTTGAATGAAAAATTCCCTTCCTCGGGGCTGGTTGGCCCTCATCTGCCAATCTTGTGACAGGTAGGGAGGACTCTCTTTCATCTTGATCCGTCACCTTATGTATGGTATAATTAACAAATCTGACAGCGGAAATATATAGGGAGATTTAGTTTGGGCCCTGGTGGTATGGAGGTGGCGTGGGATGCACGGGCTCGATATCAAATACCTCTCTTCCTTTTTAGCTGGCGCACCCCCTTTAATTTTACCAGAGGGAATCATGCATATTCAATGTTGGGGTCTCCCATCAGGATTTTTGATCTGGACTATGTTGTTCGACTACACATCTGTCATAATAGCCTTAGATTGGTCCTCCTACTTATAATCTCATTATGGGATTATTTGATGTAATATCCATGTATGTGTAGTTATTTTATTCAATTTGTTGCTTGGTAAACATTCCCTACTTTCTCCCTGTCTAACACTCCAGGACTTTAAACATCTTTTTGTACAGAATTTTCTTCTATACTTTACAGATTTACAATAATACAGTTACCTTATAGCTTGACTGTTTATTACCATAACTACAATTGGCACTTCACTATTCATAATTCGGATCTGCTCTTATATCAACTATATCCATGTTAATTATTCCAACAGTGATGGTGTGATGGTGTATGAAGTAATACCAATGAGACATGAGACACTTTGTTTCCCTTTGCCATGTGAGGAGTGCCTCCTCTCACTATGGCGGCCAGGTTACTTCATCTCTGGTGCACGGTTTATTACAGCACTACAATGGTGACCGGACAACGTCATCTCCGGTGCGCCGTGGTATACATGGTTACCATGGCGACTGGATTACATCACTTCCGGTGTGCGGTCGCATACAGCAGCACCACCATGGCGACCGCGCAGCTTTCCGGAAAATGCTATACACATAACCTTTATACGCAACCGGAAGTACACGGTTCACTTCCTGCCTCCCACCATCTGACACCATGGTCGCTGTGTGCACATATGATTTCAGGTAACTCCCTCCCTATCACAGCTGGGACGTATTATCCATAGTAATTATGGCCCACTTAACATGAAGCACATGTGTATATAAGGTCGAACTAACACAGGGTTCACTAGATTCCCCTGAGGAAGCTGCCAGGCGCAGCGGAACGCGTGGGGCCCCCAGTCACCCAGGTTGCAGCATCTAATTGCATATGATACAGGTTACATGAGGGTTGCCTTTTTTGGAATATGTTTAATACATCATTATATGTTGTTGTGATCTCCAAACTTTGATATTTCAAAGGAATCATTGTTTCAATGAAACATGTCTGTGATTAATTCCCTGAACTAAAGGCACCCACTTGCCATTTAGATGTGGTTTGGTTTATTATAGGTATCTGGTATACTGGGACCTACTTGGTTTTGAATGTTTTTAATACATGTGTTGTTCGCCTATTCTTTTGATATAAATAAAATGTTTTGTGATTAAGGGTGTGCAATCTGTTTCTGCATGATCTTCTCTTCTTCGCCAGAGATTGATTGATGACATTACATACACTTACCAAAGGGCTCACTCCAGCCAGATGAGGGGCACCCTGGGGCAAAAATGCACCCTCCGCTGAGAAGATGGAAGACAAGATGTCCGGTGTAGGGGTGTGTGGATGGGGGGGGGTACCGTCATTGTCACTGAAGGCTGCAGAGCCAGTTGGGGATGCCAAGGCTAGTGGTGAGGCGGTGGTTGTGAGGGAGCCTGATCTGCAGGGGATGGCGGCCCTGATGACGAGGCTGATGCTGCAGGGGATGGCGGCCCTGATGACGAGGCTGACGCTGCAGGGGATGGCGGCCCTGAAGAGGAGCCAGATGCAGCTGGTGATGCTGGCCTGGGTGGTGATCCAGCACCAGATGGAGCTTCAGAGGCTGGGGTACTCCTTTGTGCAGCTGTAGCAGAAGACATGACAGTATGGTTTAAGACCCAAAACATACACTTTGCAAGACAATATCAAGGCCATGGAGATGCTGGGCCAATGACCCACTTTAAGGTGATGGAGCAACTTATACCCTGAGTAAACTATAAGGTCATCTGTGATGTGTGCTTAGCAACATAACAATACGGTGAGGAAGTCGGAGTCTCCTGGCCAGGCTGCACACACATATTTAGGGCCATAGTAGTTTTAGGGTCATAATGTTGATTTTGCCAGGACTCTACACACACACAACCTATGGTCAGCTTTTCATCCAGCCACTTTTTTGTGGTCATTAATTCTGGAACACAGGACAAACTTTACATGAATGCACATAAAGTCAACATGTTACATTACTGACCCTTTTAGAAAGACACTAATGAGCCGCTTCGTATACATTTTTTGCAAAAAACATATCAACTAAATACCCTGTTTTTTATCACTTTTTTATGCAGCACTTGCTTTTTACTGTTTTTATCTTTTTTAACAGAGTATTTTTTCACGTTTTTCTGATTGTTTGTTGTGATTCAGTCTTTTGGTGGTGTGAACAGTGTCCTACAGATCTGTTCACTGTGTGCATGGCTCATTAGTGTCTTTCTAGTTTGTTTCTTTTTCTGCAAGATAAGGGAGCCGCCCACCACTCCCTTTGGGTCCTGCACATGGAAGCTGTCTTCTGCAGTCAGTCCGTGTCAGACACTGGACCTGTCTGGACCCGGCTCATGTAGGTAACTATTCACATGGTCAGGTTTTTTGAACACACAGATAGGGACTGCTCTGATACGGGTTACCTTGACGTTCGGTTAGAGCAGCTTCGTATACATTTTTTGCAAAAAACGTATCAACTAAATACCCTGTTTTTTATCACTTTTTATGCAGCACTTGCTTTTTACTGTTTTTATCTTTTTTAACAGAGTATTTTTGCACGTTTTTCTGATTGTTTTTTGTGATTCATTACTGACCCTTTTGTAGCCATGAAAGGAATACATATTGACCACATAACTGGAGAAATAATGGATATTTTGACTGCCATGTGGCATAATACAGCATTTCTAGGTGTAAAATTTAAATATGGGCAAGGGCAACCATGGTATGGGCTGGGATATCCAAGCAAGGAGGATTGCCCTGACATTGTGACTGTTTTTTTTGGCCTATCTAATGTACAATGTCCCCATGCAGCCTTTGCCCTTCACAAACAGCTGTGGGTGTTGTTAGTGTGGTTACACAACAATGCAGAGGGTCTGGAATGCTATACACATGACTGTAGTTTGGCCCTTCATGGGCTGTTGTAAACCCCCTGTGCATGGCCAGTGTTGAAGCTTCTGCATCATCACTTGATTGTCATTATCAAACAGTGTAAAGATCTGTATGTTGTAACATCTGTATTTTGTGTTGGATACTAAGGTGGGTCTATGTTGCGTTAGCAAATACTCACCACGCAGCCTCTGTATGCGGGCACGGAGAGTGGCCATATGGTCCCTGGCCTTGTATTTTATGTCCGCAATTTTCTTGCGGATCTGGACTGGTTCACGCTCAACCCCCAGCTGCCTCAGAAGAGCCCGCTGGATTCTCCCGAGGATGGCCTGCTTATGGAGGCATGGGTGTGCATGGCACCAATAATCATGGCGGTCACATATGTGAAGCATGCAATGGAATAAAGCGATGTTTGGGTGAGCGCTGGGATATGAAGACAGCCACACTTCAACAAGTATTTTACCTGTAAGTTTATTGTTCAATTCACACTAGGTCCTCTCCCACAACATGTTTCGACGCTCAGGGCGTCTTCCTCAAGTGGATCAAACCTAACAGAGGAGAGGAAAACACGTGAGGGATCACGTGCAATTACACAGGCGGACACCGAGGAAAAAGGGAAAGAAATCCACACCGCATAGAGAGAGACCCCGTGCACTCACTACGTGAGCCCCCCTGTTGTGCGGACAGCACAACAGGAAAAGGTGAGTGTAACGGTGACTTAACGGAGGGTGGACATAGAACATAAAGCAGCGTGGCGCAACCAATTCTATATCTCATTACACATGTGAAGCATGGCCATCAGCTCCACATCTCCTCAGGGTACTGAGCGTGTAACGGCGGCCATGTTTATTCTGGGGCTGAATACACAACCGGACAACAGGGCGGGATGCACAACAACATCATGACGACACGCCGCACACTGGTTATGCCCACCACACTTGAGCATCTGCGAAGGAGGCGCCCGCACATGAAGTGCTTAGCCTTTCCGGACACGCCGCTGCGTCCTAAAAATGTGAGACGGGAATGCTCTGATGTCCAGGGGCGGACTGGCCCAGGTGGCAGGGGGGCAAGTGCCCCCCAGGCTGGTGGTTTTGCCCTAATTTAGGGCCACCCCATTAATGATATGGGTCATCCAGTCTTGCTTTGCTGCCACAGCTGCCGCAATGACACAGCGGGACTTGGGAAGGGGACGGCCAACTGCGGAGGGCAGAGCACAGTGACTGTCAGAAACCTCATCCCCTTCTGCTCAGCACCCACGGCCACGTCCGACAGCACCCCCCACCCTGCTCCTTACCCGGCCAGATCTGATACATGCCCCCCCCTCCAGTCCTCAGGGCTGGAAGAATCAGACTGTCTCCCGGAACAAGGTTCACCAGCCAGCCCCTGCCGGTGTTGCACATGGTTGTCTTGCTGTGTCCCTAGCCACTTATGATTTCTATGACTCTCATTATTTAAATGTGTTTAATAATATTTCAAACAATAAACAAGTCAATGAGTCTACTGATCAATGCACCGAACATCAAATATAGCGCCTTTGCCATGAACCAACGGCAGCCAATCGTAACCCAGTCCTGGGCACCAATCGGCGCAGATAGGGTGCTGTAAATACAACGCCCAGGCACACCTATTGGATTGGTTTCATGATCAGTGAAGTCGCTGGCCGTGTCACACAGTACGATGCTGGCAGATCGCTTGAATGACATTGTCAGGTTTTATAAACCTGTCAACTCCAACTTGACTAATTATCGTAGTTGTGTCATTCGGTTACACGCAACGACGCTATAACAATGTCGTTTCAACATCGTTGAACACGTGACCTTTGAGCGATGTTGTGCACGATGTTGTGCCGTGTAACAGTACCCTTAGACTAACTCAACTCAAGAAGTTAAAGCTCTTACGTTGGCAGGTTACAGACTAGAAACCATGAAATATATGTGAAAGCCAATATGTGAGGACTCCACTTCGTCTCCTGAGAAAGAAAAATTGGTGTATTCACTCAATTAAGTGGAAAGAAATAATTACACAGATGTGCCTACAGAAGAGATCTAGCAGTATCAATCACATTGACTAAAGCATTTTTGCTGGAGCCAGATAAATCATTCACGTTCTTTTTATTGTTTTAATCTGTACCTCATCGATGTTTCGTTAGCCAACGAGGAATTAACTAAATTGGAGAGGATATAAAAAGTGACATCCAATCTATGAAACAAATGCCTGAATTCTGACTGTCACTCACTCCATTATTTATGGGAACTAGATTGCTTTTAGTTACTGTACATTGTAAAAGTGTATTACGGCGGACAAAGAACAATTATGAGCGCACGCTCTGAAGCGTACTCATTTTATAACCTGCAAGAGAAATGGAATTTGCAATCATAAAACTGAAGCTGAAAAGACATTTATGGAGCTACTTTACTGGGGAATTAAAATTATAATTTGGCTGAAAAATTATAGAATGTAGATCCTCAATGATGTCACCGAAACCCAACACATTGTTCTCTATGTTATTGACACCATATTTGGCACGTAGATTACATGGAACTGTATGAAACACTCATGATGGACATATTACATTGTTTGCAGCAGTGCACAATACATCTTCTTATATCTGTCATTGACTCTCATTTTTATTTGCAGTTATATTAAACAGTATAGTAAACTGTCATACTATATTCCATTGTCAGCTATTAAAAGCACATTGGTGTAAATGTTGCAAGATATTGCCAGCATATCTACTGAATATGAGAGGTGTAAATTCAGTCTGACTCTTTTCTTTGATTTAGAATACAGTATCCAATGGAGAACACAGTCTGAAAAGAAGTTAAGGCTTCATTCATGAACAATAATTGAAGGCTTCACCCATGAAAAGTGCTGGATATGAAGGCTGCAGCCATTAAGAGTGCTGGGTATGAAGGGTCTTCCCATGAAGAGTGCAGGATATGAAGGCTTCACCCATGAAGAGAACTGGGTGTGAATGGTGTGCCCATGAAAAGTACTTAGTATGAAGGCTCCACCCATGAAAAGTACTTAGTATGTAGGCTCCACCCATGAAAAGTACTTGGTATAAAGTCCCTTCACCCATGAAAAGAACAGAACAGTGCAGTGCTGGATATGAAGGGTCTTCCCATGAAGAGTGCAGGATATGAAGGCTTCACCCATGAAGAGAACTGGGTGTGAATGGTCTGCCCATGAAAAGTACTTAGTATGAAGGCTTCACCCATGAAAAGTACTTGGTATAAAGACCTTCACCCATGAAAAGAACAGAACAGCGCAGTGCTGAATCCACATGAATTGATTGCCTGACTGCTTCAGTGATTCACTTGCCAGTGATGTCACTACAGCGGGCTGTGATTGGCTGGCCTTCTGCAGTGATGGGTTTACCAGTGATATATCGGTACAGTAGGTTGTGATTGGCTGGCTTGCTGCAGTGATGTGTTTACCAGTGATGTAACTACAGTTGGTTGTGATTGGCTGGCCTGCTGTAATGATGCATTCACCAGTGATTTTACTACAATGGGTGTGATTGGCTGGCCTGCTACAGTGATGAGCTTACCAGTGCTGTCACTACAGTTGGTTGTGATTGGCCTGCTGCAGTGATGTGTTTACCAGTGATGTCACTACAGCGGGCTGTGATTGGCTGGCCTGCTGCAGTGATGTGTTTACCAGTGATTTCACTACAGTAGGCTGTGATTGGCTGTCCTGCTGCAGTGATGAGTTTACCAGTGATGTCACTACAGTAGGCTGTGATTGGCTGTCCTGCTGCAGTGATGAGTTTACCAGTGATGTCACTACAGTAGGCTGTGATTAGCTGTCCTGCTGCAGTGATGCGTTCACCAGTGATGTCACTACACTGGGCTGTGATTGGCTGGCCTGCTGCAGTGATGCATTCACCAGTGATTTCACTACAGTGGGCTGTGAATGGCCAGCCAGCTACAGTGATGAGTTTACCAGTGATGTCACTACACTGGGCTGTGATTGGCTGGCCTGCTGCAATGATGAGTTTACCAGTGCTGTCACTACAGAAGGCTGTGAATGGCCAGCCAGCTACAGTGATGCATTCACCAGTGATGTCACTACAATGGGCTGTGATTTGCTGTCCTGCTGCAGTGATGCATTTACCAGTGATTTCACTACAGTAGGCTGTGATTGGCTGATCTGCTTTAGTGATGCGTTCATCAGTGATGTGTCTACTGTGAGCTGTGATTGGCTTGTCATATGTTGTGACATGTCGACCCTATAAAAGAGATGTTTCATGTTATACCACACAGGGTCCATTTTATTTATATACAAAGAAATCCCCATTGAAGAAATACAAATAATGACACTATTTTCCCCCGCCACCGAGGACTGGCGGGATCAATACTGCTGTCAGGGCACTTTAACATTTCTTGTGCTAATTTTACCTTCGTTTGAAATGTAACATTGTTAACTTTCCATTATCCTTTATTTGATTTTCACGGATAAATATGGTCCTTTATCACGTTCTATATCTATCCTGTCTTTCATTACAGGTAATGTAATATCTAGTTTCACACTTATGCCATAATGTATCGACTTCTTGTAGCGACAATGAGAACAATTTCATTCTGTTGCTGCTGAAGATCGTTCATTGTGAATTGATGCCACCTTGTTAGACAATGACCACAGAACGGCCTGACCTAAACCTGAATTAAGTATATTGTTGAGATACAAAGAGTTGTGATCAAAATATTCAATGTCCAGAGTAAATTAGGATTATTAGCAACATTTACAAACTTTTCTGCTGCTTGCAATAAACTGATCCAACATGGACAACTTCAATATTCAACACAATTAATATAAGAAGTGGTGTCTCAAAATTCAATACAAAATGCCATTAACCCTTTTACCCCGGCAATTTTCCATTTTTCGTTTTTGCCCCTTCTTCTTCTCCAAGAGCCACAAATGTATTTATTTTTCCATCAATATAGACATATGAGGGCTTGTGTTTTGTGGGACAAGTTGTACTTTTGAGTAACATATTATTTTTCCCATATAGTGTATAGGGAAATAGGGAGAAAATTACAAGTGCGGTGAAATTGCAAAATAAGTGCAAACACATTTGTTTTTCATGTTTTTATTCAATCATTTTCCCAATATGGTAAAAGTGACATGTTGGTATGATGTCCCAGGTTGGTACAAGTTCGTAGATACCAAACATGTATATTTTTATGTTATCTAAGTGGTACAAAAAAATTCTGAAATTTTTTAAAGAAAAAGAATGCACTTGCGCATTCCACAAACCCTAACATTCTCATTGTCCGGAATCTGGGGCTGTGTGAGGCAAATTTTTTGCGTTTTGAGATAATTTTTCTAATGATCATATTTTTTGTGTAAGATGTAAATGTTGCGGTGACCAAAAACATAATTTTGGCGTTTGAACTTTTTTCTGTTACGCAGTTTACAGATCTGATTAATTTATTTTATATCTTGATAGAACAGGCATTTCTGAATGCGGCAATACCAAACATGTATTTTTTTTATATATTTTTTTTTCAATGGGGCTTAAAGGGGGTGATTAGAATTTTTATGTTTTTTATTTTTTTCATATTTTAAAAACTTTTTTTCCTTTACTTTACACTGCCCTTTGTGGGGCCTCAGTGCTGCACAGTCTAATCGCTTCTGCTATGCAGCGAGATACTTCAGCTTGTCTCTGCATAGCAGAAATCATTACTTTCTGTGGATGTCACCCTCACCAGGCATCCACAGAAAGTGATTAGACAGCATCCTGGGTCATCACAGGACCTCGGGCTCACAAGGTAACACATCAAGATCCTGTGATTGCATTGATTGACAGCGCAATACTAAAGGGTTAAGAGCACCGATCTGAGCGATGATCCAATTGGTGATGTAAGCTACCCATGTCAGCTGATCAGATCAGCTGAGATAAGTGTGGGATGATGCAATCTCAGACCATGAGTTCACATCAGAGGGAGGGACATGGCCAAGGGCTTATATATAAGCCTTGGTCATGAAAGTGTTAAGGCTACGGTCAGACAACCATGTAAAAAAATCCATGAAATTTTCATCTTGAAAAGTGGGAAGATTTTACTGTCAATTTACCCAAGAGTCTAGGGTTGCTGAGCAGCGCTGCAAGAAGACTACACAGAATTCAAACAAGCACTTCTAACATTCAAATCAGCACTCTCCAGCACTAAGCAGAACTACTTCATTGTCCTCATTCCTCTTTATCCCACAACCCCAGGCAGAAATTTAACACATTTAACTCTCTCCTTTGCACCCCACTGCCCCCCTACTTCACATGTCTCTGCAGAAGAATTCGCAACACACTTCACCAACAAGATCGATCAGATCAGACAAGTCTTTGCTACCCAACATCACAACCCCTATGTATATCAGACCACTCTCCTCCACCACTAACCCTCCTCCCCTCCATCACTGAAGGAGAACTTGCACACCTCCTCTCCAAATCGCACTCACCACTTGTGCATCGGACCCCATCCCATATCACTTCCTCCCCAACCTCACAACCATGCTATCCCAGCCCTAACCACCTCTTCAATCTATCACTAACCTTCGGTACCTTTCTTCCGCTTTCAGGCATGCAACAATTACACCTGTATTGAAGAAGCCATCTCTCGACCCAACCTCCATATCCAACTATGCCCCATATTGCTGCTCCCATTTCCCTCCAAACGTCTTGAAAAGCATGTCCACACTGTACTCTCATCCCACCTCTCATCCAACTCTACTCTTTGACAACCTTCAATCTGGCTTCCGCCCCCACCACTCCACTGAAACCGCCTTAATCAAAATTACGAATGATTTACTTACCGCCAAATCTAATGGACCATTTTCCATCCTACTCCTTCTTGACCTGTCCTCTGCATTCGACACAGTTGACCATTGCCTCCTATTACAGATCCTCTCTTCCATTGGTATCACTGACCTTTCCCTCTTCTGGATCTCCTCCTACCTTTCCAACCACACATTTAGTGTCTCCCACTCCAACAATACCTCTTCACCCCAATTCCCCTCTGTTAGGATCCCTCAAGGCTCTGTCCAGGGACCCCTTCTTTTTTCCATCTATACCCTTGGCTAGGAGTGTCTGTCAGCCATATCCTCCTTCTTCTCCTCTCGCTTCCTTAAACTAAATGTAGACAAAACTGAAATCATCTTTCACCCATCTCGCACACCTCCCTTTCCTGATCTATCTATCAAAATAAATGATATCACACTTTGCCCTGTACCTGAAGTCCGCTGCCTCGGAGTGATCCTTGACTCTGCCTTATTCTTCAGACCACACTTTCAAGTTCTCCCACCTCCTGCCGCCTCCAACTCAAATATATTTCCAGAATCCAACCCTTCCTCAACCCTCAATCTACTAAACTACTAGTGCATGCCCTCATCATCTACCGTCTTGACTACTGCAACCTCCACCTATGTGGCCTCCCTGCTAACACTCTTGCACCTCTCTAATCTGTTCTTAACTCTGCTGCCGGACTAATCCACTTCTCTCCTCACTGCTCCTCCACTTCTACCCTCTGCAAATCCCTCCACTGGCCCCCAATTCCCCAGCGCATCCAATTCAAACTACTAACATTGACTTACAAAGCCGTTCACAATCTGTCCCCCCCCATATATCTCTGAACTAATCTCGTGATATCATCCAACTCATAATATTTGTCCTCCCAAGACCTCCTCCTTCCCTCCACACTTGTATGTTCCTCATCTAACCGCCTGTAAGACTTCACCCGAGCATCCCCCATCCTGTGGAATTCTTCACCTCAAAACGTCCTACTGTCCCCTACACTCGGAACCTTCAAGCGCAACCTGAAAACCCATCTCTTCAGTACAGGCTACAGTCTACAATGACTATGGCGCCACCTCACCACCACTGGACCTGGTGCTCCACCATCACTGGACTCGGCGCTCCACCACCATTGGACCTGGCGCTCCACCACCACCCCAGCAGACCCAACCTACTGTTCCCCTTCCCATTGCCCTGTAGAATATAAGCCCGCAAGGGCAGGGTCCTCTCTCCCCTCTGTACCAGTCTGTCACTGTTAGTTTGTTCATTGTATTTTTAACTTGTTTGTATGTACAGCACACCATGGATTCAATGGTGCTCTATAAATAAATAATCTATGTATATAATTGCCTTGTGGCTTCATCCACTGCTGTCCCGATGTCTGCCTATGTCACTTCCGCCCACCATATTAGCACACCCACAGTGATGGGTATGCTAAATGATGGCCGCTGCTCCCCCCTTCGCTACCAACAGTCCGCCCGGCGTGCCCTGCCCGATCACCCCTGTCCGGTCCCCACAGTCCCCCCCACTTACCCAGTCCCCCCCACTTACGTGATGCCGCACACCCTCGCCAGACATCGCCCCAGCCGCCGCCGATAACATGGGGCTAACAGGACCTGAGGTGATGTCAGGATCATGGGCGGAGCCAGGTCACATGATCCTGACATCACCACAGGATCTTCAGCACTGCAGAAATGAACGGATGGAAGAGCAGAGTGGAGGCAGGTAATGTTGCTGCAGTTCACACCACACTCACCCTGCACTCACCTGCACTCGACCACACACCTGTACTCACACTCACCCTGCACTCACACCCACCATGCACTCACACCCACCCTGCATTCACCCTGATCTCACTCACCCTGCACTCACTCACCCTGCCCTCACACTCACCCTACACTCACATCCTGCACTCACACACCCTACCCTCACACACCCTGTCCTCACTCTCCCTGTCCTCACTCACACTCACCCTGCCCTCACACTCACCTTACCCTCACACTCACCCTGCCCTCACTCACACACCCTGCCCTCACTCACACACCATGCCCTCACACACACACCCTGCTCTCACTCACCCTGCCCTCACTACACCTGCCCTCACTCACACACCCTACCCTCACTCACTCTGGTCTCACTCACTCACCCTGCCCTCACTCATTCACCCTGCGCTCACTCACTCACACGGCCCTCACTCTGCCCCTGCACTTACTCTGCCCCTGCACTCACACACCCTTCACTCACTCACCTTGCACTTACTCTGCCCCCGCACTCACCCTGCCTGCTTAACCTGCACTCACTCCACTCAACCCACAGTCCACTGAACGAGGCCAGTTCCTCATGCCACCATCCGCTGCTGCCACATGAGAGGGAGCACAGGGCAGGGGGCAGAGAGCAAGCACAGGGGTAGAGACAAGGCAGCACAGGCGGAGTAGAGAGTGAGGGGGGGAAAACCAGCGGACAGGGGAGAGACAGCACAGGGGGCAGAGATGGCTGCTGCCCCCAGTGCAATAGAGCCCACCTTCATTGTGATATCACTGCCCACCCGATGCGATAGCATCGGCTCCTATCTAGCAATAATAGTAATAATAATTATTATTATTATAATATATGGATGGCTATGAGGGTGCATTATGCTATATGGAGAGCGTTGAGGCTGTATTATGCTATATGGAGGGCTATGAGGTGGGATTATACTACATAGAGGGCTTTGAGGCTGCACTATGCTATATGGAGGTGCATATACTATTTGAAGGACTATGGAGGTGCATTATACTATATGGAGGACTATGGGGATGCAACATAATATATGGAGGACTATGGGGGTGCAATATACTATATGGAGGACTATGGAGTTCAATATATTATATGGATGACTATGTGGTTACATTATACTATATGGAGGACTATGGGGGTGTATTATACTATATGGAGGAGCATTGGGGTGCAATATACTATATGGAGGACTATTGGGGTGCAATACACTATATGGAGGACTATGAGGATGCATTATACTATAGGGACTGCTATGGGGGTGCATTATACTATATGGAGGGCTTTGAGGCTGCATTATGATATATGGAGGGCTTTGAGGCTGCATTATACTATATGGATGATAATGGGAGTGCCTTATAATAATTTTATGACTATGGAGGCTAATTATGAATGGAGGACTATGGGATGTATTATAATACATAGAGGACTGTGGGGGTACATTGTAATATATGGAGGAATATAGGGATGCATTATAATAATTGGAAGACTATGGTGGCGGGAGGAGAAAGATCATATATACCAGGATGGGGGACATATAAACCATTATAAGGACCATATTGCAGAAGGAGGACCATGTATAGCAGGATGAGGGACATTAATACATAATGAAGGGTCAATTCATGAGTCTTTATAGGATTTAGAACGTTACACAGGGCCCATACATCTGACCAATGGGGGAGGGGAGACCCAGGCCATCAGACTCTAGTCATGCCATTTGACACACCTGTGCGATAATCATGCTGTCTAATCAGCATCTTGATATGTTACACCTGTGAGGTGGATCAATGGAGAAGTGCTCACTATGACTAGAGTCACATTTGCAGTAGCAAATGCAGATCCTGATCCAGTTTTGAGCTGTAAAAATGCTCAAAACTGGATCAGGATCCACAGCCCATAGGAGCCCATTATAAAACCGGATTGCGCTACATGCAATCCGGTCACCGCTTCTGGATTTGCAGCCTGCAGTGAAAATCAAGCAGGCTGCAGTTTTCGGAGCGGTTTGCAAACCGCAGCAGGCTTGCTATAATGGGCTCCTATGGGAGCCCAGCTAGCTGCCACAGGATGAACAAAGGGTTAATGTTAATAATAGATGTGGGCACCATGTCTCAGGAGGTACCCACCCTCCCTACAGACATGGTGACCATATGGGGCAGCATATGAAAGGTTATTATGTTTATTACTGTATTGCTGACTATTGTCGCATATACTATTTTATGAATTAAAGCCGGCGGCTTCTCGCTGTGGAGGAGATACGGTACATAATGTGCGTACTGTATCTGCCACTATCCAGGGTCCTGAAAGCTTTAACCCATTAGTTCTATGGCGCTGCGTGCATGTTCACAAATCTATGTTGGTCAGCCGGTGGACACGCAACATCGCTGCGTATGCCACCGGCAAACCAACGATGAACGAGCTCCCAGCGACTTGCAGCCTATGCTGGGAGCTCGTATCCATGGTAAACATCGGGTTACTAAGTGCCGCACGGCGCCTAGTAACCCGATGTTTACCAAGGTTACCAGCGTTCTCGCGGTCCACATGTTGGTGAGTCTGCCTGTGTGACAGCTCACCAGCGATGTGAACGATATTGTTAGTGATCGCGCGTGCATGTGATCGCTAACAATATCGTTCTGCAAATTGAAGTGTGACGTGGCCCTTAGATCTTTGAGTTCCACTCATGAAAGATGGGAGCAAGAATAAAATATTTTTATTTCTGTATAACATTGTATGCCTCAATATTTCATTGTTCCTATATGGGGAACAGGTGGAGTATAAACCCAATGAAATTTATCATGATTGCATATGGCTACCTAACAGTGACAAGAACTTCACAACAGAAAGGTCCTTGTGATCAATGAGAAAGGAAAAAGTGAATTACGAGAGAAAACATTAGGATATATGGCAGGTATAAGACTAGTGCGGTTATTGTTTATTACCTGCTGGACATCTTTACTAATGATCCAGTCAGACTAGAGTCATTAAAGAGCAGATACGCTAATGAAAATGATATGTTCTGAATCAGTGACTGTAATTTTTCCGTATTAATTAGAGACTTTTATCACTGAATCTCTACCTTGCATAAATTCATGTACTAATTAGAAATATGTGTCTGCTATGTTCTTGGGATTTAGTCATTGTGTTCTGTTTCAATATCTTTCCATATGACATTGTGCTCAAGATGTGACCTGGATCCAAAATTATGAAACACAATTGCCAATTTCAAAGCATAAAACTAATTAAAATATGGCAATCCGTTGCAGACTTCTCACTATTTCTCATAGCTTTCTTAAAGCAAGTCAAGAGATGAGTTAGAAAATTTTACTCATTGGGATGCAGCAAGCTATAAAGTAGAGTCTATTTAAAGGGAACCTGTCAGGTCATGTATGCCCCCAAACCTATCACTACCTGTCCCTGCAGCTTCCTACTACATCCCTAACCATCCCTGTCTGACCTAATGTGAAATATAATGGTAGTAAATATGCTGTTTATAACATACATTTTGCCCCATGTCTAGGTTGGGCGGACTCTCAGCCTCCATGTCTATCCTCAATCCATGCTATCATGCCCCGGTGGACGTGATAATTAATTGAGAAGCACGGTGGTGCATCATTTCTGGTCCTATGCAGTGTGGGGGCGTATTGGTTATACTGACTGACTCCGGAGCATGCCTGTGCACATTCGGAAGTTAGCGAATACACCCAATAATCTACCACAATATACTGGAACGGAAATGACGCGCAGCCGCTCATCATACCAGAAAGAAGGCCTACAGATATCAAACGCGGGACCACACTTCTGAATTAATTATCTTGCCCACCGGGGCATGATACCACAGAGCGAGAAGATACATGGAGGTTGAGAGTCCGCCCACCCTTCTAGACAATTGGGAGAAAATGTAAGTTATAAACAGCGTTTTTACAACCATTATACTTCACATTTAGATCAGACCGGGATGATTTAGAGATGTAGTAGGAAACTGCAGGGACAGAGAGTGATAGGTTTAGGGGCATAAATGACCTGACATGATTAGAGGTGGACAGTTGGTTTATGGCATTGGGTTGACACATTTGACACTTATAGTTGCGAGAGCCTGCTGGCAATCAATTCAGCAGCACCTTCTTCAGACTGTAAAAGTTTCCTTAGCTGTGACATTTATACCGATGCCTGTAACTTTTATGTCTTCTTCGGTTGGCAGACAACACAGTGCGATGGTACAACAGACCTGTTTTCAATCATGTGAATTACGGCTCTGCCCAGCTTGGAAAGTTGGAGGTTAATTTCTGGCTAGATGTTGTTGCTCCCTGCAGTAAACCCTGTATTGAAAGTCCAAGTCCTCAGACAGTGGACAGTGCCAGCTATAGTGAATGCTATTCTGGTTCTGCTATTTACAAATGCGGAGTCCCTGCACACAGGGGCTGGCTGGTGGAGATTGTCCCGGATGGCAGCCTGATTCTTCCAGCCCTGAGGAGCGGGAGAGGGGAGTGCTATCAGATCCGGCCAGGTGAGGAGGATGGGGGGGGGGCATTATCAGACCCGGCCGGGTGAGGAGCGGGGTGGGGGGTATCGGATATCGGATCCGGCCGGGTGAGGAGCGGGTTGCTATCAGATCTGGCCGGGTGAGGAGCGTGGTGGGGTGGGGTGCTATCGGATCCGGCCGGGTGAGGAGTGGGGGGGTTTCTGACACTCACTGCGCTCTGCCCTCCGCGCAGTCCCGCTGTGTCATTGCAGCAGCTACAGCAGCAAAGCAAGACTGGCCGGCCCATGTCATTACAGGGGCGGCCCTAAAATAGGGCAAAACCACCAGCCTGGGGGACACTTGCCCCCCTGCCACCTGGGCCAGTCCACCCCTGCCTGCTCATGAAATGAATTCAGTGGTTAATCAAATGCATCTCAGTTAAAAACAGTCTTTGTTGTAATAAATGAAAGGATTTATAATGTACAAATGAAAAAAAAGATATTGATCAATAAAAAGTTGATGAACATGATCAATAATTATAATATGTTCATACCCCAAAAATATTAATGCTACATTGAAATACATAGAAAACCACTTACTATATAGATAGAAACATGTTATTGTGAAAACTGTATGGACTGTTCAGTTATTTATATTATTGATAGCTGAAGCTAAAACCAGACGGGCACAGTAACCCCTGCAGAAAAGTTCTGCTCTCCAATGACTATCAGATCAGTGTGAAGTCTTATTACAGCGACACAAACCTTAGATGCTCCATAAACTTGTTCTACCTTGTTTATTCTCTTTTATTCGGTCAGCTCAGTAAATAGCTCTTCACTTTATATGAGAGGTTTTTGCAGCGATCAATAACCTATTATTTTTATTCTATCTCTATAGCTACATAATCTTTACTGCAGACATTGAAATATAGGTATATCGCTGCCTCTATTGATAGGGTAGTAAAGTCATCTAAAGACACCATCGGGTGCACAAATGTGTTTTCTATTGTACAGTCTCCATGTGTATAAGAATAAGATATATTGTATATTGTGTTATGGAATGTCACAGGGTTACAGCCAGGGGAATTTAGTAACGATTGGGGGCCATCTTCAATATAAGAAACATTTCATTTTAGTAAAAAAGAAAAAAAGACGATATTTTAAACTGAAAATGGTTTGTGGAATAATATCCACACCCCAAAAGAGGAAAATATCTAAAATTGTAATATTTACAGTATCTACAGTTAGGGCCAGAAATATTTGGACAGTGACACAATTTTCGCGAGTTGGGCTCTGCATGCCACCACATTGGATTTGAAATGAAACCTCTACAACAGAATTCAAGTGCAGATTGTAACGTTTAATTTGAAGGGTTGAACAAAAATATCTGATAGAAAATGTAGGAATTGTACACATTTCTTTACAAACACTCCACATTTTAGGAGGTCAAAAGTAATTGGACAAATAAACATAACCCAAACAAAATATTTTTATTTTCAATATTTTGTGGCGAATCCTTTGGAGGCAATCACTGCCTTAAGTCTGGAACCCATGGACATCACCAAACGCTGGGTTTCCTCCTTCTTAATGCTTTGCCAGGCCTTTACAGCCGCAGCCTTCAGGTCTTGCGTGTTTGTGGGTCTTTCCGTCTTAAGTCTGGATTTGAGCAAGTGAAATGCATGCTCAATTGGGTTAAGATCTGGTGATTGACTTGGCCATTGCAGAATGTTCCACTTTTTTGCACTCATGAACTCCTGGGTAGCTTTGGCTGTATGCTTGGGGTCATTGTCCATCTGTACTATGAAGCGCCGTCCAATCAACTTTGCAGCATTTGGCTGAATCTGGGCTGAAAGTATATCCCGGTACACTTCAGAATTCATCCGGCTACTCTTGTCTGCTGTTATGTCATCAATAAACACAAGTGACCCAGTGCCATTGAAAGCCATGCATGCCCATGCCATCACGTTGCCTCCACCATGTTTTACAGAGGATGTGGTGTGCCTTGGATCATATGCCGTTCCCTTTCTTCTCCAAACATTTTTCTTCCCATCATTCTGGTACAGGTTGATCCTTGTCTCATGTGTCCATAGAATACTTTTCCAGAACTGAGCTGGCTTCTTGAGGTGTTTTTCAGCAAATTTAACTCTGGCCTGTCTATTTTTGGAATTGATGAATGGTTTGCATCTAGATGTGAACCCTTTGTATTTACTGTCATGGAGTCTTCTCTTTACTGTTGACTTAGAGACAGATACACCTACTTCACTGAGTGTTCTGGACTTCAGTTGATGTTGTGAACGGGTTCTTCTTCACCAAATAAAGTATGCGGCGATCATCCACCACTGTTGTCATCCGTGGACGCCCAGGCCTTTTAGAGTTCCCAAGCTCACCAGTCAATTCCTTTTTTCTCAGAATGTACCCAACTGTTGATTTTGCTACTCCAAGCATGTCTGCTATCTCTCTGATGGATTTTTTCTTTTTTTTCAGCCTCAGGATGTTCTGCTTCGCCTCAATTGAGAGTTCCTTTGACTGCATGTTGTTTGGTCACAGCAACAGCTTCCAAATGCAAAACCACACACCTGGAATCCACCCCTGACCTTTTAATTACTTCATTGATTACAGGTTAACGAGGGAGATGCCTTCAGAGTTAATTGCAGCCCTTAGAGTCCATTGTCCAATTACTTTTGGTCCCTTGAAAAAGAGGAGGCTATGCATTACAGAGCTATAATTCCTAAACCCTTTCTCCGATTTGGATGTGGAAACTCTCATATTGCAGCTGGGAGTGTGCACTTTCAGCCCATATATATATATAATTGTATTTCTGAACATGTTTTTGTAAACAGCTAAAATAACAAAACTTGTGTCACTGTCCAAATATTTCTGGCCCTAACTGTATATATATATACACACTACCGTTCAAAAGTTTGGGGTCACCCAGACAATTTTGTGTTTTCCATGAAAACTCATACTTTTATTTATCAAATGAGTTGCAAAATGAATACAAAATATAGTGCAGACATTGACAAGGTTAGTAATAATGATTTTTATTTGAAATAATAATTTTCTCCTTCAAACTTTGCTTTAGTCACAGAATGTTCCCTGTGCAGCAATTCCAGCATTGCAGACCTTTGTCATTCTAGCTGTTAATTTGCTGAGGTATTCTGGAGACATTTTCACCCATGCTTCCTGAAGCTGCTCCCACAAGTTGGCTTGGCTTGACCGGCTCTTTTTGCGTACCATACGGTCAAGCTGCTCCCACGACAGCTCAATGGGGTTGTGATCTGGTGACTGCGCTGGCCACTTCATTACAGATAGAATACCAGCAGCCTGCTTCTTCCCTAAATAGTTCATGCATGATTAGGAGGTGTGCATTGGGTCATTGTCCTGTTGTAGGATGAAATTGGCTCCAATCAAGCGCTGTCCACAGGGTATGGCATGGTGTTGCAAAATGGAGTGATAGCCTTCCTTATTCAAAATCCCTTTTACCTTGTACAAATCTCCCACTTTACCAGCACCAAAGCAACCCCACACCATCACATTACCGGCACCATGCTTGACAGATGGCGCCAGGCCTCTTCCAGCATCTTTTCAGTTGTTCTACGTCTCACAAATGTTCTTCTGTGTGATCCAAACACCTCAAACTGTCATTAGTCTGTCCATAACACTTTTTTACGATCTTCCTCTGTCCAATGTCTGTGTTCTTTTGCCCATATTAACCTTTTCTTTTTATTAGCCTGTTTCAGATATAGCTAATAAAAGGAAAAGAGGGCCTGAAGGCCAGCATCACGGAGTCGCCTCTTCACTGTAGACTTCACTGCAGACGTTGACACTGGTGTTTTGCGGATACTATTTAATGAAGCTGCCAGTTGAGGAGCTGTGAGGCATCGATTTCTCAAACTAGAGACTCTAAAGTACTTGTCTTGTTGCTCAGTTGTGCAGCAGGGCCTCCCACTTCTCTTTCTACTCTGGTTAGAGCCTGTTTGTGCTCTCCTCTAAAGGGAGTAGTACACACCATGTTAGGAAAGCTTCAGTTCCTTGGCAATTTCTCGCATGGAATAGCCTTCATTTCTAAGAACAGGAATAGACTGTCGAGGTTCACATGAAAGTTCTCTTTCTTCTGGCCATTTTGAGAGTTTCATAGAACAAACAAATGTAATGCTCCAGATTCTCAACTAGCTCAAAGGGAGGTCAATTTATAGCTTCTCTAATCACCTAAACTGTTTTCAGCTGTGCTAACATACATAACGTACAAGGGTTTTCTAATCAACCATTAGCCTTCTTACACAGTAAGCAAACAAAATGTACCATTAACCCCTTCACGACCAATAACGTTGTACAACATCATGGGCTGTGTCCCGGTGTTTGATATGAGCTCTGGCGCGGGGCTTACATCAAACACCCGACATGACTGATGTCATCAGCTAACAGCACCGATCATATCCGATCAGTGCTGTTAACCCTTTGGATCCCACTGTCAATCACTGACAGCAGGATCCAAAGGCGCTGTGGCGGGGACGCGCTGTTCCCCACCTGCATCGGAAAACTTGCGATAGTATTGCGAGATCTACGGCGCTCACGTGACAGCCCAGGGTTCTGGCTTGACCCCGGAAGTTGTCACAGACAGCTTTTGGTGAGTGGTTGGCAAGTGCTGCCAAGCACTCACATCCACGATTCTGACAGATACAGATGAGCTGCAGCCATCGTCGGACCAATCGCGAAGACCAATCAGAGACGTGGCATTCAAACTGGGCGCCAAGTCTCTGATTGGTCGCCACGGCTGGCGGTGACCAATCAGAGACACGGCACACGGCTTAGTGTGTGATTTGAATGGCTCGCGGTTTTCAAACACGCTCCGCATCTCTGATTGGTCGCGGCGACCAATCAGAGACGCGGCTTTCAAACAGCGCACCAAGTCTCTGATTGGTCGCCACGGCGTCCAATCAGAGATGCGTGTTTGAAAACCGTGCGCCATTCAAATTGTCTGCCAAGACATTCAAATCAGCGACCAATGAGAGACTTGGCACGCGGTTTGAATGCCACATGTCTGATTGGTCGCCGCCAGCTGTGACCACTAATGGACGTCATGGTATTCAAATTGCAATATTGGCGCGCAATTTGAAGTGCCGCTCATAGTGTGACGCAGTTCACTTCTGTTTAGAAGGTCTGTCAGTCAGTGTGACGCAGTTTAATCCTGTCTACAAGGTCTGTCAGTCAGTGTGACACAGTTTACTCCTGTCTACAAGGTCTGTCAGTCAGTGTGACGCAGTTTACTCTGTCTACAAGGTCTGTCAGTCAGTGTGACGCAGTTTATTCCTGTCTACAAGGTCTGTCAGTCAGTGTGACGCAGTTATTCCTGTCTACAAGGTCTGTCAGTCAGTGTGACGTCCTTCACTCTTGTATACAAGGTCTGTCAGTCAGTGTGACGCAGTTTACTCCTATCTACAAGGTCTGTCAGTCAGTGTCACGAACTTCACGCCTGTCTAAAAGGCTGTCAGCTGTCAGTCAGAGTCACAAACTTTACATCTGTCACAAGGCTGTCAATGAGTGTGATGCAGTTCACTCTGTCTATAAGGCTGTCAGTCAGTGTCACGAACTTACTCCTGTCTACAAGGCTGTCAGTTAGTATGACGCAGTTCACTCCTGTATACAAGGCTGTCAGTCACTGTGAGGAACTTCACACCCGCTACAAGGCTGTCAGTCAATGTGACGCAGTTCAATCCTGTCTACTAGGCTGTCGGTCACTGTGACGAACTTCACTGCTGTCTACAAGGCTGTCAGTAGGTGTGATGCAGTCAATCCTGTCTACAAGGCTGTCAGTAGGTGTGATGCAGTCAATCCTGTCTACAAGGCTGTCAACCCAGTGTGATGCAGTCAATCCTGTCTACAAGGCTGTCAGTAGGTCGATGCATCAATCCTGTCTACAAGGCTGTCAGTCAGTGTGACACACTTCACTCCTGTCTACAAGGCTGTCAGTCAGTGTGACACTTCACTCCTGTCTACAAGGCTGTCAGTCTGTGACACACTTCACTCTGTCTACAAGGCTGTCAGTCAGTGTGACACACTTCACTCTTGTCTACAAGGTTTGTCAGTCATAGTGTGACACAGTTCCCTCCTGTTTACAAGGTATTCTAGAATACCCGATGCGTCAGAATCGAGCCACCATCTATTGTATATATTTATATAGAGAGAGAGAAAAGAGTGAGAGAAGGAAAAAAATAGCACCTCCTATAAGCTTTTTGGCACAGTTGCAAATGTACACAACTTGATCATATAAATAAAAAAATTGTAGCAGCACACTGTCTGTGCCAATACATACATACCATCGGTTTTAAATGATGTTAGTAGATGTAATTTCTTGAGAAAAAAAAAAACTAAAAAGTTTTAAAAAAAAAACTCAGATGGAAATTAAAAAAAAAAAAAAAGAAATACAAATACTTATCTTAAAATAAGGTTGTTAGCGCAAGTATTGGCAATATATGCCTGCCCATCAACTGTTTTATTTTAAGAAAACTTTTCAGTTTTTATTTTTTCTCAAGAAAATATATCTACTAACATGACTTGAAACCTATGGTATGCATGTATTGGCCCCGAGAGTGTGCTGCTACAATATATATATACTGTATATAATATAATATATATATATATATATATATATATATATATACATACATATCAGTCTATATCTGTTGTCTAATTTCCCTTCTTTATGTACAACCAAATGACCAATCTGCACTAAGTTTGGCACATAGGTAACTGATTCGCTTCCAAAGGTTTCAGAATCAGTTTCAGCTCTTTTGGACCTACCATTCATACAATTGACCAAAAAAAAGAACACAAATGTACGTATTAACTTATGATAAAGTGACTAGGTCAACCTATTCCAAATTTTGCATATCGGTAAATTTGTCGTGTTGGAAAGTTTTAGTTCTGGATCCAATTGTCTAAAATCTACCGTTCTCAAGATATTTGCTAAAAATAAGGAACAGAAATGCAAATGTTAATTTATGGCCAAACAATTGGACCAATCTGCCCCTAATTTGGCAAATAGGTAAATTAGGTGCTTTGATGTAGCGCTGACATTACAGTCTCTACATGCGCCAGCGCTCTGGTACTTCCTAGCACTGATGTCCGGAGCTCTCATCTGCCTTCTGACTGCAAGGCCAATGATGCCGTCACCTCTCTGGCTGTCTGCTTGTCCTGCCCGGCGTGCACATGTAGCAGTAGGCCATCTTTGTGTGTCTCGGTCTCCTGCATAGCCATCCTCTTGCTGGGTGGTGCTCTGCTCTCACACATGGCAACCTGTGTACTGATGTATGCAAAGTGCTATGAAATTAATAGCGCTATATAAATCAATAGATTTTATATTATTATGATTATTTCATCTTGTAAAAATCCTATAGCATCTTTGACTTTCCTTTTGCTTTTGACATATGCCCCAAAGCCTTTTTTTATTGGTTTTGGGCTTCCTTGCAAGTTTAACATGATTACTGGCTTTAGCTCTTCTAATGCTTGACCTGCAGTCCCTGCAGACAGCATTACATTCTTCTTTAGGGTTTCCCCCTCTTTCCATTTGATATACATTTCTTTTTCCTTTTTAGTTCTGCGTTCATTCATCTTGTTTTTTTAAATGCTTTCAATTCTTTCTTCTTTTAGGAATTGTTACTGATTGTGCAGTGACAATCTCATGCAGCGAAATCTCCCATCCTTCTTGGACATTTCTCTCCTTTAGAACATTCAACCTTTCCTATTCTATTTCTGAGTCCATTAAAATGCCTTTATGAAGTCCAACCCTAAAGTCTGCGACCTCTCAGGTCTTCCTGCTTGTAATCCCATATTCAAGAATAGTTTGATCTAAATTCCGAGCCACCTGTACTTCCTCAACCATTTCCTCTCTGTTGGTAAGAATTAGGTCCAAGATATTATTATTATTATTTATTTATATATCGCCATTATATTCCATGGCGCTTTACATGCTAAAAGGGGCAGACTAGGACAAGTAACATAGTAACAATACAAGTAACAAGTGGACAATTCAGTCGTACAGGTACAAGAGGGAAGAAATGCTGTCTGCGAGGGCTCACAGTCTACGAAGGGCGGGTAGGGATACAGTGGGAGGGGGAAGTTCCAGTCGTGAGGTGGTGTGGTGGACCGGGTCTTATTGCAGGTGGTAGGCTTGGCAGAACAGGTGGGTCTTCAGGCTTCTTTTGACGGTTCCCAGGGTAGGAGAATGTCTGTTGTGTTGAGGCAGTGAGTTCCAGAGTATGGGTGAAGCACGGGAGAAATCCTGTATACGGTTGTGCGAAGAGGAGATGAGGGGGGAGTAGAGGAGGAGCTCTTGGGAGCTTCGCAGATTGCGTGAGGGTAGATAGATTATCTTCTTCTCTCTTCTGCCTTTCGAAAGATACTGTTGTCAACGAGAGAAGATAAGAATTTGTACTTTTCTGAGAACAAATACATCTGATGTTAAAACATTAATCTATGGGCCCTTTCACATCAGCGTTTTTTTCAAATCGCGGCAGATGCGGTGAAAAAACCGCATCTGCCACGATTACCGCATACCGGATGCACTTGCGGCACGGTTGCGGCGCGGTTGCAGTAAACGCCATACAAGGTATAGGCGGACTTGCGGCAGGTGCGGCAAGTGCGGTTCTGCACTTGCCGCAGGTGCGGCCGCGGCTGACCACGTTTTTTTTCGCGGCCGCACCTGCCGCAAGTGCAAAACCGCACTTGCCGCACCTGCCGCAAGTCCGCCTATACCTTGTATGGCATTTACCGCGACCGCGCCGCAACCGTGCCGCAAGTGCAGCCGGTATGCGGTAATCGCGGCAGATGCGGTTTTTTCACCGCATCTGCCGCGATTTGAAAATAACGCTGATGTGAAAGGGCCCTATATCTTCAGTCTGTCCAGGTGGCCTATAGTAAATACCTACAATAGAGTCCTTTGTGTTCTTCTCTACTTGTATTCTTACCCAAACAGTTTCAACAGAGCTACAATTTCCTGTAGCTTGGATTTCTGTGGAGATATATGTTTTCCTAACATATAATACAACACCTCTTCCTCTCTTGTTAATCCTATCTCTTATGGTACCTTTACACGCCGCTACAGAAGGTTGAAAACAACCGGGTGTCGGAGGCAAATCTATCTTGCACCGTCAAATCAACCCGAGGTAGCAGCGTGTAAACTAGGTTGTTGCCACCCGTCACTTTCGGCACCTGTTTCAGAGCAGTGCTCTAAAACAGGTTGATTTCAACCCGATGGTAGCGGCGTCTAAATAAGGTACGGTAAGGTTTTTTTGCCACCTAGTTAACTCCCTGGGGCGTGACACAGCCTCCGGGATACCACGCCCCATCAGCGATCATTGGTGGAAGTTCCTGCGTTACGATTGGTTGTCGCTGCATAGGGCGGCATATTTAAGGAGCTGACCAGTCACGCTACACAATTGCAATAGCATCATGTATTAGCCAGCCTTCCTGCGCTGGCTGGCCAATCATGATGTTATTGCATTGTCCAATCATCGTACGAGCGTCTCGTAATCCACAACTCTGGCACGCCTATGTGAACAAACAAAAAACAAAAAACAAAAAAAACACAACATCAACATCGGTAACAAAGTTTAAGTTGGACATAGAGAAGAAGGAAAAAAGTGATATGTAGGGCGCTGTCACAGGATTCAGAAGCTGATTGGAAAAAATACTTTATTGAAGGCAAAACAATGCAACGTGTATCCAGGATGATCCGTCTTTTTCCTCAGCCATCGTTCTTGATATGCATTGCATTGTTTTACCTTCAATTAAGTGTCTTTTCCTATCGACATCGGGATCCTGTGATGGTGTCCAACATATACTTTTTACTTTTTCTCTGTGCTTGAAACCAGTCCCTTTGAGACCAATGATTAGAGCAGCAGCCAGAACCCAGTCCCATTATCCAGAGCTGTTCCCATCCAGCACAACACGACAAGGTGAGCATTTCCATAGAGCTCTATGGTCTTCCAGTACCGATGGTTTATACTGGTAGCGCCTCTGTTTTTTTCTTTTGCAAAGTTTATAGTCATACACAAACATCGAACTAGTAGACCTAATATACTTGTGTAAAGCTGTGCAATTTTACCAGTACAGTATGCTATTCTTCATGCTTAGTGTGGCACACACAGACACACAATGCAAAGATTGAGTCAACTTCTCCCCTTTTTATCTGGTCTCAGGTTTGATTTTCATATTGCCCACATCTATTTTTACGAGCATCACATACATGCTTGAAACAAAGTTGTTTACCCACAATTTTGGAAAAGTGAGAACATTTTTGTCAGGACTATTTTTGGGTTTTTGTGTGAAATTATGTCTATTTTTTGTGTTGTTCCAATACATACAAAGGAAATAAACATGTGTATAACAAAATAATGTGGCGTGGCGGGACTCTGTCTGGGTAACAGATGTTAACTTCACTGGTGCATGATATGGGTGAGTGATCCTTATGTATACAATGTATACCATGATCTATGTGGCCTATTATTATGCATTGTACTTTACCATTGGTATGTGTTGTTTTACCTAATGTGTATTGCCCACAGAGTGACTACCTGTCTGTAGCCTCTGTTGGATTCTCCTGACTGTACTTCATTTCAACACGTATACTTGTCTACTTTTATATATGTATTAATAAAGGTATTAATTTTATGTAACTCAAACTCCATGGTGGTTTCCACTTATTTAAATAATTAGCGGAGTGTTACCAATACTGTCCTTATACGCACCAAAATGGTAAACTATTTGTGACCATGAGAGTGAGCATTGTTTTGTGTTTTGTGGTGTGTTATGTTTTTGAAAATTCAGTGAAATAGGCGTGGTTATGTCATGGCTGTATGGAGTGGGTGAGGCTATGCAGTGTGGGAAGGGCTAATGCCACACACACACATACATATATATATATATACACACAGCTTTATATATTAGATATATACCTACCAGGAGCCCATACATTCTGTTGTCCTCATTAACTCCTTCATGATGGGGCCAATTTCTATTTTTGCTTTTTTTTCTTTGTTTTTAAGATGTACATTTTTTGGTAAAATGGCCTAATATTCTCCTCATTAGCATGATAATGGTGATACCAAAGATGTACAGATTTTTCATTATTTTAGTGGTAAAAACAAAATCAGAAGTTTACAAAAATATTTTTGGGGGTTGGGTAGCCATTTCTCAAGACCCATAACATTTTCATTTTTTGGTCGATGGAGCCATCTAATGGCTTATTTTTTTTATAGGGCGAGACAATATTTTTATTGATACCATGCTGGAATAGATATGAAATTTTGATCACTTGTTACACAGCATTTTTTTGTGGTTTTGTATAGACCAAAATAACTTGATTTTCGCATCCCTGAATTTTTTTTTTTCCCTTGCAGTATTTACTAATCAGGTAAATTATTTCACTATTTTGATAAATCAGACTTTTCTGAATGCGGCAATACCACATATGTGTATTTTTCAATTACCTTTATTGTTAATATGGCAAAAGGAGGATTATTTCAACCTTTATGTTTTTTTTCATTTTTCAGATTTTTTTAAAACTTTTTTTTTTTTACTGTTCTTAATAGTCTCTTTAGGGGACTTAAAGCTGCAATTGTCTGATCGCTTGTGCTATATACAGCAATGCCATAATACTGCTGCATATAGTGAAAATCACAGTCTCCCTTGAAGCCCAGCCTCAGGCAGGTTTCAGAGAAGCGCTGCTATGATAAGCATGGAGGTCTTCAGAAGACACCTGCTGCCATAGCAACCCATCAGCAACATGCGATTATGTCATGGGTGTGCCGATGAGTGCTCAGAGTGGTGTATCCCATGCTGGTGCCTGTTAAGTCCAACTGTCAAGCTTTGACAGTGGCATTTAATAGTTTAACGATAACAGGTTTTACAGGTTAACGATTGTTAGTGTCAGGTCCTGGTTGTTATACCGAGCCATTACCTGTCGAATATGGGGTGAGCTCACCTTGACAGCCTGCTCCATACACCAGCTTCCAACTTGAGGCGTATGTTGTGAAGGGGTTAATATATACCACCAGGAGTCCATACATTCTAGCGGGGCCGGCGTCAGCACCCGGCGTACCCGGGCAAGTGCCGGGGCCCCACTGCTTGGAGGGGGCCCACTGGGCCCCTGAGGCTAGGGTCACACTAACATTGTTACCCTAGCCTGACGCAAATATTGTCCGCTGCAGCGGATAGCGTATAATGCTATGCGCTGCTAGCAACAAGCCCATAGAAACCCGCTGTTTACATTGACAACCAGTGGTTGGCAAGGTAAACAGCGGGTTTCTATGGGCTCCAGCGCATAGCATTAAACGCTATGTGCTGCAGCTGAAAATACTTGCACCAGGCTAGGGTCACAATGCAAGCGTGACCCTAGCCCTCAGGGGCCCCTGAGCACTGCCCCCCCCCCAGCCAGGGCCGTATCCAGGGGGCAGCTGGGGGGGGGGGTCATTTGCAGGGAGGGCGCACTCAGCCTCCCTGCAGCGCAGGGGTCTCCTTCCTCCCCCAGTGGGAGCCAGTGCCGGAGGTCTCCTTCCTCCCCCAGTGGGAGCCAGCGCCGGTGGTCTCCTTCCTCCCCCAGTGGGAGCCAGCGCCGGAGGTCTCCTTTCTCCCCCAGTGGGAGCCAGCGCCGGAGGTCTCCTTCCTCCCCCAGTGGGAGCCAGCGCCGGAGGTCTCCTTCCTCCCCCAGTGGGAGCCAGCACCGGAGGTCTCCTTCCTCCCCCAGTGGGAGCCAGTGCCGGTGGTCTCCTTCCTCCCCCAGTGGGAGCCAGCGCCGGAGGTCTCCTTCCTCCCCCAGTGGGAGCCAGCGCAGGGGTCTCCTTCCTCCCCCAGTGGGAGCCAGCGCCGGAGGTCTCCTTCCTCCCCCAGTGGGAGCCAGCGCAGGGGTCTCCTTCCTCCCCCAGTGGGAGCCAGCGCCGGAGGTCTCCTTCCTCCCCCAGTGGGAGCCAGCGCAGGGGTCTTCTTCCTCCCCCAGTGGGAGCCAGTGCCGGAGGTCTCCTTCCTCCCCCAGTGGGAGCCAGCGCCGGTGGTCTCCTTCCTCCCCCAGTGGGAGCCAGCGCCGGAGGTCTCCTTTCTCCCCCAGTGGGAGCCAGCGCCGGAGGTCTCCTTCCTCCCCCAGTGGGAGCCAGCGCCGGAGGTCTCCTTCCTCCCCCAGTGGGAGCCAGCACCGGAGGTCTCCTTCCTCCCCCAGTGGGAGCCAGTGCCGGTGGTCTCCTTCCTCCCCCAGTGGGAGCCAGCGCCGGAGGTCTCCTTCCTCCCCCAGTGGGAGCCAGCGCAGGGGTCTCCTTCCTCCCCCAGTGGGAGCCAGCGCCGGAGGTCTCCTTCCTCCCCCAGTGGGAGCCAGCGCAGGGGTCTCCTTCCTCCCCCAGTGGGAGCCAGCCCCGGAGGTCTCCTTCCTCCCCCAGTGGGAGCCAGCGCAGGGGTCTCCTTCCTCCCCCAGTGGGAGCCAGCGCAGGGGTCTCCTTCCTCCCCCAGTGGGAGCCAGCGCCGGAAGTCTCCTTCCTCCCCCAGTGGGAGCCAGCGCAGGGGTCTCCTTCCTCCCCCAGTGGGAGCCAGCGCCGGAGGTCTCCTTCCTCCCCCAGTGGGAGCCAGCGCAGGGGTCTCCTTCCTCCCCCAGTGGGAGCCAGCGCCGGAGGTCTCCTTCCTCCCCCAGTGGGAGCCAGCGCAGGGGTCTCCTTCCTCCCCCAGTGGGAGCCAGCGCAGGGGTCTCCTTCCTCCCCAGTGGGAGCCAGCGCCGGAGGTCTCCTTCCTCCCCCAGTGGGAGCCAGCGCAGGGGTCTCCTTCCTCCCCCAGTGGGGAGGGTAGCGTCTAGTTTGGAGTTAAATTTTGGAGGGGCGCAGTGATTTCATGAAATCATGATGTCACTGGAATGGGCGTGGCCTCCTCCGTCCAATGGAAGCTATTGCAGCGTGAGCGTGCTCAGTCAGTGTGTGTTGTGGAAGGCTGTGCTGAGCTCCTGATCCTGTGCTGAGCTGTGCGGCCTCTGGAGCAGCCTGTGCCCGGGACTGAGAGGAAGGAGAGCAGCGCTGTGCTGATCTGGAGAGGACTGAGGTGGGAGAAGAAATCCAGGGGGCTGTGTGTGGTGTGTGGGGTGGTGTATACAGGGGCATCTAGGGGGGCTTTGTGTGGTGTGGGGTGTATACAGGGGCATCTAGGGGGGCTTTGTGTGGTGTGGGGTGTATACAGGGGCATCTAGGGGGCTTTGTGTGGTGTGGGGTGTATACAGGGGCATCTAGGGCGGCTTTGTGTGGTGTGGGGTGTATACAGGGGCATCTAGGGGGGATTTGTGTGGTGTGGGGTGTATACAGGGGCATCTAGGGGGGCTTGTGTGGTGTGGGTGTATACAGGGCATCTAGGGGCTGTGTGTGGTGTGGGGTGTATACAGGGGCATCTAGGGGGGCTGTGTGGGGTGTATACAGGGGCATCCAGGGGGCTGTGTGTGGTGTGGGGTGTATACAGGGGCATCTAGGGGGCTGTGTGGGGTGTATACAGGGGCATCCAGGAGGGCTGCGTGGGGTGTATACAGGGGCATCCAGGAGGGCTGCGTGGGGTGTATACAGGGACATCCAGGGGGGGCTGTGTGGCATGTGAGGTGCATAGAGGGGCATCCAGAGGGGGCTGTGTGTGGGGTGTATACAGGGGGGTCTGCGTGGGGTGTACACAGGGGCGTCCGAGGTGTATACAGGGGAGAAAGACTACACAAGGGGAGAGATAAGCACAGAGAGGGGAGAGACAGTGCACAGGATGGGAAAGACAGCATTTGGGGGGGGGAGAGACAGCATGGTAGGGATTAAATCTGTGAGGGATATATGTATGTACTAAAGGGGGCCCACTGAGAATTTTTCGCCCGGGGCCCACAGAAACCTGGAGCCGGCCCTGCATTCTAGACACACACACCACAATTCCATCCCCTTTTTAGCTCATCTGACGGTGACAACATGGTCACATGACCAGTCGCATGATTGTGAGGTCATCAAAGATCCCGAAGTCCTGCAGAGTTCAAGACCTGTGGTGACATCACTGCCACATGCCCAATCACTTGATTATGATGTCACTTAGGGTACCTTTTTCAGACAGAGATACATTGCTTGCAACTCACTGGTTACAGTGAAATCATGGACACATTTGTACATGGCAACAAAATGGAACAATGTGTCCATGATTTCACGGCAACCAGTGAGTTGCAAACAATTTATCTTTGTGTGTAAAGGTACCCTAAGGGTACCTTCACACATGCACCAATATTGCTAGGCAATTTCACTGGCAATTTGCTGGTTGCAGTGAAATCATAGACACATTGCTCCATTTGTACACGGCAACAAAATAGAAGAATGTGTCCATGATTTCACTGCAACCAGCAATTTGCCAGTGAAATTGCCTAGCAATATTGCCACATGTGAAGGTACCCTAAAGGTTCTTATGCAGCCACCACATTGAAAGCTACACTATAAGTATAGGTTTTGTTGTAGGCACTGGGGGCCCCAAAGAGAGTGCCCAGTTTGTACTGCCCTAACTCCGGCTCTGCATATTGTTTTCTGGGAGTTCAACCCCGGGGCTCACAGTGATTCTGAGGACAGGGCTCTGCAGAGACTCATCTTGAATGGAGTGAAAGATCACATGCTCAATATTCGCTCCATTCATTGTTTATGGGACTGTCGAAATTGCAGACGTGCTGTTCTGTACTTTCTCCTGAAGTCTCACAATGGATAAAGAGAAGGTCAAAAATGAACACTTCAACTCAAATGAGGGAACGTTCTCAGGACTCGATGGGGGTTCAAATGGTTGGACCTTCAGCCATCAGCAAGTTATCCCCTTATTAATGGATTTTCACACAATGATCTTGACATGAACTCAACATGGATAAAACAGAGTTCATCAGTCTTCCCTCCAAGACGCTCTTCCCCCCCACCCGACCTAACCATCACTGTCAACGACTGCACACTCTCACCCTTCCCCCACGCCAAGTGCCTCGGTGTTATCCTCGACTCTGCCCTCTCCTTCAAGCCACACATCCAGGTCCCTCGCCACCTCCTGCCACCTCCAGCTTAAAAACATCTCACGGATCCGCTCCTTTCTTGACCATGACACTGCCAAAACGCTTATCCACGCCCTCATTATCTCCTGCCTCGACTACTGCAACCTCCTGTTCACTGGCCTCCCCGCTTCCTCCCTTGCACCCCTCCGAACCATCCTCAATTCCGCTGCCCGACTCATCCACCTGTCGCCCCATTACTCCCCCATCTCCCCCTCTGCCAAGCCCTCACTGGCTCCCTACTTCCCAGAGATCAAAGTTCAAAACCCTAACCCTGACATACAAGGCCATCCACAACCTGTCCCCTCCATACATCTCCGACTTGGTCTCCCGATACCACCCTTCACGCAATCTGCGCTCCTCTCAAGAACTCCTTCTCTTCTCCCCCCGCATCTCCACCTCCCACAACCGCATACAAGACTTCTCTCGTGCATCCGCCATACTCTGGAACTCTCTTCCACACCTCATCAGACACTCCCCTACCCTGGGAACCTTCAAGAAAAACCTGAAGACCCACCTCTTCTTCAAGCCTATAACCCACACTGAGACCTAATCCGCTGCACCATCTCTCCTCTCCCCCTCCTACTGTCCCCACCCATCCCCTATAGATTGTGAGCCCTTGTGGACAGGATCTCTGCCCTAATGTACCTGTATTATTTAGCCATCGTTATTTATGTTCTCGTCCTTGTTCTGCCCTTACACATGTAAAGCGCCATGGAACCAATGGCCCTATATAAATAAATAATAATAATAATAGTTTATAAAAGAAATATCTTTACCTTTTGCTGGAACAGAACAGGTCAAACACACCTAGAGAGAGTAACTATACTAGGATGACTTCTAGTCCATGCATCCTTGCACATCTACCACTAAGTGCTCCAAAAAATACCATTTACCTCCCTTGTGTAGATTTTACAGCTACCCGGCTGTTCTGCGATACAGTTAATCCAGTTAACATTCGCTATAAATGTGGCTTGTCTTCATTCTGCTGTCTGCCTCTCCAGAACATAATATCACACTGCTTCTTCTCAGCATGAGCAACTGAAAATGGGATTGCGAGACCTGTTATCACGCGGCCGCTCTGTGATCACAATGTGTAATTATACTTGTCTGAATCGTCAGCACTTCAAATAAGATGTCTGTAATTAAAGGAGCTGAGGTGTGTTAGCGCCCGATGATGGACTTCCTCAAGGAACGCTATAGGTGACATCAAACCAGCACAGTCGTGCAAACCGCAAGAAAAAGAAAATACCAAATATTGCCAAAAACTTCTGGAATAATATTATTCTGCCTGTTGGAGAAATAGTTTATCTACTCTGTTTAGTTCCTGTTCACACCACAGTATTTTCCGTCCTAATACTGTCCGTGGGAAAAATGGACAGCACATGAGCCAATGTTATTCAATGGGGATGTTTAGATGCCTTTTTTTAAAACATGGAATGACTAAGTAAGAAATTCTATCACATACTCGCCTATGCAAGTCTGCAGTCCCTGACAAAAGTTACGTCGCTTATCCATATTATGTAAATAAAAGCTTATAACCTGACGTTAAATTCCTCCATTGGTTTTATAAATTACTCTTTTTAAAACTGAAACCTCACAAATGTGGTTTAGGTTAAGAAAATAAATTGGCATCAATGCTGAAATATTGATCATTTAATGAACACAGAATGGTCAGATTTTGGCAAGACAAAAGTTTTGTCGCCTGGTCATATAATGCACGCAGTCCCAGTTTACATCCTCACGTGTGCTCAGTAAATGATCGGTTAATTAGTGGTGTGTATAAAAAGAAACCCAGCACCCCAGACCTTCACTTGAACTGCAACTTGAGCTCTGACAACAGGCCAAAAATCCACCCTGCGACAAAGCCTTGATTATCAAGAGGCTGAAGACCAGATCCACTGCAGAGGTGGCTGGCACCTTTAATGTGTCTCAGCGTCAAGTGTAAATAATTAAAAAAAGATTTGAAGGACTGGAGATGTGTATGACAAGTCCAGGTCTGGCAGACCCCACAAAACAACAGCTCAGGAGGAATGTTTGTTGGTTAGAAAATCCAAAGCAAGTCCATCTCCAGTGCAGCAGAGCTCCAACAGGCCTGGTTACCTCAAGTCTCTGTGTCAACTAGAACAGTTTGTAGGATTCTGTCTCGAAATGGCCTCCATGGTCGAATAAGCGCCCAGAAGCCAGCACTAAACAAAAGGCAAATAAAAAATCGTGTGGCATTTGCAAAGTCCCACAGCCTGCTAAACAGATGGACGCTGGAAAAGTGACAGAAGGTGGATTTCTCTGATGAATCTTTAGTAGAATTACACCACAGCCACTGCAAATACTGCAGGAGACCTACTGGAGCCCGTATGGATCCTAATTTGTGGGGTGGAAAGATCATGGTCTGGGGTTACATTCAGTATGGGGGTGTGTAAAACATTTGCAAGGTGGAAGGCAATATCAATAGCCTAATATATCAAGAAGTATTAGCTACCTCTTACATTCCAAATCATAAAAGGGGTCAAATTCTGCAGCAGGATGGTGCGCCATCTCATACATCCATATCTACAACAAGGTTCCTCCAGGCAAAAAAGATCAAGGTCCTCAAGGACTGGCCAGCCCAGTCACCAGACATGAACATCATTGAACATGTTTGGGGTAGGATGAAAGAGGAAGCTTGGAAGACAAAACCAAAGAATCTAGATGAACTCTGGGAGGCTTGTCCTGATGACTTCATTAATAAATTGTATGAATCATTGTTGAACCGCACGGATGCAGTCCTTCAAGCTCATGGAAGTCACACAAAATATTAAATATGACTCTAAAAGCACCACAACTTCATTCACCAATGTTATGCAACACATATTTGTATTTTAAGTTAATTATTTGTTTGAATATCACATTACTTTCTGTGGGCGACAAAACTTTTGTCTTGCCAACTCTGACCATTCTGTGTTCATTATATGATCAATATTTCAGCATTGATGCCAATTTATTTTCTTAACCTAAACCACATTTCGAAGGGTTTCAGCTTTCAAAAGAGTAATTTATACAGCCAATGGATGAATTTAACATCAGGTTATAAGGTTTTATTTACATAAGGGTGCTCTCACACTAGCGAAAAAAACCGCATCTGCCGCGATTAACGCATAAGCGCGACACTTGCGGCACACTTGCGGCAAGCCCCATGCAATGTCTATGGGGCTTGCGGTAAGGGTGCGGCAGGTGCGACAAGTGCGGTTTCGGCATTTGCAGCAGGTGCGGCCGCGAAAAAAAACGCTGCTGACTGCGTTTTTTTTCGCGGCCGCACCTGCCGCAAGTGCCGAAACCGCACTTGCCACACCTGCCGCACCCTTACCGCAAGCCCCATAGACATTGCATGGGGCTTGCCGCAACTGGCGGTGAAAAAAACGCATCTGCCGCGATTTGAAAAAAACGCTGATGTGAAAGGGGCCTAACATGGATAAGCGACATAACTTCTGTCAGGGACTGTATGACCGTGCAGAAAAACTCAGATCCAGTACAGAACAACTGTGCAGCTGATATGTAAAGATGAATGCAATGAAGTATTGATATAGATGAAAATAACTCCTTTTTTTCTGGATCGGAATTGGTCCATTTTTTTTATGTACTGGTGAAATTAGCCATAAGGTCAAGAAGATAATTTACCTTTCAGATTTCTATATTAATTTATGTTGCAAAATTAGATGACCTATGCATTCCTATGTTTTCTTTATTTGAACATGTGGATACTGTTAAATGGTTTTGGTACTGTACAAAATATATGCCATTTTGGTTTTATATCCACTGGCAATCAATAAAGTGAGGATGACCACAAACAGGGCTGGCATTATCACTTGGTCAACCCAAGTGCTACACCGCCGTATGTGTAATACATACATACGTGTATGGAATGGAGCCAGCCTCATACAGCATGAGTGTGGCTAGCACTGCTTGCACCAGTCTAACCCCATAGATGTCACTGTCACTTAGCGCAGTGGCATTTAATAGTTGGAAGTTGGGGGGGAGGTGTCTCTTACTAATGTCCAACTGCCCCTGCAATGAAAAGACATGTAATCAGGAGAGCAGATTGTCAGTCATTACATGTCTCACACTGGTAACCTATTTAAAATAAGCTCTGGAGTCAGATTCTCAGAGAAATTTGGGTCTGGCAAATAAAAGCTCATTTCCATATTAAGAAAGATGTGGATTTCTTTAAAATAAGATATTGAATCGTAGATCTCAAGGTATTATTTTCTGCTTCCTATGACCTGCATGTCCAGATTGAGTCTACCTACAGATTCCCTGTAAAGGAACAAACCAGCAGACTTTAGGGCTATAAAGTGAAGCCACTACCTTACAGGCTCTGGGATACAGAGTGCAATCATACCTTTACTTTAATGATTCCATGTTTGATTGCAGAGAAAAGCATCATAAAACTCCTGGAAAACAGGGCAGCAGATGATTGATGTGTGCAGTAACTGAATCACTATTTGGGGTTTGTATGTTTTTTTATTAAGCCAAACACTCCCCCCTCCCTCTCACCTGTACTTTCAGATGAGGGGGGGGGATTTTCATTGTGATGCACACATCAATCATTTACTGCGCTGTCTTCAGGTTTCTTG
Source organism: Allobates femoralis (assembly GCA_033576535.1). NCBI lineage: Eukaryota > Metazoa > Chordata > Amphibia > Anura > Aromobatidae > Allobates > Allobates femoralis. Next base: position 68,213,980 of record JARQOC010000001.1, on the reverse strand, counting down.
ACACTTTTCTCTGCAATCAAACATGGAATTAATTCATTCATTAATTAAAAGTATGATTGCATTCAGCGTCCCAGAGCCTGTCTGGGCCCCTGGCTTCACTTTAGAGCCCTAAATCCTGCTGGTTGGTTCTCTTTAAATCCTGATTGCACCATTCACATTTGAACTTTGCTTTATGGTTAATGATGCAGTGTTAGTGGTGAAACAACTCTGCCATATATAACCTGGAAATTTTTTCGTTTCAGCACCCGCCATGCCACGCAAAGTCCTAGATTTCTATTAAACTGCCCTACAGTAGATACTTCCAGGATAAAATGCATCTATTGCCCATCTGTGGATTCAATCTGATCTTCAAGCTTCTACAACTGTGTCAATGTAAAGTGACCTTCAGAAACGATCTCCTCGTGGTCTCCCGGGCACCTACCTCTCCGAGAGCAGCGAGTCTTGTAAAATACCACAATATGTCACGTCAATAAATAGTTTGTGTAACTGCTGTAAATATTATTTAACATTCTGTAGCACACAGCAAGGTTGGAGAGATTGACTTTAATTAAAAATGAGTCTAGAGATACCTAAATCAACAGCAGTGAAGCAACATCTCCGCCTTTCTTAATTAGAGAGATTAGAGAAAGAGGCAGATTGTCGAGTCGAAGATTAAAGGCTGTTTATGGTGTCCTGCAATCACATAGAAGACGGGAATCCTACAAAACAAGTGGGATAATTAATAAAGATGTCAAATATTTTATCAGGGCTCCACCTGCATCAAACATTCTTAAAAAGGTTAATATAATGAGGTCTCCAGCCTCAAGCCTTTTATATCAGATTTACTTCAAGAGTATTAGATTCTAAAGGCCCCAATACACATCAGTATGAAGAACATTGCTGGGTGAAGGATAATAATGCCGACAAAGCCATACATTTTATACAGCCATCGTTCAACAAGTCATCCATGTTCTGTGACTCCGGGTGATGAGTGAAGGATCTTCTTTCCACTCAATGTGCCCTGCAAGGATTTACCGTTTCCTAAGCCGGGAACGGCATTTACTGCAATTGTGTGATATGTATGCTCCCAGCCAGGACCCGACTAGTGGGGACATCCATGCCTACCAGTCAAACACGCCCACTCCATACACATTTGTATTGAGCGAGGCTGCAATGTATCAATCAGCTTACTGATAGAATTCCAGTAATCTCTGCTGCAGTCTAACAGAGTGTCACAATGATCTCTCTTACTTTGAAGACTTGTAACTGGTTTGGATCCTCTGTCTCATTTCTGTATTGAGACTTCATATTAAACGTGTTCCTTTCCTTCAGCAGTTCAGGAGTTAAGTCAGTTTCTGTTGCTGGCAAGCTAACTAGTTCTTTGTCCAGGTGTGGCTACTCTGTGATAACTCCCATCCTCTTTATATGATGAAATGATTCCAGCATCCTTTGATAGTAATTGAATTCAAGTTTCCTGAGGTCAAGGAGGTTCTCTGGAGAGTTGACTACTGGTAAGTCATCTGCTGCCTAGGAGTGTGGCAGTAGGTGTGAAGTTGCCTGTTTTTTTTCCCTGTCTGTCTCAACTTCTCTCTTGTCTTGTTTATTGCAGTGGTTGGGACTAGTGCTCCCACCAACCATTTCCCTATTGAGGGCTAACAGCAAGGTCAGCGAAGGACATAGGTATCCAATTTGGAAACAAGTTGAAAGAAACCATATAGGGAGGGTAGGGAGATCAGGGCACAACTGCAGGTTGGTGCAGGAGTTGTGAGGACCCCCCATCCTTCCCCGCACCACTGCTGTAATCACCATGTAACATGATCTGAAAAGCGTGAAGATAATAAAGAGAATTCCTGTGACTGGTGAGTGCTGCCAATGCTCCCTTTTGTTTCCATGACTACAATCACCTTAGTGCAGGAGTTCACTTCTTCCTCATGTTCTAGTCCTGGTCCATTACTTTACTGCTGAGAAGTCCACAGTATGTAAATGTTCATTTATTATTCACTGCTTCCCCAGCAGCTATCCTGTCCCTCCCTCCTGTGCTCTGTGTCTCACTTTCATTTCCATTTTCCTCTGGTGCTTCTGAGTAGGAGGAGGAGGGAAAGACTGCAGGCACATACCTAGCCGAGCGGTCAGATATCAGATAAAGCAATTTCTTCCATCTGTTGCTCTGAGCTCAAGCCATGCTGTCTGTGAAAGATTCTATGTGTTTATTTGAACATTTGTTTTGCTGCATACAAGGAGAGCAGAGACAGAATGATACAGCTCCCCCATGTGAGTGATTTCTACTGAACGTTGTGTGCAGTGCAGTGATGTCACTACATGAATATTCATTCCTTGGGGAGTGTGCAGCAGAGGACTAATTGATCACTGATTGTATTGACAGATGGAATGAATTTCTTTATTTGCAGTTTACAAAGGATAGGGAGAGTATGAATAAAAGAAATACATGAAAAGTAAGAGCTTCACTAGAGGAATTAGAAAATTCTATCAGTTACATATGAATTTTTGACCTGACAGATTGCCTTTAATCAGCGGTGGAAACATCATTGGGTTACATGAGATGCTACACCTGCTGATAAAGCACTGATGAAACAACAAAACACAACCTAGTAAGTGACATATCACTGGAATCAGGGTTTTCTCCCCTACATCTTGCTACCCTAAGACTGCATGACATAAACCTGCTGACAGATCTCCTTTTTAAAGTAAGGGTCTTCACTAAAATTCCATAGGAAAAAGAGACCCTGTTGCTGACACGTTTATTATCACTCAGATCCATCTTCACATGTAACCATAAAAGGGAGGGGGCATGGCCTTCAATGCTGACTGCAGATCATGAGGAAACAATGTATCAGATTATGTCAGGCTACAGCACAGTGCTGAGCAATGTCAGAATTTCAGGATCAATGTAAACTCCTCTTTCCTTGGCACAAGCTTCCCTGATCTGCCATCTGGCTCTACACAGCTCAGTCACAATTTCTGTGAAGCCCTTGTCTTCTGGCTCCCCACATCTCCCCACTATCAGCCTGCTCTCACTAGCTGTGGAAATACACACTTAGTGCTGGCAGACTCTGGCCATATCCACACAGCCATACCAATCCCCGATTTCTCCAAGATAACTGAGCTATTATTGTAAATAAACACCTGTACTTTTTTTGCTTTAACTATTGTATTGTATTTTTTCTAATTGTTACTTATGACTGTACATGTCTCCTCTGACTTGAAAAGCGCTGCGGAATATGTTGGCGCTATATAAATAAAGATTATTATTATTATTATTATTAATAAATGCAGTTTTTAAAAAAGCACAGAAAAATGTGAGAAAATAAGTCATATACCACAAAAAAGCATTATCTTAGCTGCTATGTGACCCTTCATTAATAACAAATGCAGTATTGTTTTTTTTTTGTTAAATAATTACATTTACACTTTAAATGTAAGTTCCCTGGCCCACCTCATATACTCATGACATCTTCACCTTTTACCACACTAGTCTTGTGGAGTCATTTTGGGCCCGTACCTTCTGACAGACTGAAAGTCATAAGTTACATCACAAGCTTTCAATGTAACTCTATGGGAGCCAAAACGAGGCCAGGATGAGGCTCATATAGAGATTATGAGCACTGGCGCACACCATGAAAGGCTGGTCTCAGCAAAATATGTAAAATAATGAGCTATTACATACCGTACTCGCCCTTTTAGCTTCTGGCCGCTTCTCTCCACACTTCTGTTTTCACTGTATGCAGATGTCTCAATCTCATATACACATGTGACATCTGCAGCCAGTCACTGGCCTAAGCTTTCTTAGGCCACATACTGCTCAGGCCAGTGAATGATAGCAGACATCTTGTAGGCTAATGTAAAAAGTCAGGGAGGCAGTCACATGTACAGTGGAAACTAGACGTTTACATACACAATGTAAAAAGACACATATGCATATTTTTTTCACTATCTGACATGAAATTAGAATAAACCCTTCCCATTTTAAGTCAATTAGGATTGCCATAATTATTAATATTAGCCAAATACTATAATAACTAGAGAGATAATGTTTTAAGGCATTTTTATTACTATCTGCAAAGTCACAAGTTTACATACACTTAGGCCCCTTTCATATCAACGTTCTCCTGATGTTTGCAGCCGATCCAGCAGGTGGCGCCGCATCTGCCGGATTGGCCGCCTAACGGCCAACTTGCGGTCCGGATCCGGCAAGCCCCATGCCATGTCTATGGGGCTTGCTGTCCGGTGTGGCAAGTGTGGTTCTGCGATCCGACGTAACCTCATTTACAGGACCGCAAGCCCCATAGACAATGCATAGGGCTTGCCGGATCGGCACCGCAAGTGCGGCTGTTAGGTGGCAGATGCGGTAAATCTGCTGGATCTGCCCCACATAAGCAAAAACACTGATGTGAAATGCCCCTAAGATTACTATGCCCTTATACAATTTGGGAAAGCCCATATGATGATGTCATGTGCTTGGAATCTTCAGATATGTTTACTGGCAACATCTGGCTTAATTAGAGACACACCTGTGGATATATTTTAATGTACAACTGAAACACACAGTTTTTTGTGTAGCATTATGGGAAGGTCTAAAGAAATCAGATATCAAGAAGAGAATTGTGGACTTGCACATGTCTGGTTCATCCTGAGGTGCAATTTCCAGATACTTGAAGGTGCTTAATTCATCTGTATAAACAATTATATGCAAGTAAAAAAGGAATGGGTATGTTCAGCCATCATACTGCTCAGGAAGGAGATTGGTTCTGTGTCCCAGAGACAAACGTGCTTTGGTCTGACATGTGCATATCAACCTAAGAACAAAAGCAAAAGACCTTGCAAAGATGGTGGCAGAAGCTGGTAAGATTGTGTCATTATCCACAGTATAACTAGTGCTGTATTAACATGGGCTGAAAGGCCACTCTACCTGGAAAAAGCCATTACTCCAAAAGAAATATAAAATAGCCATATTATCTTTTGCATTTGCACACAGGAACAAAGATCTACATTTTTGAAGACATTTCCTGTGGTCTGTCGAAACTAAAATTGAACTGTTTGGCCATAATGACCATTGTCATGTTTGGAAAAAAAGGAGAAGCTTGGAAGCCTAAAAACACCATCCATTGTTTTTCTTCAGGTAGGACTGGTGAACTTCACAAAATAGGTGGCATCATGAGGAAAGCAGATTATGTGGCATTACTGAAGCAACATCTCAAGACATCAGCCAGGAAGTTAAAGCTTGGGCGGAAACGGGTCTTCCAAATGGACAATGACCCGAAGCATACTGCCAAACTTGTAGCAAAGTGGGTTAAGGATAAAAAAGTCAATGTTTTGGGGTGGCCATCACAAAGCCCTGATCTCAATCCTATTGAAAACGTATGGGCAAAGCTGAAGAGGCAGGTGCGAGCCAGGCGACCTACAAACATGGCTCATTTACACCAGTGCTGTCAGGAGGAATGGGCCCAAATTCTTACCAACTATTGTGATATGTTTGTGGAAGGATACCCAAAACATTTGACTCCAAGTCATACAGTTTAAGGCCAATAGTACCAAATACCAATGAAACGTATGTAAACTTGTCACTTTGCAGAAAGTAATAAAAATGCCTTAAAACATTCTCTCTCTTTTATAATTATGAGATTTGGAAAATATTAATAATTATATTAATCCTAATTGACCTAAAATGGGAATGATTTATTCTGTTTTCATGTCAGATAATGAAAAGAATATAGTGTAAACTCCTGGTTTCAATTGTATATCTGTCTGTGTAGCATTGGTATATAACATTCATGATGGCACATTGGTAAGGTAGACTGACTGACCAGATTTTGGATGTCTCCACCACTCTACTTGATACGATGACACAAATGACCTCTGTTAGGTAGACTGACAGCATCATGACATTTTGTTTATTTCTTGAAGAAGCCACATGAAGCAAATGTCCCTTTCCAGAATGCCGTCTATAATTTCCAATCTGTATCATTTCTGTCCTTTGTTGAAGATCAGTTGAGCGTCATGTTCATGCCCCACATCAAATAGAGAAATAAGACAGCCACAAGCCTATCTCTCCTTTCAAGTCGGCAGGTGTTCCACCGTATAAATGTCTTTAGCTGCTTCTGTAGAAACATCATTACAGTACAGAGCCAGAAAAGTCAACCCATTTAATCAATGAAACTCTTACAACATATATCTGTTAATAAAAGAACCTTAACCTGAAGGAAATGAAGGCCGGCCATTCTCGCCATCCTATTGCTTTTCTCTGCAATGTCTTATCCCGAAGGACTTGGCCCTAAACGTTTTCCTCTCTAACTCCTGTCTCACTCAATTAGGTTTTCAGCTATGGACTGACATGAAAGATAGTACCTGTCAGCAAATAGCTTGGTGACCCCTGTTACTTTATATTTGGGAGGGCATTCCTATTTATAACTTGTCAGCGGGAGAGACGAGAACGGGATTGAAGAAAAAGGGAAGCCTGAGTTATATTCAGAGGAATCTTCCATGTAGAAAGCTTACACGAGCGCTTCTTGATCTTAATTTATTAATGACTCATTCCTGACTAGAGGTTTAGGAATCGATCGGCCAACTTCCAGATTTGCATTGAATTATGGGCATTCACACCACTCTGCGGTTTGCTGAAGATTTAACATTTCTGGTAGACGTTACATGCATGGTGAAGGCAAAGTAATAATGACAGGCAGGAAGCGAATGTGCAACGTCATCTATCATCATCCCCATTGCAGCAGAACGTATGGCATATCAGGGAATGACACATCACAAGGTCACCCAGGTAATTCAATTAGTGTTGATAGAACCTCCCAAATTGACAATTTGTCAGTTTGTTCGAATCTGGTCCCAAAATTTGATTGGCATCGGAATGTTCCTTATTATCTGCTGAGGTCTCCAAACCCTGGAGCATAATAAACATAGAATGAAAAAAATAATACCTAGTGCATCACCCAAAGCCAACGCCTTGGGCAATGTATCTTGTGATGGCACAACATGCACTCTGACAGCAGATCGGATGCTGTGGTGGAGGAACAGGTGAGCGGTGAGATGACTATTCACCTTTTCTTCATGCCTCCCCTTCCACTTTCAAATCAACAAAGATATCGGTGTGACCGGCACAAAGCTAATCCCAGAAAATTCAGATTAGAAGGAAACACAAATGTTTGAAAATTCGAGACAAATTCAATTTGCATCAGCCAATTTGTTCATCTCTAATGACTACTAGAGATGAGCAAGTACTAAAATGCTGAGTGCTCGATGCTCGGGCCGAGCATCCCAAGATACTCGTGTACTCGGCCAGAGCACCGAGCCCAATGTAAGTCAATTAGTGACAGGCTCCGCCCACAGACTTCCGGCTATAAAACAAGTGTTTCTGGGAAAGGGCGGGAGGGTGGGCTTCGTCAAATCCTCGCACCATACAACACCTTGCTGTGTCCCCCAGAGGGACCTAACAATCAATCTGCTCTCTGTGAGGTGCCAGATCACTGTGTGCACTGAAGGGAGCTGTGTATTTGTGTCAGATCGATAATTATAGTCGAGGAGTCCGAGCACGAGTACTTGGAGATGCCGAGTACCCGGATACTCGTGTGAGTACCAAGTAGCGCCGAGCATGCTCGCTCATCCCTAATGACTACCTATTGATTCACAAGGATCAACAATATAGAACATTTCCACATATTTGTACACCTCTATCCCTTTCTCATTTTAAGCTGGAATATGGGAAATCAGTGAAAGGGAAGATATCTCTGCCCAGACGAGACGCCACCCATGACTTAGCTCGAGAGATTGAGGATTTTGGTCAGAATATCATCTAACATTTCATTTTTATTGTATTCAATTTGGCTTTGTGATAGTGGGAAAAAGTGTGTCGGAACTTTCTTTGTTTGCCTACAATGTGCTGGCCAGGTCACTTGATCTGTTACTATGTACATCATTAATAGGCTTTATATTGTGTTTTGCATAATACTAAGCAGCCCCAGTCTTCATGAATGTTGGGTATGTGAGTAGTTTTCATTAGTATATTGCACCAGTGTGCACATGCTCTCATTGTAGCCTCATTCAGATGTCGGTGACTTTTTATGTGCGCAAAAAAATGTTTTCTGTGTTTGGTCCGTTTGTCAGTTTTTAACATCAGTATTTCATCAGTGATTTTCGCAGATGAAACGATAATTTACTAAATTTCTCCTGTTCTTTATTTGTATCGGTATCTTTGATACTTAACAAAAATGGATACGTCCACAAAAAAGTGTAGTCTTGCGAACAACTCCACAGAATTTAATGGTTACATGCTCCATACATGAAAATCATGGATAGAACATGTACTTGATTTGCAGACATCTGAATGAGGCCTTAGATAAGGGTACTCCTCGTGTGGCTCATGGGCTCAAAATGTGTGTTTTATGGCTGCCTCAAGCTTGGTACATTAGCACCAAATCTAGTACACAGCTATGAAGAGCAGATTACCAGATGGTGACTTTTGTGAGTAGCTTATACTAGTTTTGGTGAAGGATGATACTACCCGTCAGATGAGATGCTGAAGCTAGATGTGTTAGTGTGGTGGGAGCACATGATGTGAGAATATTGAATGGGGGTAAACTAAGAAACATTCTTCTATGAGGAAACTTTGATTGTCATGCTGCCAGTAAGTGTTCTAGGTGTCACTATGTTGGGAAAAGGCGGAGGTGGGAGATTGATGTCACTTGCTCAGGGAACTCTGGATGTTGCTTGAAACCCATGTCAGAACTAAAATGTGTGTTTAAAGAGAAATGGCAAAGGTTGAGGTCATCACATTTTTGTGCCGTAAAGGGTAAGTTCCTGAACACAAATCAGATACCACTAATGTGGCCGTATTAATATTGACAGGGCGTAGAGGATATGTCTCCCAGGAACCAACGCCACCAAATTGCCTCCTAAATGCAGCGTTTATTTGGGGAATTTGGCGGCGATATGTCACCTCGATCCGGTTGCCTGATTTCAGTGCATGCTCTGAAATCAGGCGACCGAGCGAGGCGACATATCGCCGCCAAATTCCCCAAATGCACGCGGCTTTTGAGAGGCAATTTGGTGGCGTTGGTTCCTGGGAGACATATCGCCGTCAATATTTATCGCCACATTAGTGGCGTTAAAGGTACCCTTAGATTTATGGCTTCTGCTGGAAATTGGTGTGTGAATCTTCCCCTTTCAACAGGGACATGTACATATGGTCCATTTTATCATTTTTTTTAGATTTTTTATGCATTTGTGCAATGCATATGTCAGGATGGTACAGGAAGTCACAATATGGTGTCAAGCACCCCCAGCGACCAGAGGTCAAGCAGGCTGCCTGACAAGACCATGACAGACATCAGATCTTAAATAAAGCTTGAAGTTATTTATAAATCAACAAAACTTTGTACATTGAACAGTACACCTCAACGGTTTTCTCCACCTCTATGATGGTGAGAAGTGGGACACTTAGGCCTGCACCCTCTCACTTTCCAATCTATGAAAACCTTCACACCATGAGGCCCAATTTTCTCTCAAAGGCTGGAGGCACACCAGCGTAAGGCATCTGATGTAAGAGCATTGCATGAGTTATGCTAGTGACAGTCTGCTGCAGGAGTGAGCTGAGTGTCATGCAACTGTGATCTGACCCTGCGATGGAGGAGAAGGAGAGATTAATTTCTCCATTTCCTCCATTGTCGTCCTTGGCACGTATAATACTGCAGTCGCATGTCTGCCAAGTGAATTCAAATGTAGTGCGATGTCTCACTCACAGTCATAAGCTTGTATAGGTGTGAGTGGTCTGAGACTTGCAGACTATCACAGCATGCTGCAATTTTTTCCTCAGACTGTATAGGATTGAGGAAATACTCAAAGATCTGAGCTGCCTGATTATAAAACATGGGCATGAGTGCAATGAGAGATTTCCTCAAATTGCACTCATGCGAGTCACATGCCAGTGTGACACAAGCCAAGTGATAACTTTAGCAGTTTCTATTAGGCTAGGGTCACACTTACGTTGTGACCCTAGCTTGACGGAACCGTTAAAAACGTAGAAATTTCCGCCACAGCGTATAGGATAACGCAATGCGCTGCCAGGCAACGGAGTCCCATAGTAACCCGCTGTTTACCTTAGCAGCCGGCTCCACACAAGGCCCCAGGATGTGCGCTTTACGACAGCGTACAGGAAACGTGTGCTGAAGTGTTTTCCTGTGTGCTGTTGTAAAACGCACATCCTGTGGTTTTGTGTGTGGCCTGCTGCTAAGGTAAACAGCAGGTTACTATGGGGTTCTGTTGCCTGGCAGCGCTTAGCGTTAAGGCTATATGCTGTGGTGGAAATTTCTAAGTTTTTAACGCTTGCAGCAGGCTAGGGTCATAACACAAATGTGACACTAGCCTTATTCTCTCCCAACTGTCAAGGCTCCAGCAGGTCTGTCAGGAGGATGGTCATTATTCTTCTATTCTAACTTTAACTCTGTCTCCAAAGTACACAAATACTAATGAAGACAATGGCCATCAGATCATTCACTCTGGGCAGAAACTAAAGGACCCACAATTACATTCAGGTCATGTGACATTGTGAGGTCAAGTTACTGGAAGTAGAGAGCATCTCAGTACAAAACAGGACACAGAGGTATGTGGAGTAATAATATTAATTATTTTTATCTTTTTTTAATATTTGTAATGAAAACATATTCCACACATATTCACAGCGAACTTGTAAAAACAAGATAAGACGTTATAGATTAACACATAATTTAACAGATATCAGGAGGAGTGAGGGCCCTGCTTGCAATCTATGTAAGGAAAAGCTTCAGATTAAAGAGGACGTCAGCCTTAGGTTATTAGCAAAGCAGAAAAGACGGATAGCGTTTATAAACAGAGATGAGGGAGAAAATGTAAGATGGTGCAGGACTGTGGAGAGCACTGTGGGTGAGAGTGATAAGTTTATACTGGACTCTTTACAGATGACCAGCTAGTGCAATGGCTGACACAGGATGGCAGCATCAGTATATTGGTTGAAGAGAAATATGACTCTGGCTGCTGCATTCAGGTAAATTGGAAAGATGAGAGTTCAGTAAAAGGGATACTAATTAGTAGAGTTGTAGTAGTCCACCAGACGAGAATTAATCAGAGCAACAGTAAGGGTACGGTCACACAGTGCGACGGCTCCGGAGATGTCGGCGGCGACAGGCGGGAGCGAGCACATTTTTGGTGCCCCGCCAGCGTCGCCATCCCCCATTTACATGGGGCGACTGCTCCGGCGTCACTCCAGCGATCTGACAGGCGGCATCGCCGCCAGGGTGTCTCAAAACTCCAGTGGCGATGCAGTACAATGGGCTCCCATCGCCTGTCAGGTCACGGTCGGCCGTTTACATGGGGCGTCGCCCAGATCGGCCACCTGGTTTCAGAGCAGTGCTCTGAAAGCAGGCGACCACTAAAAGGCGTCACCATCGCCTATTTACAGTAGGCGATGCAGGGGCGATATCGGTGCCAATAGGGCCACGCCCCTGCATCGCCTAAGAAATCGGCGGGGCCGTCGCCACGTGTGACGGTACCCTAAGAGTTTTTATAAAGTCAAAGGTAAAGAAAGGTCATATTCTGGAGATGTTTTTGAGATGTAGGTGATATAAGCGAGCAAGTGATCAGATATAGTGATTAAATGAAAGATCTGAGTCAATTATAACCCCAAAACAGCGAGTGTGCTGCTGGGTGTAATGGTAGAACCAATGGCATTGGCAATATCTGGTTTAGGTTGGTTAGTAGAGGGGAGAAATTTAAGGAGTTCAGTATTTGACTGATTAAGCTTTATATAGAGTCAGGGCATGATGTTAGAGACAGCAGACAATCTCTGATATTTTGTTTTAATGTGAGGGTGCTGTAAGGAGATGTGTATAAGTGGGTGATATCAGCATAGAGATAGTAATGAAAACCAAATTTGTTGTTAGTTTGTCAAATGGGGCGGTGCATAGAGAAAACAGGAGGGGGCCTTGTACTGTACTTTGAGGAACCCCGATAGTAAGAAGAAGAGAAATGAAAGAAGAGCAGGCAATTGATACAATGAATGAGCGGTCAGAGAGGTAGGAGAAGAGCCAAGAGGCTCTGAGAGGCTGGCTTCACACTTGCAGATGCATCTGCAGCGTTTTGCAGATGCATCTGCAAGTGTCAGCATGCAGACCGCGGCCCCTATGTTTATAATGGGGCGCACCGCGGTCTGAAAGCACTCATTCATTCCTATATGTGAACCGTCCGCAGGCGGATGCCTGCTTACAGATCACACACTCCCGCCCGCACCATGGACGCGAGATGTCGCGTCCGTGGTGCGGGCGGGAGTGTGTGATCTGTAAGCAGGCATCCGCCTGCGGACGGTTCACATATAGGAATGAATGAGTGCTTTCAGACCGCGGTGCGCCCCATTATAAACATAGGGGCCGCGGTCTGCATGCTGACACTTGCAGATGCATCTGCAAAACGGTGCAGATGCATCTGCAAGTGTGAAGGCAGCCAGAGTGAGGGGAAACTGGGGATCCGCAATGTCAAATGCAGCAGAAAGATCTAGAAGAATCAGCAGAGTAGTGACAAGTACATTTAGCCATTAGTTGATCATTAGAGACTTTAGTGAGAGCAGTTTCTGTGAAGCGTAAAGAGCTGAAGCCTGATGGTAAAGGGTAAGTAGAGATTTATCTGAGAAATTGCATATTAGTTGATTTCACTAGTTCAGACATAAAGGGGAGATTAGAGGCAAGTCTGTAGGTAGCAGAGCAATTTTGGTCAAGGTATGTTTTTTGTTTTTTTTTAGTAATGGATTTCTGATGGCATGTTTGAAGGAGGAGGGAAATATCCTGGAAGAAATACGGAGGTTACATATTTTAGTAAAGTATATAGTGACAGCCGGGGAGAGGAACTGGTCGAGGTGAGAGGGATTAAGGTCACTGTTGCCAGTAGTAGGGCCAGAAGAAGCGAGGAGCCTGGCAACCTCTTATTTAGTGATCACATCAAAGACAGTAAGTAAACTTGGTGACGTGCGGGAAGGAAGAGGTGCCATCATATTAAGCATTTGGGAGACAACACTGGTTGGTTGTTGATTAGGGCCTGCACTGAGGGAGTGAAAAGCGTCAAATAGTCCCCTAGAAATGTTGGATAGTGAGGTGATGACAATGCTAAAGTAGGCCTGTTTGGAGTGGTGAAGTCCAGCATTATAAGTTTTAACCTCCCTGGTAGTATGATTATGGCCAGGGTCACATTTAAAACAAGAATTGCATTCACCGCATCCAGATCCGGATGCGGTGAACGCAATGCCGGGCACACACATTTTTTCACAAAAATGTGTGCTGAATACCGCACTGCAGTAACCGGATGGCTCAGGATGTGTAATCCTGAGCCATCTGGCAACTGCATAGTTTGCTGATCCCGGCTATTGCCGGGATAAGCAAACTGTCCTATGACTATTAAAGAGTTAAATTTACTAACTAAAGGAATGTTTGAGGGCTCTAGGGGGGGCTTAGACCCCCTAGAGACCGGGCGCCCACTCCGGTGGGCTTCTACTACAATTTCCCCCATGGCACGGGCTCCTCCGAGCTCCGTGCAAGTCCCCAAAACTCCCGCCCCCCGTATCACTATACAGGGGTGCCTGCACCCCTCTTGTATAGTTATTCCTGTGTTTGGTAAAAATGATGTATTAAAGCATAGATTGTAGCTCATATTTACGTGATCTCGTCGGCAGTGTTGTGGGAGATCCATGGGCGGGGCTGTTTGCTGCAGCCTCCGCCCCCTCATTCATTATGGCCGCCCCCTGTGGGCTTCATCCAGTGGTGTGAGGGCGGCCGCGTCATGAAAGGGGCGGGGCTAACCGTGGCACACCATTTTAATAGTCCCCTTTGTGATTATTAAAGATGTCCACCTTTTCGCTAGGAAAGTCATCTTAAAGAGACTTCATTTTAAAACTGAGAATGGTTTGAGTACAGAGGATGAGAGAAACACTCTACGTGATCTAGAGTCACTATCAGAGGAAAATACTGATCCCCAAAAAATTGGTAAGTTCCCGAGTCATTTGTTTGTTAAATCTAAGAATTTTCCACCCTTGGGGACATGTTCAAATGTGGACACCTTCACAAGGATGGTAACGGCGGATGTGGAAAAACTAGCCCAAAATAAAACTTGGGAACATAACCTAAATAGAGAGGAGAGATTGGCTCTAGACCAATTGAAGGAATGGGAAGATATCCTAATCAAGCCAGCTGACAAAGGGGGGAACCTGGTAATTTGGCCTAAAACTATGTATATTAAACAAGCACACAAGCTATTAAACCAACCAGAGTGCTATAAAAAATTGCCAGGTAACCCCCTTCAGCAGGATAAGGATCTTTTGATGACGATCCTATTTAGAGCATTTGAAGAAGGCACTATTCCACAAGAGGTGGTTAAAAACATGGAAAAATTTAACCCAAGATTACCGACCTTCTATATTTTGCCGAAGGTCCACAAGAATCATGTGGACCCTCCGGGGAGACCCATAGTCTCCGGCAACGAGAGCTTATGTGAAAATATATGTAGGCTGATTGACAGTTATTTGAAACCCCTTACCGTATCCTTACCTTCGTATATTAGGGATACAACAGAGGCACTCCAGAGATTGGATGGTTTACAACTGGGTCCCGACTCCATCATGGTGACTGTAGACGTAGAGTCTCTATATACGTCGATCAGGCACGAGGATGGCATTAGGGCCACAAAATACTTTTTGGAGATGAGTAATATAGACCCTGCGATGTCAACCTTGATAGTTACCCTACTGGAGTTTATACTTACCCACAATTGCTTTACCTTCGATGGTCAAATCTACCGCCAACAGCAGGGGACCGCTATGGGGGCCTCCTGTGCCCCCTCGTACGCTAATTTATTCTTGGGGGCATGGGAGAGGGAAATATTTATAAATAACCCCATGGCGGCCTCCAGTAAAATTCAGGGGTGGATGCGATTCATCGATGATGTCTTTTTTGTGTGGGAAGGAAGCGATGAGGAGCTTAGAGATCTGATAGAGACACTGAATTGTAACGACCTAAACATTAAACTTACATATAAGAGTGGTAGGAGGATGGAATTCCTTGATATATTGATCGATACCCAGGTTGATGGAAGTGTGACGACTGACATCTATCGAAAGGCTACGTCCACAAACTCTCTTTTATATGCCAAGTCGTCTCACTTACCATCCACAATAAGAGGGATACCTGTGGGCCAATATATGAGGGCTAGACGCATTTGTTCCAATGACCACATCTTTGAGGCACAGGCAATGGACCTTAAAAATAGGTTTGAAGAAAGGGGATACAGTAGGAGGTGCATTAAAGAGGGATACACGAGGGCAAAAGAATGTAAAAGAACTGAACTCTTGTGTGGTGGGATAAAAAACAGAAAGAAAAACCAATCTGGGTTTCCCAGACTGATAACCACTTATAATAAACAATGGAAGAGTTTTGTTGAAATTATTAACAAACACTGGAGTATCCTTCTTAATGACTCCATTCTAAAACAGTGTATATCATCAAAACCGTTGATAACTGCAAGGAGATCCCCGAACCTAAAAGATAATTTGGTCCGTAGCCATTTTGTAAGGAATAGGAAAAAGGAAGGAAATTGGTTGGACATTCAAGGTTTCTTTCCGTGTAGGGGCTGTAAGGCATGTGCAAACATGCTTAAAAGCAAAACCTTTCACAATTTTGATAATTCCCGGGTGTATGAAATAAGACACAATATCAGCTGCTCCACAAAGGGAGTGATCTATATGGCCAAATGCCCATGTAATAAAATATACATAGGCATGACTACTCGTGAACT
Source organism: Allobates femoralis (assembly GCA_033576535.1). Classification (NCBI taxonomy): domain Eukaryota; kingdom Metazoa; phylum Chordata; class Amphibia; order Anura; family Aromobatidae; genus Allobates; species Allobates femoralis. The sequence goes on along the minus strand of JARQOC010000001.1, from coordinate 68,198,176 downwards.
GCGCATTCGTGCAAGAGAACACGTACTGGATATTGAAAAGGGAGCGAGTACCGAAAATCCTTCCAGTCTGAAAACGATACCAAGACATTTCTTCTATAAGCATCAGAGTAACTCCAGTGTATTGAAAATTGTAGGTATTGATAAGGTTTCCTTGGGCCAAAGAGGTGGAAACCTGAGTAGAGCCCTAGGACAAGTTGAGAGCAAATGGATCTACAGACTCAATACTGTGGCTCCGTTTGGTCTCAATGAACACTTTGGTTTTGGTGCGTTCTTGTAGCTTATTTATTCAGCCTTCCTTGTAAATGTATACTGAAAATGGGGTTGGTGGTTTTAAGATGTCCTCATATGTATTTTAATCATAATTTGTTCATTATATTTTAGAAATTTCCTTATGAAGTATTATCCTAGGATATCGTATGACTGATTGGTTTCATGAAGATATGAAAAAGAAATGGACTTCCTGAAGGGATCATCCTTTTAAACACGTTTTATTAATGTATATTTTGTTTTTCGCTGCATGTATTTCTCAGAAGTATAATTATAATAATAATAACAATAACAATAATAATAAGAAGAAGAACAACAACATCTATTCACTTATAATAGTGGGTAATCAAAAAGTCCAAAGGACACAAGAATGAATCTATAAAATATACACAATCTTTATTAAGGATTATCAATACAAGTTTAAAATCCTTCTGAGTAATATCAAAAATAACAAGGTGAATAGTAGGACCATACTTATTGGATTAGCAATGTTTCTGTGGGCAGCAGAGAAGGAATTAAATTTGCTAGTACAAGGAGGGCCTGGATTTGGGAAGATGTCTCCAGTGAGTAGGAAAAGGAGAATAGTGAGCTTAAGCACATGAGTATTTTGTTAGAACATATCTTTTGTTGTATGGGAATTAATAGATTTGAGTGATTTAAAGGGATCCTGTCACCTCCAAAACGCCACCTAAGCTTCAAAATCATGTCTCTGCAGCATCCCATCACTAATCTCACACTCCTTTTGTCTCAGAAAAGCATCCTGTGAAAGTGGAGAAAAACGTTTTATAACTTACTCATTAGTGATGTTAATTAGTCGGGGCTATATTCTTTAGCCCCTAGGGCGGGCCCTCTTCATCATAAGATCATGCCCTAATGGGCGTGATCTTCTATTCATATTGTATTCAGAGCCTTCCTGCTCTCCTCGGCGCTGCCTGTCCTGTAATGACGCGAATCGCGAATCGCGTCATTTCCGGCATCAGGTGACGTCAGTACACCCACGCCGCTGTGTACTGCATCAAGCACCGCATGCACAATGTTGTGCTTGAAGCCTACAGGGATAAAAGAATATAGCCCCAGCTAAATAACATCACTAATGAGTAAGTTATAACACGTTTTTCTCCACTTTCACAGGATGATTTTCTGAGACACAAAGAGTGTGAGATTAGTGATGGGATGCTGCAGGGACATGATTTTGAAGCTTAGGTGGCGTTTTGGAGGTGACAGGATCCCTTTAAGAATGTAAAAAGAGCATGTGAGCTGTACATTGGAGAGGAAAAGAGTGAGAAGCTGATTTGGATGGAGTGCACTGAGTTTGCAAAAAGGGCATTACATTTGGTACAACAGGTAGGACATAGATGGTACATACACATACTACAGCACAAGTGAACTAGAGAAACATGGCTTACCCGTCTCTTGCCATGACCAACTGCATTTTTAACTGCCTATCACATTAATAAATATGTCACTTCGACCAAATCTGCACACATGCCCCCGTCACAAGGTGCCTTCCCCATTTATAAGGAAGTTTATACTTAGATCTAGGCTCATTTTTACTTGTTAAACAATTAACTGACTTAAGATGAGAAGAGGCAATACGATAGAAAGACAAACTTGCAGGCCAACATGGACCATATAGATGGGATGCTTGTGTGCAGGCATCATGCTTTTGTGGCATCATACTGTGTGGGGATAGCTTTATGAGGGGCTGTAAAGTCATCACACTGTGTGGAATACGTTTTGTGGGGGACATCATGCTGTGAAGGGGCATTATACTGTATGCCGGGGAAACTGGAGGCATCACACTGTGTTGGGGCTTTGAGAACATCATTCTGTGTGTGGATGGTTTTGGAGGACGGTAGGGGAAACATACTATATACAGGGCTGTGGGGTATTATACTAGGGAAGCAACTGTAAGGGCTTCCTAATATGTGGGGGGGGGGGGCTGTGGGAAATGTACTGGGGGCATCATCTATAAGAAAATATTTCTACAAATAGCCTATCTAGCACTGGAAGACTATTTGAAGTCCCTTGAAAATGTAGGCTATGCCAGGTTTTCTTTTCATCGTGGCTTTTGTTGCAGCAAATTCTAGAAATCTATGGCCACTGGAAGACGGCTATGATCACTGCTGTAATAGTTGCTCTTCAGTATGTTCTTTGTCCTCATTGGGATATATTTGTAGTCTGTCTAGTTTTCAAGGTTCATAATGTCAATCCAATCAATCTCTTCATCTCTTCTCAAGCAGCAAAGACCAGTCCAAGCTTCAAACACTCTTATCCATGATGATCTGGTGTGCTCCACTCCTCAGACGGGGCGCTTTGAAGCTTGCCTATGACAGTCACCGCATGGGCACCTCACATTTTATAATTCTTCATTCAGGTTCATTTCCAAAAGCATTCAGCTCTCCAATCACCCCTCCCTGACAAAACATAAAGGTATGAAAAAAAAAAAGAGAAAAAGTTGTCAGCTCACCCTAGCAGGAAATATGTGATGATAAAAATGATGTGATTAAAGAGAAGTGTGCAGGATGTTTCTTTTGCACTGTCAATCAGAGCACAAGCCGAAGGAAAGTCTCGGGATTTATTTACCTCTTTGTACTTTGCACAGGGCTCAGATTATATTTAATTTCATGTAGGCAGCAGAATAGCCTCGTGATATTCAATCACATATTGTAGACTGCTATTGCTTTTCGCATTATAGGTTAATGTCACCAAGACACACGTCTGTCTGCTCTCCTATAGAAAAATCCAAATTACAAAGTACATTCAATTCAGATGAGAGAAGGGTACTTAGTGATGCGTCCCCAGGCTATGGGGTACTCGGGAACCGGGACGGTCCTGTCTCTTTGGGGTATCACGGTAGTCGTGACCCGGTCCCGTGGCCTGGGATCAGTCCAAAAAGGGGTTATTTACAAGGGATTTGTTGTGACGCCACCCGGGGTATGTGGTTAATAGAACTACCGCAGCCGTATTCCTGCTGGGGACGGTGACTTGGGTCAGCGTGGATGGTAAGCCCTCATCGGGTAGGGCTGAGGGTTCCCAGGTCAGGTGTGATAGTGGTATTGGATGGGGCTTTTTGAGGCATTGTGTGCAGTACAGTTCACTTACTTCAAAGCTGCAGCTCTCCAGCCAGTGTGCAGGGATGACAGTCTGTGGCTCCTCAGACGGGACTTTACTGTGACGCTGGAAGGAAACAGTCTCAGGCATGATGAGCTTACTGGGTACTTTACTTAAGGTCTTCAGCAGTAGTTTACATAGTTACAGTTCTCTTGTTCACACTTAAACACTTCAGCACTGCTCCGGGTTACTCAGACTGTGCAGCTCAGGTGGTGTTTTTGGGTTGTTCCCTCAAAGTCCTTTCAGACCTCTCAGTCTCAACGTAGTACCTCACCCACGAATTCAGTCTGGTGGTCGCGGACTCATGGGTGAATGTTTCCCTTACAGTCAGGGTTACCAGTCTTAGTATAACGACTGTGTTCTTAGTCCATGGTGGAAAGTTAGGCTGCTGGTCATAAAGCACCTGCCCCACACCGGTGTGTCTCGTGATTAGGGTTTGGATAATCCCAGGTCACCTCTTCAGAGCCAGTTCTCTGGTTGTGGCCTAGCCTCCAGTGTCCTAGGTTCAGATATTTGGGCACACCAGGCTCCCTCTCTCTCACTGTGTCAGCCCAAGGGTTCCTCCAGCCAGCTAAGGTCTGTCAGGCTGCCGGGCCCTTGTTGTCCCACCTTCTCAGCTGTGGGGTGTCCTTTAGTCTCTCTCTCCTTCCCATCACCTTCAGGCTATGGAGTGGACCTTTCTCTCCTTGTGGCTATGCCTCATGGGATTCTGCGCCTCCAGGGAACCCAAAACCTCCTGGGAAGACTCTCTCACTACTTCTCCAACCACCTTCTTCCTTCGGTGTTCTCTTTCCAGCTGCTCAACTCCTGGTGTTTTGCCACCCACGTGTCAGTGCTCACCTACACTCCACCCACTTTGCTATATACACCCGCCATGCCTTGCCCAACTTAGAGTCCTAGGCGTAGGGTCAGTGTGTGCTGCAGTGTGGGTGTGTTTTCAACCGCCTTGCCTTACCTAGCTGCACTTCCCTTTGTGGCCACCTGGAAGCAGTGGTGCCACAATAGTAAATGGCCAGTCCTTGTATAATGTTCTGGAATTAAACATAGGAATAGATATTTTCACTTTATTTAAAATCAGGTGATGAAGGCGGGCACCACTGTCAAATGTGTTGTGATTAAACATCCTGAAGAAATATCCTCCTGCTAAGCATTTAAAGAGTACTTCACACACTGCAACATCGCTATCGATATCGCTGAAATGTCACAGAATTTGTAACGTAACAGCGACCTCTCCAGCGATGTTGCAGTGTGTGACACGCATCAGCGATCAGGCCCTTGCTGCGAGGTTGCTGATCGCTACAAATCAGGTCTCCCGCTGGTCAGCACACATCACTGTGTGTGACAGCGAGAGACCAACGATCAGCGACCTCCCAGCCAATGCTCAGCGCCACACATTTGACGCTGGGCACTGGTAACCAGAGTGAATATCGGGTAGCTAAGCAGTGTGCTCTGCTTACTTACCCATTGTTTAACCTGGTTACCAGCGTCCTCCTGCTTAGCCCAGCCTGTAAGCGGGAGGACGCTGGTAACCAGGTAAACAATGGGTAACTAAGCAGTGCGTGCTGCTTAGCAGCCCCATATTTACCCTAGTTACCAGCGATCTCGCTGCTGACTGGTCGCTGGTGAGTCTGCCTGTTTGACAGCTCACCCACGACTGCATAGAGACTTTCCAGCGATCCCGGCCAGGTTGGAAAGTCAGCGTGTAAAGTAGACTTAAGTGACACCTGCATACACAAATTTTGTCCTTAATCCTCCATATCGTTATCCCTTTACAAGGGATTAGTGGCAGAGCTGGGTAAGAAGAGACCAGAAGGAGAAGAAGCCTAAAGGACCTTAATTTACAGGACCTGCGGTGATGTCAACGTCACATGATCTACACCCATCCCAGAAATGCTGGGCCCACATGGTATGCGGCAAAACACTGCAGGCTGGAGAACCTGGTTGTATGGGCGGTACAACCAGGGAAGGTTAGTGTGCCTGTTGGCTCCTCCCACACCACCACCACTAGACCACTGGGTATCACACATTGGAGCTCCCCTCCTCTTTTTCATTCTTTTTATAAATTCATGCACTGGGGAGGTGACCTGTGCATTTTTTGCACCAGAGACAACATGTATGGCATGCAAATGTTCCATCACTAGTAGCACAATGTAGTAATGGCCATTTTGTTAAAGGAAACCAGCCAGCAGAATTTTGGGCAATAAAGTGAAGCCACTGCCTTGCAGGCTCTGGGATACTGACTGTTATCATACCTTGTAGGTACCGTCACACGTCGCAATCTCGCCTGGAAATCTGAAAGGCGATGTGTCGCCCTGGCGAAATCGCAGTGAAATTGCCTCACAGTTGCGGCGTGTGATTGGGTGATTTCGCGGCGATCAATTGCCCATCGGCCGTCGCCTGATTCCTGAACAGTGCTCAGCAATTAGGCGCAATCGGCAAGGCGATATTTTCATGTTTTAGCGTGTGACAGGGCGATAGTGATGGAAAGAGCGCTTTCTGTGATTTCCCGCAGGCGTGCCTCAGCGTGCTGTAGTCCGTGCCCCGTCTGAGATGATTGGTGTGGGCTACTGTGTTCCCATTGGCTGTCAGTTGACACCGCGCCATATTTGAAGAGCTGTCCGTTCAGCACCACACACATCTTCAGCTACACAACCACCCGCACACTCAGTGGAATTACGTGCGCCATTGAATGTCCGCATGTATTAAGTTGTGCTGTGTGGAGTATAGTGCCACACATGACAGCTCAGATGTTGGGCTACACATCGTAGATGGGTGCCATGGGCCACGCACTACAATCACCGTACGTGTGTGAATTTGGTGACGCTGCTGGGTACATTCTACTGTTCCCAATCCGCGGACGTCTACCTTGTTAGCGCCCTGAGCGGGCTGACCAATCGTAATGCAATTGTGTTGTCCAATGAGCGTGTATGGGGTGCGGTGTAAACCACTGTGGCACTCCTATCTCCTCGGCGTGCTCAACATGTACGCCCACATTGCCTTTGAGATTGCGGCGTGTGAAGCGGCGATTGAATGAGGCAAGATTGGTTCTGCTGTAGGTGAGGTGATTTCCGGAGCGACACATCGCCTTAGCTTCAGGGCGACATTGCGGCATGTGACGCCACCATAGGCGATCTGAGGCGGGCACGAAAAACGTGACCACGCACGTAATATCGCCACACATCGCCAGGCGAGATTGCGGCGTGTGACGGTACCTTTACAGCTTAACTAAGTATTATGAACCTCTACAAGCCATAGATTACTCTGTGCTGCCCCATAGCCATAAGTGAACCTTCCCATTGCGGCTACCTAAATAAAGAAACATCTGCCCAGTTAACTCCTTGTTTCCTGGTGATTCCTGGTGGCAGCGCGGGCAATTCGGCATTTTGTCCCATTACAGCATTCCTGTTTCCACGGTTATCGTGAAGGTGCGGCCCTGCAGCAGCCATTCTCTACAAGCCATCTTACAGGCGATTATACCGGTTGTGGGTGACACAACTGAGCCAGGTGAGCAGTTCCTAATATACACCGCTATAACCCTTTGTAAAAAGGATAAGACCCTATGCGCATTTATCTCACGTTTACAGGTTGCATTGCGGCTACCTGTCCCAGGTGATTTTCGTCTTACTCTAGATGTATATTACTTGTGCTACAGTTTTATACATATTGGTTCACCTATTTTACATTTTACAGCTAGAATCAATATACATACAGGCCTTCCTGTTACACACCACTTGATAGACGACGCATGTCTACCTTTTCCAGTGGAACAACTATATAGGTAGTATCCTACTTACATTTTTCCTCAATTCCGTTCCTTTACACTAACAGGCAACCAGTCAGTTCCTACGTTGTGTCTTTTTTTCACAGAAATCTCTATATAGTTGCACTACTCTTGTTGTCACATCTCTTGAGCCGTCTGCATATCCTCTTCTCTGAACTCCGCTCCTCATCATTTGAGGTAAACAGGGACCTTTGTTACACAGATTTTTCTTTTGTCATTTATGATGTTAATATAATGACAATATTGTGGTTTCCCAAATCTATTGTACGAAAAATGTATACAGTGCTTCAATTTCATGTTGATTGGTATATCAAATTGTACTATTATACCCTGACTGCCATTTTTGTATGTTTCATACTGAATGATTGCTATAGATCCCTATCCCTGATAAAAAGCTCCTTGAGTTTGAAACGATTGTCAGGATTGGTCTTCATACAATAAACAGATCTTTTTGCATTGACTCTTGTCTCCATTGTCGTGTGTTCCAGGGTTCTATATATTTTTGTATCTGGACTTTTACCCTAGAGCACCACCTTATTGGTAGAGCACACACATACTCATAGCTGGGAAGAGAGACTGAAGGAGATGTGAGGGAATAGGGTCGTTGGTGCAGGTAGTAGGGTGAGAAGATGCAAGGAGCCGGGTAACTTCTTCCTCTGTAACCGGATCAAAGACTGAAAGAGAATTGCATGAAGTGCAGGAGGGAGGAGAATGAATGATGTTCTCAGGCTGTGAGGAAATTTCCTGTCGTATGTTGTCAATTTTGTCTTTAAAATAGTTGGCCAGGTCATCAGCGCTGAGGTTGGTGGCTGGGGCCTTAACTCTGCAATCAAACATGGAATCCTTCAAGTAAAAGTATGATTGCACTCAGCATCCGAGTGCCTGTAAGGCACTGGCTTCACTTTATAGCCCTAAATCCTTCTGGCTGGTTCTCTTTAATGTAACTTTTGATATTTTTTATTTTATAGATGTCGCTGATGTTTATTGTGCCAATTTCATGAAAATGTCTCATGTGGCTCATGCATTTTTAGTGCAAAAAAGGTCAAAGTCCCATCACACACTACGATATTGTTAACAATATCGCTGCACCGTCACTGGTTTGGTGATGTTGCAGCGATGTTGAAATGACATCGTTGTATGTGACATTTACCAACGACCAACGATGAGGTCGTTCATCGTTGGTCATTGGTAAATGACCTGGACCATAAATTTATTGTTGGTCTCCCACTGGGCGGCCAGCATCGGCGCGTGTGACAGCGGGAGACCAACAATGAACAATCTTCCAGTGCCGCACAGCAAGTGCTGGGAGCTGGTAACCAGGGTAAATATCGGGTAACTAAGCACCACGTTCTGCTTAGTTACCAGCTGTTTAACCTGAATACCAGCGTTCTCGCTGGTCCTGATCGCTGGTGAGTCTGTCTGTTTGACAGCTCACCAGTGATCAGATAAAGATGTCCCAGGGATCCACATTGTTGGTGGGATTGCTGGGACATCGTAGCATGTAATAGGGCTTTTACTCCCAGCTTGGCACTGGAGAGATAGATAAACCCAAAAATGTAACATTTAAAAAAAGTTGCATTTCATGAATCTTTCTAAAAACATCTGGATAAGTAAAGTTGTCGAGGATAAATAAAAAAAAAGACTTAAAAAGAAAAACAATTAAAAAAATGGTGCAAAACATATAGAGAATAGGACGCAAATACTAAATACTAAATTACCCTAGAAAACGTGAGAAACAATATTGTGAATCGAGGTCTCGAACTCTGTTATCTGCAACAGGCATGTTGTGTAAAGGCTATGGACACCTTTGACAAGGGAAACATTATTCTACATACAGTTCTAGCAAAGGTTAACTTGATTTCCAACGAACCATCTTGATAACTTGTCATAGTGGAATTTCTCACTTAAAGAGGAACAATCACCACATTTTTCATGTGGAAGTGGACACACAAGGTAATATTGACTGTAAAGCAAAATAAAACCTTTTGTCTTAATTCTGATTTTCTGTTGCAGAGATCAGCAGTCAAAGTATTTGGCACCTAATGTGTTCATTTCATAAGTCCAGTTGGATATTATCAGACAGTTTTCACTGGGGGTGTGTACTTCTTCTTTCTGTATGATGCTGACCAATCATAAATAGGCAGTACACAGCAGAAAATTAACTTGTCTCCACAATAGATTAAAGTATCACTCAAGCTTTTTTAAAAATGTTTATTACTGGAGCAGTGCTTCTGAGTTCCCTGCTCCCTGTCTTATACTCACCTCACTCCTTCTGCACCTTCTATCCATGCTGCTCCCTTTGGTCTTCTGCAGTTTGTGATCTGACAGCAGCTGCAGTGTTTCAGGAAGCGAGACGAAGTCACTCTTCAATGCAAGTCTATAAGGGCCTTGTGATCATAAGATGATGCCACGAGCCTGGAGTCGCATTGGTAAAAGGTTGCCAGAGGGTGAGTATGCTCCCCTTAAGCACTGAAAAAACAAGCACTGTAGTGGAGTGGTCCTTTACAATGTCTCAGTGTGTGAGATGTAAGGGTGCTTTCACATTACGATTTCTTCATTTCCGATGCTGTCCGATAAAAATCGGACAGCATCGGACCGATTTTCGGACCCCATGCAGCCCTATGGGCATCGGACCGAATCGGATGTGCACTAAATGCCAGCCGATTTGGTCCGATCCGATTCTGCCCGATTTTTCCCGATGTTTTTCTGGTGAAAAAAATCGTTGCCTGCAACGATTTTTGCACCGAAAATAAAATCTGACAGACTCGGATCGGACCAAATCGGATGGCATTTAGTGCACATCCGATCTGACCCGATCCCTATAACATGGGGCCCTATGGAGAAGGGTCCGAGGAAACATCTGATGTCTCTTCGGACCCTATTTTACTGTACTGAGCATGCTATTTGGCACCCGATTCCAAGCATCAGAAGGGAGCCGATGCTGTCCGATTTATATCGGACAGCATCGGCTCCCTAAAAATCCGTAGTGTGAAAGCACCCTAAGAATACATCTCTGGTCTCCTGGTCTTATCCAACAATGTTCACAAATATTAGATTTAGGGTCCTACTAGAGACAGTCGCCATGTCGTGGTTGTTAGGCACCTATGAATTGGCTAATTTGTGAGCTACAAACCTTCATATTATAACAATTTTCTGTCTAGCAATAATGCAGTTATAATTTCATATATTTAGGCTGTGTGCTCATGATAAGGATAAGCAGCGCTTTGGACACAGCATCTTGCTGCTGTGTCCAAAACATCGCATTGTAAAGTAGAAGCATAGTGGATTGGATTTCAAGAAATCCCATTCCCACTATGCTTCTCACGATTGTAGCATTCTTTTAGCTGCAGTGCGGGTTGCCGGCATTCCGCACCTCTGCAGCATGTTAATTACATGCTGCCGAGTCGAGAGTGGTCACCATTGGGTGTTCGCAGGGAGAAGCTGCCCTACACCCACTACAGGTGGTGAGTACAGGGCGGCTGCGGTCTGCCTGCACTCACCAGTGGGTTCCCTCAGGTCTGGAGGCACTCCATTCAACACACTGCACCTCCAGACCATAAGCACATACCCTAAGTGCAGACATCTCGGCACTTACTAGAGATGATTAGACCAATCTACAGTGGATCGAGTTTGTGTTAAATTTGATGAAATTCAATCTTTCATGCAAAATTTGAACATTTTGAGATTCGATCCTTGGTTTTAAAAAAAAGACTCTGCATCATTGCTCACACTGCTGAAGCATCAGTGTGTGGACTAATGTAATTTTGCCTTATGCCGTGGTGGTCAGTACCTGGGACATTATAGATCAGCGGTTCCCAGTGGAGTAGGCTTATTAGGCTGGAAACACACTCTCCTAGTAACATCCGAGTTTGACAGACGAGACTCGGAAGAGGCCGGAGCATTGACTCTGAACGGCTTCTCCTTCTCTGGATGGGACTGTCAGCTGATTGTGGTTTTGTGCAGCTCCACACTCCCCGTTCAAACAGGGAGAGGCCGTTCAGGGTCACTGCTCCAGCCTCTTCCGAGTCTCATCTGTCAAACTCGGATGTAACTAGGAAACTGTGTCCGAGACCTTACGGGAAAATCTTTAGAGTCACTGAGGTAGTCTGTTTTCTACAGAGTGTAAGATCTTATGGTCAGTGGGTCCTCACTCTCTAGTGAGATTCATTCAAATTTATTCTCCACAAAACAATTTTTTTGGGAAATTATGGTGAAGTTGGTGACTTTGAATGTGAAAAGATCAGCCCATCTCTAGCACTTACAGACGCTGCTGCATTTGTCTGTGTCTATATTATGCAATCATTGCAGCTTGCATCTTTTCACACTTTCTTTATTCTGTTAGGTGGAGCTGGTCAGATGTTTTTTTTCCCAGTATAATATGTTATTTTTGTTTTGTGAAACTATCAGCACAGCTTCATTCCCAGGCTTCATTCCTTTGTGCTATTAAACACTGATGCAGCGGCTGTGATTTCTTCCTCTCCGCTTCTGTAGAGTCTGCTGTATGTTCTCCTCTCTATATTCAGATACTAATTATTATACAGGCTTATGAGCCTGATGAAGACACCTGAGTTGTCTCGAAAGCTGCTATTTATCACTATCTTTTCAGTTACTTATTAAAAGGTATCAATCACTAAGGACTCTCAGATTTTAATATTTTTATATCTACTGGCTTAGGCTGGGGTCACACATACAAATCCGTTTTTGGAAGTGATTTCCATGACCAATCCGTTTTTTTTGGGGTGCTTTTTGAGCCTCCTACACCCCTGAATGTTTTTGGACTTAGTCATTTTTTGACCAAAATTCTCAAAAAAACGGATCCGTTTTTCCATAGGGCCCATGTTAAAAAAAAAAAAAAAAATTTTTTTTTTTGAAAAACAGACCCCAAAAACGTTGCTAGCAACGTTTGTGGCTCAAAAACCGACATAGCAATGTTTTTAAGTGCAGAAAAAAACGGACAGGGCGTTTATTACATCCAATCCGTTTTTCTATCAGTTTTTGGACTTAGAAAAAAAAATGGCAAAAATGAAGCTAAAAACAGAACAAGGGCTTATGTGTGACCCTAGCCTAACACAGTTTAAACATTTATTTTGATTAATTGAGATCCACTTTTCTAATTTCGTCTTGTTCTATGATGTTTTTTCTACCCCATTCTTCTAAGTGGCGCCCTTCATTCATGAATTTGGTGCAAAATCAAAAAATGTTCTTTGTGTTTGTCGACTACGTAGCACCAAATTTACAAATCTTTTAAAAAGTCGTCTGATATGTGCCAAATTGAAAGCTCCTCCAGAAACATGACCACAGACAGTGATTAGAGAGGAATATGCCAATAAACTAGATGTTTGGTAAAAATAACATTTTACGAATCTGTGTAAAACATCTGGAAAGCAAATCTGATAAGAAAAAGTCAACTTAAAAAGTGGCACAAGACATAAAGGACTCGATTTATCCAAGCTTTTACTCCAGTTTTTTGGCATAAAAAACTTTGAAAAGTCAAATAAAATTGGCACAGCTAGAGGCTGCTGTAAAATGGTGCAACTCTTGGCATTTCCATTTCATTTTTGCCCAGTGGTGTCAAATTCATGATGAGTGGCCGTGTTCACTATGTCAGAAATCTTAATCCAGCAGGAACTGGGGTAAGAGTTGTGACAAGGCACATACAGAGATTCACACCACTCATCCAGCGCTCCTGATTCATGAAAAGACACACATCTCTTCATGAATCAGGAGTGTCAGACTCCAACCGGTCTATTCATCAAGACTAGCATGAACAACACTGATATATCGGATCTAGAGAGTAAGGCGAAAAAGAAGCACCGAAACAGGTCATTAACCCCTTAAGGACCGAGTCACTTTGCAGCCTAATGACCGGACCATTTTTTGTAATTCTGACCACTCTCCCTTTATGAGGTAATATCTCTGGAACGCTTCATTGGATCCTAGCGATTCTGAGATTGTTTTTTCGTGACATATTGGGCTTCATGTTAGTATTAAATTTAGGTCGATAATTTTTGTGTTTATTTGTGAAAAAATAAAAAAATTTGGCAAAAATTTTGAAAATTTAGCAATTTTAAAATTTTTAATTTTTATTCTGCTAAACCAGAGAGTTATGTGCCACAAAATAGTTAATAAATAACATGTCCCACATGTCTACTTCACATCAGCAAAATTTTGGAAGAAAAAAAAAAATTTGGTAGGACGTTATAAGGGTTCAAAGTTCATCAGCAATTATTCATTTTTCCAGCAAAATTTACAAAACCAATTTTTTAGTTACCACATCACATTTGAAGTCTCTTTGAGGGGTGTACATGACAGAAAACACCCAAAAGTGACACCATTCCAAAAACTGCACCCCTCAAGCTACTCAAAACTATATTGAAGAAGATTATTAACCCTTCAGGTGCTTCACAGGAACTAAAATAAAGTTGAAGGAAAAAATGGACATTTTAATTTTTGTAACAAAAATGTTTTTTAGCCTCAATTTTTTCATTTTCACATGGTCAACAGGATAAAATGCATCCTAAAATTTGTTGGGCAATTTCTCCTGAGTACACCGATACCTCATATGTGGTCATAAACCACTGTTTGGGCGTACGGCAGGGCTCAGAAGGGAGGGAGCGCAATTTGAATTTTAGAGCCAATTTTCCGTTCAAGAAGTGAAATGGCGCTCCTTCACTTCTGACCCCTGCCGTGCGCCCAAACAGTGGTTTATGACCACATATAAGGTATCGGTGTACTCAGGAGAAATTGCCCAACAAATTTTGGGATGTATTTTATCCCTTTGCCCATGTGAAACTGAAAAAATGTAGGCAAAAAGAATTTTTTTGTGAAAAAAAAGTGTTTTTTTAATTTTTATGAATGAATTTGTGAAGCATCTGAGGGTTCAAAGTGCTCACTATGCATCTAGATACCTTTCTTAGGGGGTGTAGTTTCCAAAATGGGGTCATTTGTGGGGGAGCTCCAATGTGGAGACACACGGGGACCCTCCATACGCGACATGGTGTCCGCTAACAATTTGAATGGAAAATGAGCTCAAATTGTTAGCGGACACCATGTCGCGTTTGGAGGGTCCCTGTGTATCTCCACATTGGAGCTCCCCCACAAGTGACCCCATTTTGGAAACTAGACCCCTGAAGGAACGTATCTAGATGCATAGTGAGCACTTTGAACCCCCATATGCTTCAGAAATTCATCCGTAAAAATTAAAAAGCACTTTTTTTTCCACTAAAAAATTATTTTTTCATTATTACGGATCAATTTGTGAAACATCTGGGGGTTCAAAGTTCTCACTATGTACCTAGATATGTTCCTTTGGGGGTCTAGTTTCCAAAATAGGGTCACTTGTGGGGGAGCTCCAATGTGGAGACACACAGGGACCCTCCAAACACGACATGGTGTCCGCTTTCAATTTGAGCTCATTTTCCATTCAAATTGTTAGCGGACACCATGTCGCGTTTGGAGGGTCCCCGTGTGTCTCCACATTGGAGCTCCCCCACAAGTGACCCCATTTTGGAAACTACACCCCCAAAGGAACATATCTAGATGCATAGTGAGCACTTTCTACCCCCAGGTGCTTCACAAATTGATCTGTAAAAATGAAAAAAGAAAATTTGTGTGGAAAAAATAAGTGCTTTTTCATTTTTATTGATGAATTTGTGAAGCACCTGGGGGTTGAAAGTGCTCACTATGCATCTAGATATGTTCCTTAGGGGGTCTAGTTTCCGAAATGGGGTCACTTGTGGGGGAGCTCTAATGTGGAGACACACCGGGGCCCTCCAAACGCGACATGGTGTCCGCTAACAATTTGAATGGAAAATGAGCTCAAATTGTTAGCTGACACCATGTCGCGTTTGGAGGCTCCCTACGGGTGTCCACATTGGAGCTCCCCCACAAGTGACCCCATTTCGGAAACTAGACCCCTAAGGAACATATCTAGATGCATAGTGAGCACTTTGAACCCCCAGATGCTTCACAAATTGATCCATAATAATGAAAAAAGAGAAATTTGTGTGGAAAAAAAAGTGCTTTTTCATTTTTACGGATGAATTTCTGAAGCATATGGGGTTCAAAGTGCTCACTATGCATCTAAATACGTTCCTTAGGGGGTCTAGTTTCCAAAATGGGGTCACTTGTGGGGGAGCTCCAAAGTGGAGACACACCGGGACCCTCCAAACGCGACATGGTGTCCGCTAACAATTTGAATGGAAAATGAGCTCAATTTGTTAGCGGACACCATGTCGCGTTTGGAGGGTCCCCGTGTGTCTCCACATTGGAGCTCCCCCACAAGTGACCCCATTTTGGAAACTAGACCCCCAAAGGAACGTATCTTTATGCATAGTGAGCACTTTGAACCCCCAGGTGCTTCAGAAATTCATCCGTAAAAATGAAAAAGCACTTTTTTTCCACAAATAATTTCTTTTTTCATTATTACGGATCAATTTGTGAAGCATCTGGGGGTTCAAAGTGCTCTCCATGCATCTAGATATAGTCCTTTGGGGTCTAGTTTCCAAAATCGGGTCACTTGTGGGGGAGCTCCAATGTGGAGACACACAGGGGCTCTCCATACGCAACATGGTGTCCACTAACAATTGGAATTGTTAGCGGACACCTTGTAGGATATGAAGAGCCCCTATGTGCCTAAACATTGGAGCTCCCCCACAATTGACCCCATTTTGGAAACTAGACCACCCAAGGAACGTATCTAGATGCATGGAGAGCACTTTGAACCCCCAGGTGCTTCACAAATTGATCCGTAAAAATGAAAAAAGAAACTTTTTGTGGAAAAAAACGTGCTTTTTTCATTTTTATGGATGAATTTGTGAAGCATCTGGGAGTTCAAAGTGCTCACTATGCATCTAGATACGTTCCTTCGGGGGTCTAGTTTCCAAAATGGGGTCACTTGTGGGGGAGCTCCAATGTTCAGGCACACAGGGAGGGGCTCTCCATACCCGACATGGTTTCCGCTCACAATTGGAGCTAATTTTCTATTGAAATTGTTAGCGGACACCATGTCGCATATGGAGAACCCGTGTGCCACCAGCACAAGGGCAACTGGTAGAGTTGGGGTACAGCACCAGAAAATGCCGCCTCTAATGAATGCGCTATTTTCTTGGGTGGCTGTGGGTTGAAATTTGCAGCATGGGGGACCCACAACATTTGAGTCTCTCCACGCTGAGGATTCCAGTCAGCCAGCTACCAAGTTGTACATGGCTGGCTACAAATACAGCGAAGGCTTTTTTTTATTTCTAGAACTAATTCTAGAAGAAAAAAAAATGACGTAGGGCTCCGCCATATTTTTGGTCCAGCCAGGTACAACTTGGCAGCTACAGACTGCCAGCAACCCCCAGCTGCCTCGTTGTACCTGGCTGCAACCAAAAATACAGCGAAGCCCATTTTTTTTTATTTCTAGAACTAATTTTAGAAAAAAAAAAGACGTAGGGCTCCGCCATATTTTTGGCCCAGCCAGGTACAACTAGGCAGCTGGGGGCTGGAATCCTCAGCATGGAAAGGCCCAAGCGGTCTGGGTCCCCCATGCTGCGAATTGCAGCCCGCAGCCGCCCCAGAAAATGGCGCATTCATTGAAGCGCCATTTTCTGGCGCTGTACCCATGCTCTTCCAGTTGCCCTGGTGCCGGTGGCAAACTGGGTAATAAAGGGGTTAATGCCAGCTTTTTATTGGCAGCTGGCACTAAGCCCGAGATTCATAATATTGGGCCAATGTTAGACCCGCCATTAGGAATCTCTGATAAGTAGTCAATAAATACACACAGAGAAAAATATTTTTATTTTGAAAAAAAACACAAACAAAATTTAGACTCCATCTTTATTGTAAAAAGATCCGACGTAGTCCACAACGAAGGTCCCACGACGCTCGATCGTCTCCGACGTAGTCCACAACGAAGGTCCCATGATCGCCATGCAGGAGGATCGGACTGCAAAGTAGCGATCTGACAGCCCGGGTGCAGTGATCCACATAGTGGATCACTGCACCCGGGCTGTCAGATCGCTATCTGCAGCTTAATCTGCATGCAGACGGATCGGACTGCAGAGCAGCGATCTGGCAGCTCAGGTGCAGCGCTGGGGCTGCGAGATTGCTTTCTGCAGCTTGATCCCTATGCAGGAGGATCGGACTGCAGAGCAGCGATCTGGTAGCCCGGGTGCAGCGCCGGAGCTGCGTGATCGCTTTCTGCAGATCGATCCTCATGCAGGAGGATCGGACTGCAGAGCAGCAATCTGGCAGCCCGGGTGCCGTGCCGGGGCTGCAAGATTGCTTTCTGCAGCCCGATCCCCATGCAAGGGGAATCACCTGCATGGAGAGCAAGCTGCAGAAAGTGATCTGACAGCTTGGGCGCAGTGGTCTGAAAGCCCGGATCACTGTGCAGTGGATCACTGCACAGTTTGGACCACTGCGCACAAACTGTCAGATTGCTTTCTGCAGCTCAATCACCATGCAAGGGGATTCCCCTGCATGAAGAGCAAGCTGCAGAAAACAATCTGACAGCTTGGTTTCAGTGATCCACTGGATCACTGCGCCCGAGCTGTCAGATTGTTTTCTGCAGCTCAATCCCCATGCAAGGGGAATCCCCTGCATGGATAGCAAGCTGCAGAAAACAATCTGACAGCTTGGTTTCAGTGATCCAGTGGATCACTGCACAGTTTGAATCACTGCGCCCGAGTTGTCAAGATTGCTTTCTGCAGCTCAATCGGATTCCCCTGCATGGAGAGCAAGCTGCAGAAAACAATCTGACAGCTTGGTTTCAGTGATCCACTGGATCACTGCACCCGAGCTGCCAGATTGCTTTTTGCAGCTCAATCCCCATGCAGGGGAATCCCCCTGCATGTGGATCAAGATGTAGAAAGCAATCTGACAAATTGGGCACAGTGATCTACTGGATCACTGCACCTGGGCTGTCAGATCTCTTTCTGCAGTTTGATCCCCATGCAGGGGGATGGGGGATCAGGGATCCCCCCGCATGGGGATGGGAGATCAGGGATCCCCCTGCAGGGGGATGGGGATCAGGGATCCCCCTGCAGGGGGGTGGGGGATCAGGGATCCCCCTGCAGGGGTATCAGGGATCCCCATGCAGGGGATGGGGATCAGGGATCCCCATGCAGGGGGATGGGGGATCTGGGATCCCCCTGCAGGGGGATGGGGGATCTGGGATCCCCCTGCAGGGGGATGGGGGATCAGGGATCCCCCTGCAGGCAGCGGTGGCAGGAGGAGGTCGGCGGCGGCAGGAGGAGGCAGTGGCAGCAGGAGGAGGCGGCGGCGGCTGGAGGAGGCAGCAGCGGCGGCAGGAGGAGGTCGGCGGCGGCAGGAGGAGGCAGTGGCGGCAGGAGGAGGTCGGCGGCGGCGACTGGAGGAGGCAGCAGCGGCGGCAGGAGGCAGCAGCGGCGGCAGGAGGAGGTGAGCGGAGGAAGCGGCGGGAAGAGGTGTTCACCGGGTTGGTGATCACCTCCTCCCGCCGGTCACCAGCGGTGGCGGGGGGGCCCAGAATCAGTAGGGGACAGGGGGGACAGCGGAGGACCCGGGACAAGGCGGGAGCAAGAGGGATGACCGCGTGGAGGGGAACGGGGGCGGACATAGCAGGGGGGATTAGCGTGGGGGGACACAGTGACAGCAGGGGACAGGGGGATGAGTGGGGGGGCCGGACACAGCGGGGGAGAAGAGGGATGAGTGGGGGGGCCGGACACAGCGGGGAGAAGAGGGATGAGTGGGGGGGCCGGACACAGCGGGGGAGAAGAGGGATGAGTGCGGGGGGGGGGGGCCGGACACAGCAGGGGACAGGGGGGATGAGCGGGGGGTGCCAGACACAGTGGGGGGGTCATGGGGAATGAGTGGGGGGGGTGATGCAGGAGAGCGGGCACATCAGTGGGCACAAGCAGGGGACGATTGTAGGAGCCGGGCACAGCTGACAGCCAGGCTCCTGCAAAGATCATGCATTTCCCTGCGTGATCTTGATGTGATCGGTCGGTCAGATTGACTGACCGATCACATCGCTCTGAGTGTGGGGACCTCTAACAGGGGTCCCCACACCTCTTCCCCTAATCCTTGGCTGTCACTGACAGCTTTTAGAATTGAACTGTCACTGTTCGTTTAGAAGCAGTGACAGTTCAAAGCCATGACGAGTATACTCGTCATGATGCGGGAACTGACATCTTTTCATACTCGTCATTGGTCGTAAAGAGGTTAAACTCAAAAAAAAACTCACCAAATATCAGCCAGGTCAAATATCCATTGCACCCAGCATCAAGCTGCCAGCTCCAGTGGGAGGTAACACAGATGTCTGAATACCGGTGCGCAGTCCCCTGCAACCCCAGCAATGGGGGGAGGTTGTGGCACCTGGATCCAGCCATGTTAACAAGGAGAAGACTGGTGGTATCAATAGACATCAGGTCACCAAAAGAGCGTCAGTCACATATGTGAAGCACAGTGTCAGAGCCAAGCTTGTTGGTCACACCCATGCTATAAGGCCAGGTGTTACCTCCCAGTGGAGCTGGCAGCCTGCTGCTGGGTGCAATGGATATTTGACCTGGCTGATTTTTGGTGAGTTTTTAGAGAGTAAGGCTGTGGTCACAGTTGCCATGCGTTTTTTTTAAGTGATTTAACAAAACTCATGCTTTTTTTCATGTCAGCATGAGTTTTGTAAGGTGTGTGATGGCTCCCTGCGTTTTTGGCTGCGTTTTTGAATCTGCACCTAAAAATAGTGCTTGTAGTATTTTTTTGAGCATTTTGAAAAACGCATGCGTTTTTGTAGAAAACGCATGCGTTTTTATAACATGGGTTCCTATGGAAAACGCATGCAAAAACGCATGTACAGTTAGTACCTTTCCGGAAACGCATGCGTTTTTTTTAACATGGGCTCCTATGGGAAACGCATGCATTTTTGAATGGTACTAACTGTACATGCGTTTTTGCATGTGTTTTCCATAGGAACCCATGTTATAAAAACGCATGCGTTTTCTACAAAAACGCATGCGTTTTTGGATATGCTCCAAAAACGCATGGGACAGTCACACATGCTTTTTGGCTATTAAGGCATGCGTTTTTTAACATGGGGGCCTATGGGTGCGTTTTTTACATGCGTTTTTGAAAACGCAGGTCTCCAAAAATGCATGTGAAAAATGGTACTGTGACCACAGCCTAAGGCGCAAAACTACAGTCAATAATACTTAACAGATGACTATAAAAGTAAAGAAACAATAATCATGAATCAGGACCTAAGACCAACTATATAGCCCCATTCTCACACTCTTTTAACTATAAGGCTGGGGTCACAGTAGCATTTTTCACATGCATTTTTGGAGACCTGCGTTTTCAAAAACGCAAGTAAAAAACGCACCCATAGGCCCCCATGTTAAAAAACGCATGCCCTAATAGTCAAAAAGCATGTGTGACAGTCCCATGCGTTTTTGGAGCTTTTCCAAAAACGCATGCGTTTTTTAATATGGGGCCATATGGGAAACGCATGCAAAAATGCATGTACAATTAGTGCCATTCAAAAACGCATGCGTTTCCCATAGGAGCCCATGTTAAAAAAATGCATGCGTTTCAGAAAACGCATGCGTTTTTTTAACATGGGCTTCTATGGGAAACGCATGCGTTTTTGAATGGCACTAAAAGTTACTAATGTACCATGCGTTTTTGCATGCGTTTTCCATAGAGGCCCATGTTACAAAAACGCATGCGTTTTTCAAAACGCACAAAAAAATACTCCAAGCACTATATTTAGGTGCAGATTCAAAAACGCAGCCAAAAACGCAGGGAGCCATCACACACCTTACAAAAGTCATGCTGACATGAAAAAACGCATGAGTTTTGTTAAATCACTAAAAAAAACGCATGGCAACTGTGACCACAGCCTAACTCTTGCATGCAATGTTAATTCTGCTTCCAGACTTTTGTCTTCAGTAATGGCATCTCCAGCTTTACTTTCTCCTTTTTCCAGCTGTTCAGGTCCACATTGCGACCACAGCAAGCAATGTTCACCAGTCTGTCATCCCCAACTATCCAGATCCTCAATGATCACTACAAACAGCATTCTGACCGGATGTTTCTAGTGCTTCTAGGTGCAATCACTACAGCATTGGTGCTGGTCTTTTTGGGCTTCACCTGCACTCTGGCTGGTTGTTCATAGTTCTTTGTCCTCTACTGTCCTGTTCTCTCTATGGCTAGGATCAGATTAGTGCCATGCATGCACTAAAAGCCAGCATTTCTTTCATGTGCAAATGTAAACGCCCTCATAGACTCCCATGTTAAAAATGCATTGCAAAAGTGCAATGCGTTTGACGCTAGGCATTTTTGCAAAAGCACCAAAAAACGCAGTCTGCAGCGTTTTTTGGTGCTTTTTCAAAAACGCAAGCTTTTTTTAACATGGGAGTCTATGAGTTAATGCAAGCGCTAAAAATGGAAAAAATGCCATAAAAATGGCAAGGGGAAAAACAGGATCCTTTAATGCATCCTTCCAACGGAAGCATGGTCTCAAATGTGACCCTAGCCTATGGCTCTGCACTAAAATAATCCTTGGCCACATAAGCATGTCCGACATGACGCTCAATCTGTTATGGCCGCTTTACACGTCCCGATATCGTTGTCCAACAACGATAAAAAGTCACGTGGTTCGTGCGTTGGCCCCGATATCGTTCGTGCGTTGTGTGGTGTAAATGTGCAATTACATGCAAGAACGATGTCAAAACGATATCGGGGAAGAATTGTGCAGGCTCTCCAACTGGCCAATATTGGATGGACGATGTAGCCGGATCGTGCTGTGTGACAGCCCAACAACGATTTGGAGTACAACTTCCCCTATTCACTCCCATGTTAAATGGTCGTTCCCTGGTTCGCTCGTAGAAGGGGGCGTATACATCGCAGTTGCGTTGCCTGCCGATATCTCCCTGTGTGACAGCTCCTATGCGATCTTGGATTGCTGCCAAAAATGTGCGCGCTCCCGTGCCATTGTATACAATATCGGGACGATATCAGGACGTGTAAAGCGGCCATTAGGAGTCTTCCCTGGAATATGGTCAGATGATGGAACAGCCTTTATCAAGCCAAATAGACCCAGACCAAACACAGACCACACCAAAATGAAAATGACTGAAACATTTAAGGGCACTCTGTACAAGGTTCATTTGTTTAGGGATAAAATGCTTATGCATAACTTGCTGTAGCCACTAAGCAGTACAATCTACAAGCTACATTTTTTTTTATAAAACCCTTTCATATTTACTATTTTTCTGTTGTTTTCTGTTTAAATGTTTTTTTTTCACTGCAGTTAGGGGACTTGCACCTGCTAGTCTCCTATAAAGCGCAGCCACAGGCAGGGCTTCATAGAAGTAAAACCATGGCACATATTAGGGCCCTCAAAAGGTCCCTTGTGTCCCTTGAGATCCTTTTGCACTCAACCATCATGTGGCATGGGGAGCCCGCAGAGCTACTTGGCAATAATGCCATTGTCACGCTTAATAGGGGCTTTTAATTAGTTAATCTTTTACTATTGGAGTTTGCTCCATACAGTGCTTGTCCACCATTCACCAAGGGAGTTAATGAGTTGTAGTACATTTTGTTTGGTTATGGACTGTCCGGAGTTCTGATTCTTTTTGTGAAGATCCATCTGAAAATACAGGGAAAAGTAAGCAATTATCTCTCTGGAGTGAAGAAAAGTGTCTCTTTAAAGGGAATCAACCACCAGGATTTAATGCTATGCAGCAGGTGATTGAGCTGTGCAGAATGACATCACTATTTGGGTTTTTTTATTACTCCCCTGGGGGCATGTCTTTCTGTTGTAAGCCGAACCCCCCTGCTTCTCATCCAGCCTTTCACTTTACTTTGATGAGAGAGCGGGAAAAGGGTTCGGCTTACAGCCAAAAGACAAGCCCACAGGGGAGTAATAAAAAACTAACAAATAGCTATGTCGTGCTGCACACATCAGTCACCTGCTACAGAGCACTAAATCCTGGTGGTTGGTTCCCTTTAAAGCGAACCTATCACCCCCTCCAGTCATCTAAAGATAACATAGCCACCTTCTGCAGCACTAAGGCTGCAGTCTCAGAAGGTGTCTATAGCATTTATGCACCCTTGATTCACTGAAATAAAGACTTTTAGAAGATCTGTTCCAAACCTGACCCAAGACCGGGAGGCTGGTTTTCAAGCGTCTATCTCCCTCCTCTGTGGTGTCAGTCATCCCTCTCTGCTCTCTGTTCACCTCCTCCAGGGCCACCTCCCTGCATTACAGAGCTTTGTCAGCTCTGCTACAACATAGAGCTGCTGTTATAGGAGACCCCACAGTAGTAAATCTAGCAGGAGGATCGTGAGCAGAACAGCAGACAAAGCACTGCCTGCTACATAGCAGCCCTTGAGCTGAGCAGTTTTCACTTTCAGTTTCTTGTACCCAGCAGCATTGCTCCGTCCTCAGCCCCTGATCTAAAGCACAAATTCAACTCTGCTGCACTGCTGACAGCTCAGCTCAAGGCTGCTATGTAGCAGGCAGTGCTTTGTCTGCTCACGATCCTCCTGCTAGATTTACTACTGTGGGGTCTCCTATAACAGCAGCTCTATGTTGTAGCAGAGCTGACAAAGCTCTGTAATGCAGGGAGGTGGCCCTGGAGGAGGTGAGCAGAGAGGGATGACTGACACCACAGAGGGAGATAGACGCTTGAAAACCCGCCTCCCGGTCTTGGGTCTGGTTTGAAACAGATTTTATATAAGTCTTTATTTCAGTGAATCAAGGGAGCATAAATGCTATAGACACCTTGTCAGAATGCAGCCTTAGTGCTGCAGAAGGTGGCTATGTTATCTTTAGATGCCTGGAGGGGGTGACAGGTTCGCTTTAATGCTATCTCTAGGTAACTACCCTGTAAATCAAAGATGCCTTCATAATCCCAGGTAGTTTTGAGGGGCACTTCAATGATAGAACAGAATATTTTCTTCTGGAGGAGAGGTATTCTGCAAAAAATAATGTAAGCTGTTTACATTAAGTCTAAGGGCCCTTTCACATCAGCGTTTTTTTAAATTTGCGGCAGATGCGGTGAAAAAACCGCATCTGCCGCAACTGCCGCATAACGGTTCCACTTGCGGCACGGTTGCGGTTTTTTCCATAGGAAGTATAGGGGGACTTGCGGCAGATGCGGCAAGTGCGGTATTGCACTTGCGGCAGGTGCGGCAGAGAAAAAAACCGCAGTAAGCCGCGGTTTTTTTCTCTGCCGCACCTGCCGCAAGTGCAATACCGCACTTGCCGCATCTGCCGCAAGTCCCCCTATACTTCCTATGGAAAAAACCGCAACCGTGCCGCAAGTGGAACCGTTATGCGGCAGTTGCGGCAGATGCGGTTTTTTCACCGCATCTGCCGCAAATTTAAAAAAACGCTGATGTGAAAGGGCCCTTACAATGTCCTATGTTAATGCTATCTATTATTTGTATAACTCATGGAATACATTAGTTTATTCTCTTTATTGCTAAACTTTATAACTGTGGATGCTCATACCCCTGCTCACTCTCACATGATGAGCATATTCATAAGTCACAGATTTATTTAATAAATCTCTGCTGTCCTAATTATGTAAATTGGAACTTGCCACCAAAAACAAACCCAATTAAGACTATTGACATAGATTTTCAGCTTCAGAAATGTATGCTACAAATTCACCATATAAAAGTATATCCTTTGCTCTATAAAGACAGAATATTAATCTAAGGCTGTGGTAACACATGCCAATCCGTTTTTCATAGTGCTCCATTTATCAAATCCGTTTTTTTTTTGAGTGCCTTTTGAGCCTTCTGTGCTGCTCTGCATTTTTTGGACTTAGCCATTTTTTGGCAAAAAAAATGCTAGTAAAAACGGATCCATTAACGGATGGTGCCTATATGTGCCATTTGTTAACGGATCCGTTTCCCATAGGGCCCCATGTTACAAAAAAAACGGTCTGATTTTTTTTCAGCATCCAAAAACGTTGCTTGCAACGTTTTTTGGACCCTGGGAAGAGGTCTTCAAAAACGGAATGACCCATAAAGTGCCCTATCCATTAACGGACCGGTTTTTGGACGTAGAAAAAACAAAGGGAAAAAATTTCCCAAAAACGGATAACAAATGCATTTTTTTTAAAGTGGGGAACTAATGGAGGAATAGTTAATTGTAGGATCAAACTTCAGCTTGTTGTCTGCTGTGATAGAGATGCAAAAGTTTTATTTGGAACTGTGCAACAAAAGCGGTAAGGAATCTTATTAAAAAGTTTTTCTGAAGCAGTGAACTATCCGATGAAGGCTAACGATAAGGAGGAGTGGATCGTTTTGCACAACCCCATTCCATGGTGCCAGGCAGGGCTCCTGGCTGTGGACAGCAGCTGTGTGAGTTTTCTTAGCCTCCAGCATCCAACCTTAACTTATGATTAGCCAGGCAGGTGAGATATCACCTATTCACCACACAGGTAACACCAGGCCAGCGTGTAAGGATGTGACTCATACAGTAGAAATGGAAAGTGGAACTTGAGTGAATGAATGCAGCCATCTAGTGACCAGAAACAAAAAATATGGGAACTAAAAACACCTTAGGAACTACAGAAGGGGAATTGGTTACCAACAAGGAAGAGACAACACTTATACACAGGAGAAATCAAATGGATTTATACACTTATGATCTGCGCTACCGTTTGATAAACAAGACAATAGGATTATATGATTCAAGATTGGTGGCTTTATTCAACGCGTTTCGGAGCATCAATCTCACTCCTTCCTCAGGAAACCAACCAAATAGTTTGGTTGGTCACTTAAAATCTGGGGAGGGGGCAAGAGTTTTGTCCTGCACTCTGTGGTGTCTAAGACATTTCTATTATATGAATGTTCATTTTACTGCATACATGTAATGTGTGTATCTGCTGAGCAAGTGATCAAATGTTCTTATAATGACATAGAAATATCTCAGACTGCACACACTACACACATGCCTCATACACACAATGACATGTAGAGGTCAGAGCGGCAGCTAAGAGCTAGAGCACGCACCTCCTTCCCCTTCCTACTCCTTTATCTGTAATGAGTCGCACAGTAGATAGAACAGACAAGAGGGCAGAGCTGTGTAGTGATGCATGAATATTCATACCTTGGGGAGTGGGCAACAGAGAACTCACTGTGATTGACAAATGGAATTAATCAAGTCAAACAGTTGGACTTTTCTCAAATGGATTTCTGCTAAAAACAAGAGCCAAACAGTGAAGCGGTAAATAGTGCATAGAGAATGGGAAACAACCCTAATGATGTGCGCTTAGTTGAAGGGACATAACTTTAATCAGGTGAGCAGAAGGTCAGGAGGCCTATTTAAAGGAATGTACCATTGATAGCGCCAGATTTATTAATTTATAGGGTAGTGGCCAAGGTTTTTGGGACATAGTTAGGATCAGACAAGCACTATTAAGATCAACAAAGATTGTACATAATGTACTGCAATTTTTGTCAGTCACATGTCCCAGAAATCACTAAACAGAACTACTCATATGTTACTCTGTGTTGTATGCAATGAAAGTGCGGCACCACCTAGCCACATTTGCAGAGGTAGTAAGGGTGTATTTGTAGCACCCCAGAGTATGGGAACTCGGATGTCTGGGCCCTCAGCTTCGGTGCGGGATCTCACTGGTGGCCTGCCCAGACCCGTGGCCCCCGGGGGAGGGGGAAGGGACAACCGCCAAGTAAGGTGTTTTTTAGTATTTACAAAGGGAGTAGAGTCTTTATCTTGTGACGCCACCTGTAGTGCCTGACGACTAGACACCAGCGCCGCCACAGTCCTCCGGAGGGTGGTGGTACTGCGGCTAAGGTAGAGCAGCCCCCTACAGATAGAGCTAAACCTCCAAGGCAGTGATGATTGTGAGGAATGGAGCATGAGTTTGGCCAGGTGGTGGATTTACGGGATAGTCTCTGTGGGTAACGGGAACAGGGGGTGAAGAACGCACACACACGATGTTGAATCTCTCTTTACCTTTTACTGGTGGTATATCAGGTAAAAGTCCCAACACTCTCGGGTGACCAGAAAACACAGTTGAATCTCCACAGCAAGTGGGTGTAAGGCCTCCGTGTCCTCTTTTCCCTGTGTTGAAGCCCCTGCCCCGTGTAGAACATGGCTGGCCTACACTACTCTTTCTCTCCACCTGCGCTGTCAATGGGACACCTCTGATGACTACCGCTGTTTCCCTCTCCATGGTGTCTGGCTCCCTGAATGGTGATTAGCAGGTGACCGGGTGATTGAAGTCTCCGCGGTCTGCCAGGGTTCTCTGCTGGACGTGTAGCTCTCCTGCAGAACCGGACCTCGGTGTCGGGTGTGTTGCTTTGGTGAACCTATTCTGGCTCCTCGGTTCCCACTTTGCCTCCTCTTTCCTCTCCTTGCCTTCCATATCCACTCTTGAGCTTGGCAGGTCTGCTCAGAGACTGTTCAGGGTCACTGGTTCGGGCCAAACACGGCACCAATCACCAGGAAGTATTCGCAGTTCTCCTAGCGTCTGCACACTCTGACTAACTCCTCCCCAGAATCAGTATTTATAGGGGATCTTGCTTAAGGGCAGCAAGTGGAGCTCCCCCTACTGTGCAAGGGTGGAAGGTGTTGGTTGCACTGGTGTACCGGCTGTGGATTTTCACCTGTGTTCTAGGAAGGCCTGTGGGTACCTGTGGATGCAGGGCGGCACATATTCATATATGGATGTTACACTTTCCAACTATAGCAGAATTTAGCTTTCAGCAGAGCCATTTTGTGGGAAAATTAAATGTTTTACTTTTGGGTTTACAGAAATCAGTTTTATTATTCTTAGTACAGATGATTACAGGAGAGAACTGACAAACCAAAGAGGTCATACAGTACAAACTGTACAACTGTACTGTACAACATACCAACAAACCATTAACAAAGTGCTATTTGCTGTCTGATCATCTGCTGTCCAACAGCAGCATTGCTTCATTTTTTATTTTACAAAAGCTGGGCCAATAAAAAAAATAGCATATAAAGGTGGACATGAACATGAATCAGCACTGGCAGCAAGAAGGGAGTGGTGTATCAATATACAGTAGTGTAGTGCACCAAAGAGGAGAACGCAATAGAAAGAAGCCTTCTCCTAAGTTCCAAAATGTGCGAAACCTTCTCTCTGGATCCTGTGTATAACTTTTAATTCAAAGATTAGTGCTGGAAGACAAATGTTTGCTATGATTGTATCTGACTTTTACTTTGGACTTTTTGAGCTATCATTTTAGTAATTGAGGCATATAAAGTAGAAGGCATGATTCTTCTGTCCTATGATTATACTATTGTCTGTGATTGTAGATCGCCGTAGACTGGTTTTGGTGCACTGCCAACTGTGTTCAGAGCCCAATTTATGTTGGTTTAAGAAGTCTTTAGAAAAGCTATTTATCTTCCTTTTATTTCCCTCTGTTCTACCTATTTCCTTACATTTTATCTAGACATAATAGCGTCACCTATAGAGATATCTCAAAAGGTGGTGGAACATGTTTCATCTGGATCATGCCTTAGTAATATTCTTCTTTCTTAGGAGATTCTCAATGCCTTTAGCTCATACTGGGTTTATTTAAGCCTATAAATGCAGTGCTGGTAGTATTTCTAATATCTGTGAATTTAAAGCACGAGTGAATGTCTTAAAAATGACTGATGATTCATTCACATTGCGATAACTGGTCCATCAAGAGCGTATTTCACGCAGGCTGATTTTTCTACCTGGCTTTTCATTGGAAAATTGACAGTACCTACGACCTAGTATAAAACAATATAAAAGCTTAAACTGAGTATGAGTTCTTAAGATTGGCTTCAAGTCATGGAGTAGTTGATTAACTGAAGGTCATGGTTGGCGGAAAGATGAAGTCTATAAAGTCTAGGGCAATATTGTATAACATTAGTGTTATCTGTATGGTGGGAATATTCAGGGGAACTGCTGAACAATGATTTCAACTATCCATATAAGCATAATATGGGTGTACTTCGAAGGCGGCCGTCACACGCTACGATATCTTGAAAGATATCGCTTGAACGCGCCTGATTAAACATCGCGTGAACGATGTCTCTGCTTGTGACGGCAAGATACGACGAGCGAGAAGTGTTCAAATCGCAAGATCGAGATCTGAGCTCCGGACCTCACATCTTGCGATGAACGATTTTACAAACAGCTTCATCGTAGTGTATAACACCACGATGAACGATCTCCCAGCGGCAGAGCCTATGCTGGGAGATGGTAACTATGGTACACGTCAGGTTACTAAGCGATGCGCGGCGCCTAGTAACCCGATGTGTACCATAGTTACCAGCGATCTCGCTGGTCCACATCGCTGGTGAGTCTGTCTGTGTGACACCTCACCAGCGATGTGAGCGATATTGTAAGCGATCGCGCGTGCTGTGATCGCTTACAATATCGCTAGCGATATCATAGCGTGTGACGGCCGCCGAATATATATCTCTGATCCTCCTCATTTATAGTATAGACAATGCAGAGCTGTTTAATAATCACTTAACATGATTCCATACATGTTTCATGATAGTTGTCTCCTGCTCTATATGTGTATACTTTTATTGCTCCTAAAAAGCAATTGTCAGTTTTCAATCAAGTCAAACTGATAACTTAACTATCTAAATTATGAGTACACAATTTACACTAGGTAACTGACAGTTATAGTTCTTATGTCAATCACCTACCGAAGGGCACTGTTAGGCTGAAAATGGACCCAGGAGCCTCAATTGTATAAATGTCGCGCCAGTACATATGGATGCCCAGCAACACAGAGGTGACAACAGGGATGGAAGAGTAGGAAGGCCCTGGTGATAGGAGAGGGGACACCTCCAGGCACTCACCTGAGTCTATGCTCCATTCTCCCTAATGTCCCTATATTGGTCCTTCCCTCATCACATGCCTAAACCCTCACTTGCCCTGAACTCCCTCTGGCTTGTGAGAAGGTGCTTGCCAAGCACACTAGGCACAAAGCTGCAAATAATACAACACAAGGGAAAGGGAGATAGACAGAGGGTAATAGGCACAAGCAGAAAAGCATGCCAAACTCCTCAAATACAGCTAAACTCTAGAGCTAAAAAATCTTGACTTCTCAGCTTCTTTCAGAGACATACTCCTTCCAAAGTGGTCAGCATAGAAAGGGATTCTATAACCAGCATCAGATGGTAAGACACGTGACTTTTCATAGTGAGGGGGAGTGGTCACAAAAGTGCTACACAAGAGATTAAGGCTACAAAAAACAAAAAAGAGTCATTAACCTTTACAGAACTAAAAGAAAGCTAACACACTAATATACTATCAGTTTTAGACCTGTGGTCCAAAAGATGATAACCCTTCAGGTCCCAGACTCGCCAGAGGTTTCCCCAGGGTGAAACACACTTGTGGCAATAGCTCTTTTAAAGTGGATCTTTAGACAATATAGCACTAATTTAGTTTTGTTAATGTATAATAGTTGGACGTTCAGAGGATCACGTTGGCGAATCCAAACAATAGTGAAATAGGCTTTATTTGTTAGTGAGTACTATAACATACTTCAGGCATTTCCCATAATCACCACGTACTGTTAGATGAGAATTAAGGAATTCACATTTCAGTAAAGGTATCAGGTGTACAAAATAAGACATTAGTGTACTGTAAAAACTAGTGTGCGAGGTATGGCGCAGTCCTACATCTGTGCATGGTATGGCGCGGTCCTACATGTGTGCATCATATGGTGCATTCCTTCATGTGTGCATGGCATGTCCTTGATCCTGAATGGCATCACCTTGAACTTAGTGCAGATGCACACAGACTGAACAACAATCGAGAGCTGAACAGCATATACTGTGTATTGTCTGACTGAATTCTTGAATTGCCCCATATGGGGCTTGAAGTAAGTTAGAGGTCTGTTCAACCCCCTTATATGTAAACCACAATTATATATAGTGGACAAGGGCAAGCTGCTATGACTGTATTGTTATATATATATATATATATATATATATATATATATATATATATATAGATGAAAAAATGAAAGGCAGCACTTCCTTCATAAGATCCATGTGGGTTTTATTTGTCCTAGGACTGCAACGTTTCGGTTCCCAGCCTTTCTCAAGCAGACTGCTTGAGAAAGGCTGGGAGCCGAAACGTTGCAGTCCTAGGACAAATAAAACCCACATGGATCTTATGAAGGAAGTGCTGCCTTTCATTTTTTCATCTATCTAAAATACCAGTGGAGTGGTAGGAGGGCTTTGCACCCGACGGTGAATTATTGTGCTGTTTCGTTTTTCTGACTTTTATATATATATATATATATATATATATATATATATATAATATATTCAAAAAGCAGAAGGTACTGGGCACTAACATACAATTGAGTCCAAGCCTGTGCCACGTCTATGTGACTAACGCCCAGAGTGCAGCCTTGCGGTGCTGGTATAAACAAAATCCATTAATGTTCAAGAAGACAAAATAACCGCACTCACCGGCTTTTGATCTTTGTTTTATTCACAGTCCATATCCATATGCGGTGACCATGATGAGCAGGGAGGGGAGTGCAGGGGAGGCGGACGACGGTACCCGTAGAAGCGGTGTACGACCGCGAAACGGTGTACCGTCGTCCGCCTCCCCTGCACTCCCCTCCCTGCTCATCATGGTCACCGCATATGGATATGGACTGTGAATAAAACAAAGATCAAAAGCCGGTGAGTGCGGTTATTTTGTCTTCTTGAACATATATATATAATATATTTGATATTGGGGATGAATGTTCTGTTTAACATTTCATGACTTCAGGAGGGTGAACAGTAATCAGGATGTTGTATGTTAATAGGGTATTTGAATCCAGCAAAGCGGAGGAATACATTGAAGGCAGGAATATAGCAGTTGTAGTCACATTGGCCTTTTTTGAACCCCTCCCACAATCTCTCCTGTTCAGCACGATATGGAGGGGGAGCAAGCAGACAAAAAACATATAAAAAGGTATTTTTTATTCATGATGTAGTAGTGTGCAGAGATTTCCTGCCTGAATAAAAAGGTGGGGGCCAACAGTCGAGGGGGTTGTCGTGGAGACAGGTAAAAAAAAAATGATAGTTGGTGGAGCTCAGGTAAACAAGTGTCCTGAGCAGCTGTCAGCAGGACAGCGGCTGTGGAGAAGTCTGTGTGAGCTAAAGCTGAGACCAGATGTTGATTAACTCGACAGCTGGGCCCCAGGAGGAAATCAAAGAATTATTACTTGAGAAGAAGCAGGTGAACTGCTGCCAGGAGAGGAGTGCAATGGAGGAGACAGGTTGGCTATGCTGTGAGAGAAAAGACTGAATCCCTGCTGTGAGACTGCAGGCTTTAGTGTGGTGTCTTCAGGTAAACACGCTTGGCCCCAGAAAGCTACAGAGACTTAGGACCCCCTCCAGACAAGACAACAAAGTATTTCTGTTTACTACGGTGGTGTTTTCTTTTCTTTTTGGCGCTAAAGACCATTGGAAGTGACTGCAATCGGTACTTCCCCAGGTCTGGTCTAGACTGCATTAGGACTAAATAGTACCATTAGATAGGATACCTGGGTATCCAACAGCACAAATATATAAATATATATGTACATATATGTATACTGCAGTGACGTAACTTGAAGCTCATGGGCCCCGATGAGAAAGCTCCAACAAGGCCCCCAATTATTGCAAATTTGTAATAACAATAGTCTTTTCCTATAGGCCAAAGGGACTTTTGGGGTCCCCTAGACTCCAGGGACCGGGTGCGATTGCAATCTCTGCACCTGTTGTAGTTACACTGGGTTTATATGTGTTGTGTGTATAGAGTTGATAAGATTGTAAATCAGTGTGTTATTTCAGTGATCCTCACTACACTGCATCCATCTGATTTACACCTGTTTTGCAGCTGTGTAGTTAATTATTGTTTATTTTTCCATGAAGACTTTAGGTAAATTTATTCCTGGTGTTGTTTCCTCACACTGAGGAGGAACACTGAGGTAACACATTGACCCCTAGAAAGATGCTGGTTGTATGTAAATAATATAGGTAGTAATTCTGGAGAAATAGCTTATCTGTGCATTTTGCTCTAAATTTTCCCTTTATTTCCCCAAGTAAAAGGAAGTATTTTGTGTTGTTTCTGCTTCGGTCTCTATTTCTCTGACTCGCTGGATCTAGTATGGACCTCTGGTCATCACAATGATGTCTACAGTAAACATTTTCTGTGAACATTTACTACTCCTTTTGAACCGTTTGCCGGCAAAATGTGTCGTGGCACAACCCCTGTAACAATCACAGGATGATTATGCTTTTTATGCAAATTTGTGTGAATCTTACTTTTGCAATCCTGTTAATATGACTATAGCAAGTTTGCTAACATAACATTACAAGATAAAATTTAGGACATTAAAACATTTTGGCCACCCTAGCCCTGATTTGTCAAAATGTTTTCGCTAGGAATCTGGCAAGAATCTAATTGAAAAGTGAGGAACGTGAGGAATGTGACATCTTTAGGCGCTTTCATGCCAGTTTCGGCTGATTCGCCAAAATGGGCGGAACATTGTTGGGACAAAGAATTGGACATTGCACGGTGACACCCGCTTATATTTTTCATGACAAATTATTTTGTACCTTACACCACTAATCTTATTCCAGCTCCGGCCTGATGCTTTGCGGCAATTGCAACTTTTAAGATACACTTGATTTATTAAGAAGTGAACTCCTCCTAATGAGTCAGGAAACTGTCTCCACCCAGTCCCTTTATCAAAACTATCATGAACATTGCCGATCTCAATGATATAGGGTCTATATATTTATTGTAAGAAATGTATCAGGGCACTTAGTATTATAAGTATTATTTGTTAGCACAACCTTCATCACATAATGTACAGCTATCATGGCCACAAAGGAGGAGCAATATGACCAGACCTGTCCATCATCCTTGGCCACATATTAAAACACTGCACATAGCAATACTGTTTTTATATTAGAGGAACCTGATGGACCGGTCTGGTCACATGCGCTAACATTTGGAGAACAGGAGAGATGTGCCGTCTGGGAGGAAGGTCGCACTAAGGATTTGTGCTGTGGAGTCGGTATGCCAAACATCCAACTCTGACTCTTCAATGTCCCTGAATCCAACTCTGACTCCACGACTCCGACTCCACAGCCTTGCTCATATGACTCAATACTGAGGGGCTGGCCCACCAGGCTCGACCGCTCCAGCTTTAAATTTGTGTTCTGTTTGCAAAATGAATACAAACATTTCGCTAGTCCAATGCCATGCTATGTTCCTTAGATGGTGTAAATTTAATGTAGTCTCTAAAGCTTTCCTGTCCCTAAATATATTTATCAGTCTGAGTATTGAGTCCATTTCTACCCATTGTCCTATTTTGCTGTAATAAAGTTTACATTATAATTAAGCAAATTAGCGTGCGCTGCGCGGGGACGGTGGCTATGTGTATAATCAAAGCTCTCCATTCAATCAGGCATATTTTTACATAAGTAATGCTATTATGAAAACATCTCGGCACAAGTGGAAAAGGTTAGTTATTTCTGTGATGTATTAGATCATGAAACATATTGTTATTGTGAGTTTATTCTAATGCCAGGTTATTATCAGCATTGTGAATGTGCTCTGAATACTAAAGAGATTAGCCCATGGCAGAGAGCCTGTCCTAATTCTCATGTCTAAATAAAATTGGAGCTTTATCAACACTAAAATGTATATAAAATGAACTGGACACATTTCAAACTGGTAACTACATCATATTTATCATAGACTCCAAAAGATTATGAGCCATATGGTGCCTCCTTTTATTTTTGCATTTTATGTTGTCTGCCCTCTTCCTCAAGCCATATATCCAAGACACTTCCTGCCGACTCCTACTCAAAAATATTTCCTGGATCCAAACATTCCTTTACCAAGAAGCTGCAAAAACACTAGTGCATGCCCTCATCATCTCCCACCTTTACTACTGCAACCTCCTGTTCTTTGGCCTCCTCTATAGCACTCTTGCACCCTTCAATCTAAACTAAACTTTTCTGCCTGTCTAATCCACCTGTCTTCCTGTTATTCCCCAGCCTCTTATCTCTGCTAAGCCCTTCACTGGCTTCTCATTGCCCAGAGACTCCAGTTCTAAACCCTTACCATGACGTACAAAGTCATTCACATAAAATAAATAAATAATAATAATGCGTACATTATGATTAGTATATATTGCTTACTCTGTTGGATGCTTCATTACTGGAGTATTCTTCCTTAGAAGCATTGAGGTATATTTATCAAAACTGTCTAATTCTTACATTAGACAGTCTTGAAATTAGATTTATCATAGTGGTTCATGCCGTTTGATAAATCTGTAAAATTTTAAGACTGTCTAATCTGAGTTTACACCGCCTACTAGTTGGCTTACTTCATATGGTAAATGTGCATCACAATTTTAAATTTTCAGCGCGTGTTGCATGTTACATAATGCCTTTCTCCAATAAGCCACTTTTCACTTTTTTTACTTTTTTCATTGACGCCATGCACCATTGCTGGACAAATTTTCCTCCTGCGGCCATGTCCAGGGAGGTTGGCTACAGTCCTATGGATCTTAACTTTCTGAATAATAGGTTCAACTGTAATTACAGGAACATCAAGCTGCTTGGAGACAGTCTTATAACCTTTGCCTTTAACATGATTATCTATCCTTTACTTTCTAGCCTCCTGAGACAACTCTTTCCTTCGCTTCCTCTGGTCCATGTTGAGTGTGGTACACACCATGTCCCCAAACAGCACAGTGACTATCTGTAGCCCTATATACAGGCCCACTGACTGATTACAAGATTGTAGACACCAGTGATGCTAATTAATGGGCACACCTTGATTTAACATTTGTGTTTTGTCACATTATTATCTGGGGTACCATCATTTCTATCCAGGCCTATTTCATGAGTTTAATTTTTTTTTTTAATTCTGTGGAAGCAGGGTTGAAAAGCAATGTCTGACTTTCATTTGTTCATTTTCATAGATTTTTATTTATTTATTATTACTTTTGTCAGATTTAAGTTATTTCTGTGACCATTGTGGGTTTTTCTTTCATTAAACGAGGGGTACCAACACTTTTGTTCATGTGTGTATGTTTTCATTGGAGGCCGCCCACACCACTGCTATTGGGAGCCATAGATGAGATATTTGATAACAGGGTGACTGATTATATAAGAGTGTGAACTGTAGTAGCATCAGGAGAGCATTAGGACCCCACAATTTTCTTGCCTTGGCTACAAACAGTGACAGCTCAGGAAACCCTTATGGAGAGGAGCTTGAGCAGACATGTGGCAAAGGAAGGCAGGAGGAGGGTCTGCAGAATGAGAAACTGTGAGAGGTGAAGAGACTGGACTCTGATAAGGCTGCTTTGGCTCTGCAAGTGTCTCTGTGAAGGCTGTTGGTCTCTTGCCCTGATAAGAATTGTGCCACTGCCTTGGAACAAGAGCAGTGCATGTGAGAGCTGGGTGACTCTGGAGCATTGAGAAGTTCTTGCTGTGTTGAGCCAGAGATCTTGTGCTGAGTGTACCACATGACGAGTAGCTGGAAAGCTACAGAGGACATCTTTCCTGTGAGAAATCAAGCTGTCTGCTGAAGAGAGACTGAGTAGCTGTTAGAGGAGAGAAGGGGTCCGGTACAACCCAAAGTGAGAGGATCCTGACAAGTCCTGGTAAAATTTGCTCCCGTACCATACCTGAGACTACAGAACTATAATACCGGACGTGTGAACTTGGCATCAGCTGGCAAGACAAGAACCTTGCTGTTTCTGCAATAGTTGTTTATCTTGTCACCAAAGGATTTTTTCTTGGGACTCGCTGCAGCCAACGCGAATCACAGGCTTGTGTGAGACCACACCTGAGGTTAACGGTACCATAGCTGTAAGATACCTGGGCATCCTAAGCGATACTGATAATGCTTAATGCCTTGTTATTGTTAGTTGACATGAGTTTATACTCAGTGTGCCATCCCAAAGGTTCTTATAGATTGCCCTCACCTGATTTTCATCGCTTCTTCAATTAGTTAATTGTACTCCTCCTTGATCGGTCCAGTCAGTAGGTAACTTTGTTCCTGTTTCCAAGTGTAACACACATAACTGGGAACTCTGAGATTGACACATTGATTCCAGGTAATGCTGAGTGTGTAACTAATAGAGATTGTGTCCAAGACGAAGCAAAAAGTGTTGCATCTTATACTGAATCTCATAATAAATTATTTCTCAGTAAAAAAACTGTTGTTTATTCCTGCCTCTGTCTCGGTCTGTGACCCACTGGATCTCCTTCGGACCTCTGGTCATTACAATTACATAACTATTTTGCTTGAATTGTGAGAGCCACAGTGTAGGAAAGAGGACATAAGATCCAGATAAGAATACAGATTCCTACAAGGAGTAGGAAGTGGGTTGAAAGCAAACCAGAAATGAGTTCATGCCCTGGGAGGCCAGAAACATTGGGGATGAGGACGGATTTCATTACCAGGGAAAAGCCCTCATATTGAATTGTAGTCGAGCACCCTCTCTGCTCTAAGTTCATCTCTGAAATCCAGATCAGACTCTAGTGTAATGTATATGGGATGAAATATCGAGAATTCAGTTCTCGTAATAAATCATTAACATTATCATTTACTAACACAGGAAACCTGAAATGTTGACATCACTTTACTTAATCATCTGTAAAACACACAAATAGAGATCTTACCGTTTGTTCTAGAAGTATTAAGGATAATCTATTTTTCTGTGTCCTCATTATTCTCAGTGATGAGCTTACCCGACCATTGAATTGTCAAAATGACAAAGCCAAATAGACTCTGAGAAAAAGAATTTATAGTAATGTTAATTATCTTCTGTACGGTCAATACCAATGCAATGTTTAAAAACAAGATAAATTAATATCTTGAGTTAATGGTCACAGCCATGAGCATGGGGCAAGAATTAAAGAAATAACATATCATTATAAATGAATTCCTAAATAGCAAGTTCCCAGACCTTCCTAAATACATACGTAATTACTTTTGTACATTAAACTGGCTTCCCTCCTGTTACAGTGAAATATTATTATTATTTATTTATTTAGCGCCATTGGTTCCATGGCGCTTACATGTGTAAGGGCAGAACAAGGACGAGAACATAAATAACGATGAATAAATCATACAGGAACATTAGGGCAGAGATCCTGTCCACAAGGGCTCACAATCTATAGGGGATGGGTGCCATACGATAATAATTGCCTGTGAGAAGGAAGGTCCAGTGCTGTGACCTGCAGATACCGATCCCGTACTGTCAGCCATCTCCAGGTCACAGCCAATGGAGCGCCCCACGCGCAGGGTGCGGCCACCTGTCCTAATGTTCTAGAACACAGTACGGTCAGTGTAACAAGGGAGTGACTATTTTAGGTGATTATCTCCCTAGACCAAACTAACATATTTGATTATTAACTCTTTGTAGAAATTAATTCATAATCACATTTTCTTTCTTCTTATTCTTTATTTATTCCTTCTTTCTTTCTCTCTCTATCTTTCTTTCTTGTTCACTCTTTCAGTCTCTCGTTTTCTCTTTCTCTCTCTCGCTTTCTTTTTCTCCCTCTTTTCTTTCTTGCTCTTTCTTTCCATCTCTTATTTTCTGCCTATCTTGTTCCTTGCTCCTTCTTTCTCTATCTCTCTCTCTCTCTTTCTTTCTTTCTTTCTTTCTTTCTTTCTTTCTTTCTTCTTTCTTTCTTCTATCTCTCTCTCTCTCTTCTTTCTTTCTTTCTTTCTTTCTTTCTTTCTTTCTCTCTTCCTCACTTTCTCTATTTTCTTTCTCTCATTCTCTTTCTTTCTGTTTCTTTTCTTTCTCTTCCTCTCTCTCTCTTGATTTTTTTATTTCTTTCAATCTGTCTTTCTCTTATTTCCTTTTCTTTCATCCTTTTTTAATTTCTGTCTTTTTTCCTTTCCTTCCTTCCTTCTTCTTCTCTTTCTTTCTTTCTTTCTTTCTTTCTTTTCTTTCTTTCTTTCTTTCTCTCTTCCTCACTTTCTCTATTTTCTTTCTCTCATTCTCTTTCTTTGTTTCTTTTCTTTCTTCTCCTCTTCTTCTCTTTTTTTTTTATTTCTTTCATCTGTCTTTCTCTTTTTCCTTTTCTTCATCCTTTTTTTAATTTCTGTCTTTTTCCTTCTTCCTCTTTCCTTTTTCTTTCTTTCTTTTCTTTCTTTCTTTCTTTCTTTCTTTCTTTTTTCTTTCTTTCTTTCTTTCTTTCTTTCTCCCCCCCCCCAAATGTATTAGTATATGAGAAGTTCAAATAGCAGAAAAAGTTAAATAAATATGTATTTTATACTTACCTAACTATAAGATTATCCACGTATTCTCCTTTATGATCTGTTTTTTACAGTCACACACAGATTCAGACGTTTTAGGTAAGACTAATGTAGAGATGCAGGAAATTCTCACAATCGCTCACCGTAATACATGAGAAGTGCGGATATTATCCCAGCTGTAAGCTTTTCTTTTACAGATAAGCTGCTCCTCACCAGCGAGCAGAGAAGAGACAGCAATATTGATCATATCACATTCAGGTCTTTGGGATATTCTGATGTTGGGGCATCAGGGCATTCACAGCTTTCCACTTCAATGATTTGATTAGTCTATGTGAGCGCGGCTGGCATTTATGGCAGTTTTGTGGTACGCCTTAGTATCTTGCATGTGCTGCATATCCGCTATCATCAAAAAGTGACATTTTTAAAAAATAGTTTTGTAAAAAAAAAAAGAGCATAATATATTGTATATGAAAATTGTATTCCTAAACTGGACATTCTATACAAATAAAAAAGGGGAGACAAAAAGGCTCAAATGGGTCTTATCGGTTTACGGATAAGGTAGTACCGTCATAGGTGTATGTGCTCACCTGATCCAGTTGTGTTTCCCCACAACTGGTAAATTAGCTCAGACAGCTGCTGCTGGATCCGCACTCCCACGTAACAGTTGTGATGTATCCAAGAAAAAGACCAGAGAGAGATCGGGCTTTAGTGATCCGCACTGTGGTCCCACCGTACCCGAATAAATGCCAGGAAAGCCAAGAGTATGAAAGCTAACTTCCTCAGGGATATCCCTGAGGAAGGTACAAGGTCTGTACCGAAATGCATTGGATGGAAATACTGATGGAATAAAGAAGCAGCTTACATACTCTTGGCTTTCCTGGCATTTAGTCAGGTACGGTAGGACGGCAGCGCGGATCACTAAAGCACGACCTCTCTCTGGTCTTTTTCTTAAACTGGACATTCGTTTTGAATCAGTTAGTGGGCAGAATGTTAAAGGGGTTTTCCCATAAACAAAGTTCATTTTAAAGTTCATTTTAATCAATAGTTTTTGAAACAATAATAATTTCCACAATTGGATGTTTACAGAAAATGTTCCAGTGCCGATATAATGTTATATATGTGTCCCTGCTATGTACTGTGTAATGGATGTGTCTGACCATACAGGGACATGGTCTGATCATAATACCACATCTCCTGTGCTGAGATAATCTTATATATGTGTCCCTGCTATGTACTGTGTAATGGATGTGTCTGACCGTACAGGGACATGGTCTGATTATACCACATCTCCTGTGCTGAGATAATCTTATATATGTGTCCCTGTTATGTACTGTGTAATGGATGTGTCTGACCGTACAGGGACATGGTCTGATCATACCACATCTCCTGTGCTGAGATAATCTTATATATGTGTCCCTGCTATGTACTGTGTAATGGATGTGTCTGACCGCACAACGACATGGTCTGATCATACCACATTTCCTGTACTGATATAATCTTATATATGTCTCCCTGCTATGTACTGCGTAATGGATGTGTCTGACCATTCAGGGACATGGTCTGATCAAACCACATCTTCTGGGCAGGGGAGGAAGTAAACACATCCAATTGTGGAAATTATTATTATTTGAAGATGTATTAACTAAAATGAACTTTGTTTGCGGGAAAACCCTTTTAGTCAGACCTGATGGACATCACCGTTACAAAACGTTTGGTTTCATGCTCATTACAGGTCCATTGACTGAAAAGTCTACCCTGATATTATGAAGAGACATTGTCTGCAGAAACAGAAACTGCAGAAGCTAAACAGAGCAATAATCTGTAAATACGGTAATCCATAGTCTGTATAAATGGAGTGGTGATGTTCCCATAGTTGCTTACACTCCATATTTTCGTGACTGCCATGAAATCCAGATCCGAATGGTGCAGTTTAAGTTAATATTTCTCAAAAGGCGCTTTAATGACAGTTTGGGGCATTCTTGTGTAGTGCTGGGGGAACTTAAAGGAGTTCATAATTTCGCTTTAAATTAAGCACATACTGTATTCTTATAGGGCACAACTACTTTAATTCTACTTTTACATAGTAACATCGTAACATAGTTTTTAAGGTTGAAGGAAGACTTTATGTCCATCTAGTTCAACCCATAGCCTAACATGTTGATCCAGAAGAAGGCAAAAAAAACCCATGTGGCAACACTAAGCTCCACATTGGGGGAAAAAATTCCTTCCTGACTCCAGATACGCAATCAGACTAGTTCCCTGGATCAACACCCTATCAAAGAATTTAGTATATATAATCTACTAGATGGTGGCCCGATTCTAACGCATTGGGTATTCTAGAATATGTATGTAGTTGTCTAGTTGACATACTGTGACTGACAGAACTTGTTTAGTCAACGTGAGTGAACTACATATATATATATATTTATATACTGTATATATATATATAGCAGTGCTATGGTATATGACGGCATATTACAGCACATGTATAGCAGCGCTATGGTATATGGCGGTACATTACAGTACATGTATAGCAACGCTATAGTATATGGCGGTACATTATAGTACATGTAGAGCAGCACTATGGTATATGGCGGTACATTACAGCACATTTATAGCAACGCTATGGTATATGGCGGTACATTACAGCACATGTATAGCAGCACTATAGTATATGGTGGTACATTGCAGTACATGTATAGCAGCACTATGGTATATGGCGGTACATTACAGTACATGTATAGCAGCACTATAGTATATGACAGTATATTACAGCACATGTATAGCAGCACTATAGTATATGGTAGTACATGTATAGAAGCGCTATGGTATATGGTGGTACATTACAGTATATGTATAGCAATGCTATAGTATATGGCGGTACGTTATAGTACATGTAGAGCAGCGCTATGGTATATGGCGGTACATTACAGTACATGTATAGCAACACTATAGTATATGGCGGTACATTACAGTACATGTACTGTATAGCAGCACTATAGTATATGGCGGTACATTACAGTACATGTATAGCAGCACTATAGTATATGGCAGTACATCACAGTACATGTATAGCAGCGCTACGGTATATGGTGGTACATTACAGTACATGTATAGCAGTACTATAGTATATGGCGGTACATTATAGTACATGTAGATCAGCACTATGGTATATGGCGGTACATTACAGCACATGTATAGCAACGCTATGGTATATGGCGGTACATTACAGCACATGTATAGCAGCACTATAGTATATGGCAGTACATTACAGTAAATGTAGAGCAGCACTATGGTATATGGCGGTACATTACAGTACATGTATAGCAGCACTATAGTATATGGTGGTACATTGCAGTACATGTATAGCAGCGCTATGGTATATGGCGGTACATTACAGTACATGTATAGCAGCACTATAGTATATGGCGGTATATTACAGCACATGTATAGCAGCACTATAGTATATGGTAGTACATGTATAGAAGCGCTATGGTATATGGTGGTACATTACAGTACATGTATAGCAACGCTATAGTATATGGCGGTACGTTATAGTACATGTAGAGCAGCGCTATGGTATATGGCGGTACATTACAGTACATGTATAGCAACACTATAGTATATGGCGGTACATTACAGTACATGTACTGTATAGCAGCACTATAGTATATGGCGGTACATTACAGTACATGTATAGCAGCACTATAGTATAGGGCGGTACATTACAGTATAGGTATAGCAGCGCTATGGTATATGGCGGTACATTATAGTACATGTATAGCAATGCCATAGTATATGGTGGTACATTA
Source organism: Allobates femoralis (assembly GCA_033576535.1). Taxonomy (NCBI): domain Eukaryota; kingdom Metazoa; phylum Chordata; class Amphibia; order Anura; family Aromobatidae; genus Allobates; species Allobates femoralis. Next base: position 68,154,947 of record JARQOC010000001.1, on the reverse strand, counting down.
TAGTACATGTATAGCAGCACTATGGTATATGGCAGTACATCACAGTACATGTATAGCAGCGCTATGGTATATGATGGTACATTACAGTACATGTATAGCAGTACTATAGTATATGGCGGTACATTACAGTACATGTATAGCAGCACTATAGTATATGGCAGTACATCACAGTACATGTATAGCAGCGCTACGGTATATGGCGGTACATTACAGTACATGTATAGCAGTACTATAGTATATGGCGGTACATTATAGTACATGTAGATCAGCACTATGGTATATGGCGGTACATTACAGCACATGTATAGCAACGCTATGGTATATGGCGGTACATTACAGCACATGTATAGCAGCACTATAGTATATGGCAGTACATTACAGTAAATGTAGAGCAGCACTATGGTATATGGTGGTACATTGCAGTACATGTATAGCAGCGCTATGGTATATGGCGGTACATTACAGTACATGTATAGCAGCACTATAGTATATGGCGGTATATTACAGCACATGTATAGCAGCACTATAGTATATGGTAGTACATGTATAGAAGCGCTATGGTATATGGTGGTACATTACAGTACATGTATAGCAACGCTATAGTATATGGCGGTACGTTATAGTACATGTAGAGCAGCGCTATGGTATATGGCGGTACATTACAGTACATGTATAGCAGCACTATAGTATAGGGCGGTACATTACAGTATAGGTATAGCAGCGCTATGGTATATGGCGGTACATTATAGTACATGTATAGCAACGCTATAGTATATGGCGGTACATTATAGTACATGTATAGCAGCACTATGGTATATGGCAGTACATCACAGTATATGCATAGCAGCGCTATGGTATATGGCGGTACATTACAGTACATGTATAGCAGTACTATAGTATATGGCGGTACATTACAGTACATGTATAGCAGCACTATAGTATATGGCGGTACATTACAGTACATGTATAGCAGCGCTATGGAATATGGTGGTACATTACAGTACATGTATAGCAGCACTATAGTATAGGGCGGTACATTACGGTACATGTATAGCAGCGCTATGGTATATGGTGGTACATTACAGTAGATGTATAGCAGCACTATAGTATATGGCCGTACATTACAGTACATGTACAGCAGCGCTATGGTATATGGCGGTACATTATAGCATATGCATTGCAGCACTATGGTATATGGCGATACTCTGCTCCCCGCGGCCCCCCGCTCCTCCTGGCCCCCGTTCCTCCACAGTAAAAGTAAAAATAAAAAAAATCCTCAGTGAGGATACTCACCTTTCCACATCCTCGCTCCACCTTCGTCTTCTAGGTCCTACAGGCCTTTAGGACCTGTCATTGCCTGGGAAACCGATCAGCTGATTGGTCACATGACCGCTAACTGCCGGGGGGGCAGGATGGAGAAGGGGGGCAGGATAGTGACGGGGGGGGAGGCGGGATTGTGTCAGGGGGGGCAGGATGGAGCGAGCGGGGCAGGATGTAGCCGGAAGGGGGGCAGGATGGAGCCGGAAGGGGGGCAGGGTGGAGCCGGAAGGGGGGCAGGATGGAGCAGGAAGGGGGGCAGGAAGGAGCTGGAAGGGGGGCAGGATGGAGCCGGAAGGGGGCAGGATGGAGCGAGCGGGGCAGGATAGAGCGAGCGGGGCAGGATAGAGCTCGTGGGGCAGGATGGAGTTAGAAGAGCAGGATGATGGTGGGGGGGGCAGGATGGTGGGGGGCGGGGCAGGATGGAGCGAGCGGGGCAGGATGGAGCCGGCGAGGCAGGATGGAGCCGGCGGGGCAGGATGGAGCCGGGGGGCAGGATGGAGGTGGGGGAGCAAGAACAGTGGTGGGCAGGATGGAGCGAGCGGGGCAGGATGGAGCGAGAGGGTCAGGATGGAGCCGGAGGAGCAGGATGGAGCCAGAGGAGCAGGATGGAGGCGGAGGAGCAGGATGGTGGCGGGGGGGCAGGATGGGGGGACAGGATGGTGGCAAAGGGCAGGATAGAGCGAGCGGGGCAGGATGGAGCCAGAGGAGCAGGATGGAGCCGGAGGAGCAGGATGATGCCGGAGGAGCAGGATGACGTCGGAGGAGCAGGATGGAGCTGGGGAGCATGATGGTGGTGGGGGGGACAGAATGGTGGCAGGGGGGACAGGATGGTGGCGGGGGGACAGGATGGAGGCAGGGGAGCAGGATGGAGGCGGGGGCAGGATGGAGCAAGCGGGGCAGGATGGAGCGGGCGGGGCAGGATGGAGCGGGCGGGGTAGGATGGAGCAGGCGGGGCAGGATGGAGCAGGCGGGGCAGGATGGAGCCGGCGGGGCAGGATGGTGGTGAGCGGGGCATGCTGATGGCGGGGGTAGCAGGATAGTGGGGGGTGCAGGATGGAGCCGGGGGGGCAGGATGGATTCGGGGGGAGGGCAGGATGGATGCGGGGGAGCGGCAGGATGGATGTGGGGGGGGGCAGGATGGATGCGGGGGAGGCAGGATGGAGGTGCTCTTCCAGCCCCCCTCCGCTCTTCCTGCGGGGGGCAGGAGGAGCGGGAGTGCCACGGGGGGGGGGCGCAGGGAGCACGGGCAGGAGGAACGGGGGTTCTGAGGAGGGACTGTATCCCAGCTACAGTGTAGCCGAGCAGCAAATAGGCGCGAAATTCGAATTTAGAATTCTCATGCCTACTTGCATAGTATGCGCCCATTGAGCGGCCTCTGTCTGGCGCGCGATTTCTGTGACCGACAGACACAAAAAACCCTTAGACAATTATATAGTAGATAATATTATATTGTTCAGGAAAGGCATCCAGGCCCTTCTTAAATGTTAGTAGTGAGTCACTCATTACAACATCATGTGGCAGAGAGTTCCATAGTCTCACTGCTCTTACAGTAAAGAATCCGCGTCTGTGATTATGATTAAACCTTCTTTCCTCCAGACGTAGAGGATGCCCCCTTGTCCCAGTCTCAGGCCTAAGAGTAAAGAGATCATTAGAAAGTTCTCTATACTGTCCCCTCATATATTTATACATTATTATAAGATCACCCCTAAGCCTTCGTTTTTTCCAAGCTAAATAACCCCAAGTTTAATAACCTGTCTTGGTATTGCAGACCCCTCAGTCCTCTAATTACTTTTGTCGCTCTTCTCTGGACCAGCTGTAGTTCAGCTGTGTCTTTCTTATACACCGGAGACCAGAATTGTACACAGTATTCTAAGTGCGGTCGCAGTAGTGACTTGTATAGAGGCAAAATTATGTTCTCCTCATGAGCATCTATGCCTCTTTTAATACATCCCATTATTTTATTTGCCTTTGCAGCAGCTGCCTGACACTGGCCACTAAATGAGTTTATCATCTACCCATACACCCAGGTATTTTTCAATTATAGTTTTGCCCAGTGTTTTTCAATTAAGCACATAATTATACATTATTTCCTCTGCCCAAGTGCATGGCCTTACATTTATCCCCATTAAAGCTCATTTAAAATTTATCAGCCCACGTTTCTAGTTTACATAAATCCTCCTGTAATATAAAATTATGCTTCTCTGTATTTATTACCCTGCAGAGTTTAGTATTATCTGCAAATATTGAGATTCTACTCTGTATGCCCCCTACAAGGTCATTAATAAATATGTTAAAATGAAGCAAGCCCAATACTGACCCCTGTGGTACCCCACTATTAACTGTGTTCCAGTCCAAGTGTGTTCATTAATAACCACCCTTTGTTTCCTATCACTGAGCCAGTTCTTAAGTCACTTACACATTTATTTTTTATATAGCTGCCTCCATTTGCCATATAAATATCTTTCCTTCCAATAAACTAACTCTAGCTCTTGGCTTACCCTTTTGGGGGGAAGCAGATCAGTGCGCTGCTCCACTTATAGGATAGGCATAGCTCAATGCCTTTCTTTCTCTTGATTAACAGCACTAGAAGAACTGAAAATTCAGACATGCACTTATGGTAGGAAAGCAGGAGTGTCCTCAGTGACCAGAGAGTGGGCAAAGTACACCTCAATCTGGCACTCCTACTGAGGGACGGACACAGACAAAAGATGACCACTTTGCAATGGTGGCCTATGGGCCAGGAACCTTGCAGTCCAATAGCTCATCAATATGCACCCCTTTATTTGTCTATGACAGATGTTTGTTGTTTTGGAGGTGGAAATGGTTCCCTTTACCTTTTGGGCCCCCATGCTGCAGCACAGATTGCACCAATGTTATGCCTGCCCCTCTTAGTGGGGTTTGACATGGGTTTGGTCTCCAACAACATTTTGTCTAAAACATGATAGATTTTCAAAAAATGCTCAAATTGCTGTTTAATAATAAAAGAAGCGTTGTGCTGTTTTTGACCGTTACCAAAAAAATCTACGCTCTTCCTGCTGAGCAAAGTCCACTTTCGACAAATATCTCCTATCAATTCAAGTAGTACTTTTCTCTCATAAGGAACTTAAAAATCAGTCACACTTTAGGAACAAAACACTCTACCTGAATTGTTAGGAGAAATTTGAAGAAAATGGACTTTGCTGCAGTAGAAATACTTACAACATTTTTGATAATGCCCTAAAATAACACAAAACCTTTTATATCCTTTCAGAACAATCTGAGCACTTTGTGAAACATACACAGATTCATCTCAATAAATTAGAATATCATCACTAAGAGAACTGATTTATTTCAGTAATTCCATACATAAAGTGAAACACATATTATATAGAGTCATTACAGAGTAATCCATTTCAAGTGTTTATTTCTGTTGATGATTATGGATTACTGCCAATGAATACCCAAAAGTCATTACCTCAGAAAATGAGAATATTATATAAGATCAACTGAAATAATGATCTTTAACTCATAAATGTTGGCCTAATTAAAGGTATTTACAGTAAATGCACTCAATACTTGGTCGTGGCTCCTTTTGCATGAATTACTGTATCTATGCAGCGTGGCATGGAGGCGATCTGCCTGTGGCACTGCTGAGGTGTTATGGAAGCCCAGGTTGCTTTGACAGCAGCCTTCAGCTTGTCTGCATTGTTGGGTCTGGTGTCCCTCATCTTCCTCTTGACAATACACGATACATTCTCTATGGGGTTTAGGTGAGGTGAGTTTTCTGGCCAATCAAGCACAGTGATACTGTGGTTAGTAAACCAGGTATTGGTACTTTTGGCAGTGTGGACAGGTGCCATGCCTTGCTGGAAATCTCCATCTCCACCTCCAAAAAGCTTGTCAGCAGAGGGAAGCATGAAATGCTGTAAAATTTCCTGGTAGACGGCAGCGCTGACTTTAGTCTTGATAAAACACAGTGGACCTACACCAGCAGATGACATGGCTCCCCAAACCATCACTGATTGTGGAAACTTCACACTAGACCTCAAGCAACTTGGATTGTGGACTCTCCACTCTTCCTCCAGACTCTGGCACCTTGATTTCCAATGACCTTAAGTGGCTTACCCTCCTTGTGGAGTGTGTCAATGACTACCTTCAGGACTCTGTCAAGTCAGCAGTCTTCCCCATGATTGTGTAGCCTACTGAACCAGACTAAGGGACCGTTTTAAATGCTTAGTAAGCCTTTGCAGGTGCTTTGTGTTAGTTATTCAAATTTTCAAGATAATGACTTTTGGGTTTTCATTGGCTGTAAGCCATAATCATCAACATTAACATAAAGAAAACACTTGAAACAGATACCTCTGTAATGACTCTATAATATATGGTTCACTTTATGTATTGAATTATTAAAATAAATTAAATTTTTGATTATATTCTAATTTATTGAGTATTATATTCTAAAGAAAATGTTGCTTGAAACTAACCTCATCTTCACCCTGTAAGCGAAAGCTGTCTATATTAGCTCAGGACGTGGGGCCACAGTCATCCAGCCAACTGGGTCACATTTGAGTGTCCATAATATAATCCTGTTGACTGTGACATCACTTCAGTATAATTTCCACATATTAATGCAGTAGTATGAAATGGCTTGCAGATGGGGCCCTGCATTACCATTTAAAATACACAGTACTGTAGAGAATTGCAAAGCAATCGGGAAGTAAAACATAAAATAAATCTACACTACAGATAGGGCTGCCTCTTGAAAGCAATTTCTTGAAGGACTGCAATATGTAGAAAATGCAAGACTGCCTGGGCATTAAATATTCAACGATGATATTACTGGGAGAGGCAGAGGCATAACTCTCCTATATTGTAGCTTTCTCTGCCACCTTTCCTCTATTTGTAATTTGTGGTCATTGATTGCGGAGGTAATTGACACTGTTCAGAGCATCAATTCTGTCACCTCTCTGATTGAAGGGCAAACTCTCAGCTCCCAGCAATCTTGAGTGCTCGGGACGGGTAATTGTAGGTTAAAACGCCATGGTTCAGCTGACCGGCATGGAGATGCCTACCGGGTATAAGGCATTTCCAATTTTATTTCCATCCTTTTATATTTTGTATCAGTTCATAAACATCCAATTTCTTTTTCTAAGTGTAATAGCAGTGCCATAGAATCATCCATACAGCGATACTACCCAGGGCGTCATTGAGAACAATCTACTGCTGTTTGGGGAGAATTAATCAAGACTGACATTGCATGGGTCTTAATGAATTTGGGCCATCTTTTTGACTGGTGTTTGTTTCTGCTACAATCTTCACCACTTTTATGGAATAAATTATAATGTATGGGTAATGCTTGAATGTACCTCCTTTTCATTTTCTAATTTACTAAAAAGTTGGTGTAAAAACGTCAAAAGTCTCAACATTTTTGCACAATTTCGTATTGCGTTAATAAATGGCTAGAATTGCAAAGTTATGATAGCAGCTGATACTAGTGCCCAACATGTGTTGTTCTTTTGGGTTGTGTAGGAGAATTTTGTTTTAGTAGAAAAGATGAGTTTTTCTCCATTGCTTTCCCTAACTTATGTTAAAGAGGCTTTCTACTACTAACTTCACCCCCTTTCTTTTATCCTAACTCTTCCTAAGTAACAGTTTCCTAATATACTTCTGCTATCTACCCTACTCCTGTAATCCTTATATCTAAGAGCCTCATATATACCTTTATAATGGCTGTAGGTTTCATCCTTCCGAGGTGCAGAACGGAAATCGGACCAACCGAGCAAGGGCATGTCCCCTGTGCGTGGTACGAATCGCACTCCCCGCAGCCCGCTGTGTGGCGGGTATCCATGATACACAGCGGATTGCTAGGGGCCGCGTTCTCCGCTATGCAGCCTGCGTGAAGGCTGCGGAGGGAGAAAACAATTCTAAATTATCTGCAAACAACGCAGGGGACTGCGTGTGACCCTAGCCTAAAAAAGATTTTTATTTACATACAGTCAAAAACTTGTGACAAGACACTGGAAAAGACACAAGGGGGATTCCCCATAAAATACAAGTTAAATAGAACAATGCTGTCCACATACACCAATGATATAACTGATCTGTAGCCCACAATGGGAGAGGATTCTAAAGTGCAACATCCACTAACACAGATTACCTGTCAATTACATGATATATAAAATATACACCATATGCTATTCAGACAATATACAGTTTTGTATGCTTATGGAGGACCCAATAAAGTAATATGTCTTACCCACAGCCATGTGTGTGATGCATAAGGACACTATAAAACACTTATAAGAGACAAAAAAGAAAACAGCATTAGTTACATTGTCAGTACTGTGCTAAGCACACCCATGGAGAAGCTCCCATGGAGAAAGCAAATGGTTCTTACATGCCCCCACACGTGTTTCACTCCAATGGCTTCTTCAGGGGGATGGGAGTATGTAGTCTGGCCATTGGAGTGAAACACAAGTCGGGGTACGTAAGAACCATTTCTTTGACTACATATTTCGAGGCTAAAGTGCCTCTTTGTCATAACCTCAAGGTTATGACTAAGGGTACCTTTACACGTCACAACATTGCATGCAATTTCACTTGCAACTTACTGGTTGCAGTGAAATCATGGACACATTGTTACAATTGTACACAGCAACAAAATGGAACAATGTGTCCATGATTTCACTGCAACCAGTAAGTTGCAAGTGAAATTGCATGCAATGTTGCAACGTGTAAAGGTACCCTAAGAGGCACTTTAGCCTCGAAACATGTAAACCAGTGCCCAGGATAGCTTGTATCTAATCGGAGTATACTATAGCCTCGATTTTCCATGCTTTTTATGCTGTAAATCAATAAAGAAATCTTTTTGGAACTAAGAACTTTTAGTGCCGGACGTTAAAGCTTTTTCCTCAGACTGGGCCAGCACCTTTATTAGATGATGCACATTACTTTATTCATTTTGGCCCATAGTACTGTGTGCAATATAGAACACTGCTGGCAAGTAATTTTCACAGGGGGTTCCTTATGGGAAAGTCCAGGAATACTTGGAGTTAAGGGTGAACTTTCCCAAAAGGAAACCCATGATATTGGGTTGGTCAAAAAACCAAATCTTTCAGCCACCAATTGACACCACATCTCAAGTAGGCCTCATACTCATATAGCCAAGTTTTTATTCTAAGGATTTTTGGGATGATAGTGAGATGGCTGACTCTGCCCCTAATGTTCATAGCACAAACTGAACAGTCAGCTGACCCTGCCCCCAATGTACACAGCACAAGCTGAACAGTCAGCTGACTCTGCCCCCAGTGTACCCAGCATAAGCTGAACAGTCAGCTGACTCTGCCCCAGTGTATACAGGTCAAGCTGAACAGTCAGCTGACTCTGCCCCCAATGTACACAGCACAAGCTGCACAGTCAGCTGACTCTGCCCCCAGTGTACCCTGCACAAGCTGAACAGTCAGCTGACTCTGCCCCCAATGTACACAGCACAAGCTGAACAGTCAGCTGACTCTGCCCCAGTGTACCCAGCACAAGCTGAACAGTCAGCTGACTCTGCCCCCAATGTACACAGCACAAGCTGAACAGTCAGCTGACTCTGCCCCCAGTGTACCCAGCACAAGCTGAACAGTCAGCTGACTCTGCCCCCAAAGTACACAGCACAAGCTGAACAGTCAGCTGACTCTGCCCCAGTGTATACAGGACAAGCTGAACAGTCAGATGACTCTGCCCCCAGTGTACACAGCACAAGCTGAACAGTCAGTTGACTCTGCGCCAGTGTACACAGGACAAGCTTAACAGTCATGTCTATTAAACTGAGTAAACAGGTGCTGGAATGAAGTCTGCAAATTTTCTGTTTGCTACATAAGAGATCATGTTATATCTTGCCTGGCGAGCTGGTTCCTTCAAATCCTTGGTCCAATGAGCGCTTGTTGTACATCACGGACAGATAACGTTAGTTCAGGAGTGTGGTTCAGTTGCAACAATGGATGGAACATGTTGTGTCCAGACGGCAACTGCCATACAGTAAAAGAGTTGTGATAGGGTTGTAAGAACAATGTAGCTAAGCAAAGTATGTTGCAGATTCCAATATTAGCGATCAAAATAGCAAAGCAGGGTTTGTCACAGAGTATAAGGCAGAATTGGCCAATGGCATAGTGTCGAGCCCACTGGGACGGGGTAATCGGTACCGGACCGCGTTGCTACGGGGAATGTCACGGAGGTCCTGATCAGGACCGTGTCCCGGGCCCTGGCAAGTAAAAGGGTAATATGTACAGGGGATAGGGTTTATCGTGACGCCACCCACGGTGTGTGGTCAGTAAGGGGGACCACCGCTGCTGCAGAACCTCCAGGGTGATGTTAGGCAGCTTAGATGGTACTGCTCTCCGTAGGTAAAGGCAAGGTCCCCGGGGCAGTGGTTGGTATAGTCTATGGTGGATGTGATAAGGAGGTGATAGTGGAGACGGGTTAAGGAACACACACTCACGTTTCTGTAGTTTCCAAAGCTTTACTGCGATGTTGTTGCAGATTATAGTCCATGGAGTCTGTACTGGGGCCGGGTTTCTCCCACCCTGTCCGGGTCTTCAGCTTCCTCATGCTGCGCTGTGTGTGTGTCCCTGCTGCTGCCTCTAGCTGAGCTGCTGGCACTGTCTCACTCTCTCTTTCTCTCTGCTGGTACCACTTGGCTAGGCAACTTGAGTCTTCTGTGTTGTACTGACCCCGCCGTGTTGCTTTACTCTGGTACTGTGGTGGTCTAGAGACTCCAGCACTCCTGGATTCACTGTGCTGTGTGTGTCAGTCACAGTGTCGGATCCGGTGTCCGTTCTGTGCGCTCCTCTGGGGCGAGTGATGATGGCACTCCAGCTCCCAGTCTTCCTCTGTCTTTTTAGTTCTCCTCTCTTCAGACCCTAACTAGGCCTGCAATCAGTGAGCAGACTGTAGAGAAGCCTCTCGCAGCTCCTTGACACTACAGTCTCTCTCCTCTTCACAGTACTGCCTCGTACTGAACTCACTACTTCCTCGTGACCTGGAGTATATAAGGGAGCTGGTTGAGCTCCCCCTCCTGGCCCAGAGGTGCTAGTGTAAGTCAGTGTGTTGTGGGGAGGGCACCCATGTGATGTTACTGTGGCACATTAACCCATGGGGTGCCACAATAGCAGTGCTGCCCAACAATATAGCAGAGCTGAGTTTGTTGCAGAATCAAGGCAGAGCTGGTCAGTATTATAGTAGAATTAGTCCATGTCAGAATTGGACAGCGGTATTGCAGAGTTAATGAGTGATATGGCAGAGCTGGGTTTGTTAAGAAGTTCTAGCAATGTAGAAGTCCCCTGTAGCTGCATAGATGCTAACTACCTGAACACTGAGCTAGCCTCCCTTCTCCTGAGATGACCTATAAGACCTGAGTGTGACGTCAAATGAACGCAACTGGTTATCACTGCAACCATTGCAACTTGGTGCACAGGAAAACATGCGATTTCAGCCCAGGCAGCAGGAGAATATGGCACCCGGCATTGGAAACAAATTTTGTGATGTTAAAAAAAGCAAGAATGATAAAATTAAAAATATTTTAATACAAATATTTGATTTAAACCGCAGGGTATTTTCTAATTATAGATTTATTGTACTTTGCACCTTGTGCTTTAAGGTGAACTGGTGCACATACAGCATTATGGAATTCATATCTCCAGCCTTTATTTCATGTTTTATGTATAACTCGCATTTGGTATGTAAATGCTGCTGTTTGAGTAATTTTCGTTATTAGGATTATTTCTCTTTGTGCAGAGAGTATTTTTATGTCAGCGCTGTATAACAGGTTCTAAACGTGGACATGTTGGCTCGGTATTAGTATATTTTACAATAATGTATTATCTGCATTTACAACTTTAAGGCCATGTATTTTTACCGTTCTCCTAAATGAAGGAATTTTATGTAACGCAGAGGGAGTATCCAAAGAAGAGATATGAGCGCAGTAAATAGCACAGTTCATACTGACAGCCATACACCTCTGATTGATAATTCTGCCTTAATAGAATGCAAGGATGACCCGGAGTGTATTCAAGATATGCATAGAAGTCATAACATTAATATACACAGCAAAATGCTATAAAAGGTATGCTAATTTAAGACGTTGAAAGGTCTTAGTATAATGAGATACTAACTCATACATATTTATAAGAGCTTGTATCTTTTGCTTTGTATCAATACAATGGTCTTAAAAAATATGGGTAAGTAGGTAACGGTAATTTTAATTATAAATTTAAATAAAGGACTTATATTGAGTAATCAAAGTCATGTCATCTTTCACAGTCATCAATGATGGTATTTTTTACGCTTTATTCCAAAGCTTTTGGCTTTGCAGGCAGTCTGCATCAGAAAGTGACAGACACGGTTAAACTTTGCCCTATACACTGCTAGGATCATCAGAATAGCATTTATTTGCTAAAACACCCTTCATCTTGGTGCCCTATTTGGTGGCCTTTTTGTAACTCTTCAGTGTTCCTTTTTCCTGTCTGCCTTCTGTGTCTAGTAATTGACAAACTTCTTCTTTGCTGCTATCTAAAGTTTCCTTCTGTTCTTCCTTTTCGACCTCTTTACCATGTCTGTCATTTTTGCTGGCCCAGATTGCTATCTATGGTCTCCTATCCTCTTAATTGCTATGGAAAACTGACTGCCCTCTTTATACAAGTGATATACATCTAGGGAGTGTAGCCTGCGAAAAGTCATATATCTAAAGTTGGCCAGGCTAAATACAGTTGTGGCCAAAAGTATTGACACCCTGCAATTCTGTCAGATAATACTCAGTTTCTTCCTGAAAATGATTGCAATCACAAATTCTTTGCTATTATTATCTTCATTTAATTTGTCTTCAATGAAAAAACACAAAAGAATTGTCCTAAAGCCAAATTGGATATAATTCCACACCAAACATAAAAAAGGGGGTGGACAAAAGTATTGACACTGTTAGAAAAATCATGTGATGCTTCTCTAATTTGTGTAATTAACAGCACCTGTAACTTACCTGTGGCACCTAACAGGTGTTGGCAATAACTAAATCACACTTGCAGCCAGTTGACATAGATTAAAGTTGACTCAACCTCTGTCCTGTGTCCGTGTGTGTACCACGTTGAGCATGGAGAAAAGAAAGAAGACCAAAGAACTGTCTGAGGACGTGAGAAACCAAATTGTGAGGAAGCATGAGCAATCTCAAGGCTACAAGTCCATCTCCAAAGACCTGAATGTTCCTGGTCTACCTTGCGCAGTGTCATCGAGAAGTTTACAGCCCATGGCACTGTGGCTAACCTCCCTAGATGTGGACGGAAAAGAAAAATTGACGAGAGATTTCAACGCAAGATTGTGCGGATGGTGGATAAAGAACCTCGACTAACATCCAAACAAGTTCAAGCTGCCCTGCAGTCCGAGGGTACGACAGTGTCAACCCGTACTATCCGTCGGCGTCTGAATGAAAAGGGACTGTATGGTAGGAGACCCAGGAAGACCCAACTTCTTACCCCGACACATAAAAAAGCCAGGCTGGAGTTTGCCAAAACTTACCTGAGAAAGCCTAAAACGTTTTGGAAGAATGTTCTCTTGTCAGATGAGACAAAAGTAGAGCTTTATGGGCAAAGGCATCAACATAGAGTTTACAGGAGAAAAAAAGAGGCATTCAAAGAAAAGAACACGGTCCCTACAGTCAAACATGGCGGAAGTTCCCTGATGTTTTGGGGTTTCTTTGCTGCCTCTGGCACTGGACTGCTTGACCGTGTGCATGGCATTATGAAGTCTGAAGACTACCAACACATTTTGCAGCATAATGTAGGGCCCAGTGTGAGAAAGCTGGGTCTCCCTCAGAGCTCATGGGTCTTCCAGCAGGGCAATGACCCAAAACACACTTCAAAAAGCACTAGAAAATGGTTTGAGAGAAAGCACTGGAGAGCACTGAGCCAGCAATGAGTCCAGACCTGAATCCCATAGAACACCTGTGGAGAGATCTAAAAATGGCAGTTTGGAGAAGGCACCCTTCAAATATCAGGGACCTGGAGCAGTTTGCCAATGAAGAATGGTCTAAAATTCCAGCAGAGCATTGTAAGAAACTCATTGATGGTTTCCGGAAGCGGTTGATCGCAGTTGTTTTGGCTAAAGGTTGTGCAACCAAGTATTCGGCTGAGGGTGCCAATACTTTTGTCTGGCCCATTTTTGGAGTTTTGTGTGAAATGATCAATGTTTTGCTTTTTGCTTCATTCTCTTTTGTGTTTTTTTCATTTAAGACAAATTAAATGAAGATAATAATACCAAAGAATTTGTGATTGCAATCATTTTCAGGAAGAAACTGAGTATTATCTGACAGAATTGCAGGGGTGTCAATACTTTTAGCCACAACTGTATATAAAGATGTCACCCTAAGAGCCACTTTACACACACAAACTTATCTGTCCAACTTCTGAACAACTTACTGGTTGCAGTGAAATCATGGACACATTGCTCCATTTTGTGGCTGTGTACAAATGGAGCAATGTGTCCATGATTTCACTGCAACCAGAGATCTGTGAACAATATCTGCCCAGATATCTGTGTGTGTGACCCCAGCCTTAAGTGGTCCTAATATGTTTCACTGCTGCATTAGATTGTTGACCAGATTTACTGGTTGGTAAAGGAAACAGCTAATGTGGGCATGTCATGCGCACAGCCTATATCAGTAATATATAATATAACCTGGCACACACTTATATGAGAAATTATGATAAGGAGACGTCAGCTCAGACCATCAAAGTTTTATTCAGAGATAAATGTAGCTCAATCCTTGCCGGTTCGACCACACTGGTCTTCGCAGAGGATACAGGAGCTGTGGCAGTGTATACAGAAACAAAACAAAACAACAGTCAGTTCTTGACAAAGAAAATCAGAAACAAAACAACAATCCTTATAAAAATTGGTTAAGGAAACTACAACTTAAACAATAGGAGATATACAGCTGCAGTTGTAAATAATGTAAATATTCAAAAGTAGGGTAATACTACCCTGACAGTGACACCCGTTACTATAATACATATACCCAAAGTGAGTGCCGTACAGTGGTATAGTATCTACCTCAAGTGTAGAATGACAACAATTTTTAGTCATTCAATTACCTATGCTAAGTAGTGTCTAAATGAGGTAAAAGAACCCCTGTGCCAGTTCTAAGAACCGTGATATGTGGCGGTAAGGTATAGGGTTACTACCTGTGTTCAATGAAAGGTGAAATTAAGTGCAATCTCCTTTCTGAAAGGAGTGAACAGCACCTAAGAGCATTAAACAAAGGGGTTAAAATACATAAACCATCAATCAAAGGTAAAGGATATGGTGAGAGGCAAAAAAGTGATACCTATATCAGTGATGTGGAAAAAGAATCCAATTCTGGCCACTCACTTCTGGCCAATCTTGGCCAATGCTAAATGCTGATAATAAGAATCATAGGGGAAACTTATCATTATTAATGGTATAAGAGAGTAGTGTCCATAAACACAGACAGTGCCCATAAATACCTCAATAGCTGTGGGGTATATGGGTAAGGATGCCTCCTAAAAGCATAATATACGCAGTTACTGGCACAATAAAGTATCTACATAAGGATTAATAGTCCTAGGGGAAACGGTACTATACCTCTGTGCTGTGTGGCGGCTGGTGTGTGAGTGGCAGCGAGCCCTGTGGAATCGCGTCCTTATGACGCGGAAAGGCGGGACTAAGTGCGCCTGCTTCCGGTTATTGGAACGCAGGTGGAGCGCATGCCGAGTACGTGCCTAACAATAGCGAGTCGCGTCAGTGCGTCACGGCGGTCGCGCCGCGCATGCGCAGTGTGATTAGTGACGAAAACGCTGGATGACAGCGTGAGGGTGCATTTGCTAAAGGATACAGTGCCTTTATTGTGCACAGAGTTCGGTGCAGGGTGAAAGAGGTGCTTCATTGTGATGTCAATCACAGTATGGGATCTTAAGTGATCTGTTGAAAAGAAGAGGAAGAATTAATACATGTATATGACTACTTAAGCCTGGAATAGGAGGCAATAGATTAGATAAGGGAACATAATATCCATACATAAAGAATATAGTCATTAGTCATAACTAAATCATACTAGTTGTCCTACTATGTGAAATTACCCTGCAGGAGGACGTGGGTGGGACCCCCAGAATGTGGATAAATGGTAATACATCTAGTCTCTGAGTGAGAGAATGGTCTAGGGTACCATCTCATACTCACGGTTTAGTCCATTGGGTTCAAGAGTCCTTAGTGTATGAATCCAATACATTTCTCTTTCTCTGAGAGTCCTCATTCTATCCCCCCCTCGTCTGTTGATTGGTACATGATCGATTACCTGAAACCTTAATTGTGCTATGCTATGCTGTCTGGAAATGAAATGAGCTGGTACTGGAAGTAATGTGTGTCCACATCTTATGGTGGATTTATGCTTGCTTATGCGGTCTCGGATATGCTGAACAGTCTGTCCAACATAGCCGAGACTGCACGGGCATTTTAACAAGTAGATCACAAAAGTTGACTCACATGTGAAGAAACCTTTTATTTCAAATCTCTTTCCAGTCATGGGATGGGTGAAGAAACTACCTCTGGTCATGTTGGAGCATTGCCTGCAACCTAGGCATGGAAAATTGCCCATGCGTGGTGTGGCAAGGGTCCTTTGATGTATTGTTGACTTCAGGCTACCGATGTCAGCTCTAATGAATTTGTTCTTAAGGTTACTAGGTCTCTTGTGGCAAACCAGTACGGGATTTTGGAACTCCGGAATTGTTGGATAGGCCTTACTGAGTAATGGCCAATGCTCCCTTATCGTATTATGTATAAGGGTTTGATACGGGTGATAGGTGTTGACGAAAGCAACCCTGCTCGTTTTATGGCATCTGTGGTCAGTCGAACGTGAGGTCCGTGTGGCTATAGTGGCGGGGTATCCCCTCTCCATGAATTTGGCGCTCATCTCATCATGTCTCAGTCTTCTTAATGTAGGGTCGGAGACTATACGGTCGATCCTCGTATGTTGAGATAAGGGTAGAGACTGTTTGACGTGCCCGGGATGACAGCGCACAGCCTAAGCATGTGTGAAGGACCTAGGAGCAGAAAGAAGCAGGCTTGGCTGATGCCGCGGGACCTCCGGAGGGGTGAGTATACCGCGATTGCCGGTTTCGATGCTGTGAAGATACCAGCACTGTGCAGGGATGCTACAATGGGGTTGGGATACAATATGAGATACAACCCTGTGTGGTGTTGCTACTGGCAGAAAGCAGCTCAACATTTTAATGCTAGGCAATGCCTGTAAATGTACTAATTTACTCTCTCATCTTAGATAAAAGACAAGAAATAAAAATATGTCAAAACATTTGTTTTATTATTGGTGGCAATATTATATGGCTGATTTTTTTTTTTCTGCTCCATTTCTTGTGAAATTGTAAGCTGATTTGGAATAAAACAGTTTTTGTGTTATCGGATCCTGGGTTCAATGAATTACAAATGTAAATATATTTAATAAGCCAAAATTTGTATTCATCCAACAGACACATAAAAATAAACATTTTATATGCTATTTCTGGCTTAGATTTACAGTAATTTACCTTTTGAATGACCTAAATAGAATGAATGGAAATGGGCTTTAGACTCCCTGTGATTAATATCATACATTTTCTTTCTTTATATAAAGAGCTGTGGGAACTATTTCATTTACTTTCCTAATGAAGAGGACGGAGAATTATCCTTATCATAATGATACTAATTTTCTCCTGATTGTGGATGTGGCTCAATGTAAAATAGACTCTTGAATCCTTTCTTGTCTTTTCATCTCTTAACCAACTTCTCCTTCTTTTATCATAGTTAATTAAACATTTTGTGAGTGTCCACGAAGTAGACAATCCCTTCTAATGCTAATAAAGGCTAGCTCCATCTCTATCAATAGATTTCATCTCCACTTTTCTTCAATTGAGATTTCCTACCCCCAGGACTTTTTATCACTTGAACTGAACATGAAGTCATTTAAACCGTAATATAAAAGGTTCAAAGTTTAGATCACATTATGTGTCCTATTCTGTATGATGAAAGATGGAAAATCTTATTTTGAAGTCCATGAATGTTATATGAAGACCATAAAGGAGAAAATGACCATATTGTTGTAGGCCAAAGTCATCTTTCTTGCCATACTCGTTTTGGCTAAAAAGCAGAATAAACCAGCAGTACATCAGGGTTATAATCAGCATTTTTCAATAAAGTTTAGGACCATAGAAATCAACCAACATGGTGTAAAGCAGTGGTCCCCAACCTTTTTTGCACCGGGGACCGCCTTCATGCAAAACCATTTTTCTATGGCCCAGCGGCGGGTGGGGCTTTGGTTGTATGGGGCATGGACATGGATAAGGGGTGGAGTTTAGCGCCCTGTTTCCCCGAACAATGTGTTACATACTATTTTCAGGGGAGGGATGTCTTATTTTTTCATCCTCTTCCAGCCCCCAATATGGTATCCACGTAATTCCCTTGCAGCCCCCATCATCCCCTTGCAGGCCATAATATCCACATCATCACCTTTCAGCCCCAATACCATATCCCCATCATACTCCCCTTGCAGACCCATTATCCTCCTCTTGCAACCCCATCCTCCTCTTCCAGACCCCACCATTCTCCTCTTCCAGCCCCCAGTATTCTCCTCTTCCAGCCCCCACCATCCTCCTTTTCCAGCCCCCAGTAGCCTCCTCTTCCAGCCCCAGTATTCTCCTCTTCCAGTCCTAGTATTCTCCTTTTCCAGACCCCAGTATTCTCCTTTTCCAGCCTCCAGTAGCCTCCTCTTCCAGCCCTCACCATTCTCCTCTTCCAGCCCCAGTATCCTCTTCTTCCAGTCCCCAGTATCCTACTCTTACAGCCCCCAGTATTCTCCTCTTCCAGCCCCCAGTATTCTCCTATTTCAGCCCCCACCATCCTCCTCTTCCAGCCCCCACCATCCTCCTCTTCCAGCCCCTACCATCCTCCTCTTCCTGCCTCTACCATCTTCCTTTTCCAGCCCACACCATCCTCCTTTTCCAGCCCCCAGTATTTTCCTCTTCTAGCCCCCAGTATTCTCCTCTTCCAGCCCCCAGTATTCTCATCTTACAGTCCCCACCATCCTCCTCTTCCAGGCCCCAGTATCCTCCTCATCCAGCCCCAGTATCCTCCTCTTCCAGTCCCCACCACTCTCATCCAGCCCCTATTATCCTCTTCCGGTCCCCACCATTCTCCTCTTCAAGCCCCCACCATCTCCAACACACACACATATATCAACAGTCACCGGCCCTGTGGCATTATGTTGTCTCTCTGTTCTCTTCCACAGCTGTATGCATAGATGTACGTGAGAAGCCATTGACCCATCACAGTGCAGCAGCCGTACCAATCACAGTGCAACAGCCAGTAGCCAATCAGGGCCTAGCTGCTGCACCGTGATTGGCCCAGCTTCTGCACTGTGATGGGCCGAGAGCTTCTCCCATACATCTATGCACACAGCTGAGAAAAAGACCCGAGAGACAACGTAATGCTGCAGGGGCGGTGACATCACCCCGGGAGTCGGGCAGCATCCACTGGTCTGAGCTGCCGCAGAGCTCAGCACACTGTGTGTAGTGCCGGTCTGTGGTGGCGCAGACTGGCACACAGACCCCGCGGCCCGGTGGTTGGGGACCCCTGGTCTAAAGTAACTGAGAAGTAAAAAAAAAATAGAATGAGAAAATAGTCACACTAAGGGTAGGTTTAGACTACTATTGGATCAATTATGCTAATCACAATCTGATTAGAGTTTGATCTAAGTGTGATTTGATTTTGTCAGATGTGGCGAAGATAGAAAGAAAAATTCTCCTCCTTCTCCATTCTGTTAGGCTAGGGTCATATTAGTACATATTTGCTGTGCTCAGGGGGTTCCATTAAAAACAGAATTTGGGAGCCTTGATGCAGTGTTACCGGTATGGTAACGCTGCGTCAGCACTGCCAATTCATCCCTATGGTGACAGCCCCTGAGCCCAGCTCAAACACCGGCATCTGAGTGCTGGAGTTTGAAATCTCGCGCTTTTTCCTAGCACATCACATGACGCGCTCTGAAGCATCTTGTGATGTGCTCGGAAAAAGCGCGAGATTTCAAACTCCAGCACTCAGATGCCGGCATTTGAGCTGCGCTAGGGGCCGAGTTACCATAGGGAAACATTGGCAGCGTTGACGCGGCGCTACCATGGTGGTAAAACTGAGTTAAGGCTGCCAAAACCTATGTTTTTAATGGAACCCCCTGAGTGCTGCAAATACGACTAATCTGACCCTAGCCTAACAGAACGGAGAAGGAGGAGAATTTTTCTTTCTATCTTCGCCACATCTGACAAAATCACATCACACTTAGATCAAACTCTAATCAGATTGTGATTAGCATAATTGATCCAATAGTAGTCTAATTCTACCCTTAGGGTAGGGACATACTTCAGTTCCTGATCAGTGTTCATCAGTCTGTGTGCCAAAACCAGGAGTGACTCCAAAACCCACCACAGGTGTCAATCTTTCAATTATACTTTTTCTCTGCAAGGTTCACTCCTGGTTTTGGCACACAGACTGATGAACACTGATCAGGGAAACTGATCAGGAAAACTGATCAGGAACTGAAGTGTGTCCCTACCCTTAGTTTGACTATTTTCTCATTCTATTATCTTTTTACTTCTCAGTTACTTTAGACCAGGGGTCCCCAACCACCGGGCCGCGGGGGTCTGTGTGCCAGTCTGTGCCACCACAGACCGGCACTACGCACTGGCACTCTTTTTAATGGAACCCCTCTATTAGCGCTAATCTGACCCAGCCTAATGCTAGGGTCAGACTTGCATCTTGCCCTAGCCTGCAGGATCTGGCAGAAACTTAGTTTCTGGCCGGAGTAGCACATAGCGTTACAGCTATGCTCTGCCTGTCTATTGATTCCTATGGCAACTGGACGCTTACCACAGCCAGCGGCTCCATAGAATATGCGCTTTTGCAGAGCGCACAGGAAACGCTGTTTGCAGCGTTTTCCTGTGCGCTCTGCAAAAGCGCATATCCTGGAGACCTCTGTGGAGCCAGAGGCTGCGGTAAGCATGCGGTTGCCATAGAGATCTATTGCCTGGTGGCGCATAGTGTTTCTGCTGGTAACGCTATGTGCTGAGGCAGAAAATTTCTAAGTTTTTCCCGGATCCTGCAGGCTCAGGGGCAGACGCAGGTCTGACCCTAGCCTAAGGCTAGGGTCACATTTGGGATGTTGCATCCATTTGAAGTATGCATTAAAGGATGCTTTTTTTTTATTGACAATCCCATGACATGTGTGTTCATTTTTAACGCATGCGTTAATGCATGGTACATATATGTACCATGCGTTAACGCATGCGTTTCCCACAGACTCCCATGTGAAAAAATTCATGTGTTTTCCATAACAGAAAACGTTTTAAGTACATTTAAAAAAACACATAGCGTCAAACTCATTGCACTTTAGCAATGCGTGTTTTGCATTGGAGTCTATAGGTGCGTTAACGCATGCGTTTTTACACATTTGAACATGAAAATAATTAATGCGCAAATCTGACCCTAGCCTAAGGCAGATGAGTATGCAGGAACTGGATCAAAGTAGTGCAAATCACCTGCGCTGCTGTGCAAAGACGAAAGTCCAAGCTGAAGTCTAATAAATTAAAGGTGGTTTAGTCAACGAGTTTCAAAGTTCTTCCCCATTTCTCCATCAGGAAATCCACCGATTTCTTGAATCCATGGATTTCCTGATGAAGTGGGGAAATATTTATTAGACTTCAGCTTGGACTTTCATCTTTGCACAGCAGCAGACGGGCACGGGGTGTTGCCATACTGTCACCATGGATATGCTAGCATCAGAGACAAAGGACTTCAGGAAAATGGCCGTGAAGATGGCGCTTGAGCAAATGGAGATCTCAGAGAGGGAAAAGAAGTGCTTGGGAGGACTATGATATGGTGCTAGACTGGGTAATGTTGAAAAGGAAAGGATTATGGAGGTTGGAACAAGTAATGAAGAAGGTGTGCCTAATGATGCTCTGCAAATTGTCTCTTCAGTGAGGAAGTAGATGAACTCTAATGCCACCCATTGAAAGTAGCAATCCTAAAACTCAAAACTGGCTCTTTAGTGAGCCATTCAATATGACATAGGATTTATGCCAGATTAAAGGTTTGTTAAAGAGACTGATTTGACTTTTCGGATTTCTTTCAATAGGTGGCACTAGAAGTATACTGCCTCCTGAAGAGACAATATCCCAGAGGTGTATTGCAGCTAAAAGTCTCCTCACTGCTGGCATGCTGGATTCATCTCCACAAGGAGAGTAGCAATTCCCTTGGAATTAATGGTGCTCTGTGATCATGAAACCTATGAAAAGATATGTGTCTGCTATCTAATGTACAGGGTGGGTCATTTATAAGGATACATCTAAATAAAATAGGAATAGTTAGTGATATCAACTTCCTGTTTGTGGCACATTAGTATATGGGAGGGGAAAACTTTTCCAGATGGGTGGTGACCATGGTGGCCATTTTGAAATCGGCCATTTTGGATCCAACTTTACATTTTTCAATAGGAAGAGGGTCATGTGACACATCAAACATATTGAGAATTTCATAAGAAAAACAATGGTGTGCTAGGTTTTAAAGTAACTTTATTCTTTCATGAGTTATTTACAAGTTTATTACCACTTATGAAATGTGTTCAAAATGCTGCCCTTTGTGATTGATATCTGAAATTGCTACATGATTCAGATATCCAGTGGCATTGAGGTTTCCATTGATGAAGAATGGCCCCACTATCTTTGTACCCCATATACCACACCATACCATCAATTTTTGTGTTCCAACAGTCTTGGAGGGACCTATCCACTGTGGGTTAGTGTCAGACCAATAAGGCTGGTTTTGTTTGTTAACTTCACTATTCACAAAAAAGTTTGCTTCATCACTTATCTGAAAGCAATTGTCTATGGTGTGAAGATACGAGATGTGCAGCATCTGAAACAAGTTTGATGTATAACATGACCCTCTTCCCATTGAAAAAAATAAAGTTGGATCCAAAAGGGCCGCCATGGTCACCACCCTTCTAGAAAGGTTTCCCCCCTCCCATATACTAATGTGCCACAAACAGGAAGTTGATATCACAAACCATTCCCATTATATTTAGGTGCCTCCATATAAATGACCCATCCTATACATCATGGTGGTAAAACTTTGTTTTTAATGAACTTGTGCTCTCCCTCAATGAACTGTGTCCTTTCCAGCCAAAAGAATTGGCAACATGCCGCCTGAAAGGTGTTTTGCCTCCGTAGTACAACACCACACACCCAGCCAGTATCTCTATATTCATGTAGCGTGCTGGGGAATTGAAGATGACTACCTCACCCACGACTACTGACCTGTACCATGGTACACCAACACTGAGCCTACCAAGGCAACTGGGGGGAACTTCAGAGAAACATGCAGGTGTGTGTGGGGTGGGGTTGCAGGTCCTAATTTTGCCTTGGAACCTATCTGACTAGTGACACCACTGGACCTCTGGGTTTTATACTCTTTATTTTTCTTTTGCATTTATAATTAAGCCTTACAGTCGCTGCTATCACACTTTATACTGCAGAAATGACAATGCAGAGATAATACATGGTGTTTGCAGCATGTGATGAGAGTATTTTGCCCATGTTTAATTTTAGGTGTGATTTTAATGCTCGTCTCAGGGACACATAATTAGACAATCATTTTTAATTATAGCAGGATATAAAAAGATAATTGAAAGAAAACTTGTAAACAGCTTCTCGGGTTTTAAAGGATCAGCTGCCTCTTCTTGTCAAACTCCTCTGCCGGAAATCAGACAAGGACATTAAATGATCACAGACACCTTGTAACAATAAGAGGATACAGAATTCAGCCAGGTACCGCCAATAATCCTCACCGACCTCAAAGGATACAACACTGCAGTGTCCTGTGAACACAACATTGTATAAAACAAGCCAATAACAAGATTAGATCAGTTCTTGGGGATGTTTATGTGAATGGATGCAAACCATGGTTGATGGGGGCATACATATACCGTATATACTCGTGTACAAGCCGAGTTTTTCAGCCCAAAATTTGGGCTGAAAAGTCTCCCCCTCGGCTTATACACGAGTCAATACGGGGGGGGTTGTGTCCGGGGCTGTGGAGGCTTCAGGAGGCGGGGGGGGAGGGCTGCTGTATGAGCGGCCCCGTCACGTGGGGCCGCTCATTAAATATGCACTGCTTTCCCCTGTCAATCAGCGGCAGGGTGAAGCAGTGCATATAGCCCCCAAATGCTGGCACTCGACCCCCTTGTAAGGGACCCCCCCCGATGGTTATATTACCATTCCGGACTTCTGATCCGCGCCGCTCCTCGCTGCTCCTCGCTGCTCCCTCCGTCCGTCTTCTACATCCCGGATCTCCGGCCGTCGCAGGCATGTGACGTCATCGCGCGGCCGGGGATTCCGGATGTAGAAGACAGACGGACGGAGCAGCGAGGAGCAGCGAGGAGCGGCGCGGATCAGAAGTCCGGAATGGTAAGAGAAGCGGGGGGGGCCCTTGCAAGGGGGGGCGAGTGACAGCATTTGGGGGACGCTGTGTACCCCCAGGGGCTGCTGGGGACCCCCAGGGGGCTGCTGGGTAGCCCCTGGGGGCTGCTGGGGTACCCCCTGGGGGCTGCTGGGGACCCCCTGGGGGCTGTTGGTACCCCCAGGGGGCTGTTGGTACCCCCTGGGGGCTATTGGTACCCCCAGGGGGCTGTTGGTACCCCCTGGGGGCTGTTGGTACCCCTGGGGGCTGTTGGTACCCCCTGGGGGCTGTTGGTACCCCCAGGGGGCTGTTGGTACCCCCAGGGGGCTGCTGGTACCCCCTGGGGGCTATTGGTACCCCAGGGGGCTGTTGGTACCCCCTGGGGGCTGTTGGTACCCCCAGGGGGCTGTTGGTACCCCCAGGGGGCTGCTGGTACCCCCAGGGGGCTGTTGGTACCCCCAGGGGGCTGCTGGGTACCCCCAGGGGGCTGCTGGTACCCCCAGGGGGCTGTTGGTACCCCCAGGGGGCTGCTGGGTACCCCCAGGGGGCTGCTCGGTACCCCCTGGGGGCTGCTATATGTACCCCTGGGGGCCTGCTGTATACCACTGGGGCTGCTGTATACTACCACTGGGGCTGCTGGGGCTCCTGTATACTACCACTGGGGCTGCTGGGGAATCTGTATACTACCACTGGGGCTGCTGGGGAATCTGTATACTACCACTGGGGCTGCTGGGGCTCCTGTATACTACCACTGGGGCTGCTGGGGCTCCTGTATACTACCACTGGGGCTGCTGGGGCTCCTGTATACTACCACTGGGGCTGCTGAGGCTCCTGTATACTACCACTGGGGCTGCTGGGGCTCCTGTATACTACCACTGGGGCTGCTGGGGAATCTGTATAACTACCACTGGGGCTGCTGGGGAATCTGTATACTACCACTGGGGCTGCTGTATACTACCACTGGGGAGGCCTGTATACCACACTGCTGGGGTCTGTATACCTGTGCTGGGGTCCACCCTCGGCTTATACACGAGTCAATAGGTTTTTCCAGATTTTTGGGGCAAAAGTAGGGGGGTCGGCTTATACACGGGTCGGCTTATACACGAGTATATACGGTACTTATAATGCTTCAATGTTATATTTACTTTTGTGTACTCCTTATAATCTACTAGGACAAATTATATAATGTAGCCTCAATCACCTGCTGCACTCATTTACAGTAGTTCTATGACACTTTTCTCTGCAATCAAACCTGGAATCTTTCAGGTAAAGGTATGATTGCATTCAGCATCCCAGTGCCTGTAAGGCGCTGGCTTCACTTTATAGCACTAAATCCTGGTGGTTGGTTCCCTTTAAGGCTCATGCTTTAAGCTATGGCTGATATTAATTGCGTGTGCAAACAAAAACTCAATACAAGCTCATTAAAACGTCAGTTCACGAGGAACTAATTTCCATTACAGCAGGGATAATACATTACAAGCCACTAAGCTGCTATATACAAGTAACATAAAAATCATGTACATGAATGTTCTATGGATAATTCTTAGTAGCTATATATTTTCTTAAGTGTTTGCTGATTAAATGCTTATTTCTTTTCTATTAGCACATACAGATTTGTCCTTCCATAACTTTTTCAACCCCAAATATCTCAAAATGTATTACATGAGATCTTAAATAAAAATGAATAAAATGTGTATGTCTATCTGATGCTTGAACAGATAATCCATCCCCAATGTTAAAAGATAGAACATTTACATATATTTATTTAACTGGATTGCATCCTACAGAAGCCATTCATCACTCACTGACTCCCATGAAAAACAATTGAGCACACTGATGTATAATTATTTTAGCGGCTAGTGGGAGATTGTAATGAATTAATATTCAGACAATTTATATAACAAAACAATTCAAGAAATGTTAAAGGAACCTATCACCAGGTTTTCCCCATATACAGTTGTGGCCAAAAGTATTGACACCCCTGCAATTCTGTCAGATAATACTCACTTTCTTCCTGAAAATGATTGCAATCACAAATTCTTTGGTATTATTATCTTCATTTAATTTGTCTTCAATGAAAAAACACAAAAAGTATTGTCCTAAAGCCAAATTGGATATGGTTCCACACCAAACATAAAAAAGGGGGTGGACTAAAGTATTGGCACTGTTGGAAAAATCATGTGATGCTTCTCTAATTTGTGTAATTAACAGCACCTGTAACTTACCAGTGGTGCCTAACAGGTGTTGGCAATAACTAAATCACACTTGCAGCCAGTTGACATGGATTAAAGTTGACTCAACCTCTGTCCTGTGTCCTTGTGTGTACCACATTGAGCATGGAGAAAAGAAAGAAGACCAATGAACTGTCTGAGGACTTGAGAAACCAAATTGTGAGGAAGCATGAGCAATCTCAAGGCTACAAGTCCATCTCCAAAGACCTGAATGTTCCTGTGTCTACTGTGCGCAGTGTCATCAAGAAGTTTAAAGCCCATGGCACTGTGGCTAACTTCCCTAGATGTGGACAGAAAAGAAAAATTGACAAGAGATTTCAATACAAGATTGTGTGGATGGTGGATAAAGAACCTCAACTAACATCCAAACAAGTTCAAGCTGCCCTGCAGTCCGAGGGTACGACAGTATCAACCCGTACTATCTGTCGGCGTCTGAATGAAAAGGGACTGTATGGTAGGATACCCAGATACCCAGGAAGACCCCACTTCTTACCCCGAGACATAAAAAAGCCAGGCTGGAGCTTGCCAAAACTTACCTGAGAAAGCCTAAAACGTTTTGGAAGAATGTTCTCTGGTCAGATGAGACAAAAGTAGAGCTTTATGGGCAAAGGCATCAACATAGAGTTTACAGGAGAAAAAAAGAGGCATTCAAAGAAGAGAACATGGTCCCTACAGTCAAACATGGCGGAGGTTCCCTAATGTTTTGGGGTTGCTTTGCTGCCATTGCACTAGACTGCTTGACCATGTGCATGGCATTATGAAGTCTGAAGACTTCCAACAAATTTTGCAGCATAATGTAGGGCCCAGTGTGAGAAATCCTGGGTCATGGGTCCTCCAGCAGGACAATGACCCAAAACACACTTCAAAAAGCACTAGAAAATGGTTTGAGAGAAAGCACTGGAGACTTCTAAGGTGGCCAGCAATGAGTCCAGACCTGAATCCATAGAACACTGTGGAGAGATCTAAAAATGGCAGTTTGGAGACGGCACCCTTCAAATATCAGGGACCTGGAGCAGTTTGCCAAAGAAGAATGGTCTAAAATTCCAGCAGAGCATTGTAAGAAAACTCATTGATGGTTACCGGAAGCGGTTGATCGCAGTTATTTTGACTAAAGGTTGTGCAACCAAGTATTAGGGTGAGGGTGCCCATACTTTAGTCTGGCCCAATTTTGGAGTTTTGTGTGAAATGATCAATGTTTTGCTTTTTGCTTCATTCTCTTTTGTGTTTTTTCATTTAAGACAAATTAAATGAAGATAATAATACCAAAGAATTTGTGATTGCAATAATTTTCAGGAAGAAACTGAGTATTATCTGACAGAATTGCAGGGTGTCAATACTTTTTGCCACAACTGTATGTACTAAAAACTGGTGTATGATGTCTAATATACCTGTATGTATATCAAATACAGTTTTCATCACTGGTAAATCTAACTGAATCTTGTTTTGTAAAAATCATGGACAAAGTATTAATTTTATTCCTTATGTGTTTTATCATGGACAACACCACTGTGAAAAAGACTCAATTAAGAGTCGAAATGTTGTGTAAATAATTTTTTTTGCATTTTGAGTGAGCAATAAAACCTCAACAACACAATACAAGCAAACTCTTTTTCGTGTGCCAATGTATTACTATACAAGATGAGCATTGCTGGTCTGGATCAGATGTCTTCTTTCTTTATACATATGACACATCTTACATGATCTACACAGTCTCCCTGATTGCGCTGGTGAACAGAGGTACTTCTCTCTGCCCTGACAAGGGCAGAGCACAGTATTGTAATGTGCATGCACAGGAAAATGTCAAAGAGCACCGACAAATGCTCATTACAATACTTTCCTCTGTCTTTGGCTGGACAGAGAGAACTGCAGGTACACAGGATGCAATGGAGGAAAATGTGAGGATGATGTAGGAGCATCATCCACAAGGAGCAAGAAGAGTGGAAGCACTGGATCAAGACCAGCGACACTCAATGGACCAGACAGCCCCGTAGGGAAGTATAATAAAAGCTCTTTTTTTATGCTCTGCAGATTGGCTTTGGGACTTATATACAGTATCCTAGAACACTGAATATATGGACTTACTGGTGGTGGCCATACTTTATATTGGGAACACGTCATAAGTCACCAAAATGCACCAGGCCGAATGTGACGTCTATGGCTCAGCTTGAATATGCACACTGCGCATGCGCTGGACCCGGGCCGTACACGTGATCAGCCCCACAATGCACCGGACTGGATACTGGATATGACGTTCCAGCCAGCGCATCGGACTACGACAGGAGGGGGAATTTCAAAAGGAAGAGGATGAGCAGAAGGATTGATGATGCCCAATGGGGAATGCTGAGAGCCAGTGAGGGAGGGACAATGGAGCCCCGGAGCCCGCCTTTAGAGGTCTCTGAATGGAGACTGCATTTAAGCTTATAAAGCTTTTTTCTGAAGCATTACAGGGCACTTTTAGCTCAGAGAGGGATGGTTAGTGATCAGCTAACAAGGTGCAGGGAAGGTAAGTGGTAGCCTAGGGGGGTAGAACGAGCTGACAGGTTCCACTATTTGAACAACCCCATCCCAATCCATATGTTTCCTGTCGTTAAGCTAATAAAGCTTATGCTCACTTCCAGCAGTGTGACTGTCTCTCCTGAGAATGCATAATAATGTGACATCACGGGATCCCTGCAGCCAATCAGCAGCTTTTTCACTTTTCCTACCTTTGGACATATCACATACGTCCTGAGGAAAAGAAAGAGCATTAGCTCTCAATTCTTCTTGATATAAGCGGTCGGTACGTATGTGGGGAAAGTGAAGCAGCTCTGATTGGCTGCAGGGATCATGTTATGCCACAATAGTACGAAATACCAGGAGATACAGCATCAACACTGCTAGAACGGCACTGGCACCGAAGGTGAGTATTAGTGATGAGCGAGTAGTTCAGTATTCAGTTTCGGGTAAGTCTAACCGAATTCTTTTTACTATTCATGTATTTGTCTGGAATAGTGAACATAATACAAGTCAATGTGGAACTCTGATATTTGTCTGGGGAAGTTTTTACATGCCTCCTGTTTGACTAACAACTCTTTAACCTGACATCACGCAGCATAAAGACTGTCAGTCAAAGAGGAGGTGGCGGCACTGGCTGGGGAATAGAGCTGGAGTGACGGAGGCGCTCTTCAGCCTCATTTACATATTAATTTAATACAATAGCTCTTCATGCTGACAGAATCCTTTTGATATTAATGATGGTATATATTACATTTATTTATAAACAGAAAAGTAACTCATCCAAATTATCACAGTGATAACACAATGATGTGAAATTTAGGCTTTAGGTGACCCAATTTTTTTCCAAAGCTGTTCCCGGGTCAGTGGCCACATATCTAATGAGTGACTGGACTGTGACTAGTTTCCTCATTAGTTGGTCAATGACATTGACTGAGAAGATACTGACCCCGAATATACCAGCTGGGACACATTGTTACACATCAGGTAAACTCCAGCAACTCACGCTGCCATTGAATTCACTCACCATGCAAATGATTTATCTGGAAATTAAAACCCGCAGATACCCACTGTTACATTTCATAGCACCGCTCTTTGATTTTATGCTGGTGGTTCTGAAATTTTAATTGGAAATTTACCTGTTGAGTAATTCTGTTTGTTTTGTGTTCTGCTCCTATGACATACAATTTTCTAATTACTCACTTGGCAGAGTCTCATTTCAATCCCGTCACCTGCAGAGTTATCTATTACCAGAATTTTAAGGTGAAATGAACATTAATTTAATATGGGTTTTCATGTGAGTATAAATAGTAGTGGTGCCAAAATATGCTGATTATTAAAGTTTCAATTTATAATAAGTTTCTAGGTAGCTGAAATGTATTCTCTCCCTCTGTACCTTCAGTGGCATTCTCTACTTCGAAGTACAACTAAGAATGAATGGATGTGATCGTTGAGCAAAATATGACATTACCATGCATTTACAATAAGGATATGGTCACACGCTCAGGATTTGACCAGGATTTAGCTGCACATTTTCTGTGTCTAAATCCTCTTCAGAGCTACTGTCTTTCCACTTCTAATATAGGTGTTTGGGATATTCATGGTTTGTGAACATGGAGGCTTTTTGTTGAGTTTTCAGACCGGAAACTGAAAGTTTTGGAGGAGTTTGCAGATTTGGAAAGCTTTCACTCTCACAGTTTCTGCTCCAAAAACTTTGTATGCTTAAAATTCTTACCTGGAATAATGCAAATACCATATGCTTGATATTTGCCCACATTCTGTTTGGAAAATCTGCAGATTAGCCTTCTGAATTCTAATGTGTCAATTCCTTATTGCTTCCCGATGGCAATTGACTGCAGAAATTTGAGTGCCAGATCGGATTTCTGGAAAATGAAGTGGAACATGAAGATTTTTTCTTTTTTAATTTTCAATAAAAGTGTAAAAACAGAAGAAAATTATTAGGGTAAGCATGACCTAGATTGACGCGTTTCAGATGCGGTATGCACCCTTACTCATGACCAGCATATCGCATCCGAAACACGTCGACCTTGGTCACGCTTACCATGTCATTTTCTTATGTTTTTGCACTTTTACTGAATAATAATAAAGAAAAAAACTTCCATGTTTGAGCCAGATTCCATTTCACTTTCCTGGTATTATTTCGGCTGAGGCAGGGCCGGTATGCGAGCTCCAGGAGGACATGAGTAGACAGCAACACGGTGAGCTGGAATTTATATACAGATTGGATTTCTGCTTCAAATTCTTTGAAAAAATATCTGTGACTCGCTTATTACAAATGCAAATGTTTAAAACTTAATCTAAGGCTAGGGTCACACTTCACAGGTCACCCACGTTAGACAGATGACGTTACAGCAGAGCCCAGCCTGCTGTAATGCTAACCGCTAACGTAGGGAGCTTCCTATGAATGCTGGTCCATAGAAACCCGCTGTTTACTATGGATACAGCTTCACAGGAAGCTCGAGGAAGTGCGCTTATCCAGGACGCACAGGGAAACGTTGTCTGCACTGTTTTCCTGTGAGTCCTGGATAAGCGCACTGCCTGGGGCTTCCTGTGAAGCTGTATCCATAGTAAACAGCGGGTTTCTATGGAACAACGTTCATAGGAAGCACCGACATTAGCGTTCAGCGTTACAGCAGGCTGGGCTCTGCAGTAACGTCATCCGTCTAACGTGCAAGACCTGTGAAGTGTGACCCTAGCCTAAGGCTATGACTAAGAGCAAGCGCGACATTGAAGAGGAACATGAGGAGGTATCATCTGTTCATGGCAAATATTTGAAAACCTACAGCCAGAAGAAAGCGACTTTCATCCATGTGATATACTGGGTGAAGAGGTGGAGGCTGATGGTGATACACACAGTTGCATCTGGCCAGCGACAATATCCACACGGAAGGAGGATGACGTGGAGACGAGGTGGTCGATGATGAGACCACCGATCTGACCTGGACCATTGGCACACATAGCCAGCACAGCAGCACAGAAAAAGAAGGGGATATGTAGCACCAGCAAAGACCAAGGGCTACTGGTTCAGAGTAGAGTGAAGTGTGTCCAACTGTTGCCAAGAGTAATCCCTCTGTACCCCAAGTCAAGGCAAGGGTGGTTCATCCCGTCTGGAAATTTTTTTCAGATAGTCCTTTTGAACCAAATGTTGTCATCTGTAGCATTTGCCATATGAAACGAGCAGAAGGCCAAGGCATAGGCAACCAAATCACCACCAGTATGCGGAAACACAGGCAGCGAATCACCCTAGTCAGTGGTGGAACAACAGGGTGCCAAATCGGTGTCTGCAGGTCAAACCACTGCCATGTCTACTGTGATCCGTCCTTCCCAATCTGCTGGGCAGGAAGCGGTTGATCATACCTCTGCTCACAAGCTGCGGGTGCACAGAAACAGGACAAAAAGCTCATCCATTTGTTTATCCAACAAGAGTCCAGTTGCCCATGCCCAAGGTCTTAAGAAAGGAGGGTAAATACCAAGAGACGCACCACAAGCACAATACTGAACGCGCACATTGCAAGTTGCTAGCCGTGGAGATGTTGCCATTTAGGCTTGTGCGGACACAGTCCTTCCATGACCTGTTGGCTGTGGCTGCCCCACAAGCTCGGTTCCCAGCCGCACTATTTTTCCCGGTGGCCATCACCGCGTTACACAGCACATCTTAAACATTAAAGCTGCTCTCACCAACACCATAACCGGGAAGGTCTACTCTTACAACAGACACGTGGACAAGTACTTGTGGACAGGGAGAACATCTCTGTCACGGCACACTGGCTGCAACCTGGTGGAGGGTGGGACAAAGTCTCAAACTGGACATACGATATACCACAAATAGCGAGCCCAATCTCAATCAGGGTTTCCGCCTCATCATATACCTCCTGTCTACCCTCTTCCTCCTCCTCCACCGCCTTGTCATCCTATGCTGAATTACCCTCCACATCACTCCCAAGCTGGGAGCTGTGCAGCAGCGCATCGGCAAAGGCGGCAACAAGCTCTGCTGAAGCTCATCTGCTTAGGTGAAACATCACACTCTGCAGCAGAGCTGTGGCAAGGAATAAAACAACAACCAATCAGTGGCTCTCCCCACTGCAACTCCAACCCAGTTGGTTGTCTGTTATAATGGGTGTAAACTGGTGGTGGCTTTAAAGCTCGGGAAGCTGGTACACGTGTCATGCATGGCTCACGTGTTCAACCTAGTGGTGCCGAAATTTATAAAAACATACCCTGACTTGCCGTACCTACTTGAGAAGGTGCGCTGTATTTGCGCCGATTTCCGCCATTCCTCAACCACTCTTGCTGGTTTTGCAGTGCTTCAAAAGCAATTTAATTTGCCAACCCACCAACTCATTTGCGACATTACAAGACGGTGGATCTCAACATATCATATGTTGGCAAGGATAAGTGAGCAGCAAAGGGCACTTGCTGAATACCAGCTTAAAATGCCCGTCAGACTGAGACTAGCCAAGACACATAACAACTGTTGAGTGGGTGTGGATCGGTGACTTTGTGAGGTGCTTGATAACTTTGGACTGCACCAAGTTTGTGAGGGGTATCAGGCTATTATTTACGTAACCATACCTATGCTATGTCTGCTGAAAGAATCGCTGCAGAATCTAAAAATTGAATCTTTGAAGCCCAGCAGCTGAGTATGGAGCGAGATTTCACAATGGGTGATTCTACCCAGCCCAGCCAATATCAGTCAGGCAAGATTGGGGATGAAGATGATGAGGAAGACGAGGAGGGAGAGGACTTCTTTTTCAGTTGTACCAAGGGGCACCATCATGCTACAGGGGACTCCCAACCCCAGCTTCATTCTGTCAGCATGGGTAGCTGGAGAGGAGGTGGGGGAGGAGAGTTAGTGTGAGGAGAGCATGGGTATTGTTCCTCTTTCCGGGGGTCACAGAACATTTGCCTCCCTTTTCAGCTTGGCACACATAACACACTTCATATCTAACTGTGCCAAGACCCTTGTGTGATTCACATTTGCAACAGCATCCTATACTGGTTGGCAACCTTTATAGACCCACGGTGCAAGGACAAATTTCCTTCGCTATTGGTGCAGTCACCAAGGGGTTTCACAATGAATACTTCAAGAGGGCCGTTGTCGATCATTTGATGGCAACATCACCCTCAGACACCGCTGCTAGCAGAGGTACCAGCTCTGTGCAACAGCATGCATTAATGAGGAGAGACATGCCCACATGTCCAAAAGAGGTGGTGGTGAAATGTCCATAAACTAGGGCCATCCTCAATAAACCGTCACATCAGCAAGGGCTAGCTGGACCGGTAACAATGTCAAGGAGGGAGAAGTTGAACAAGATGGTCAACGACTATCTAAGTGACCATAAACCTGCATACTTTGATGCTTTGTTCATTTATTACTGCGTATCCAAGTTGCACATTGGCCAGCACCTCTCCTATATACTTTGGATGGTGCGGCCGCCCTGCTGCTAGTGTGATGTCAGGTGTGTTTTCATTGCCACTGGGGCAATCTTTCACAGATACATGCACACGGACTGACTACAGAGAATCAGACAGCTGATCTGAAAAATTTAACAAGGATGATTTCTCAACCAGTATTTTAGCCCTCCTGATGACAGAATCCAATGTAAAGTCATCAAACTTTATTTTATGGAACTGGTGATCAGTCCACTCTTTCCCATTCAAACCTGTTTTCCTTCTTGTTACTACATGTTTTCAACTCCCATGCTTCTGCCACATGGGACCTCTGGTCAATAGAAAAACAATGCTAAGTTCATAATATTCTCATCGAGTACTTGTGATGGACCTTCCTTCCTTATCAACCATGACAGCCCCTTGGGCTAATTTTGGAGACACTATGGCTATGCCTGCACATTGGGCACTGTAAAAACATGCTAGTATGCTATTAGTCATAGGCTAGCTTCATAATTGTTTGGCCCTTGTGACCTGCTTCCTTCAACAACCATGGTGCAGCTCCTTGGGCTAATTTTTGGAGACACTATGGCTATGCCTGGACATTGGGCACTGCAACTATTGTGCTAGTAGTCATAGCTTCATAATTGTTTGGCCCTTGAGGCCTGCTTCCTTCATCAACCATGGTACAGCCCTTGGGTTAATTTTTGGTGACACTGCGCCTGTGCATTGTGCAGTGGCAGTGGAACAACAAGGACAGTAGTCCAAGCTTTATAATTGTGAATTTCTGGAGATGATGATGATGGGTGGCTTCTTCCTGCGTTAACCATCACACAGCCCCTAGGGAAGATCGCTCTCCTTACACCACTTACACACTGAGCTGTCAGAAGATCTCCTTCATCATCACTTGCTCTTATGGCACTTCTGATATATCATTGCGTAAGTGGCGTACGAGTCCCACTCTGCTGACAAAATATGACTGGACTTGAAAAGTGTTTGTACATTCTAGTGAAGCACTGGTGTAAAACCACTCATGCAGCCCCTGACCAGGTGCCCCCATGTTATATACATTTGTTTACAGCATACATTTTTTTTTACATTTACACATTAAGACTGCACACACACGCTGTGTTATTTAATGCATGCTTTTTTTCTGCACCGTCCAATAGGACAGTGAACGAGGAATAGAAAGAGAATGATGGGGTATCTGAACAACGCTCCCGTCTTGACAAATTCAATCCAACAAAGGGATTAATGATAGTGATTTTATTTTTCTACGTGTTTCGGGGGTGTAGCCCCTTCTTCAGGAAAAAAATCACAGATGTACCCTGCTATTTTTTCCTGAAGAAGGGGGTTACACCCTTAAACACGTAGAAAAATAAAATCACCATCATTAATCCCTTTGTTGGATTGAATTTGTCAAGACGGGAGCACGGTTCAGATCAGTCAGTGTGGTTGTGACTTATACAACCCTTAAAAGGTGAGCACAACCTTGTCATTTATCGTCCGCTGTGTACACAGGTATACTCTATTGCACCTTCTCTGTTTCCAGATTCCACACACAGTTTGACAGTGAAGAAAGATATATCTAAAAACATTTAAAAAAAAAGGGGTCCCTGATGTAATTTCCTGTCTTCTCTATTTGATGCGATGGAGATACAGTAAAGCCCTAATTTTTTTTGTTTCTTGAAACAAAAAAAATTGACGTGGGCTTTGCCATATTTTTGTATGCTAGCCAGGTACAGCAGGCAGGTACGGGCTCCCCCCAACCCCCAGCTGCCTAGTTGTACCCGGCTGGGAACCAAAAACATAGGGAAGACTTTTTTTTTAATTATTTCATGAATTTCATGAAATAATTTGAATAAAAAAAAAAATATGTGGGCTTCGCTCTATGTTTGTGTCCAGCCAGGTAAAAATAGGCAGCTGGGGGCTGGAATCCGCAGTGCAGGGTGGCCCAAACTTTCTGGCCCCTGACCCACTGCGACTTACAGTCCACAGCTGCGCCAGAAAATGGCGCGTTCATAGAAGCGCCATCTTTTGGCGCTGTATCCAACTCTTCTAGGGCCCTGGTGTCGGGTGGCTCGCTGGGTAATAATGGAGTTAGGACCAGCTTTGTATTATTAGTTGGCCCTAACCCGAAATTCATGATGTCACGCCAATATTAGACATGGCCACCAAAAATTTCTATTAAATAGTTAAAAAAACACAACAGAGAATTTTTTTTATTATTAGAAATAAAACAAAACACAATTAGTGACTTCATCTTTATTGAAGAAAAAAACCTCTAGCGTAGTATCTTCTTCCTCAGGTCTGCTACATCTCTACCAGCATATACACGTTTGCTGGTAGAGATGTAGCTCAGCACTCGGCTGTGGGAAAGTTCATATGAGTTCACTGAAATCAGATGAACTTTCCAACAGCACTGCAATCACTGCCAGAAGTGAGGTGAGAGCAGCGCTCACTTCAGGCAGTGCTGGCGTTGACGTCAGAATCAGAGTCCACAGCATCAGCTGTTCGTTTGAAATAGCCAGCGGGCTTTTTGAAAAAGCCGGCTATTGCAAATCGCCTGCTATTTCAAAGGACTTTCTACCGCCGGCTATTTCAAGCGATCAGCACCAGCTGATTGCTTGAAATAGTTGGCAGTCTTTTTGAAAAAGCCAGTGGCTCGCTTCCAGCAGAGGAGTGGGCACAAAGTCAGGGACAGAGGGAGCGAGGCACCGGACAGTGGGGAGGGAAGCACTGGGCGGGGGGAAGGAGCATGCATCAGCTGAGTGATTGTTTAACACTAGAAGTCCCAGAGAGGAGTCATTTAACATTTCTACTTTGGAACCCAGAGACAGGTCGAATGACCTGAAGGATTTTAGCTAGCATCCTCTAATCACCGTCTTTTGTTCTGTAATTAAGGCCATTACTGTCGCACCACAGGAAGTTGTTGTTTTCCATTTGGACTAAAGGTCATTTGACCTTCTTTCGGGACTTCAGGGGCAGCTCGAAATTTCTGGGACTTGTAGTGTTTAAAGCCTTTTCCTCAGCCCCATACCAATTATTTGGGTCCAGCAGACAATTACTCGCATTTCCCATTGACTAACATTGGACTCGCTACTCGTACTGAATACCCGAGTATTACGATCTACTCGGTACGAATATTTGACTACTCGCTTATCCCTAATCAAAACTTGTTGACTTGGGTCACGTTCACGACACACTATATTTTCTGTAATGCACCTTTCTAAATTTTCTTACAAGAAAGATTATGTCACGTGTTTTGATCCAGATTACATTTTTTTCTCATTCATTCAAATTGCCTGAAATATCCCTCAGATAATTCTTGAAAGGTAGTTCCTACTCCATTCTATTGAGAAATGACTTTGCTGTTCAAATATTTAAAATTTTCATGATTCGGGTTTTCAAAAAATATCAATTGCTAAAAAGAAGTAAGTGGACCATTATTCAAGCATCTTTGCACATGGAGCTGCTCTATGCGTTACTATAGAAGTTAACTCCTGTTGTCTCCACCATAAAAAGCAATTGGATGTTATTAATTGTTTAATGGATTTTAAAATGAATATAAGAAATTTGTCCGCAAAAAAAAACCCTTCAGTGTGTTATTAAGGACTATGTTATTTTTTCCTTATGGGTCTATGAACTTATTGGTAGTTGCTAACTACCGGCCTTTTGTGCTCAGTCATGGACCGCTCCAGCTGCCAATTCTGTGGCTTCTGGTGACATCACATTGACAAGCAGCGGCTTCTCTTTTACTCTGCTGTGTTGATGGAGCTTGTCTGCCGATGTTATGCTGATTAAGGTGTGTGCTCACGATCCGGAGGCACAGCACCTTGGACGCAGTGCCTCTGGCCCTGTGGGAACCTATGGGTTCTTGCAGGGAGATCGCAGGCGCTCTGTACTCATGATCTGCGGTGGGGGCAGGGCGGCTTCTCCCTGCGTTCACCCGATGGTGACCGATTCCAACTCCGCAGCATGAAATTAACATGCTGCAGAAATGCGGAAGTCCGGAAAACCTGCACCGCAGCTGAAAATACGCTGCGGTCGGGAGGAGCATAGTGGGCATGGGATTTCTTGAAATCTCATCCACTATGTAGTGTTTTGGATGCAGTGCAAACATGCTGCATCCAAACACTGCAATTTCTGATTGTAAGCACACAATCTAACAGCCAGCTCCCCAAGGCCACATGCACATATTTGGTATTTGGTGAGATTTTTCCCTAGTATCTGTAGCCAAAACCAGGAGTGGAACAATCAGAGGAAAAGTCTAATAGAAACACATCACCACTTCTGGATTTATCACCCACTCTGTTTTTTTGGGGTCTAGTTTAGGCAACCTAGTTTGTAATTGCTGACAATATTGAAAGCCAATTATAGAGAGTATCTCACTGCATTGTTAATTCCCCCCAATATTTGCTGCAATAAAGTGGGAAGAATTTGGGGATGTAATGTATTAATATTTACTTTCCCCTGCAATAGTCGTGCTGGAAAAAATGACATAGATGTAAAAAAACCCCACATCAATATCATCCACTGGCTATGGTTAATGTTAGGCACTTTAATTTTAGCACATGGGAGGGTACACAAATTTATATTTTGAGTTTTCATGCCACGTTTGTCCAGCTCCACCAGAATAGGATGGGATCTGAAAGGGGCATAATACACATACTCGAATTCATGACGAGCTGTAGTGTACCTTGTATCACAGATCTTACTTCAGTCCTCAAACTAATGTAAAATTTGTGATGGTGTACACGGAGGCACATACTAATTTTTAAGGTTCTAATGATTCATTAAGTGGCATCCTCATGAATCAAGGGACTCTGACTCCAACATGCCCCTGTAGCGCCCCTGCAGCTTTGGTCGCTACATAGTACTGCACCTACTCCACAGGTGTGGTGCCATTGCTCTCAGGCAAGACAGGGGCACAAACCTGAGACACACACACACCCTACATCACACAATTCCCAACTCCAGGCAAGGAGATGCAGAGAGGGCCCTCTAGGGGGCATTCCCCATCTGCTGGCTGGAGGAAGGAGTAGTCTAGGGGTTGGAGGAGTTAGTCAGAGAGTGAGAGTCGGAGAGAAGTGAGAAAGGAAAGGAGCAAGATGGAGTTCTAGAGGTCACTGGAGCTGGGGAGGAGTGGGATAGTACGTAGGTTGCCATGGAACCCAGTCCAGGAAGAACCCTGCAATCCGCGTTTCCTGTGTGCTCTGAAATAGCACATAACCGGTCCTTGTGTGTGGAGCTGCCGGCGGTGCGAGGCGTCAGGTAACCATAGAGATGAATAGGCAGCCTGAGCATACCGTTACTTTACGTTAACGCTATGCGCTCAGCAGGGGCTGACTGGCGGAGCTCGTCCCGGGTGGCAACTGAATCCGCAGGCCTGATGAACGGGGGGGAGATTGTGCTATCAGTTGTGGCCGGGTGAGGAGCTGGGGGGGATGTTATGCTATGGCTGTGGCCAGGTGAGTAGCGGGAGTCTATGGTTGTGGCCGGCGAGGAGCGGCTTGCTTTCATTCACCGCGCACTGCCGGCTGTGCATTTGCAGCAGCTGCTGCCGCAAAGCAGTAGCGGCCTGCGGCCCTTATAATTAAAAGGGGCAGCCCCCCCCCTGCCACCTGGGCCAGTCCGCCCCTGGCGTCTAGGCTGTCAAACCTAAGTTTTAATGTTTGACCCTAGCCTTAATTAGTATCTGTTTTCCTTTCATTTTAAAAGGATACATTTTTTTCTTACTAGATCAGTTTAAAATGTAAGATATAGATGGCTAATTAACAGATCAGTTTTCCATAATCTTCAAAGTTATAAAAATGGATGCAGTTAAAATCAGACAAAAAAGTTGTGTCTCCACCACTGTTTTGCCAATAGATTGCTGCTGTATCCATTATAACTGATGATTACTGGACACGTGAACAATGCCTTATTGAGCTTTTCTTTGCTTTGATCTGTGTAAGTCTTTAATCCTTACAATTTCAAAGTCAAGCACATACACAACCTTTATTCTCACAATAACAAGCATTGACTGCAGACATCAGGACGGCAATTTGGAGAACAAGATCATCAAAACAACATTTTGATGCAGTAAATCAAAACAGAGCATGAGTATGAAAGTAAGAAAGGTGCAGAATGAGAAACACAAGTTTACAGATAAAGGCGAGAAGCGAGAAAATCACTTTAAGTTGAACTCCACGAAAATTTGGATTCGCCATAATCCAAACTTTTTGCAATTTGATTCACGCAAACCCAGCAAAATGTTGACCGCTGTTTACTTATTTTTAATTCCCTTTAAACAGTGCCATCAGTTGTACTTTGATTTACAAACATCACAAACATCATCATTTTGCTTTAAAAGTGTTGCGAAAGGGTTGAAAACATGTAAAATAAATAATACTGAGTCTGCAATTGCACCTGTCTTCTTTGGTCTAGTTACTTGTTTGGTCTTCACTGAACCATCGTTTTCTGATGCTCGGCATTTTTTGCATCTGCTTTGCTGACTAGACCACTATGTCGTGTATAAAAAATGCCAAATATGACAGGCTCTCGAAGTTCCAAAAGATGTCAATGCTGGTAGAGCCTCAGGATTGGCCCATTGAGGATTCCAGTAGTGAACAGACTCCAAAATATGAGTAGGGTGGGTATAATTATTTTTTGTTTATTACGTATGTCTATTATCCTTTGGGGTCTAAACAGACAATGTCCATACAATACTGTACATTTACTTAGCATCAAATAAGTTTGGCCGAAAACAAATTCCATGGTCAAATTTGAGTAAAATGCAAAATTCGGCATATTAGCGCAATCATTGTTCATCACTAAAGCCCGCAAAAATGTCTCCTAACATTAAAAGCAATAATTAATTGTTTTCCCAGGTAATAACAATTCTGGATAATATTTTCATATAAATTTGTACTTCACCATTCATGTTATTCCAACTAGCAATCTATGAAGAAATTAACCTTTGGGTGTTACCAGTTGGAGCGTGTCCTTATACAGCCTGACACTATCCAATCAATGCTGACAGTGTGAGGCTGTGTAAAAACACACACCTTAGATAAGAGGAATACGAACACCCAGTTGTAAATATTTTTTCATACATATCTAAGAGAAATAATAGAGGAACAGAACCATACAGACGTCTATCTAGGTCAGGAGCCATCTCAATAGAGATGGGTGCCCCCTTTTATCATATACTAGATGTGGGTCTAATGCTATCGCATCGAGAGAGTGGTCGCGCTGTCTCTGCCCCCCTGGGCTCTTTGACCCCTCACCCCATGTGATCTTTGCCCCTCTGCCCCTGTACTCTCTTTGCCCCTCCCTGGGCTCTCTTTGCCCCCCCTGCTACCTATGCTCTATTTGCCCCTCAGGCTCTTTTAGTCCTGCTGCCCCCTGTGCTCTCTTTGCCCCCCACCCCCTGTGCTGTCTTTGCCCCTCTGAACTCTCTTTGTCCCCTGCCCCCTGTGCTCTCCTTGTCCCCCCACCCCTGCACTCTCTTTGTCCCCCCACGCTCTGTCTTTGCCCTCCTGCCCTATCTTTGCCCTCCTGGGCTCTCCTTGCCCCCTGCACTCTGTTTGCCCCCTGGGCTCTGTTTTTTTCCCCTGGCTATTTGCTCCCTGTCCTCTGTGCTCTGTTTCTCCCCTGGGCTATCTTTGCCCCCTGCCCTCTGTGCCTGTTTGCCCCTGGGCTATCTTTGCCTCTTGGGCTCTGTTTGGCTGCCCTGGGCTGTCTTTGAACCCCAAGGGTTCTCTTTGTCCCCTGCCCCCTGCACTCTGTTTGCCCCCACTGGGCTCTCTTTCCCCCCCGCCCCCTGCATCCTCTCTGCCTTCCTCTTCCCTCCTTTCCAGCTGTGAAGGCTCCGTGTCATAGCTGGGAAGCGCTGAAGACTACAAGAGCTGCGGTGATGTGATGGTTATGTGACTGATCACATGACTGTGACATCACAAAAGGTCCTGTCCCGTGTGGTAAGTCGGGGAATATTGGAGGGGTGGCGGGCGGTGTGTGGGGGTCTGTGGGCGGTGGGAGAGGTGTGGTTGCAGGCGTTCAAGGTCTGCAGGCGGCATGTGCAGCGTCGCTGTGGTATGCAGCATTGAGGTGTTGTTGTGACCATGCTGCTGGTGGTAGTGTGTTCCAGGGACTACTACCGCCAGCATCGCCATATTCTTACACCCAATAGGGTTTATGCGGCGGAAGTGATGTAACGGTGGAAGTTACATAGGAGAACAACTGGACGGACCCCGGAAACTACTTGCCTATTATGTAAATAGATGACGGAGTACTCCTAATAACAACGAGACGACATGTGGCTGGAGTAACTGAAAATAACACCAACATATTATGATAAGATAAAACTAAAAAACATTTTGTTGAAATAATATAAAACCGATTTATCCAAAACTACATAAAATACCGGTAGATCTTGGGTTAAAATAAAGAAAATAAATAACCCCTGTAGGAGGAATAATCAGAAGTGTGAAAAATAGCAGCGAAACATGTGAAGGGATATCCAAATAGGTAATGTACAGTAGTAGGAGCAAATATTTATAGACCACGACCCATTAAATTACAAAATTCCTGTGACAAATACAATGAATGTCATATGGTATATAATGAAGTGCATAATTGATGTCCCGCAAGAATGTCAAAGGCTAAGTAAATACCAAATATACTGAGGGTTACTATGAGAAGAAGTCTCACTGGGATACCGAAAAAGGAAAACTCCTATAACAGATGCAAATTCACATACAATAAAGCGTATAGTGAAAAGCTTACTCATAGATGCATCTACCACACAGCCCCAACGCGCGTTTTGCTAAATGCTTTATTTAGGGGATGTGCACTCAGACAACACACAGAAGCCACACTGACCAAAAGTCGGACAACACTCGTCCGACTCTCGGATCCGTCAATCAGACCGTTTTTGCACTCGCCAGTGTGTTTCCAGCCTTAGGGCTCGGACATACTGTGCTACTTACATGCGAGTCTCTCGGATGAGACTCGGAAGAGGCTGGAGCAGTGACCCTGAATGGCCTCTCCATGTCTGAATAGAGAGTGTGGAGCTGCACAAAAACACAAGCAGCTGAGGGAGAGGCCGTTCAGGGTCACTGCTCCAGCCTGTTCCGAGTCTCTTCCGAGAGACTCGCATGTAAGTAGCACAGTGTGTCCGAGCCCTTAAGAGAACTCCTGGCACTTGCAGGACTAAAGACTGGCAGTAAACTGTCACTTACCCTTGGAATTATCTCCACCCATTGTGGGCTAGTACCAACACTTAACTAGTTTTGAGCCTGCTGTCTGTTATTATTATTATTATTATTATTATTTATTTATATAGCGCCATTATATTCCATGGCGCTTTACATGCTAAAAGGGCAGACTAGGACAAGTAACATAGTAACAATACAAGTAACAATAAATGTTGACAATTCGGTCGTACAGATACAAGAGGGGAGAAATCCTGTCCGTGAGGGCTCACAGTCT
This sequence comes from Allobates femoralis, assembly GCA_033576535.1. NCBI lineage: Eukaryota > Metazoa > Chordata > Amphibia > Anura > Aromobatidae > Allobates > Allobates femoralis. The sequence continues at coordinate 68,111,502 of JARQOC010000001.1, read as the reverse complement.
ACAGTCTTCTTATTGGGCAGAACCCTCTTACTAAATATCCTACATGTAACACTGCTGTACATTAAAATATGCTATATATTATACACATAGGCATTACTGTACATCACATATTATGCATATCACAGCACATTACATTACATCACGGATCACACAGCAGATTACGTACTGTAAGAACACACTCGGGGTTCGCCTTTGCCAGGTCAAAGGGCACGTATGTGTCGTGTGTCACTCAGTCCACCAGCAGAGGCTTAGAGGCCACTGGCCCTGGGCCAGAGTTTATTGCAGTGAAAGCAAACAGAAATAAAACAAAACAGCAAACAAAAATCCTTGCCTGTCCGGCACTAACTAAACATAATACAACCTCACTATAGACTGAAGGGCTTCTCCCTTCAGCCAAACCATCGAACCAAAGCTCACTGCTTTCACTCACATGTGTCTCCATGCACAGTCAGGCCTCCTGTGTTCACAGACTGAGAGAGGGGCCCCGCCCGACCTCCCAGACTCCTTTTACCTACCCCAACCGCCTCCCACTAATTCATTAGCAGCCAGGTGATACTGACCAGGTTAGGTTGCATAGGACAGATACCTGGGAGAGATATATCTGCCCTCATCCACTAATCCCACATGACTCTCACATATCCCCCCCCTCTGCTCAGACCACTCCGGCTGAGCAATGGCGCCCACAAAACAGTGCACCCGTGACAGGGCATCAGCATTCCCCATCTGCACCCCTGGGCGATGCTCCACTGTAAAATTGTAGGCCTGCAAGGCAAGGAACCACCTAGTCACCCGGCTATTCCGTTCCCTATTCAAGTGCATCCACTTGAAGAGGGCATGGTCGGTGATCAGCCGGAACTTCCTGCCCCCCAAGTAATATTTGAGGGACTCGAGTGCCCACTTAATGGCCAGGCATTCTTTTTCCACAATGGCATACCTCCGTTCGTGTTTATTTAGCTTCCGACTCAGATAAAGGACCGGATGTTCCTCTCCGTCCCTCAGTTGTGACAACACCGCCCCGATACCAGTGTCGGAAGCATCCGTTTGGACTACAAACTCACTAAGAAAATCAGGAGCCACCAACACAGGTTGAGAGCAAAGAGCCAGCTTTAGGGCATGGAAGGCTTCTTCCGCTGCCGTGGTCCATTTGATCATGACAGAATCCTTCCCTTTGGTAAGATCCGTCAGGGGGACCGCAATGGCTGCAAAATTGGGAATAAACCGGCGATAATAGCCTGCAATCCCCAAGAAAGCCCTCACTTGCTTCTTGTTTATTGGTTGTGGCCAGTTCTGAATGGCATGTATCTTGTCCAACTGGGGCTTAATGATTCCCCTCCCGATAACGTAACCCAAATACCGGGCTTCTTCCAGCCCGATATGACATTTCTTGGGGTTGGCCGTGAGACCTGCCTTCCGCAGGTCCTCTATCACAGCTTGCACTTTCTGGAGGTGGGTCTCCCACTCGAGGCTGTAGATGACGATATCATCCAAATAGGCTGCAGCGTACTGCTGATGTGACCTCAGGACCCGGTCCATCAACCTTTGGAATGTCGCTGGTGCCCCATGTAGTCCAAACGGCATATGCACATACTGATATAACCCGTCCGGTGTAGAAAACGCAGTCTTCTCTTTGGCTGCCTCCGTCAGGGGAATCTGCCAGTACCCCTTCGTTAAATCTAAGGTCGTGATATACCGGGCTTTTCCAAGCCGATCTATCAATTCGTCGACCCGTGGCATAGGGTACGCATCAAATTCGGAAACTGCATTCAGTTTCCGGAAGTCATTGCAGAACCGAATGGTGCCGTCTGCTTTAGGGAGTAATACAATTGGGCTCGACCAGGCACTATGCGATTCCTCAATCACTCCTAGCTCTAACATCGACTTCACTTCTCGGGAGACGGCTTCCCGCCGAGCTTCCGGGATACGGTAAGGTTTTACATGTACGGGTCACGCCTGGCTCTGTTATAATATCATGCTTAAGGAGCGTAGTCTGTCCCGGTTTCTCAGAAAAGAACTGTTGGTTGTTTAAGAGAAACTGCTTGACGTCTGTCTTTTGCCGCTCCGAAAGAGTCTCCGCAATCTGGACTTCGGGCAGGGTCCGTGTGCGGATCGGAAGGGCCAGTCCCGCTGACAGAGCCAGACGGTCCTTCCAAGGTTTTATCAGATTCACGTGATAAATCTGTTCGGGTTTTCTTTTCCCAGGCTGGTACACTTTGTAGTTTACCTCACCTACCCTTTCCCGAATTTCAAAGGGGCCTTGCCACCTTGCCAGGAACTTACTTTCCACCGTGGGTACCAGGATCAACACCCTATCTCCGGGTGCAAAAGAGCGGACCCTGGCCCCCCTGTCATAAGCCCTCTTCTGCGCCCCTTGAGCCTGCATCATATGCTCTTTCACAATGGGCATAACCGCCGCAATACGATCCTACATTTGGGTTACATGGTCTATCACACTTTTGAATGGGGTAACCTGTCCCTCCCAGGTTTCTTTCGCGACGTCCAAGAGACCCCGGGGACGTCTGGCATACAGAAGTTCGAAAGGCGAGAATCCGGTGGAAGACTGGGGTACCTCCCGGATGGCAAACAGCAAATATGGGAGCAAGTAGTCCCAGTTCTTCCCATCTTTGTCTATCGCCTTTCGGAGCATCTGTTTCAGGGTTTTGTTGAACCGCTCTACCAGTCCGTCTGTTTGAGGATGATAGACAGAGGTGCGTAGCTGTGATATCTGTAAGAGCCTGCAAAGCTCTTTCATTACCCTCGACATAAAGGGGGTCCCCTGGTCGGTGAGTATCTGTTTCGGGACACCGACCCGACTAAACACATGGACCAGCTCCTTGGCAATGGTCTTGGTGGCCGTGTTACGCAAAGGAATGGCCTCGGGGTAGCGAGTGGCATAATCCAAGATGACAAGGATGTGCTGGTGTCCCCGTGCAGACCTGGGGAGGGGCCCAACCAAATCCATCCCAATCCTCTCGAACGGGATTTCGATGATAGGTAGGGGTACCAAGGGGCTACACAGATGGGGCCTGGGTGCAGTGATTTGGCATTCCGGACACGACTCGCAATATGTGCGAATATCATGGTGCATGCCCGGCCATACAAAACAGTGTAATATCCTTTCGGTAGTTTTTTGGACCCCCAAGTGGCCTCCCATAACGTGTGTGTGTGCCAGGGCCAGCACTCTCTGCCGGTAGGGTTTTGGCACTACCAACCGTTGCACCGTGTCTTCCCCCTTTTTCTCTATCTGATAGAGAAAGTCATTCTCTATGGCCATGTGAGGATATGCCAGCCGAGCATCGGCATCCACCTGTACTCCGTTCACCACCTTGACATTTTTTCTAGCCTGAGACAGGGTAGGATCCCTTATTTGCTCGCTTTGGAAGTCGTCTTTCTGAACTTCCAAGTCCAGCAAACCGGAAGGTGGATGGCTGTCCACCTCCGCCCCTGCCGTGGGTTCCTCGAAATCACCAGCCATGACTGAAAACGGGAACTGAAGGTTGTCCTCAGGGGATTGCTTCCCGGGAGCCCCTGAGGGCCCATCCTCCAGTGGCTCAGGGCCCCTTGGAGTAGGGTCCCCTGTGCCGCTCCCCCGGAGTACCAACTGGTTCTCCCACAACTGCCAGAAGTGGGGAAAATCCCTACCCAGAATGACATCATGCAATAGGGCTGGGACTAGTCCCACTTTATGATACACAGACCCATAGGGAGTAGTAATGCAGGAGACAGTGGTGGGGTACGAGCAGGTGTCCCCATGCACACACGTCACAGAAAACTTATCTGACGGACCAGTCGGGACTGACACCAGACTGGCCTTGACCAGCGTTACCACACTCCCAGAGTCTAACAGCGCCACCACATTCGTGCCATTAACAGACAGGTCACACAGGTGTTTCTCCATATCGCCTTGACCGGCCGCAACACACACCACCCGTGCAACCATAGCCACACGTTTTTCACAGGTCGTGACATCACACTGCATCGGTTCGATAGTTACTGGACAGTTCGCAGCAATGTGGCCCACCTCTTGGCAGCGAAAACACCTCACAGACCCCTTGCTTAGTCCATAGTTCGGTCCCTTAGGCCTCATAGGTCCGGCAGTCCCGTTTTCCTCCCCCCCTGTCTTCGAATATTTTCCCCCTCCCCTAGACCCCGATACAGTCTTACCAGATCCCCGTGAGGAGGGGGAGGAGGGAGGACGTGTGGCGTCGTCCATGAGTCCTTCCGCCACGGAATAACGTTCCACTAGATCCACGAGCTGGTCTGCGGTCGTGGGGTTTCCATGACTCACCCATTTTCTCAAGGCGGCCGGTAAGGCTCTCAGGTATTTGTCCAAGACAACTCTTTGGATCATCTCCGGCGCTGTCAACACCTCGGGTTGTAGCCACTTCTTCGTCAGGTGAATGAGGTCGAACATCTGGGATCGGGGTGGTTTATCGGGCTGATAAGTCCATTGGTGCACTCTCTGAGCTCGTACCGCCATCGTCACTCCCAGCCGGGCCAGGATCTCGGCTTTTAGTTTATCGAAATCCTGCGCTGCTTCAGGCTCCAGATCGTAGTACGCCTTTTGGGCCTCACCGGCCAGAAACGGAGCCAGCAAGCCGGCCCAACGTGCTTTCGGCCATTTTTCCCGTTCCGCTGTCCGTTCAAACGTGGTCAGGTATGCTTCGACATCATCTTCTGTAGTCAGTTTCTGCCAGTACCGACTCACATGAATCTCCCTCTGGGCAGCTTCCGGATTCACCTCTGGTGCGCTCGCAAGGCGCTGCGCCACCTCCTGCAGCAGTTGGCGGTCTCTCGTGGTCATTTCTACCAGTTCCCTCAGCTGGGCTGTCATTAAGCGGTTAGCTTCTTGCTGCACAGCTGTGGATTGTACCAGCGCTTTCACCACGTCTTCCATGTTGACACTTTAACGTGCTGCCCGCATTCTCCACCAATATGTAAGAACACACTCGGGGTTCGCCTTTGCCAGGTCAAAGGGCACGTATGTGTCGTGTGTCACTCAGTCCACCAGCAGAGGCTTAGAGGCCACTGGCCCTGGGCCAGAGTTTATTGCAGTGAAAGCAAACAGAAATAAAACAAAACAGCAAACAAAAATCCTTGCCTGTCCGGCACTAACTAAACATAATACAACCTCACTATAGACTGAAGGGCTTCTCCCTTCAGTCAAACCATCGAACCAAAGCTCACTGCTTTCACTCACATGTGTCTCCATGCACAGTCAGGCCTCCTGTGTTCACAGACTGAGAGAGGGGCCCCGCCCGACCTCCCAGACTCCTTTTACCTACCCCAACCGCCTCCCACTAATTCATTAGCAGCCAGGTGATACTGACCAGGTTAGGTTGCATAGGACAGATACCTAGGAGAGATATATCTGCCCTCATCCACTAATCCCACATGACTCTCACAGTACAAATACCCATGACACACTTCACATCACAATACATGAGCGCGATTGGTGTCTTCAGGCTGAAGGCACAATAGCGTGAGACTTGCGCGAATGCAATGTGTAAAAAAAAATCGCATTGCACTCAGACCAATGTTAAGCAATGCTGCAGGGCATATTGGTGCGTTTTTCTCACATTGAACATGCATTGCGAGGGCAATGCAAGTACAATCGCAGCATTCTGCAATTGCACGCGTTTTTCACGCGCCGAGAGCCCAATCTAAGTCAATGGATGCGTAAAAAAAAGGCACCATTGTAACACACAAGGCGAGTGTCATGTGTGAAAAATGCACAAGAACAGTTTGGAGCAGTAAGTCGACTCATCAGCTTATCAGGAAGCGCAGCTGCAATTAGGGTCCCATTACAAGCACAAGTTGTGTTTCCTCCTCCACAGAGCCTGATCCTGCATCATGTCCCGGTATATTAATGTTGAGATATTAATTGTGCTTGTTCAGGACCATCCAGTAATAAGGGACAAGCGTGAACCAGCTTAGGCTAGGGTCACACTTGCACGATTATAAGTCCCCTGCGTTGTTTGCAGAAAACTTGGAATTTTTAAATTCTAAGATTTCTGAAAACAACGCAGGGGACTTAGAATCGTGCAAGTGTGACCCTAGCCTTATTAAGGAGCTAATTGACCGTCATTTACTATACAATCAGCAGCTGATTTGATCATAATTGTTTGCAAAACCTGAAAATCCAGTGAGAGAAAAACGCATTGGTGTCGGATTCAAGATGTGGCCAAAAAAACGCACTCACATGTCACTCACACCACACTCGCAGGACAATACGCAAAGCACTCGCAGGACTACCGTGAGACAAAAAAGCTCCGTTTTTAACGCTTGTAGTGTGCCTTCAGCCTCAGGGAAGAAAACGACTGCCAGTCCACCTCCTTACACATTTTTACTACATCACGTATTTTACTAGCTTTCTAATACACTTGGCCAACCGGAATCTTACAAGCCCAAGGCCCCCAGCTCAACATTGCCTATTGTGATCAGACATGAATATAATATACAGTTGTGGCCAAAAGTATTGACACCCCTGCAATTCTGTCAGATAATACTCAGTTTCTTCCTGGAAATGATTGCAATCACAAATTCTTTTGTGTTATTATCTTCATTTAACTTGTCTTAAATGAAGAAACACAAAAGAGAATGAAGCAAAAAGCAAAACATTGATCATTTCACACAAAACTCCAAAAATGGGCCAGACAAAAGTATTGGCACCCTCAGCCTAATACTTGGTTGCACAAAATAACTGCGATCAACCACTTCTGGTAACCATCAATGAGTTTCTTACAATGCTCTGATGGAATTTTAGACCATTCTTCTTTGACAAACTGCTCCAGGTCCCTGATATTTGAAGGGTGCCTTCTCCAAACTGCCATTTTTAGATCTCTCCACAGGTGACCTATGGGATTTAGGTCTGGACTCATTGCTGGCCACCCTAGAAGTCTCCAGTGCTTTCTCTCAAACCATTTTCTAGTGCTTTTTGAAGTGTGTTTTGGGTCATTGTCCTGCTGGAAGACCCATGACCTCTGAGGGAGACTCAGCTTTCTCACATTGGGCTCTACATTATACTGCAAAATTAGTTGGTAGTCTTCAGACTTCATAATGCCATGCACACGGTCAAGCAGTCCAGTGCCAGAGGCAGCAAAGCAACCCCAAAACATCAGGGAACCTCCGCCCTGGTTGACTGTAGGGACCGTGTTCTTTTCTTTGAATGCCTCTTTTTTTCTCCTGTAGACTCTATGTTGATGACTTTGCCCAAAAAGCTCTACTTTTGTCTCATCTGACCAGAGAACATTCTTCCAAAACGTGTTAGGCTTTCTCAGGTAAGTTTTGGCAAACTCCAGCCTGGCTTTTTTATGTCTCTGGGTAAGAAGTGGGGTCTTCCTGGGTCTCCTACCATACAGTCCCTTTTCATTCAGAAGCCGACGGATAGTACGGGTTGACACTGTTGTACCCTTGGATTGCAGAGCAGCTTGAACTTGTTTGGATGTTAGTCGAGGTTCTTTATCCACCATCCGCACAATCTTGCGTTGAAATCTCTTGTCAATTTTTCTTTTCTGTCCACCTCTAGGGAGGTTAGCCACAGTGCCATGGGCTTTAAACTTCTTGATGACACTGCGCACGGTAGACAAAGGAACATTCAGGTTTTTGGAGATGGACTTGTAGCCTTGAGATTGCTCATGCTTCCTCACAATTTGGTTTCTCAAGTCCTCAGACAGTTCTTTGGTCTTCTTTCTTTTCTCCATGCTCAATGTGGTACACACAAGGACACAGGACAGAGGTTGAGTCAACTTTAATCCATGTCAACTGGCTGCAAGTGTGATTTAGTTATTGCCAACACCTGTTAGGTTCCACAGGTAAGTTACAGGTGCTGTTAATTACACAAATTAGAGAAGCATCACATGATTTTTCTAACAGTGCCAATACTTTTGCCCACCCCCTTTTTTATGTTTGGTGTGGAATTAGATCCAATTTGGCTTTACGACAATTCTTTTTGTGTTTTTACATTGAAGACAAATTAAATGAAGATAATAATACCAAAGAATTTGTGATTGCAATCATTTTCAGGAAGAAACAGAGTATTATCTGACAGAATTGCAGGGGTGTCAATACTTTTGGCCACAACCCTATTGGAAAAGGTGAAACTGTGTGCTCATCTTTTTTCTGATGATAGTCGGTTGCATGGTTGCTCCACTGTTCAAAACTGTGTGCTCTCTGATGTTGCGAGCAGAAGTAGCTTGGCCTCTGCAACATAGGAATTACAGTGAGATAGTCCAGTTGGCCAGCTCCAGGGAACTGCCCAGCTTTAGTGGTGCTTACAAGCTGTATAGAAAACAGCTGGTAAGTGTGCACTACATGCAACGAGCACTAAACTATAGAATTAACAATCCATTATTTAGAAAGTAGAGGATTTTTAATCCAGTTCTAACCATTATCAAACCTAAAGCCCCCGTCACACATAACAAGATCGTTAGCAAGATCGTTGTAATGTCATAGGTTTTGTGACGTAACAGCGATCTCGCTAACCATCTCGCTACGTGTGACACTTAGCAGCGATCAGGCCCCTGCTGTGAGATCGCTGATCGTTACAAAGGGCTGTCGGTCATTTTTTGGTCGTTGCGCTCCCGCTGGGAATGCTACATCCCTGTGTTTGAAAGGGACAACGACCAACGATCTCAATACTACGCCCGAGAGTGACAGTTCCCAACGACCTCCTATCATTCCGGATCGTTGCTGAAGTCGCTGGTGAGATCTGACTGTTTGACCCCAAAGTCACGCAACAGCGATCCCTACCAGGTCGTATCATTGTCGGGATCGCTGGTGCGTCGCTACATGTGAAGGGACCTCAAGACAATCCCAATGCCTCAATGTATTGACTTTCATTTTGCACGACAAGCATCTTGTTTCAGATCACCAGGTTTCATCTCTATCTTAAATCAACATTTGGGTGTGAGATATATTATAGATTGTAAATAAGATTCAAACATTTGCAAATTCTTTAAGTTTGACATCTCTTCAATTCTTAGTATTCTTGTCCACAAGCCGCTAACGGTAAATGTTAACAATGCTCTGTTTGTACATCAGCTAATGATGTTACCGCAATGACAATATTGATCCAATAGAGATTCTGCATCCTAAGCAAGGATCTAAGCAATAGCAAGCAATTAGATTATATTAAATGAAATTAACATGCACGGAACATTATGGCTATGACTTGTATTGTGAATGATTAATGATCTTTGTTATTCCTCATTTTATGGAATGAATTTTTTGGAAACATTTCAAAGGCAACAAAAAGATTACACAAGGAAATAAGAGAAGATTTTCTTGGTATATAAAATGTTAACTGCTTCAGTCCTGGATCAACTAGCTTAGAGTAAGTACAAAGTGATATCATTGCTGTACAAAATAATAATCAGTGGCGTAAATAAAGTCCTATGGGCCCCAGTGACAAATTTGGACCTGGTCCCCATCCCTTGAATATTGGGCATATGGGACCTTGTAATGTTATAAATCCTGTAAAGACATGTGTTGCCCCCATCCTGTACTAGTGTCCCCTATCATTGGTCCCTTAAAAATGTTTATGCCCCCCATTTTGTATGTTCCTCATCCTGACACTCTTCCAGGTATATATATCCCCCATCCTGGGCCACTTCCAGGTATATATGTCCCCCATAAGCAGAAAAAAAAGTTAATCTCACCATATTGATGTCTCCACACCTACATATTCATGGATATTACCACTGAAATCACCGGTACACCTGGGCATAGTAATTCCAAGAAACAAGAGATCCGGTATTATACAAAATAACATTTATTTTTTATTTCATCATTATAAAATCACAATGTCAACTTGTGAGAGGCTCCTCCAAGTTTGCGATGTGATTTTATTATAATGAAATAAAGAAGAATTTTTATTTTGGATAATATGAGATCTCTTGTTTTTTTTTAATATATATCCCCCATCATGGACCTCTTCCAGGGATGTGTGTCACATTTCCTAGTATATATGTCCCCAATCCTGGTGTATATGTTCCAATCCTGGGTCCCTTCCAGGTATATATGTACCCCATCATGGATCTTTTCCAGGGATACTTGTCCCCTTTCCAGGTATATAATACGTAGAGAATGGGTGGGGTGATAGACAGAGATGAGGAAGGAGATGTAGGGAGGTGCTGCACTGTGAAGAGCTTTTGGGGTGAGAACAAGCAATTAGAATTTGATCCTGTAGTGTATGAGCAGCCAGTGCAATGACTGGCACAGAGCAGAGGCATCAGAGAAACGATTGATCAGATGGGTGATCCTGGCTGCTGCACTAAAGATGGACTGGAGAGGGAAAAGTTTAGAGAGGGGGAGGCCAATTAATAGAGAATTGCAGTAGTCAAGGCGGGAATGGATTAGGGCCACAGTGAGGGTTTTTGTTATTTCCATGGTGAGAAAGGGGCAGACTGTAGAGATGTTTTTCAGGTGTAAGCAACAGGAGTGGACGAGAGATTGTGTATGGGAGGAGAAGGAGAGATCGATGTTAAACATAACACCCAGACAGCGAGCCTTCTGCCTAGGTGTTGTCATGGTGCCCCATCCTGATGTATATGTCCCCCATTCTAAACCTCATTCTGGTATATATGTCTCTCATCCTGGTATATATATCCCCCCCCATTCTGCCATTGATCTCTAACTCACCCAAAAAAAAATCTTAAACATTCTTCTCATCTCTCCCTGCTCACATGACATGAGGGGTCCTCTTCTGTAGCTGGCACAAAGGACGACAACTGACATTCGCATGCCTGCTATGGTTGATGCATGATGTCACTGCTATGTGCTGCGTGTCAGTGGCATGCCATTAGCTGCCAACCTCTGTTTGGCTGCCGGTGTATATTGTAGCGTAGGAGCATAGCAGGTCTCTTAGCAGAAATACATTTTAGCTAAATGTGCATCCTGAGTAATAGGCACTAGTGTCAGCCGGCCCCCTCCTGCACAGGCCCAGTCACTATCGTACCCTTTGCGACTGCAATCATTACGACTCTGATAATGATTTGTAAATGTGTGATGAATCAAATGTTTTAATTTTGTCATTAGGTATTTATTTACAAAAAGAAGTCAGAACTTTCTTTTTTTATTTGATTTGTGTCGCCAACTTTTAAGACCTGTAACTTTTTTTCTGCCAGTGGAACTTTATAAGGGCTTGTTATTGGTGTGGCGTGATCTAGGTTTTATTGGGATGATTTCGTAGTACACGCAACGTTTTCATTGCTTTTTATTGCATATTTATAGGGAAGCACGGAGATTGAAAACTGGCGAGTCTGGCATTTCAATTTTTTTTGTTTACGGTAGACTTTAATTAATTTTGTAGTTTGATAGACCGGGGTTTTACAGACACAGCAATACTGAATATGATTTGTTTTCCATCTATTTATTTTTTGATTGGAAAAGAGGGTTCATTTTTTAAATACATTTTTAATTATGAATTACACACTTGGGGGCTTGAACCTGTTAGGTTTAATCATTGTTTCCTGGCTTCATGGGAGCACTAAGATATTAGTGATGGTGATCTGCAGTAGACCATAAGCTGGGAGGGTGACATATTGACTTCTCATATTACCATTAATGTGGGGCTGGTGGGCGCTCGCTCGGATGCAAATATAAAGTCAAACCATTTACTTACATTATCGTGCTGTCCCGCCCGTCGCCGACTTCCATCCTGATGTCCTCCTATCATAAGTATTCAACTTCCATTGGAGCAGCCATATTTCCACACCCAAGTGATAAGTGTAGATATATGGTGCACGCTAGCGGTATTGGCCTGTTGCACAATACTACTAGCGGTGTCATGTCAAAATGACCACGACAAGACTTACAACCAACTCGAGCAAGCTGACACATATGACGCACCTGCCACCGTCTCCGGACATCCCCGCTGCAGACGCTGATGAGTATCCATGCTTCAGGACCTGTAGTAATGTCACGGTCATGTGACTTATCACATGACCTTAACATCACCACAGGTCCTGTAATGCACAGGGAGCAGCGAGGTACTGGTGGTATTGTGCCTGCTCTTACCCCATTCCCACCGCTCTTACTCCTGCTCTGCCTGATTTAACTCACGCTCTGCCCTCTCTCACTCCTGCTCTGCCCACTCTCACTCCCATTCTGCATGGTCTCCCTCCCGCTCTGCTCGCTCTCACTCCCACTCTCACTTCAGCTCTGCCAGCTCTCACCCTGCTCTGCCTACTCTCAATCCAGCTCTGACTGCTCTCACTCACACTCTCACTCCCACACTGCCCACTCTCACTCACTTTCACTCTTGTTCTGCCTACTTTCACCCCCACTTTTCTCGCTTACACTCCCTCTTTTGCTCCGCTCTCACCCTGCTCTGCCTGCTCTCACCCCGCTCTCACCCGGCTCAGCCTGCTCTCACCTTACTCAACCCACTCTCATCCCTCACCCCACTCAGCTTGCTCACCTCACAGCCTGTTCACCCTGCAGCCCTCTCACCCTGCAGCCCTGCTTACCCTGCAGCCCACTGAATGAGAACTGCACCAGTTACTCATGCACCATCATCTTCCTCTGGCTGCCGCATGAGAGCGAGCACGAGGGGAGCAGCAGGGGATGACCACAGGTAGGGGCAGAGAGAGACAACAAGAGGGGGCATAGTGCAGCCACAGAAGGGTGCAGAGAGCAACCACAGGGTGGTGAAAGAAACAAAAGAGGGTGAGAGCAACCACATGGGGGCAAAGAGCGACCACAGGGGGAAGAAAGCATGCACAGGAGGGGGGCAGAGAGCATGCACAGGGGGGGCATAGAACATACACGGGGGGGGGAAGAGCATGCACAGAGGGAAGTGAGCGACCTCAGGTGGAAGAGAGTGTGCACAGGTGGGCACAGAACATATACGGGGGCAGAGAAAAACCGTAAGGGGGCAGAGGGGTAGCACGGGGGGCAGAATGCGAGCACAAGGGGAAGAGAGGCAGCAAAGGAGGGGCAGAGAGCAATCAAAAGAGGGCAAGCACAGGGGGCCAGAGAGCAGGAGGAAGAAAACAGCAGACAGGGGAAGGAATGCACTGGGGGAGAGACAGCTGCCACCCCCAGCACCACAGAGCCTGCACCCATTGTGATGTCACAACCCACCCGATGCGATAGCATCGCACCCACATCTAGTTTAGATATAACTGTCCAAGATTAACATCATCATCTAAAGCATTAAACAGCAGCTATCAGGACTTCTGACTCAAATGATGCAATTGAATATATCGTTATGGCATTCTAGAAAATCTACGTCATGCTGAAAATGATATCTCAACTACTGAAACATCTCCTCGCATTTTCAATGATACAGACTCAAATAGCATAAACATCTCCTGATAGACTATCATAAAATTACGGAATATTTTCTTTACAGGTACCGTCACACGCCGCAATCTCGGCTGGCGATATGTGGCGATCTAACGTGGCGCTCACATTTTTCGTGGTCGTCTCAGATCGCCGATGGCGGCATCACACGCCGCAATTTCGCTCTGAAGCTAAGGCGATGGGTCGCTCTGGAAATCGCCTCCCCTATAGTGGAACCAATCTTGCCTAATTCCATCGTTGCTTCACACGCCGCAATCACAAAGGCAATGTGGGCGTACATGTTCAGCGCGGCGAGAAGATAGGCGTGCCACAGTGGTGTATACCGTGCCCCACACACGCTCATTGGACAACGCAACAGCGTTACGATTGGTCAGCCTGCTCTGAAAGGCTGGGTAATACATGACACCATTGTCTATCGGAGTTTGCACTGAGTTTGCGGACGGTTGTGTAGCTGAAGATATGTGTGGTGCTGAACGGACAGCTCTTCAAATATGGCGCAGTGTCAACTGACAGCCAATGGGAACACAGTAGCCCACACCAATCATCTCAGACGGGGCGCGGACTTCAGCACGCTGAGGCATGCCTACAAGTGTTCATAGTCAACGCTCTTTCCATCATTATCGTCCTACCACACGCCACAACACGGAAATATCGCCTTAACGATTGCGGCTGATTATTCAGCACTATTCAGGAATCAGGCGACGGCCGAGGGGTGATTTATCGCCGTGAAATTCCCAAATCACACGCCGCAACCGTGAGGCAATTTCACGGTGATTGCTCCGGGCGACATATCACCTTTATGATTTCCAGGCGAGAATGCGGCGTGTGATGGTACCTTAACAGCTGGCCATTTGGCAACATTTATCTCAGGAGATTTCAAACGTAGTAAAATGGTCATGGAAGACATGTTTGCCATTCAAGTCCCAAAAATGAAATTTAGGAGTACTTGGGAGAAGAGCAGAATGTTCAAGAGGGAAAAATTCATGAAGACTGACATTTTGTTCACCAGTCCATGGAAAATGATATGCCAAATTAGTTAAATTAGGCACCTCTTAATGTGTTTAGAGTTTATACTGGCTGCTCTTGTTCAAGAGTCAAAAAATGTACTCTAGTTACTTTCTGGGTCACGCTATCCCCATTTTTCAAAAGTTCATCAAAAATACAGAATTTGAAAGCACATACTGTGAAAAATTACTGATTATTAGGGATGAGCGAGTAGTGAAATATTCGGACTCGCTATACTCGTAATGAGTAGGTCCTAATACTCGGGTACTCGTTACGAGTAGCGAGTCCAATGTAAGTCAATGGGACATTTGAGTACTTTCACAGTATATCTATATAAACTGCAAAAATGAAATAAAAGTTAATAAAAGGTGTTAAAAATCAAAACAAACATACTCACCTATCCGACAGCTGTCCCGGGACCCAAAAAGAACACATCTGCTGGCCTGACAGGGCCTTATGTCTGATGGCCAATCAGATGGGCGGTAGAAATCAGGTGGTGGGTGATGTCACACACCTCCTGATCGCTACCGGCCATCTGATTGGCCATCAGACGTAAGGGCCTGGCAGGCCAGCAGATGTGTTCTTTTCGGGTCCCGGGACAGCCGTTGGATAGGTGAGTATGTTATTTATTTATTTTTAACACCTTTTATTAACTTTTATTTCACTTTCGCAGTGTATATAGATAAACTGTGAAAGTTAATGTACTACTTACTACTCCTAACGAATAATTACAGGGAAGATCATGGAGTAGCCCAAATACTGCACTATTTGGCAAGTAACGAATAGTTACGAGTATACTCGCTCATCCCTACTGATTATACTATACCAGTTTTCTATCAATTTTTTTTCATTTTTCCATATGTTTAAAAAAGATCTATATTCAAGTTTTCGTCTTTGACTGGACACACCTTATAATTACATTTTCCTCCATTGGTCTTAGTTCTGGGTTAATCTGATTAATCTCATAGTTTGAAAAATTTTAAAAGCAGTAACAGTAAATGATAAGTAACGAGTCCTTCTAAATTAATTCCAAAACTGTATAGTGATGTAACGACTGGAGTATTTCTTTCATCTTTTCAGTGCTAAATGGGTTTGACAATTTAGATTTGATCCGACAGCTGCATAAACATTGCATTTAAAAGCTAATTAAGCCATCGTGAACTCCATTTTCCGAAAGGCATCTAGTTCTAGGGATATTTCCACTTCATTATTCTACATCTCTAAGCAATTAATATTTTTAATGAAATTTTTTTTAAAAAAATGCAACCCTCAGGCTATTTATGTTTTTTTTCTGAAGGAAAATAATACCCATCAAAAAGGTAAAACAAAATATTCATTATATCATTGCGTACAATCTGGATTTCTCTTTCCAAAGTTTTCGAAAGACATGTTCGTAGCTTTATTACTGTAATAACACATTTTTGTATATTTTATGGAATTTGTTTCCCATTCTATTGTGGTTTATGTTCATGTTATAAAATTGGGATAATTTTACTAGGTTGAAAGCATTTCTGGAAAACTTGGGTAAAAAAATAATCATCCCACATACCGTATATACTCGTGTATAAGCCGACCCGTGTATAAGCCGACCCCCCTACTTTTGCCCCCAAAACCTGGGAAAACCTATTGACTCGTGTATAAGCCGAGGGTGGACTCCAGCACAGGTATACATCCCCCAGCAGTGTGGTATACAGGCCCCCCAATGGTAGTATACAGCAGCCTCCCCAGTGGTAGTATACAGCAGCAGCCCCAGTGGTATATACAGCAGCAGCTCCAGTAGTTAGTATACAGCAGCCCCAGAGGTATATACAGCCCCAGTGGTAGTATACAGCATCCCCAGAGGTATATACAGCCCCAGTGGTAGTATACAGCATCCCCACAGGTAGTATACAGCAGCCCCAGAGGTAGTATACAGCAGCCCCAGAGGTAGTATACAGCAGCCCCAGAGGTAGTATACAGCAGCCCCAAAGGTATATACAGCAGCCCCAGTGGTAGTATACAGCAGCCCTACAGGTATATACAGCCCCAGTGGTAGTATACAGCAGCCCCACAGGTATATACAGCCCCAGTGGTAGTATACAGCAGCCCCAAAGGTATATACAGCAGCCCCAGTGGTAGTATACAGCAGCCCCACAGGTATATACAGCCCCAGTGGTAGTATACAGCAGCCCCACAGGTATATACAGCCCCAGTGGTAGTATACAGCAGCCCCACAGGTATATACAGCCCCAGTGGTAGTATACAGCAGCCCCACAGGTATATACAGCCCCAGTGGTAGTATACAGCAGCCCCACAGGTAAATACAGCCCCAGTGGTAGTATACAGCAGCCCCAGAGGAATATACAGCCCCAGTGGTAGTATACAGCAGCCCCAGAGGTATATACAGCCCCAGTGGTAGTATACAGCAGCCCCAGAGGTATATACAGCCCCAGTGGTAGTATACAGCATCCCCACAGGTAGTATACAGCAGCCCCAGTGGTAGTATACAGCAGCCCCAGAGGTATATACAGCCCCAGTGTAGTATCCAGCAGCCCCAGTGGTAGTACACAGCCCCCCCTCCTTAATATGCGTCCCCCAATAGTAATAAACAGCCCCCCCCTCCTTATCATGTCCCCCCCCTGGCTGCGGCAGCTGTGAAAATAACAAACACTTTATACATCACCTTCCGACGCAGCTCTCAGCTCCTCCGGTCCTCAGCATCTCCGCTCGCTGCTTCTTCTTCCTTGATGTGCCGGCTTGTGACCGCGCGCAGGAAATGACGTCATCTCCTGCGCCCGGTCACATGACACCGGCACAACAAGGAAGAAGAAGCCGCGAGCGGAGACGCTGAGGACCGGAGGAGCTGAGAGCTGCGTCGGAAGGTGATGTATAAAGTGTTTGTTATTTTCACAGCTGCCGCAGCCGGGGGGGGACATGATAAGGAGGGGGGGGCTGTTTATTAATACTGGGGGACGCATATTAAGGAGAGGGGGCTGTGTAGTGCAATATGCACGGCATCCCCCCGCCGCTGATGGACAGGGGGATGCCGTGCATATTCATTGCACTAATGAGGCGGCCCCACGTGACCGCCTGCGGTCACCGCGGCCCCCTCCTGCCTCCTCCAGCCCCCGGTCACAGCTCCCCCCCCCCACAGCATACCGTATGACCCGTGTATAAGCCGAGGGGGGGACTTTTCAGCCCAATTTTTGGGCTGAAAAACTCGGCTTATACACGAGTATATACGGTAATAATTGTAAGTGGGTTGTAGATGATGTCTTCTGAATTTCCAGTAGTTTCCAATGTGGTCTTTCATTTAAAGGAGTGTTCCTTTTTTCAGCAAAAAAATTAATCTTTTTAAAAGGGAACCTGTATTATTAGCCAATATGGGTTTAATCTGCAGGTAATTAGTGTTAGGGCATGGCCACACTGACGTGAAAATCGGATGACTGCAATGCGTGATTTTATGTTAGCTAATAGTGTAGAACAGACTAGCATGATTCTGGATGAGAAAAAAAGTTGCAACATGCCGCGACAGTATGCGATTCTCGCGCAAGCCTCGCCAATGAAAGTCAATGGGTCCAACAAAAAATCGGTCCGCACACGGACAGCGCAATGACCATCCTAGCGGCATCCGATTTTTTTCACTGATACATTATCATTCTGTAGCTCAGAAAACTGTAAAATGTTCCTGTAAATGATTACTGTAAATAGCTGCTGAAAAAAAAAAACGCATTGCACACGGACAGCAGACAGATGACACACGGATCAAAAATCGGAAGTCACTCGTCCAACTCTCCTGGATGAGAATCGGACTGTTTGTTTTCACGCCAGTGTGGACCGTGCCTTAAGGGTAAGACACACCGGCGTGAAAAACGGACGAGTGCAATGCAAGAAAATCTCGCATTGCACTCAGACAAATATTAGTGAATAAGTCATAACACATTAATGTGTGTCGTCCGCTTTTTTCTCATCCAGAATCTGGATGAGAAAAAAGTTGCAACATGCTGCAACAATATGCAATTCTGGCGCGAGACTCACCAATGCAAGTCAATGGTTCTGACAGAATCACGGACAGCACATGGACCATCCTAGTGCCATCCATTTTTTAACTGAAACATTATCATTCTGCAGCTGAGAACACTGTAAAATGTTCTTGTAAATAATTAGAAAGTAATAGTTGCTGAGAAAAAAGACGCATTTCACACGGACAGCACATGGACAACGCTTGGATCTTATCTGAGGAAAAAAAATGCAGTCACATAGCAGCTGCATGCCACACGGAGCAAAAAACGGATGTCACTCGTCCGACTCTCCTGGATGAGAAACGGACCAATTTTTTTCACGCCAGTGTGTCTCTACCCTTAGAAAGCTGCTGGACTACAGTACTGAAAGTGCGACAACTTGAAAATACATCACTTAATTACTCCCAGGAGCCGCCAGCTTTCAGTCACCCAGAGCACTTATAGTCATCACTCAATACATAGTGAGTGGCTGCTCCAATCGGTGCTATTAATCCTTTGGATCCCACCGTCATTCACTGACAGCGGGATCCAAAATCACCACGGCTGGGATCACGCCGTTCCCCGCCTGCATCAGAGATCCCGCAATAAGATCGTGGGATCTCAAGTGGTCACCTGACAGCCTGGGGTCCTGGTGTGACCCCGGAATCTATCAGGGACCGCTTCCTATCAATGGTTGGCAGGCGCTCATGTGACACATCAGCTGATCGGGTTGCCGCCCCACCCGGTCAGCTAATTAAGGCCCTGCAGCCATCGGAAGTGGATGCCATGCATCGCGGGACACTCGGCGGAGAGGTGAGCATTTTTTTTTTACTTTTAACCATTGCTTTCTTTAATATTACTTTAGCAGTGTATTTAGATACACTGCTAAAGTGAAATTACGCTGAACAGAGCAGTTTTAGTGTACTGAGCATGCTCAGTACACTAAAACTGGATCCTTGAAATGATCCTGTTTTTTCCTAGATCCGAGCTCCATAGACCCCCATGTTATTTGAATCGGACAGCGTCGGATCTGATGTTGTCCGAATCTGTCCAATTGTGTCCACTTTTTTGAA
The DNA here is from genome assembly GCA_033576535.1 of Allobates femoralis. Lineage (NCBI taxonomy): Eukaryota > Metazoa > Chordata > Amphibia > Anura > Aromobatidae > Allobates > Allobates femoralis. The sequence goes on along the minus strand of JARQOC010000001.1, from coordinate 68,092,139 downwards.
GGCAGCCCAAAATCGATTTTGGGGACGTGAAAAAAGCGGACACAATCGAATCACTGCACACACGGATAGCCATTAAGGACCAATCCATGCCCATCCATGCCCATAAGGAACACGGGGAGCCAAATTGAATCCGTGGCTATCAGTTTTACAGCGGATATCCACGGATCCCCAAAAAACATGATGTGAAGGGGGCCTTAATGGTAAAATAAATGATTGCATCTGAAAGTACAACTTGTCCCACAAAAAAAAAGCCCTCATATATCTATATTGATGGAAAAATAAAAAAGTTATGGCTCTTGGAAGCAGGGAGAAAAAACAAAAACGGAAAAGAAAAATCACCGGGTGGTGAAGGGGTTAAATTGTAATGACAATCAAAAACATTCAAATGACCTTGATTTAAAGTTCACATACCCTGGTGATTTTGTCCTGATAACATGCACAGACGTTGACACAAATGGGTTTGAATGGCTAATAAAGGTAACATCCTCACCTGCGACATGTTTGCTTGTAATCAGTTTGTGTGCCCGGCATTACCACCGACCATAGAAGTGAAACTCCTATCAGACTGGCTGGGCCACACGCCTGGTGGTGGTTGCACAAGACTGCACCCTGCACAGACTTGCAGTAGAAAGGTAAAGCAAATAACTGTCTCCTGCTGTCTCGTTCCTCTGCTACACCTACCACCACTACCATCATCATCTCCCTGGTGCCAGCCCTAGTTGGGATGGATTTTCCACCTGCGCTGCTATAGCACCTAACCCTAGGGATCGTCTGCAGTCCCAGCCAAATTATCTCAACTGGCGTCAAGAATAAAACTTAATCCCTACAACTACCACATTATGTATAGGACCACAGCTTCTGGGCACGGCCACTGTGAACTGAACTTTGGCCCAGCTGCTGAGTAACCTGCCCCTTGCAACCGAGACATATGCACTCCCATTTTCTTCACAGATTTTTTGGGAAAAATGTGCTTCATATAGTCCACAAAACATGGTAATTATAATAACGGTATATAATCTTTCTTACTCACTGCCTCTACTCCTACCTCCATATTATAATTACTATTGTAGAAAAATATAATAATAGATTATTTTTCTGCAATGTTAATTGTGATATGGAGGTAGAAGTGAGGTTCTGTAGGTAGGAAAGGCTTTATGTCCTTGCCAGAGGTTTTCACTTATGTTTTCAATTTTGTAAAACACAGTTTCCATTTGGTGAACTTGAATTAAACAACATATCTACAAGGAGATGACGGAACAGCGCTTTTCCATTTACTCCGAACCTTTAACATGAGCATCCTTTTTATTATCTCCCATAATGATGCACTGCTTTCTTAAAGATATTGCCCCATCCGATCCCATTCCATTTGCTGGAAGATGGATCTATTTCTATGTAGCACAAATATTGCCGTCCATCTGACGGAGTCTATCTTATTAGAGATGATTTAATACAGTCCTGATCTAATGCTCTAATGCACAGGACCAAATCATTCAAAGTGAATAAAACCCGCGGCTCACATTTGTGAGGTCCATTTAAAGCGGGAGAACGACAGGGCAGTAAAATTATTTTGAAAGATGGACGGGCGGCCACCAAAAAGGGTTTAATATTCCCATATGTAATCTTAATAGTTTCTGTGTATTACAGCAAAACACCCACAGTAAATTAGCTATGGTATATTAAACAGCCTGTAGGGAAGGAAATGATTTGCATATATGAGGAATAAACCTTGTGATCCATTGGATGCGTTTAGGATAAGTGCCAATAAGTCAATAAGAAGATTAGTAAATCCTTAGAAGAGGAAAATGGTGGTTATTCCGTTTGCTACATTTTGCTTTCAAAATGAAAATAATTCATGTCGAATAATGCAGCTGATTATTTTATCCGTAGCTGGTTGTACACAATAGAGGCAGCCTGAATATTACTGCAATCTGTTCAATCGTTCTCATTATACTCTTGTCGTATGGATCTCCCGTGCAATATGAAAAGCTAGACGGGATTCACTAATTTCGCATAATGTTGCAATTCAATTGTGGTCTTGGAGGCTTTTCTATCTTGTGAGATCTTTGCAGTTGATTGCATGCCAATCTCTTCCTTTGGATGGGACCTATCATAGCATAGTAGGGCTTCCAGGCTGTGTCACTCTCATTTTCTAATTCTTTCTTTTTTTAACCCTTTTCACATGCTGAGTTGGCGGTGCAAATCTTTGACTTCCAAAATGTGCAAGTAATGTCAGAAATATGCACTAAAACCATCCCTGTCCACACAGGGTGTTTTATCTGCTGCGGATACGGTACTTTTTGGCAAAGACTTTTCTACGACTCACCATTTTTGTGGACAAATTTGCAGCGCATCTGCATGAAGAATTGACGTGCTCCAGATTGTTTTGCACTATAATAGGCAGCGTATCTGCAGCAGAAATAGAAGGGACCTTGCGGACAGGACTACACAAATCCTCAAGGAAAATGAGGGGGGTTTTGGACTGGCACAGCTTTTTAATTCTCTAATAGGGAACGGGGATCCACCAGTAACCCATTGTAAAGTATATAATAGCAAAAAGAGAAAGAGTGATACAACCCAAAAGTATTGAAAAGGTGAAAAAGCTTTATTTCGTTAACAAATTATTAAAAAAAGGACATGGTACAAACAGATCAAACAGAAATATTAAAAAAAAAAAAATTAAATATTCAAAGGACCAAACCAGATAAGAGTGGACCTAAAAACACTCCTCTAGGACCATGGGAATCTATAACCCCTACAGTATGGCACTGAATGTGGAATTTTCCCTTAAACTTGAACCAATTTGACCTTGATGAGGAATAGGTCAGTTTTGTTACAGAGGGAACCAAAGTAATAAACAATTCTGTTCTCAGCCCAATTTGTGAGTAAAAGTTAATATCAATGGTTTATATACATATCTAAGATTCTCATAAGGCAGGGAATACACATATGTATATTATATATCCAGTGACCTATGGTGAGCAATGGTTATAATTTATTACTCTCCCTGAATAACCCATAGGATACCAGGGGTAAGAGGGTAACCAAGACTACAATGAGGGCTCTTATCACCTGATATCGCCTGGTATCACCTGATGAAGATAGCCTGCGTGCTATTGAAATGCGTTGTGCCCCATACAAGGAGCTAATAATGAAAGGTTTGAATATCTGCTAATACGTTCCCTTTGCTTTGTGCCTTAGCGCTCATAAACTCCAGTTTCCATTTTCCCATTGTTTTTTACCCCATCAACATAGCCATGTGAGTTGTTTTTTTGTGGAGATAAGGTCAGGTGTAGATTCGAATGACAACATTCATTCTACCAATAACTTGAAAAACAAGGACAATTTTGAAAAAATATAATAGGAAATTTTACAGTTAGTTTTTGAGTTTTGTTTTTATAGTGTTTACTATAAATGACCTGGATATTTACTGGTATCATATTATCATTACAATTATGGTGACACCAAATTTACATAATTTTTTTGTTTAACTTTGTAACTTTTTGTTGTGTTAAAGAAAATTACAATAAAGGTTGCAAAAAAAAGTTTGTTTCGATCTCCATGGTCTGAGAGAGAACTTTATTTTTTGTTTGACATTGTTTTATAGAGGCTTATTTATTTTTGCAGAACAAGCTGTCTTTATTTTATTTGTTATTGGAGGAGTGTTTTTAGAAATACAATATTTGTGTGTATGCTTATCTTTTTACTGATTGGGTTTGTAATAGAAAGAAGCCTCTCCATTACTAACCTCTGGGTTCAGGCAAGCTGACATTACACAGCTGACATCAACCCCCCAAAAATATTATTCCAATTGCTACCACACCAGGACAATCGGGAAGAGCCCGGTAAAGGGTTAGAAATGGTGAATCTAATGGAGGCCCAACTTCTGGGGCAGATGTGGGCTGTGATATTTCGGCTGGGGAGCACCCAATAACCTTGGACCTTCCCAGCCTGAGAATACCATCCTGCAACTGTCAGCTTTATCTTGGCTGGTTATGAAAAACAGGGAAAACCACTTTTTTGTAATTATTTATTTCTATATATATATACACGCAATATCTAAGAATTAAAAAAAACTGAGTGGGATCACTCATATTTTTGATAACCAGCCAAGGTAAAGCATAGAGCTGTGGGGTGTAGTCTGATTTCAGCCAAGGAAAAAACTTTCAGATAGACACTGCCCTATTGTTCACCATTGGTGTGAATGTAATTCAATTTTTTATATCAGATTGCACTCATCAATTTTAAACACAGATACGAGTGGACCCTTAGAAAAAACGACACAGGCAGGTAGTAGAGCTGTCACCAAAACGGTGACAAACCGTCAGCAAAGCCCTAAATGGCTTCACCTAGAAAAACGTTTTCAGGTGTTCCAGCATCATAAATACATCGTGTGGACACACTCAAACTTTTCAAAAATCGTGAGTTGTTCAAAACCCACAAGTTTTGATTGAAGAGATGAAAAATTTCTGTCTCAAAAATGGTTAAAAAATGGAAATTAGAAGCAATTGAATGAAAAGCACATAAGTCAAAAATATTTAAGAGGCAGCTAAGACCAGCTGAAGGATCAGTTGATCCGAAACGGTGCCGTCGTCTGCACCTCCAACACCCCCTCCCCAGCACCCTGTACCTCAATGCTGATTAAAGTCATCCACTAGGAACAACTTTTACCGGGTGAGTGCCTCTTTCTTCAATGTGACCCAAGTCAAAAAGATATCACAGAAAAATGGCATGTGACATTTATTCTATGAGATGTCATTTTCAGTTAATTGCTTCTGACTTCCATTTTTCAACCGTTTTTGAAGCAGAAATTTTTTCAACTCTTTGATATTGTAAGAATTTATAAGGGCATTATGGGGAATCCTTGCAGGAACACAGAATGATGTTACCTGCTCTTTGTTGCTTCATTAGTGTGGGAAATGGTGTCGGGCATGGTTTTTTTTTGCGACCCATGAATCAAATCTTAGGCTGCATTCACACATTGCGTATTTTGCTGTGCTTTTTTATGCGCGCTTTTCAAAATACGCAATGTGCCTCTTGTCTGCCAGCAAAGTGAATGTGAAGTTCACTTTGCAGTGCAGACATTGGCAAAAATACGCACTTCGTTTTCCGGGAGAAAGCGCAGCTCCGTAAACAATTGATATGTCAATTGTTTACGCAGCTGCTCCTGCGTATTCTCCCAGAGGGGAGGAAGAATCCTGCTTCCTCCTCCCCTCTGTGACAGCTGTGGCCGCCCATTAGATTTCACAGTGTATTAATATACACTGTGAAATCTAAATTAAACAAAAGCAAGTGAATGAAAAATAAAATAGAATGAATACTTCACCTGTCCGACGCCTTTTCCCGGTGTCCGGTGCCTTCTCCCGCTGTCTGGTCTCCGGTTCTAAGTGAGAGGTGTACTGACAGGACCTGTGGTGATGTCAGAGGGGCGTTCCCGGGCACTCGCGGTCATGTGATACATATCACATGACCGCGAACAGCCAATCAGCGCTGGGAACACCCCGGGAACGCCTCCCTCTGACGTCACCACAGGTCCTGTCAGTACACCTCTCACTTAGAACCGGAGACCAGACATCGGGAGAAGGCACCGGACAGCGGGAGAAGGCGTCGGACAGGTGAAGTATTCATTCTTTTTTATTTTTCATACACTTGCCTCTGTTTAATTTAGATTTCACAGTGTATATTAATACACTGTGAAATCTAATGGGGCTGTCACAGAGGGGAGGAGGAAGCAGGAGTCTTCCTCCCCTCTGTGACATCACTGCGCTTTCTGGAGTAAAGAAAGCGCAGTGTGTGAAAGCCCCTGCGTATTTTGTTGCGCTTTTTTGCGCGTCCGAAAAACGTGGCAAAAAGCGCGCGCAAAAAAGCGCAGCAAAATACGCAAATGTGTGAACGCAGCCTTAAAATGTTTGAATTTGAGTAAAATTTTAGAAAATCATCCATGGTTCAATCTGCTCATCTCTACTATGAATGTTTTATGGTGGTAAATTCCCCTATCATGTTCCCTTTAAGATGATATTTTAAGAGAGCTGACAGGTCCTCTGATAACAGGATAGTATATTACAACTATAACCGTAAGATTACACAAAGTTCTACCAGTAAAATAAAGTTCTAGTCTTCTACACTTGAAAAGTAGATAATTTGAAATACATATAACAATGTAACAATTAACGTTATAGTAAGAACAATGCATGTGATTGACATAACTCATCTCAATTATCCCACACACAGATACATAATAGGTAATAGCACATGCTAATTATATTTGGATCACTACAAGGCCATACTTCGGAGATGTAAGAGAATGCCATGTATCACAGTGGATGATGTTTACACAGTGAGGACTCTATAGATGCTGCAATTATAAACAGTCCAGGTTTATAGAGACCCCGACATCAGACAATTACTGGGCTTTGTTTACTTCCACTCATTTTCTTTAACAGACAATGCTCATTGTCTTTTAAAGCACTAAGATGTTATACATTTCCTGTAACATAACATATAATTCAGAACATAAAATACTTACAATTCACAAACAACTGCACAGAAAGTTTATAAGGCAGTGCTGAGAAAAAGTGGCTTCCGGAAGATAAGTTGGAAACTATAGCTCCGAATCATTAGAACCAAATTTTTTTTACACCAGTCCTGATGGGCGCGCGGGAATAAAATACCCCAAATTCATAAAGAAGTGTACACAATTAAAGTGGTTGTTCATTACTCCTCCACAATTACTATGTTCCCCCATGTAAAATAATAATAGCCTATACTCACCCCCAATTAGGGCGACATTGCAGAGATGTTGGCACCAGGTCTCACGGGGCTCGCATGATGTTGTTATCTCATGTGAACCTTGCAGCCAATCAGTGCCATCTAACTCTCTCTTCCTTCGGACAAAATGACACCAGAAGCATTCAGAACTGCTTCAGCTTTCCCACTTTCTCTGAAAGTCATGATATGAGAGTGAAGCAGGCCATGAGCAGTGGCTGCTTGGCTGCAGGGCACATGTGACATCACAATGTCACATGAGCCCTGGGAGACCTAGCGTCAACATCACCAGATTGTTGCCCGCACTAGAGGTGAGTGCTAGCTGTTATTATTTTACATTGGGGTTCATATTCATTAGTGGAGGCCTTTAATACATTTTGCACATCTTATCGGTGTCATGAGTTTTTTGTGCACCTCGCCTTTTGTGCACAGACTATTTCCATTTTCTGCTCCACTAAGCTTTAGGGAGTTAACTTTGATGTATAATATATTTTAGGGTTCGCTCACTCGTACATATGTTCTTTCATGTGAGAGATTAAATGCTATGTACAAATGACACTCGACTCTCACTCTGCTGTGGGCATGAGCTAAGTATCATAGTATTGTGATCTAATTCTCTTGCATGTGAGAATCATATCATAGGCGTGAAGAAGATGGAGAGATTAATATCTCCATTTTCCCCATTTTCTGTCTAGGTGTATATTGGACTGCACTTAGATAACATCAGTTCAGATCGATTCTTTGCACGCACCAATAGACTTGTATATACACATATGGATTAAGTGCTATTCAATAAAACATCAGGTAGAACTTGTCTGAATTATACGCAAATGTGATCGAGCCTTTACTTTGAGGATTCTATTTTCCATGGGGGATACAAAGAGAGGTCCTGTTACTAAGTCCACATCAAAGGAGGTCACGTTTGCATTCCTATGAGTTTTTGCACTGCAAAAACTCATAGAAATGCATCCAAGAAGCACCTATTGATTTCAATGGAAAATGCATTGAAAATGCATGTACAAACGAATGTCATTTTCAGAAAACGCAAAACGCATAAATTTTTGCAAACGCAGCCCAAAAAGTTGCAGCCACATTTTGAGCTGTGTTTGCAAAAACACATGCGTTTTGCTTTTTTGCAAACGCACCTGCATTTTTGCGTGCATTTTCAATGCGTTTTCCATTAAAATCAATAGGGAAAAAACGCATGCATAATTTGCATACAGCTGTAGAATGGGCCCCTAGAGTCTATTTCTCCTGTGGGTCTCAGATAAACGGGTCCAGTTTTGGAAATGATTAGGGTGGATTAACCCCTTAAAGACCATTAATTGCAAAAGCAGTGTCCAACATTTTTTAAAGGAAGTTAAAAGACCCCCTTTGACAAGACTGGGCCCCAGAAATTGCTTATTGTTGCCATGGTACCCTGGGGTCATCTAATGCATTGAGCTCTTGTGATGTAACTTCTGGCCAGTCAGTAAATAAGGGAATAAGATAGCGTCACAGGACTGGATAGGGCTCAGTAAAGAATGAAAATGCCATATAGTGAGTGTATGACTGGGGGAAGGGGGGCTTACATTTAAAGCACCAGTACATTCATGAAAAAAATACAAAACTCTGTAACGGTGCTTAAAAGATTTCCGTACAGTAGTTTTGAAGTACTTCAGGGGTGCAATGTTTACAATGGTATTACTTTTGGGGAGTTTCCAATATATAGTCTATTTAAATCTTTATAGGTCCCTGAAGAAACAGGTTTTGTAAATTTCTTGAAAAAAAGAAGACAAATTGCTGCTAAACCTTTAACTCTTCTAAGATCTTAAGAAAATAAAAGGTTGCAGATGTAAAGCAGACATATGGGAAATTTTATTTATTAACTATTTTGTACACCATGACTAGCTGATTTAAACATGTAAACATTGAGAGTTTGAAAATTGCAAACATTTCCACAAAAATCTGATATTTTCACAAATAAATGCAAAAAAATATCTACTGTATCTAAGTTTACAACTAACATAAAGTACAATGTGTCTAGAAGAAAAAACAGTCTCAGAACCCCTGGGATTTATTGAAGCATTCCAGAGTTACTACCATAGAAAAAAAAGGTTTGGTACCGTGTTAGCGTTACCATAGAAAGTGACACTGGTCAAATTTCCAAAATTCGGCCTTGGTCATTAAGATCAAAATTAGCTCGTTTGCTAAGGGATTAAATTGCTTTTTGGAATGGAAATGTACAGAAGGAATACATTTTTAATAGAATAAAAGAATAAAAAACTATGGTATGGAAGTAAAGGTTGGAGAAATGGAGGAAAATATGGAACACATGGTGGCATAACTTAAAAGCTGTTTCTTTCTTCAGTAGGGGAAGGAGAGGGGATGATTGATAAAAACTATTAAGTGCTTTTAATAGTTGCAATTCCATTTTCAATTTCATCCATTCAGTCGTGTTCGACTATTGGATACCATGTGAACCATTTCCCTCCAAGCTTCTCTGTTTGTCACAGCATCTTTCAGTTCTCTGATAAACATTCCCATGACTGCCATGATGGTGTTCTGCCAATGGGTCTTAGGTCTTGCACGAACTCTACTGCCACTGACCATATCAAGCATCATATCCTTCTTGGAAGAATTTGCTCTCATCTCATGACTGTAGTTTGACAGTTTCTCTTTTATAACTTTTCCCACTAGTGACGTTTGTGGATTGACAAGTTCCAGAACAGTCTTATTTGTGATCTTTGCTGTCCACGGGATTTGTATTAGTCTCCTTCTGCACCACAATTTGAAGGAATTGGTCTTACTTTGACCACCATTTGTCGAGGTCCATGTTTCAAACCAGTACAGTGCAATTGGGTATGCAATGGCTTTGACCAATCGTTGTTTGGTGGTGATTGAGATGTCCTGGCACTTCCACAGTTGCTCATCATTGTCTTATGACCCATAGCAAGCCGGTGCTTGATTTCAGCTGTAGAGCCACCATTACAATCAATCACAGACCCAAAGAAGATGAAACAGACTTCCATTTCTATTTCTTCATTATTGATCTTTAAATTCACCTTCTCGCTGGTGGTAGTCATTATCTTGGTCTTCTTCACATTCAGATGCAAACAAAACTTCTTGCTTTCTTCAATGATATTTAAGGTCAGCTTCCTCAGATCCTTACCATTTTCAGCCAAAAGGGTGGTATCATCTGCGTATGTCAGGTTGTTAATGAACCTTCCGCCTATCCTCACACCAACTGATGATTCATTCAAGTTGAGCATCCTCAAGATCACTTCCATGAAGAGGTTGAAGAGGAAAAGTGAGAGGTTGCAGCCTTGTATTGTGCCCTTGCTGATCTTAAAATACTCTGTATCCCCAAATCTGGTCTGTACTGTAGCTTCCTGGCTGTCATTGAATGACTTGATCAATGTGATCAGGTGTGCAGGTACTCCTAACTCATACAATGATTTCCAGAGCTTGTCATGTTCAATGCAGTAAAATGCCTTAGTGTAATCAATGAAGCACAGAGAGACCTCCTTTTGATACTCCCTTGCCTTCTCCATGATCCATCTCATGGTGTTAATGAGGTCTTAGGTTCCCCTGCCTCTGTGGAAGCTAGCTTGGACGTCTGGAAGTTTGCAATCAAGGACGTTGCCCAGTCTCTTTTAGAATCACCTTGCTGGTATGTGGAATCAGGGCGTTGGTTCTGTAGTTGTCACAGTTTCCCAAGTCAGCTTTCGTTGGCAATAGGATGAAGACCAATTGTTTCCATTCCCATGGTCATGAGCATGAATTCAATATCTTTTGTCATAGTGCTGTTATCTCTGCTCTCAGGATGGGTTTCAGCAGTTCTGCAGGAATTCCATCGATACCGTCTGTCTTGTTGTCTGGCAATTGTTTCATTGCCTATTCCACTTCACTATCCAGCAGATCTGGCTCTGGGTCATCTGGGACAGAGTTCGACCAAAAGCAGGGAGATCGAGTCTCCTGCTCTACTGCAGAGTTCAACTGTATTACCATGCAGTGCACGCAGATACAGTTCAAAGTGTTATAGCTATGAGTGGTCCCCTGAGATCGCAGGGCCCGGGGTGACCGCCCCCTCTGCCCACCGGTAGCTACACTACTCTTTCACATCTTTGGGAAATATCCTCCCCTTTTAAGAATACAATATTCAATTATTGCTTCTTTTGTGTAGAATAGACATACAATACATTTCTTTATTGCTGCTTCCTAGAAACCATTATTAATCCTTCTGACGCTTGTTGACAGATCTGACGTGTCTATTATATCTCTCTTTTGAGTACTTTGAGTGCATAATTGTATACTGTTGCTAATTAGCTGGTATTGAGTGTATTTCTAGTAAATTACATTTATGAACATCACATTTATTACTCGTTTAATTCTACATTTCTTTTTTCTTATTCCGAGTATATTTATTTGCTTTTAACATATCATAATACTATTTTTGAGCACAAGAACTATTAAAGGAACTGAGTTTTATAACATACCCGAATTATCTAAAAAAAAAATGTGTCAACTCAGTAGTCAACCAATCCATAACCAAGTATTTGTTCACCATAGTGGCAGGGGTTTTCATAGATCTAGTATTTTCTACCAATGAAATGTGAGACCTAAAATATATATGTTGTAACATACTTTTAATAATGTTTGAGCTTGTTTGAAAGGCAGAAGGTGCGGTAAAAGAAAGGTGAAACAGAAAAGTACACATCAGTCTATGCTTGTATCCTGGATCACATACTTCATTCTCTGTAAATAGCAGAAGCCAAGCTGTTCAGTAACCAATCAATTATTTTCAGTTTCAATTTTCTCCTGCAGCATCTTCACCTGGTCAAACAAAGCTTAAGAGCTTATGAAAACCATCGATCTCGATCAACAGGTTGATGAACAAGGGATTCTATAAAGTTTATAGGCTGAGCTTCACTTTTGACTTTCTCTGCATTGTGGAAGAAATTAACTAAAATTCATTAGCTCTCTAGGTTCCCATTCAGTGTTTAGTGTATTACTTGTTACAATTATTACTCAATGCAATTAACATTCAGTATAAAATATCCAATTGTTTTTAAGGCTGGGGTCACACTTGCGGCAGAATTTTTGAAATCCAGATCCGGTTTTGAGCTGTCAAAAAGCTCAAAACGGGTCAGGAATCGCTGCCCATAGGAGCCCATTATGTTAACCTGATTGCACTACATGCAATCCTGTTAACGGCTCCGGATTTGCAGCCTGCGTAAAAATCATGCAGGCTGCAGTTTTCGCAGCGGTTACTCGTGCCACAGCCTTTTTGTTATAATGGTCTATTGAGCCATGCAGCTCGCTCCTATTGGAGCCCATGCAGCTACCGCATGGCATATGTGAATGCCTGCGGCAGCTTTGTTCATCCCTGCTGCTGCAGGGAGAACAAAGGGTTAAATAATAAGAATTCATGTGGGCAACATGTCTCTAGGGGGTGTCCATCCCCCCTAGAGACATGCTGTCCACACAGATGGCATGTCAGGGGTTTAACTTAACCTTAGCCGCTATTGCCTTTACATGAGGCGACGTAAGGGCGATGTCGCCGCCGATAGGCCACGCCCCTACGTCGCCTCTGGTATCGGTGGCGATGTGGCCCCGTGTGACAGAGGCTTTAGACACTTGTAAAAGAGTTGAAATAACGACCAACCCCCTCTTATACATACGTTCCTTCTTATTAAAGGTAACCTGTTGGTTTGTTTTTACCCCCTAACCTATCACTACCTGTCCCTGCACCTTGCTAGCACATCCCTAACCATCCCTCTCTGAGCTAAAACTGCACAATAATGCTTGTGGAAAACAATTTATTAATTTACATTTTCCTATGATAATGAGGGCTCCAGGCTACATCCGTAAAATGACATGGGTGTTCTCCGGGTCTCCATTCTCTCCCCCCTAGCTGCACCCTTATTTTGAAATTCCTGCCTCCTCTTCATAGTATAACGCGCAGCCGGATGTCATTTCCAGTCCGGCGCAGTGTGCTGGTGTACGGGCTGTACCACAAACTCCAGCACATACGCAGTATGCATATTGAAGCCGGGCCGTACACCAGATAAGCCCCCACAATGCATTGGAATGTAAATAACGCGAGTCATACTATGAGCAGGCGGGAATTTCAAAATAGGGGACGCACTGGAGAAGGAATGATAATGCTCAGCGGGGCATGATAAGAGCAGCGAGCGGGGGAGAATGGAGACCCGGAGACCGCCCATGTCAGTCTACGGATGTACCTTGGATACCTCATTACAATAGGAAAATGTAAGTTAATAAATCATTTTTCAAAAGCATTATGTTGCTCAGAGAGGGATGGTTAGGGATGTGCTAGCAAGGTGCAGGAACAGGTAGTAGTGGGATAGGGGGTAAAATGAGCTGACAGGTTCCCTTTAAGGACAGTATGCCCTTATACTGAAGCTTGGTGTCATATCAGGGGTAGTTAACTCCAGGCCTAGAGAGTCACACAAAGTGCGGGTTTTCTGGATCTCTTTAGTATTTGACAGTTGGTAATTTAAATCTCCTGCATAGATGATGATTCCAACCCCTGAGCAACCCCTGTGTCATCTAGTATTCTCTAAGCCAGTCTATATTTTTGTGTAATTTTTGGTGTCAGAAAGAGATTGTACAGAACCCTAATGCCATTGAGCTGCGAGCTGTGATTGTGCTGCGTTTTAATGCAATGGGTTTTTCAGCTGCATTAGCAAATAGAAACGCATGCAAACACATGCGTTAACGCACCCATAGATGTGTATGGTAAACGCATCGCAAACGCAATGCAAACTGCGGTTGCATTTGAAACACTGCGTTTTTCCCGAGCGCACAAGAAATGTTTCCTATGCGCTGGGTAAAAACGCTTGCATTCAAAAGCAACCGCAGTTTACCAATACAAGTCTATGAGTGCGTTAACGTATGTGTTTGACAGCGTTTCTATGCATTAATGCAGCTTAAAAACACCATTATGTCAAAACGCAGCAAAAACATGATGTGAAAACACCCTGGGACTTCTGCAGAATGATGAAGGTCCTGCTGAGGAAAATGCAGCAGACTGTTGTAGGTTTCAGCAAATTGTTGCAATTGTCTATGTCACAAGTTCACATCAACATGTAAGATCTTGTTGAACCCAGTAGGCTCATTGCCCTATGTAATACTATGTAAAGCAATACTTTATAAAGCAGTAGGAGCAGTAGAAGAAGCACTTAACAGTGTTTGTTGGTGAACATTACCATCTGCTTGGTCAGAGCTGAGCTGAGTTGAGAGGAAGATCCATGACCTGAGCTGACAGGGAGATGGGTGACCCAAGCGCCAGTAGAAGACCCTTACCAGCGCCAGTAGAAGACCCTTACCAGCGCCAGTAGAAGACCTTTACCAGCGCCAGTAGAAGAATGTGATCAGATTTGAACTAGTTCAAGGAGATGATCCAGCTGTAACACAGGACCCATCATGCCTCAGGATTTGAACCGGCGAGCCTGTGTTGTATGGTTTGCGTCCTTCTCCTCGGAGCCACAGTGGGTCTATTTCTTTCCCGGTTCTTTTTATTTGGTATCCTTGTTTAAGTCTTTTTTGGAAAACAGATGTTTTCATTTGTTAATTTAGTCTGCCCTATCACCTTTGGGTGCAGCTATTGAAACCTTTCACTAGCTGATGTTTCCTGCTGTTGACATTCTTTTTGGATTCTACTTAGAGTTCCAGCCATACTGCCTTTACATTTCTGCCAGTCAGATAGAGATCAGCTAGGTTATTTATCTCTGCTGTTTCTTCAGTCTGTCCTCCTCCTTTCTGCAATCTTTAGCTAAGAGGATGGAGGCATCCGATTAGAAAGCTAGGTCTGGAATGTCATCTCTAGTGTGGTGGTTGGGGTTTTTTCAGCCTGCATAGGGTCCAATGGGGACTGAGTGACTAGGAACAGGTGCATTTAGTCTGAGATAGGCCCTATTTTCCCACATGAGTTACAACGAGAGCATAACAAGACTGTTCCTGGCGGCTGTTGCTTTCCTGCACTGGCATAGGGTACTGGAAGTGGACTGGGACCGCGATTCAAGTAGTGAAGGTGGCCAGCAAGTTGAGTGAGAGAAACCAACCCTGAATTGGACTTGCGACCTAATGAGTAGTCACATAACCTTTAGTAGGGCCTGTGTACCATTTAACGTTATTTTGTTAGCCAACGAAAGGAATGAGTAGAGTGACAGTGACACTTCCCGACAGAGTGACTGAGGGTCAGACAATGTTAACAATACTTGTTATGTAGCGATGTAAGTGAGAAAGTGTAAATAATATAGCATTTATACTCTGTATATCTTTAGTACCACATTTTCTACTGTGTACTAAACTCTTTTAATACTTAATACCCGTGCCACTCTTAAGGTAGTGTCACACTAAGCGATCTGGCCTGCGATGTCGGAAGCGATGTGCAGGTGCACGCTCGGTTCCGACATCGCAGACCAGCTGTCACACGGCACGACGTTGCCGGTGACGCGGCGGCGATGTGGGCGGAGCCATCGCTCGCTGGGCTGGGCTCGGCCCAGCGAGCGATGGCTCAGAAACGCTGCGATATAGGATGGATCGCGCCGCCAACAGTGTCAGACGGCGCGATCCAGCCTAATCGCTGGTCGCAGGTTGACAGGTTTATGAACATGTTCATAAACCTGTCAACCTGCGACCAGCGATAATCTGCAGGTGCGTCGCGCTGTCACACAGCGCGACGCACTTGCAATATCGCCCGCGACATCGCTGTTACGTCACTTTTCGGCGATGTCGCAGGCGACATCGCCTGGTGTGACACTACCTTTAATGTGTACACCAAGCACTACTATCCTATCAGAAGAAAATAAACATTTGTTGAGTTACCACTGAGATGCCTTCACTGCACCATTGCATCTTCAAGACTTGTTTACATACACTAATTATGTGATATAGTGACAATGTCCTCATTTAATAGTACTGCTGACTTGGATGCCAATAGCAACAGCCTGGTGCACTGCAGGGGATGAACAAGATAGAAAGGCCATTATAGTTAACAAGAGAAAATATTTTACTGAAGTAGAAGTTGAACAGACAGAACATATAACTGGCATCAGACTGAATGGTATTTACAGATGGACATTGACAGAGATTTCATATAGTTGGTTATACATGGCATGATGGCAGCACTTTACCTTTCTTGTAACAACAATCACGACAATCTTATCAATAGATCCATCTTCACTAACCTGCACACTGGAAGAAGCATCTACCTTTCCAGATGCTCCTATGAGGCATGTGTGTTGCCTGCATCCACAGGTACCCACAGCCTTCTTAGAACACAGATGAATACCACAGCAGGTACACCAGTACAACCAACACCTTCCACCCAGCACAGTAGGGGGAGCTCAACTTGCTGCCCTTAGGCAGGATCCCCTATAAATACTGATGCTGGGGAGGAGTTAGTCAGAGTGTGCAGACACTAGGAGAGCTGTGAATACGTCCTGGTGATCGGTGCCGTGTTATGCCCGAACCGGTTACCCTGAACAGCCTTCGAGCAGTTCTGCCAGTCCCACGAGTGGGGACGGAAGGCAAGAGAGAAAAGTGGCAAGGAAAGTGGGAACCGAGGAGCCAGAATAGGTTCACCCAAACAACGCACCGGACACCAGGGTCCGCATCTGCAGGAGAGCTACATGCCCAACAGACTCCAGTCACCTGGTCACCTGCTTAATCACCGTTCAGGAGCCAGACACCATGGAGAGAGAAACGGTGGTAGTCATCAGAGGTGTCCCGTTGACAGCGCAGGTGAAGAGAGAGAGAGAGTAGCAGAGGCCAGCCAAGTTTTACAAGGGGCAGGGGCTTCAATACAGGGAAAAGAGGACACGGAGGCCTTACACCCACTTGCTGTGGAGATTCAACTGTGTTTCCTGGTCACCCGACAGTGTTCCAGACTTTTACCTGCTATACCACCAGTAAAAGGTAAAGAGACATTCAACAGCGTGTGTGTGCGTCCTTCACCCCTGTCCCTGCTACTCGCAGAGACTATCCCTTTAATCCACAACCTGGCCAAACCCAGCTCCAACCCTAACAACCAACACTACCCCGGAGGTTTAGCTCTACATGTAGGGAGCTGCTCCACCCTTGCCGCAATACCACACCCTCCGGAGGACTCTGGTGGCGCTGGTGTCTAGTCACCAGGTACTACAGGTGGCGTCACGAGACAAAGACTCTAATCCCTTGTAGATACTAAAAACCCCCTTCTTTTAGGCTGTCCCCAGGGCCACGGATCTGGGCAGGCCACCAGCGACATTCCCCGTTTGGAGAGAAAGAGGCTCAGACATCTGAGTTCCCATATCCTAGGGTGCTACACATGGGAGTCTTTCTTCAAATGTTCCACACTAGGTTGGCACCGCACAATCCACCATCATATCAGAGTGACCTTGTCCAGCTCACAGCGAATCAGGACTATCAATAGCTCTGCGCACGGTTGTTCCCAAATTATGCTCCTGCTTGCACAGGATAATGCTTCTACCACTCTTTCTGAATTTCTCTCCTGGTTGACTTTGCTCTCATTGTGCTGTAACTACAAGCACTATGGTGTACTAGGCCTCAACATCCACTCATATTTCTAAAGCCCTTCTCTGAACTTCACACTAATTAGACCTTTTCATTACCAAAACTCCTACAACATAGTAATACAGTAGTACAACTGGGAAATATAACACATTACATTTATTATATAATCTTCAGGGGGAGCTGATCATTCTTCCACACTCTTAAAATAACACAAGAAACTCCATATTGCAGGAGGGATGACGTTAATCAGAAGGGGTCATTGTGTTTTTGTCCTTCACCTAGATTGATGAAACACTTTTACACTTCTTTACTGAGCTAGACACATGCAATATATTCGTATTAGTCTCACATGTCTCACCCGGAACGGCCACCATCTCTCTGGACAAGGGCACATCAACCACATAGAAACACATGCAGCTGACGCACTCCTATCCAGAGTGACGGCGGTCATTTCAGATGAGTCATGTGATAGGTTGCGTAAGAGGTTTATTTTACATGTCCCCAACTCCAGTCCTCAAGGCCCACCAACAGTGCAGGTTATCAGGATTTCCTTAGCATTGCACAGGGGTTGGAATCATCATCTGTGCAGGTGATCAAATTACCATCTCTGCAATACTAAGGAAATCCTTGTGGACTGGACTTGGGAACCTCTGCCTTGTTTAACACCTCTGATGAGTATCTTGTGAGAGAGTCAGATGCAGAGAGTGACTAAAACCTGGAAAGGAGCGTAGCTTCAGCTGTAAAGCCCCGTACAAATGAACATGCTAACCGAGATTGTAGCAGATGTGATACTAACAGTTTTTGTGACGTAACAGCGACCTCGCCAGAGATCTTGCTATTTGTGACAAGTAGTAGCAACCAGGCCCCTGCTGTGAGATCGCCAATAGTGTTGGAATGTCCTGGACCATTTTTTATCGTGGGCTCTACTGGGCAGCATGCATCAGTGTGTTTGACGGGGACAACGACCAACGACCTCAAAGGTCCCAACGACTGCCGTATCGTTGCTGTGTTGCTTGTGAGATCTGACTGTTAGACATCTCACCAGCGACCTAGTAGTGATGCACTAGCGATCCCTACCAGGTTGTATCGTTGTGTAACGGGGCCTTAAGGCTAGGGTCACATTTGGGAGGGTGCATCCTTTGCAAGGATGCGTTAAAGGAGGAATTTTTTTCACTTGCCATTTTTTCCCTTTTTAGCGCTAGCATTAACGCATGGTACGTATATGTACCATGCATTAATGCATGCGTTTCCCATAGACGTCCCCAAAAACGCTGCTTACTGCGTTTTTTGGTGCTTTTGTAAAAATGCCTAGTGTCAAAAGTGTTACACTTTGACCATGCGTTTTTTGCATGGGAGCCAATAGAAGCGTCAATGCTAGCGTTTTTCACAATTTGGAATTGGGAAAAACACTAGGTTTTAGCGCTTCCACGGCTCAAGTGTGACCCTAGCCTTAGGGTACCGTCACACTTGCCGACGCACCAGCAATACGACCTGTCGG
Organism: Allobates femoralis; assembly: GCA_033576535.1. Classification (NCBI taxonomy): domain Eukaryota; kingdom Metazoa; phylum Chordata; class Amphibia; order Anura; family Aromobatidae; genus Allobates; species Allobates femoralis. Next base: position 68,073,355 of record JARQOC010000001.1, on the reverse strand, counting down.
GATCGCTGGTGAGATGTCAAGAAGTAAGATCTCACCAGCGACGCAACAATGATCCGGAATGATACGGAAGTTGTTGGGACCCTGTTTCTCAGATCTGTAGTATTGAGGTCGTTGGTTCTTGTCCCTGTCAAACACACCGATGCATGCTGCTCAGCAGGAGCCCGACGACCACAAAATGGTCCAGAACGGTTTGTAACGAGCAGCAAGCTCACAGCAGCTGCCTGATCACTTTTAAGTGTCACACTAAGCGAGATCGCTAGCAAGGTCACCAAATTTGTGACAGCTGCAATCTCGCTAGGGATCTCGCTAAGTGTGACAGGGCTTTACTGTGCAAGAATATTGAGAGACAGAGACAGACTGGCACTGGAAGACCTTCGAGGGGTCACTTGTGGTAAACAAAACAATGGAAGCCAGGAAATCTTGAAGAGACTGTTGCAAAATTGCTGGTGACAGAGTATAGAGTCTCAGGCTGTGAAAAAGTGAGCACTGAGTGGAAACAATGTGGTTGGCACCTAACAATCAGCTTGATGCATTAAAAGTTTTAAAAGTGCTCTTAAATGTTTTTAAGTGCTATTCTTATAGAGGTGGTGCTAGTGGCATGCACATTACAAGCATACAGTAGTGAGTGGTTAGGAGTTATTTTGAGAAAGAATCGAGATTTAGTCACAGAGGCTCCACAGAAGGTGCAATGTATTATCATACTATAGACTTGTGCAACCCTCTGCACAATCCTAAGCAGAGTGTGAATGTAGGGGCAGCCTTCCTCAGACATATAGTGGCACATAGGATTGGGAAAGACCTGGTCTAATAAACGGGGCATAACTTGACCTACTAAGAGATTTGTGCAGGGGAAAACAATTTTTCATGCATAAACAAGAAACTGACTATTTTTCTGTAACTATTCTGCTATTTATTAGAGATGTGCAGATCAGACAAATATGAATCCGCCTGTTCACACCGACATTTACGTGAAATTTGATTAACAAAGAAGTTATTCTCCACAAGTGTTATTTCCCTAACTGTGCGCCGGTGCCACTCCAGAGCCCAGAGCAGAAGAAATGTAAGATGTAAAAAAATACCTAAACCCTTAGGCTAGGGGTCACATGAGCGTAAAAAAAAGGGTTCTATTATCGACCAGCTATTATTCTTTTACATGACCATTTACAGTATCTCACCTTAGACAATAGTAATGTGACTGTAAACACCAGATGCCATACTGATGGGCCATATGCAATCGATGATTTTCTTGCACTGTACCGATCACAGAGTCACATCACAGTATGCCGTGATATATTTTCTGATGCCGAATACAGCAATGAAAAACAGAGATCAGCACTGCCTCCTTTTATAACATTGTTATACTCTTCCATTTATATGCCTATGTAAGTGCTCATACACACTTCACCGCTTATCTTTCCAGCTCTTCTGCTCTTAATACTAGCTGCCGTTTTCATTTTTATTTCAGAAATCAATAATATATGTGAACATAAGCAACTTTATAATGTATCTGCTTATATCTCCTCCAGGACTGAGATTATTTCTGCACCAAATCTACATCTCCTGGCAGGCAAAATAACGCTGTGTTTTTAGTATTCTAGGTGGCGTTTTTTGGGGCATTTTTCTGTGCATTTTTTCCCATGTGTTTCTATCATGTGATCATCTAGAATGTATGGGCAGCTTCCAGATTACTCCAGAAGCCAATCACAGACACCCATTCTCTCTGACAGCATCTGTGATTGGCTGTTGGGTGTCTCTGCGGTGAATAACCAGTAGATTAATGAGCAGTTCCGGCAGTAGACGAGCCGAAACGTAGTAAGTTTGGTGCCGCTGTTCAATCTTCTTTCTTTAACAGCCCCCCACCTCCATCCCATGACTGTAAAGTCCGAGTTTGCGATTAAGACTCAAGTTTAAGTCACACTCGTCCCCAAACCCAGACTTTAAAAAAAGTCTGGGCGAGTCTGCCGAACCTGAACATAAGCGGGTTCGCCCATCACTAGTGAAGACACATTGTTACATTGCTGAGATAGGAGATAGTAGTTGTTACTGATGAGATTCTAGGTAGAATCTAGCCTCTCACACCTTCTGGGCCCTCACCTCTCTATAGACTGTTTTGAACACCAACAGCTATGAAAAATATCTTTTTTCACTGGATACAGATTCTATTCAGGAATTATGAATTCTGAGCCAAGAGGCGAAAAGAAGCAGATTTATCTGGTAAGATAGCTTAAAGAGTTTCTTATTTTCATGTGTTCTATTAACTTATGGAATAAAATTAATATGACAGTTGTTACCTGCCCTTGTTCCGTCTTCTGATTACTGTCGCTTGTACTGTAGTCCTTGGACTTACGGCTCTGATGAGGGTTTTGTATAAGTGAACATAAGGTCACAGCGTCATGACACCATACCGTGCACAGTAACCTTATATGTGCATGTGCAGAATCGGGGATATCAGCACATGCAGCAATGATCAGAAGATGCCACGAGGACTGAATAGGCAATGGAGTGGAGTGGAAGGGCTGGATAGGTGAGCAGTAAGGTGAGTATAAGTATATCTTATTATTTTAACCTTTTGATGGCCTGATACAATTCATAAAATGGCATCCAGTGTCTTCCATTTTGCTAATTCTGCGTGGAAGCATATTACAAACAAAAACCCAGTTTGGCGAATCTGAATTTTTGTAAATTTTGGCTAGAATTCAAATGGACTTCAATATATTTGCTCATCTCTAGTGTTCATCCTTTCCGGAATATTACACAAGTTTGAGAGAAACCAGCCAGCTTATTATACCTCTGTTAAACTTGTAAGATGGTGGCCGGTTACATAGTGAATGGCCAGTATATATCACAGGGGTAGTCGTCTTCTGTCATATAAACCTGGATATTTGGTCTGATAACTGTAGTACCAAGAGACTTATTAGGGCATCCCAGGGCCAGGTTTTATGAATAGTCATAGAGATGGGTGGGTCTGGCTATTTACATACCTCCAACCATTGGTGTGTCTCATATCTTATAATGGTGTCTGTCAGTATAAGGAGGTTATTATAACTCGAGAAGGAACCTCATGGAGTGGATTCAGTTATCCTGACAAGGCAAGGTATCTGTAGAGGCTGGGGAGAAGTTGTATACGAACAACATGTATGGTTGTACCCGCAAGTGAAATGGACTGTGATACCGTGTTTATGTTCCATTAAGCTGGAAGAGGACTTGTATTATGTTTTGTTATGTTACTGAATAAACCTGGTGGACTTTTTAAGTAATAGTGTAACTGTCATTACCTCAAGTAACTTCATCACAAACTGTATACCAGTGACAGTAGCCAAAGAGAGTGTTGTGCTCGATTGATGGAAACAAAAAATCTTAGTTTCTGTATTAAATGTATGCAACATTTCCCAGTATGGTGTAGTCTGCTCAGCAAGTTAATGACAAAATGATAAATAGAAAGGGAGCCTATAGAGAGAAAAACTGTTGTTAATGCAGAATACAAGCCTGACAATGGTCAGAAATAGTGTTATACCTCATCCACCTGAAATGACAATTACAATATATGGAACTATTGGTAAAAACAACTGTGAACATTTGTCACTGCTAGTAAACAAATCAGACAAAAAGGGCATCAAGACGTGAGCAGATACAAGATCAATAAAACACATGTCCATCATGTCTTCTGGATTGATGGACTATAAATTGGTCCCAGTTGAAGGTGCCAGGCAACCAAAATGTGACAAGGAAAAGAAAAAGAAAAGAGCTATATTTCTGCAAGATAAGGTCACAGCTTATGGCAAGGAAAGAAACTTGAAACCCCAAATGAAGACATGATCAATATCACGTCTACAAAAAGGAAATACAACACTTCTAATCGATTATGACTGTTCCTTGACAAGAAATCTGCTGAATGCTTCGTTAAAATCTTTTTTTTTTTTTTTTTAAAGTCTTTGCTTCATTTTTTTGGAGTTTTTTTTTTAAACAGATCATATATAACAACAAGTTATTTCTAGTGATGGGCGAATCCTAAATTACTCGGAATCGCTTGACTCTAGCGAGTCCGAGCCCGGGACTCGCTACTCGTTGCGAGTCTAGCGAGTCCAATGTTAATGAATGGGGAAGCGAGTAATAGCGAGTAGTGTGCGATTTACAAATCACAGATGTGTCTCGGAAGCTTCAGCCTGAAGCAATCCTAGTTTTGTCAGAGACTCTGCCATTGATTTGCATTTGACTCGTTTACAGTGCAAGTAATCGCTGGGAAACTCCACAGATAAGAGTCCGGCTGTCTGCTCTGTGTGCTGGCTGCCGCAGCTCCAGGGTCCTAGAGCCCGCCTGCCGCCTAATGTAGCAGAGCTGAGATTGTTCTCAGTCTGCTCATTCCCTGTGCATAGACATGCAAATCAATATCAATCCTAGTTTTGTCAGAGACGCTGACAAAACTAGGATTGCCTTTGACTTGCATTAGACTCGGCTACTGTGCCAGTGATAGCAGGGAAACTCGCTAAGTAACTGCTGTTACTTTGCGAGCCAAGTCCGGCTGTCTTCTCTGTGCAGGCTGCCGCAGCTCCAGGGTCCTGGAGCCCGCCTGCTCACAACGATGATGTAGCAGAGCTGCGATTGTTCTCAGTCTGCTCATCCCTGTGCATAGACATCTATATCTATGCACAGGGGATGTAGCAGAGAGGACATCGCGTTTTGGACTCCGTCGGACGGAAGAGGATTTTTTAAATTAAAGATGGAGTCCCTAATGGCTTTTTTTTTTTATTTCTAATAAAAAATTTTCTCTGTGTTGTGTTTTTTTAACCCTTTATTGGAGATTCTTAGTGGCTGGGTCAAACGTGGCCTGACATTAAGAATCTCGGGCTTAATACCAGCTTGTATAACAAAGCTGGTATTAACCTCTTTATTACACTTCAATGAACGCGCCATCTTCTGGGGCGGCTGCGGGCTGCAATTTGCAGCGGGGGGTGCCCAGAAAGCTTGGGCATCCCTGCGCTGCGGATTCCAGCCCCCAGCTGCTTAGCTGTACCTGGCTAGACATAGAAATTGCGCGGAGCCCCACGCATTTTTTTTTAATTATTTCATGAAATTCATGAAATAATAAAAAAAAAGGGCTCCCCTATATTCTTGTGTCCGGCCAGGTACAAATAGGCACCTGGGGGTTGGGGGCAGCCCGTCGCTGCCTGCTGGATCCGGCTGGTTCCAGAAATACGGCGAAGCCCATGTAATTTTTTTTCTGAAAAATCAATAAAACAATCCTAAAAAAGGGACTGCATCTTTATTAACCCCTCGCCCATAGTCCAGGGGTTAATAAAGATGCAGTCCCTTTTATTTACATTGTTTTATGGATTTGTCAGAAAAAACTTTCGCGTGGGCTTCGCCGTATTTCTGGAACCAGCCGGATCCAGCAGGCAGCGACGGGCTGCCCCCAACCCCCAGGTGCCTATTTGTACCTGGCTGGACACAAGAATATAGGGGAGAACCTTTTTTTTAATTATTTCATGAATTTCATGAAATAATAAAAAAAAAATGCTTGGGGCTCCGCGCAATTTCTATGTCTAGCCAGGTACAGCTAAGCAGCTATGGGGCTGGAATCCGCAGTGCAGGGAGGCCCAAGCTTTCTGGGCACACCCCGCTGCAAATTGCAGCCCGCAGCCACCCCAGAAGATGGCGCGTTCATTGAAGCGCCATCCTCTGGCGCTGAACCCCGCTCTTCCAGCGGCCCTGGTGTCGGTGGCACGCTGGGTAATAAAAGGGTTAATACCAGCTTTGTTATACAAGCTGGTATTAAGCCCGAGATTCTTAATGTCAGGCCACGTTTGACCCAGCCACTAAGAATCTCCAATAAAGGGTTAAAAAAACACAACACAGAGAAAATTTTTTATTAGAAATAAAAAAAAAAGCCATTAGGGACTCCATCTTTAATTTAAAAAATCCTCTTCCGTCCGACGTAGTCCAAAACGCGATGTCCTCTCTGCTACATCCCCTGTGCATAGATATAGATGTCTATGCACAGGGATGAGCAGACTGAGAACAATCGCAGCTCTGCTACATCATCTCTGTGAGCAGGCGGGCTCTAGGACCCTGGAGCTGCGGCATCCTGCACAGAGAAGAGAGCCGGACTTGGCTCGCAAAGTAACAGCAGTTACTTAGCGAGTTTCCCTGCTATCACTGGCACAGTAGCCGAGTCTAATGCAAGTCAAAGGCAATCCTAGTTTTGTCAGCGTCTCTGACAAAACTAGGATTGATATTGATTTGCATTGGACTCGTTGCTGTGCGAGTAATCGCTGGGAAACTCGCAGAGTACCGAGTCCTGCGAGTCCCTTACTACTCGCCGAGTAACGAGTCCTAGCAAGTAGATTCGCCCATCCCTAGTTATTTCCTAATTTTTTATATGTTGTAGCCCTTGACATAAGAGAGGTGAGTCTCCTGTTTTACAGGTATACTGTTTAATCTAGTGACCCATAATAGTGAGGTCGCCTTATCAGAGTCGCCAGATGTGCTCACATAATTTTATCAAAATGTCCATTAGGAACTTCGCTTAAATTAAAGTAAAAAGAGCACTGGGCAGGATTTCCACTGTGGCCCAGATTCATTAAAATTGGTGCTTCGTAAGCCTAAATCATTAGGAGGATAATGTCTCAGTCGCAGAGGGCAAGGGTACTCAACTAACCGGGGCAAACAGTCTATAGATCATGCTGGTGTCCCCAAAAGCCGTGGCCCTGAACGGACATGTTAAAGGGAGCATTTACAGGGGACAAAGTTTATAGAGTTTGTCATGACTCCAGCTGAGGAATCTGGTCAGGGGTTACCAGTGCTGCAAGTAGTTGACCCCAGGGGATAGATGGTAAAGCAGCTAGATGAGCAACCCCCTGCAGGAGGGGTGGGCCCCTGGGGTGTGATGGAGATGGTGGAGAGGAGGACGTTGTAGTAGTGAGTGGAGGTGCAGGATAGCCACAGAAAAGAAGCAAGAAGGCAGTCTTATATGGCTTTTCCAGCGGTCTTTCTCCTTCGGTTGAGGTTCTAGGTACTATCTGCTTACCTATGTGCCTCTTCCTGCCTTGTGGCTACAAGCAGGCAGGCAGGCGACCAGGTGTTCTTGAGACCCCAGACCCATACCGGTTCTTTTAGCACTATCATGGACACTGTGCCACAATATGACAGCTAAGCTTGCAACCCCTGATGAAGTAGCTGCATGGCATGAAACATATAGGGGTGACCTCTGGAGTGTATTGAGCATATTGATTTATGTCATGGGTGAGTGTTCTTTTGTAGTGATTTGACTTTTAAAGATACTGGTTTGTGACTTGGCGGTCTGTAGGCTTTAACCATGGCTGCAGTTCTGCAGTGACACATTGATATGTGTTTTTTCAAATTTCAGTGCATTCATGCTGAACTATCCCATACAGTATTTTTTCTGTCTGACCTATTTTTTACTGAGCCTTCTAAGGCTGGCTTCACACTTGCAGATGGATCTGCAGCGTTTTGCAGATGCATCTGCAAGTGTGAGCATGCTGACCGCGGCCCCTATGTTTATAATAGGGCGCACGCGGTGTGAAAGCTCTCATTCACTCCTATATGTGTACTGTCAGCAGGCGTATGCCTGCTGACAGATCACACACTCCCGTCCGCACTGTGGACGCGAGATGTAGCGTCCATGCTGCGGGCGGGAGAGTGTGATCTGTAAGCAGGCATACGCCTGCTGACAGTACACATATAGGAGTGAATGAGAGCTTTCACACCGCGTGCGCCCTATTATAAACATAGGGGCCGCGGTCAGCATGCTCACACTTGCAGATGCATCTGCAAAACGCTGCAGATCCATCTGCAAGTGTGAAGGCAGCCTAAATAGACTTTTGCACTACTCTGCCCTTTTTCTCCTAGGGGTCATGCTTTTCTGTCTTCTTCTTCCCCCTCAGGCTTGTCCCTTTTTATGATATGTAATTAGTGTTTTTTGTCCTATTTTTAGACTCTGTAATAAAATCTTTATACATTTTTGCAGTAATTTGATTTAAATCTCTTCTATGTGACAATTCTACTATGCAGGAGTAGATACACTTATAGCTAACCATAGTTGAACCCATAAAATCTTTTTGAGTTTAATTGAGCTTGCAACCCAGCAGCCTCCAGATTGCTGCCAGGCATGAAGTCCTGACTGCCTGAGATTCTGGCTCTTGTCCACAGCTTGCGAACTGCACAGCCTGCAGGCTGTTAGCAGGCCCACACACCCATCCACTGCTTGACTTTCTCTCACTAACTCCTAAGTGCCACCCCTCCCTCCTACATCTCACTAAAGCAAATCCATCCCCCCAGTCAGTGTCTATGTGCCCACTGACTAAGGATTGGGACAGGTGTGTCCATGTATGGTGACTCCATCATAGAATACCTGAATTCTCCTCAGACGTGGTTTTAGTGTCGATGGAGACCCCTATGGTGACCAGACCGCAGGGACGCCATATTCATGCCACTTAATTAATTTGGAGCATTTTATCACTGGTGTGCACCTGCGTGCGCCTCGCTGGAAATGTTATATCAGTTAGGGATTGGTGTAACATGTCTGGAATAAGGTACACTACAACATTCAATGAATTTGTCAGACCGGAGTTGCGACACTTCGCTCTTTACAAGCTCCTCCCATTTTGGTGGAAAGTCCAAAATTGTCATGAATGCGGAAACATTTTTGCGCCATTTCATGTTTGTTACAACATTTAAAGGTATTTAACACCAGTAGAGTACAATGATTTATAAAAACTATCTTTCAGCATTGGTTTAATAGTTGCCTTGGACATACTAAGGGATTTACTCAGATTGCACTGGGGAAAAAAATTGCTAAATAGATTAGGAGGTATGGTCTTTTGACTATATCTGGGACACCTTTGCTGTTGAACCAGATATTGACATACATATCTTAGACTTTGGTCACAGGGGTTATTGGACTGATAATAGACTTCCGGTTGATTAACCCAACCCACCTCAACATGGTACATATATGTACCATGCATTAAAAATGAACACACATGTCATGGGAATGGCAAGGGAAATAAAGCATCCTTTAATGCATCTCTCAAACGGATATAACATCCCAAATGTGACCCTAGCCATAGACACCTCGCCATTTATCCTCAGCTCGGATTTAAAACTGGTGTTAAGGCACTGATGGACATATCATTGGTGCAAACTGTGTAAACTCACATTTCTGCCTCCAAAGCAGGTGGAATTGTGCAGTATGGTGAGCTATTGGACTGGGAGTCACTGATTTACAAAGGTTCCAGCAATCAGGACCTCATCTGGCAGAGATCCCGTGAAGATCTCATACTTGTCTAGGTAGGATTAAAAAACCCAAAATGGTGAAAATGTACATTACAGTCACCAGAAAAAAACATCCAAGAAAAGGTAATTAGAAAATTATTATAAAGTTTATTAGATCATTATGCAATAGAAAACTGTGGGTATAAATACAAGTGTACAGAATCTTTGGGGGAGAAACAGTGGTGGCATTGATGTTCACCCACATAAATAGGAGAGATGATAGAAGCGGAGAGAAAACCCTATCCATGCCCCATATACTAAAATAGTTGTAAGATGCCACATTAGGGATAGGCTATAACAATAGATCTAGAATCAATATTATGCACGGTGGCAGAAATACACAATATGCCCTGGGAAGTAGCTTAGCCATACTAATATGGCAAAGTGTGGATAAAACCACAAATGCAGCAGCTCCTATGGGGAGATATGCAGTGCCCTGACCACAATCCACCCAAAATAACATACCGTAGGTAACTGTGCAATACCATTACAGCTCATATTTACTTTGGGTCATAATGCCACAGCATTGCAGGGGGTCCAGCAAGGAAGACTCCAGTCCATCAGCACCTGGTGCTCTCCTATTTTTGTGGCTGAACATCAACGCCACCATGACTTCTCTCCCAAAGATTCTGTACTCGTGTACTTATACCCACAGTTTTCTATTGCATAATTATCTAATGAAGTTTATAATGATTTTTTAATTAAGTTTTCTTGGACGTTTTTTTCTGGTGGCTGTGAGTACCGTACACATTCACTGTTTTGGGGTTTTCGATTGTGTGCTCCATCCTATTGAAATTTGGAGGGGTTCCTTCTGTAGGTGTTGTCTAGGTAGGACTACCTGCTGAATGATATTATAAGCTGTAGGTCATAAAAGAGGAACATCAACATCAGAACAGTAAGCCTTCTCCATGAACTTACTAAAAAACAACACTTTTATGGAATCTGTTTTCAGTACTTTTACATACTGTATATGCTGAAAACACGGAGGCAATGCTCAGCTTTCTACTATTTGCCTATGATAAATACTTAGGTTAGCTTCACACTATGGTTTTCAGGATCCGGTTTTGCCTCCCTATGGTGCCGGATTGATCGTATTTGGCCATCCTTTTTCGTGTTTTCTGTGCTGGATTCGTTTTTGGCCGGTTTTTTCACCATCCCCAAAAACAGAGCCTGCATGATTTTTGGGATTCGGTGAAAAAATCAGACAGAATCAGGTCTGGGGGCGATCCGGCGCCTATAGCATGGGAGTTTATGGGCGCCGGATCCATGAAAAAATCGGATCGTTTCCCGGATCCGATTTTCACCACAGAGCATGCTCTAAAATCCTGCCGTGCAAACTTCAGCACCATGGACAGAACCACTTTAAGCACATTCTGTGAATTCAGCAACAAGGACAAGGGCAGGCAGACACAGGCAGACTTCAGCCCCATGGACATCGGCAGAAAAGGAATCCTGCAAAAAACAGGATCTTTGGCCACACTTTCTACACATCCTGTCCTGTCAGGTTCTGTCAGGGTGATCCTGCAAAAAACAGGATCAACCATGATAGCCAAAAACCGTGGTGTGAAGCTAGCGTTAAGCTCCATGTTGATTTAACTATAATGACTTCTTTAAAGAGCATAGCAAAATGCATTATTATTATGTTATTATTATTATGTTATTATTATTATTAATATAATAGTAATAATAATAATAATCTACCATATTTTTCTGAATAACCTTTATTAAATCAGAGCTACTTAAACATTAGATAGAAAGCAAAGCTCTTTCAACTTGGGTCTAAAAGGAATGAACTTTGGACCTAAATAAAGGAGGCAGGAAGCATTATGTGAATATTATGGCTGCACACAGCTTGCATTTACTGCCATAGTTTCACTAAGGCTATGTTCACACAGGGCATTTTTTGCTGCGTTTTGCTACAGGTTGTGCTTTGGTTTTAAGGGCCCATTACACGCTTCAGTGTCTCAGCAATCCGACCAATGATCCGACTTGACCTGGATCTCTTGAATGACGTTCAATGATCGCAGTGACATGTCACACTTACAGATATCGTGAACAACGCAGCAACGACTTCCGCAACCAGCGAACGATACTTGCTGTCGTTTGGTCGCCTACCTCCTTCAGTTCTGAATAGGTGAAGTCGTAAACGAGATCATCATTATCACGGTGTCACACACGACGATGTAGTAGATTGAACGTACGACCAACGACTGATTCATGGTCCGGTTCATAAACCTCCAATCAACAATCAGCTGACTTATCGCTGGTCGTACCGATGTGTCACACGCTATGACGCGTTTGAACGTCTCAAAACCCGTGACGTTTCAACAATATCGTAGCGTGTGACAGGCCCTTTATGCTAATCTAAACCTGCGTTTTTGTTCCCCAGCAAAACCTCTGTGATTGAGGGATTAGCTGTCCACCCACATTGGTTTAATTACTTTGCGGAAAGTGTCAGCACCCCAGGTTTTGCTGCTTTTTTGTAAGAATGAGCATGTCAATTGTTTTTTGCGTTTTTGCAGTGTTGTATGGCAAATCTACAGCAAAAACCCAGGAAACAAAAACGCAGGAAAAATGTGGGAAATCCGCAGCAAATCTGCCAAGAAAACAAGACACACCTAAGGTTTTGCTGCGTTTTGGCAAAAGCAAAAACTAATGTGTCAGGACACAGCCTTTAAGGGCCGTGTTTACTAAAAAAAACACTATCTGACTTAAGCTAGAATGTTAGGATCTTAGGACTCGGTTTCATTTATACATTAGACGAGTACAATCTGATGTTTTATTGGACAGCACTTGTCTCTGGTTTATACTATGGTGTGCACCCATATAATGTACATGCTGTGCTATTGCACCATTTGGATCCGCTTTGTACGTATCCGCTATTGCAGTGGAATGCAGTGAGACGCATTGACTACGTGTCCCAGCCAAGTCAATGCACTTCACTATTTTGCATTCACACACTGCACTTTTTACAGACCCGGTTTTTGGCTGAAAAGCAGGTCTGTAAAAAGAAGTCACATGCCATTTTGTGGCGTTTTTGTGTGCGCTATTTACTCACCTCGCTGCGATCCCTCATACCGATGCCACAGGACCTGCAGGAGGACTTTGGACAGCACCATTTGACCGTAAAACATCACCCGGTCACATGACAGGCTGCAGGGTCCTAGAGGCAGCGCTCGCTGCGGCCTCCGGGGATGAGATCACATTACTGGTGGTCACCGGGGGAGAGCGGCGAGGTGTGTAAGAGCAGGCAAAAACCGCAGCGGCGTGCACACACAGAATGCTGCGCTTTGTGAGGATCCGTTCTTGGTGCAGTTTTGCACCAAAAACACATCCTGACAAAGCGCAGCAATACACTGGTTTTATGATAATCTAAACAAGCATTTTGATTCCTAGCAAAACCTATGTGATTCAGGGATAATCTGTGCACACACATGGGCTTTATTTAATTGCAGAAACTGAGGCCTACACAAGTTTTCCTGCATTTTATAAGAATAAGCATGTCAAATGCAGCAAAAATGCAGCAAACCCACAGCAACAAATACAGGTTTTCTCCTGCTAATTAATCAGAAGTTACCACAAACCCCTAGGTTTTGGTCCATTTTTGCTGCAGCAAAACCTTACACGTGAACATAGCCATACGCTGCTACTAAACGTGCAAAGTTTTTTTGTTTCTTAAGAAACATAAAAAAATAATGTAATGTTCTGAGACCCATATGGGTTTAAATCTTCGGTAATTGGAGCTGTGTGAGACCTTGTTTTATATTCCTTAAGCTGTGATGATTTTATTGATACCATTTTGGGGAAAATACATTGGTTTGAGGATCTGATATTGCATTTTTTTGTGGCAGCCAAAAAACACACAATTCTGGCATTAACATTTAGCATCATTTGGCATCAGTAACAGCTGCCATCTCCTATCCCAGTAATGGGAAAGTCTTCGGCTGGCTTCACACTGCAGTCAGGTCCGATCCAGGGCTGTTGGTGTAAACGATTTTCACCCATGCAGCCCTAAGTGACCGGATGGAGCTAGATGGCAACTCTCAGCCTTCCGGTTTCCATGTGTTGGGAGAATCCGGGAGGAATCTGATTTTCTCCCAGACACAAAATCGGAGCATGCTGCATTTTTATGTCCGGGGAGAAAAATCTCCCCAAATCGGATCCTCCCGGATTCTCCGGAATCCAGGGCAATCCGGCGCTCCCTAACATGGGAGTCTATGGGGCCGGATTGCTCCAATCCGGGAGGATCCGGGAACCGGACACCTACGACTGAAGTCAGCATGAGATATGCTGAACTTCAGCACCAGGGAGCTGTTCCCTGTGAAGCGGTTAAGCACCACTTAGCAGGAACAGTTGAGCTCTGCAGCATCCGGCTGCACACTGGACCGGAGGGCATATTTGCCCTCGATTCTGTGTCCAGATCCGGTCCAGGGCTGTCAGGTTCACGTCTGACAGCCCCGATTGGAGCTGACGCAGTGGAAGCCAGCCTTCGCGGAATACAGATTTTACCCCAAGAATTGAGAATTTTGATAATGACTGATTAATTCTGGCAGAGAAAGAAGCAGATCTGTCTGATCAGATTATTACAAAGTGCTTATTTTCATGTGTACTATTGATTTATCAAATATAAATTAAAATCACTCTTTAAGGGAGCTTGGCCTATTTTTTAATGTAACCAAGGCATTGGAGATAGAGATGAACAGATCTGTTCAAAGTGAATTGATATTATCTTGAATTTTACAACAATTTGAAGTTTTTAGTTTTTATTTGCAGAGTGGAAATTTTCAGGCACTGAGTGAAAATCACGGAGGACGGTGCAAAAGGAGGCATGGAAGACTAAACAACAAGATAGAGGTATTTAAATTTTCCACCCCATTTTATTAGGATCTAGGGTCTACATAGACAAACCCTATACATAAGAAGGAACATTTGAGGAACTTGCTGAATTTGAGTCTTCGCAGATTTGCTCATCACTAGTTGGAAAATGTGATTTTGTAGCATTTATGAAAATATAAGTATTCCAGGGTCTTCTCCTTCCTCACAGACTGCATCCCTCTCATGTTCTCAAACTGACAGCTGATATTTTTTCAGCTGGAGTAGGATGATGGACGGGTATTGGAAATCTCATTCTAAGACTTGAATCAAAAATGCATATTTCTGTGATTTTTTTGCAGACACGCTATCTGCACATACATGTACACAGCCCCATAGACAATAATGACTACATATTCTACACATAAAAACTACACAAAGAACACATACACAGACAAAATAGAAGTCTGACTGAGGCCTCAATTACTACGGTAAGTCTTTTTGGACCATAACAATTAATTATAATTTTTAACTTTTTGCATTTCTTTAGGCCAGCTTCACACCACGATTTAGGAGTTTCCGAGTGTATCTGTGTCAAAGCGGATACTCTCCGATCCGATTTGCCTCCCATGTATTGCTATGGAGCACGGATTGTGCTCGGATGTGTCCTTTTTGCCATCCGATTTATGCACAATCCGAGCCCTATAGGGATACATGGGAGGCAAAATCACATCCGAGTGTATCCGATTTAACACGGATACATTTGGATGCCTCAAAATCGTAATGTGAAGCCGGCCTTACTTTGCATTACATAGACACCCATGGCCACGGGAGTAATGATCATGTTTGCAGGGGTCGCAACTATGACTGGGCCCGGGTTTACAGGGGCCTGCCACTCACTCACAGCAGGACATGCTTCACATGGATGTGCAT
This sequence comes from Allobates femoralis, assembly GCA_033576535.1. NCBI lineage: Eukaryota > Metazoa > Chordata > Amphibia > Anura > Aromobatidae > Allobates > Allobates femoralis. Next base: position 68,058,319 of record JARQOC010000001.1, on the reverse strand, counting down.
CTCCGAGGCACACATCCATGTTACTAAGTGGCAGACCATGTGGCCCCTATGGGACCCGTGTGTCAGGAAGGCCCAGTGTCAGTTAGGGCATTGGCCCCCAACCCGCCCCTCACTCATGGCACAGAGCAATGAAGAAAGAGGGAGAACTCCCTCTCTCTTCATTCTCCCTCCGTGCTGTGATCTGACATCTCAGTGCGATGGAGTGCGATGACACCACTACTGCATGCCGCTGTACTTAGATGTGCAGAGTGTAGAATGCTCGCAGGGAGACTAGAACTTCTGGAGAACTATGATAGGTGTAAACTAATTTTTTTAAACAGTAAGTAAATGGTGGCCAGAGGACTATGGGAGGAGAGGGGGTGCATTATACTATATGGAGGATTATGAGGCTGCATATACTGTATGAGGCTGCATTATACAATATGGAGGGATATGAGGATGCACTATACTATATGGAGGGTTATGAGGCAGCATTGTACTATGTAGAGGGAAGTAAGGCTGAATTATACAATATGGATGGCTATGAGGCTGCATTATACAATATGAAGGGCTATGAGGCTAGATTAAATTATATGGAAGACTATCAGGCTGCATTTTGCTATATGGAGGGCTATGAGGCTGTATTATATTATATGGAGGGCTATAAGGCTGCAATATACTATATGTAGGGTTATTAAGCTGCATTATGCTGTATGGATGGCTATGAGGCTTTATTATATTATATGGAGGACTTTGAGGCTGCATTTATCTATATGTAGGGCTACAAGGCTGCATTATACTATATAGAGGGTTATGAGGCTACACTATACTGTATGGAGGGCAATGAGGCTACATAATACTTTATGGAAGACCATGAGGCCGCATTATTCTATATGGAGGGCTATGAGGCTGCATTATGGTATATGGAGGACTATGAGGCTGCATTATGCTATATGTAGATATATGAGGCTACATTACACTATATGGAGGGCTATGAGATTGCATTATATGATATGGAGGGATATGAGGATGCATTATACTATATGGAGGGGTATGAGGCTGCATTATATATGGAGAATAATGGGGGTGCATTATAATAATTGGAGCATTATAGAGGCTACCTATGAATGAGGGCCTATGGGATGTATTATAATACTTAGAGGACTATGGGGGTACATTATAATATATGGTGGAATATGGTGATGCATTATAAGTGGAGGACTATGGTGGTGAGAGGAGGAGGATCATATATATCAGGATGGGGAAAAGATTTACCCAGATAAGATCCATATTTGAGGAGGAGGACCCTATATACCAGGAGAAGGACCATATATAGCAGGATGAGGGTTGCTAATACCTAATGAAAGGAGAGAGGGGACAACTCATGAGTCCTTATAGGATTTAGAATGTTAAATGGGGCCCATACATCTGACCAACGTATGTGCAAGATGGGGGGTCAGGTCCAAACTTTACATCGGGGTCCATCAGACTCTAGATACGCCACTACTCATGACGTATATTTTTTTTCATTCTGTGGCTGTGTGAGTCCTTTCTTTCTACAGGAAAAGTTCTTTTTTATGCCATTTTGGGAAACTTTTTAATTACTATGTAGTTATAGAACTTTTTTATGGTGTAAATACTGTATACTGCATAAGATTAAATCAGAATTGTTTTTTGGTTACATTTTTACAGCATTTACATTTTACACTACATAATCTGAAAAAGGTATTCCTTAGCTTTAGTGCAGTCATGCAGATAACTTTTATGTATCGTATTATATTGTTCAATGAAAAATAAATTTTTTTTATTTGAATTTCTTTCAATTTTTTTTGTTAATTATATTTTTATGCCATCCTTTTTCATTACATTTAGGGGTTATTCCCATCTTTGATAATGAATATTGACACTTAGGAATTCATAAAATAAGATTCTTTAAAAAATATCTTTTTTTTAATGTACACCTCTCTGATAATTCGGATTACGGTAAATGTTTGCAGTTTCTTACTAAGACTGGTTGGGATCATGAGAGCGAGTTTTAGTCATCATTAGTGTATCACTTTAGCTAGGGTCAGACCTGCATCTGCCCTCAGCCTGCAGGATGCGCTTGAAATTTAGAAAATCTCAGGCTCAGCGCATAGCATTACCGGCATGTAACGCTATGCGCTGCCTGTGTATAGTATCCATATGGCAACATGAATGATCATGGACCCACCAGCTCCACTCACCACTCCCGGATATGCGCTTTTGACGTGGTTTTCCTGTGCGCTCATCAAAAGCGCATATCCTGGAGCAGGTGCGTGATCATTCCAGTTGCTATAGGGATACTATACATAGGCAGCGCATAGCGTTACATGTCGGTAACGCTATGCGTTGAGCCTGAATTTTTCTACGTTTTGAACGCATCCGGCAGGTTGAGGGCAGACGCAGGTCTGACCCTAGCATCTTTGTCTCCTGCACTGGATGATGTTATGAGTACAGTTTGGGAGTTTACATGTTCACATCAATGATGATGCGTCTGTCCTGTCCTGAACATCACACAAGCAGGAGCTCTCAACCTTCCATCCTCCAACTAACCAGGATTTTGTCCGGATTCTGTTGTCTTTCAGCTGATTGACCACTAGTGGATGCTGTTATTCACTTTGCTACAAAAAGACAAAGATATTACAAAAAGGAGACACATTGGAGTTTATATGCTTACAAACAAGTGCTTCAACTTTTATTTATCAAGTGCAACCTAAGGTAGATACAACAGCACCTTACAGTAATTACATTTACATCCGACATAAAATAGTACTGCGCAGTTACCCAAACATGTTCTATCTAGTGCTTCATAACAGAGTCATAAATTCTACAATTACATCTATATTACATTTAAAATGAAGTACAGGACATGGATTTCTACTGTGTAATTACAAAGCATTAAATAGAGCACCGTTAACCATAGACACATATACTCCCAATTAGTGTTTTCCAGTTATAGCATCTATGTGGTACACAAGTAGTAACAAATTGCAAGTAAATACAAGGGCATACCCAAAAGTGCTAATGCTTGTAAAGTGCTGGCAGAATGGGAAAGGAAAGACCCCTCCGGTACTGGCCCCTACGTATATTTCGCTTGTTTTGGCACTGTTTTATCACTTCATCATGAGGATATCTGGAAAACACTGAGTGATATGTTATAAGAGTGAGTCTAAGGCGGCCGTCACACGCTACAATATCGTGAGCGATATTGTTAGCGATCACGTGCACGCGCGATCGCTAACAATATCGCTCACATCGCTGGTGAGCTGTCACACAGACAGACTCACCAGCGATGTGGGGCAGCGAAATCGCTGGTAACTATGGTACACATCGGGTTACTAGGCGCTGCGCGGCGCTTAGTAACCCTACGTTTACCAAAGATACCATCTCCCAGCATAGGCTCTGCCGCTGGGAGATCGTTCATCGTGGTGTCACACACCACGATGAAGCAGATTGATCAAGCGATTATCGCTTGATATGAGCTCCGGCTCCCATATCTGCGATGTCACGATCAAGCGATTTTACATTGTAAAATCACTTGATCGCACGCAGCGATGCACAAACGATATCGCTTAAGCGATATCGTTCATTAAATTGAACCGTGTGACGGCCGCCTAAGTTTTATGTTGTGTCTATGGTTAATGGTGCTCTATTTAATGCTTTGTAATTAATTACACAGTAGAAATCCATGTCCTGTACTTTATTTTAAATGTAATATGGATGTAATTGTAGAATTTATGACACTGTTGTGAAGGTAAAGCACTTGAAGAAGTTTGGGCAACTGTGCAATCCTATTTTGTGTCTGATGTAATTACTGTATGGTGCTGTTGTATCACCTCATCTCTAATATTGCACCATTTTTATGGGTTGCACTTGATAAATAAAAGTTGAAGCATTTGTTTGAAAGCATAAAAACTAACTCCAATGCGTCTCCTTTTTGTAATACTATGCAAATAGAGTCCGTGGAGCTTCGTTTAGGAGTCTCAAACACGGAACTAGCCAGATATCCCTCCAGGGAAGGACCTAGCCCTAGGGTGGCTCCTTGCGGAGAACACCATAACCACCATATTAAGTGGCCCTTTCAGTCAATATCCAACTCTTTACAAGTTTAAGATATGACAAGGGAATTATCAAAACCAGGTATCCATCCACAGACAGCTGTTTCGGGATATTGCCCCTCATCAGTGTGGAGTAGGATTCTGGCTTGGTGGGAGCAATGCCCGGTAAACCAACATCACAAAGCACTCACTGATCTCAGGGAGACCAGTTGAAGAAAACACTGCTGGCAGCCGGTAAAAGCGCTCAAACACAGTGAAATCCTAGGTGCATTGCCCCTGGAAATTATGAATATGCAAATAGAGTCCATGGAGACTTGTTTAGCAGTCTCAAACACGGAACTAGCTAGATATGCCTCCAGGGAAGGACCTAGCCCTGGGGTTGGTAATTCCCTTGTCATTAAACACACCTATTCCGTCAAGCCTACAGCCTGTCATGAGACCCAGGCGATCGCCCCATACCTGACATTCCTCCATCCTACTGTATCCCAACCCACCCCTCATAGACTGTGAGCCCTCGTGGACAGGGTCCCTGCCCCTCCTGTACCTGTACGTCCCAATCGCCTAGATTTAGTGTACTTGTTTTTGTCTCCCTTATCCTCATCTAAAGCGCCATGGAGCCTAAAGGCGCTATATAAATAAATAATAATAACGAACTTGTAAAGAGCTGGATATTGATGAAAGGGCCACTTAATATGGTGGTTGTGGTAGTCTCCGCAAGGAGCCACCCCAGGGCTAGTTCCTTCCCTGGAGGGATATCTGGCTAGTTCCATGTTAGAGTACGTGAAGCCGCATTTAGGAGTTTCAATTTGCATTTTTATAATTCCCAGGGGGCAATGCACCTAGGAGTTCACTGTGTATGAGCGCTTTTATCGGCTGCCCGCAGTGTTTTCCTCGACTGGTCTCCCTGGGATCAGTGAGTGCTTTGTGATTTTGTAATACTATATTATAGTGGAGTTGCACTGGGCTATACTAGATAAAAAATACATTCCCTCTGGCCCCTTTATGTTTTGTTAAACCATATGGAATTTCTAATTAAAAAGACAAAGATATTGACTAACACCAGGAATAACCAAGATACATATGAAATGGACGGCGGCGGACTGGAAGCTGTAATGGACTTCAACCTACTCGGATCAAAGATCTTCCAAGATGTAGAGATGACACCAGAAGTCAATAGAATAGCTATGGGCAAATCAACAATGAAGTCTCTGGACAAGGTTTTTAAATCAAGGAATATTTCACTGTTGACAACACGGCTCTTGCAAAGTATGTTCTTTTCTATAGTAACATATAGATGTGACACATGGACAATAAAGAAACAAAACAGAAGAAGAATCAACACCTTCAAAATGTGATGCTGAAGAAGGATAGTATTAATACCATGGATGGAAAGAAGAACAATCAAATCAATTTTGGAACAAATCAGGCCAGACATGTCATTTGAAGCAACGATCACCAAACTACGTCTACGACTTGCCTACTTTGAACATATCATATGAAAAGTAAAATCACTACAGATGGACATCATGGTCGGAAGAATGGAAGGAGCAAGACAAAGAGGAAGACCAGCAACCCAAAGGCTTGATAATATCAAGAAAATGGCAGGGAAGACCTTGGTGGATCTATCTAGGCTTCACAAGATCAATCTTCCTAAAGAGTATTCATCCATCAAGTTGGCATGGCTCGAGACCAAGATGAAGGCCGTTAAATCATAATAAATAGTGCTGTAATTTCACTTCACCACTGGAGTCTGTTGTTGTGTTCTGCAATCTCTCCTTAGTAACATGGCGAATGTTGGACCTCTGAAAGCCATCTAGTTTCCTAATTTGGTCTACTTAAAACCACATGGAACATTCACGTATTGCTTGAGTATTGTGTCCAGCTGTTGTCTAGTTCCAGTCACAAGCTCCTGAAAACTATTTTATGTAGACTCTTCCCATTCATCTTCATATTATTTCTACAATTCCCATTCTTACATTCAAGGACTTCTCCAATTGCCTGCTGTTATCTGCTCATGCCCCACCAACCACCAGTTTCAGCCATGTTTCACCAGGATGATTACAGATGTTTGGAGGCTGTACATCGGTACTCTTCTAAACAGTGAACATGGAAATAGCTATGTAGTGATTGCTATATATCTGTGTCACTTTGATAGACAGTGTTAGTAGAACAACACTTCTTTCTAGGGTTCGAATGTTAAATAAACAAGGATACCCTGCCCCTGCTCAAAACACTGAGACTGTCAACAGAACTGAGGTCCCCTATGAGCATGTTATTTTTGACTGTGCTAAAGTGCTTAGAGCTTTCGTGAATTCCAGTTGTTGGTGCAGGAGCTTGGCTGGCATTGGATAGCTGAGCACGCATTTCTCATTTCCGATAGCATGGGATAAAATAGTTGATTAAATCCATTTCTTTTGCATTGAATTTGCATGCCATTAATTTGCAATTCATTTTACCCAAATCTCCAAAAAATATTTGTCTCATTTAACATATTGCAAAATATTTTATCACCCACAAAAGACCTCATGTCTTGCAGCTATAGAATAGCTAATCAGTAGAAACTATTGTAGCCTATATAAAAGTCTAGGCAGGGAAGGCAGCAGCCATTTCAAGGTAATTTAGGATCATGAGAGTTTGTTAGAGCATATAGTTCAGGAAGAGATATAGGAAGACTAAGCCCTATATGTATATACTGCTGCCTTTGAATTACAAGTACCGTACATATCTTTTTTCTTTATTCTTAATGCAATGGAAAGCAGAAGTAGTGCAACACATTGATTTTATAGAAACAAATATGATCAGTGTCAGACTGTGACTGTGCTGACTTTTTTGCATTTCTCATCTAATAGTTTTTTTTGTGAATGGGGTAATTTTTTAAGAAAATCTCTAAAATCTAGATATTTAACTGCAACTTCCTACCTCATAAAGTGTGTGAGTAGAAAACATTTTTAAATGTTTTACTATTCATATTTTACATTCACACACTCCACAAACTTTCTGCTGCAAGATCTCTTGAAATGACAGCTACAATTCTCATCTCAACTTCATGAGCACCAACTTCAATCTCCTATCTCAGGAATGGGAAAATATGTCTATATTGATTATAGATTTGACCCATGCATTGAGAATTTTGATAGTAGGATATATTAAAAAAAATTCTTATTTGATTTATAAAAAGCAAACTATTAATCTTTAAAAGGTTATTCTCAAATTCTTACATTTGTAAAATTGCTAAATATATGGAGAAACAAAACAAGTTTGTCATTTATTTACTAATATTCATCTACGTTATCTGGAATGCAGGGCTTCTTAATTCTATTACTTACTGTTCGTTGCCAGGGTTATCGACCACTTCTGCAATTTATCAGTGGTGGCTGCTTTTTATTGTCAAGGAACATAGCTCTATGCCTTAGAGCTTGTAAGCACTGCTTTGCAGCTTGATCCTGACAGTTTGCGTGTCCCTGTGCTCTTCAGGAAGAAATACATCTGGTGTCAACATCTGTGTATGCACAGATTGGACTAGTGGCTCAATGATGCTGCTGGTTCAAGCTGTTACTCAAGGAGGGGTTCAATTCTCCCTGACTTTGGACTTTCAGGTTTTTGGGGGTGGTATGCATATATGTATATATATATATATATATATATATATATATATATATATATATATGTATATATATTATATATATATATACACATACATCTTGTATATTTGCAAAAAATACATCGATGGTGTGATGATACTTCTAATACTTCAGCCATTGCATCTATTAGGGTTCCTCAATATGGCTGTACGTGAGTTACAGTATATACTCGTGTATAAACCGACCCGTGTATAGGCCGACCCCCCTACTTTTGCCCCCAAAACCTGGGAAAACCTATTGACTCGTGTATAAGCCGAGGGTGGACCCCAGCACAGGTATACAGCCCCCAGTAGTGTGGTATACAGCAGCCTTCCCAGTGGTATATACAGGCCCCAGCAGTATAACAGCAGCCACCCCAGTGGTATATACAGCAGCAGCCCCATTGGTAGTATACAGCAGCAGCCCCAGTGGTAGTATACAGGCCCCCCCACCGGTACACAGGCCCCCCCATCGGTATACAGGGCCCCCCCCTTGCTGCCGCAAACCTGTAAAGGAATACATCATTATACTTATCCCTGTCGCTGTCCCGCTGTCATCGCGCTCCTCCGGCTTCATCCGGCTTCCTCCTCTGGTGCACAGACAATGATGTCATTGCCTGCGCCCACCGGAGGAGGAAGCCGGAAGAAGCCAGAGGAAGCCGGAGGAGCGCGATGGCGGCGGGACAGCAACAGGGATAAGTATAATGATGTATTCCTTTACAGGTTTGCGGCAGCAAGGGGGAACCCCTGTATACCGATGGGGGGGGCGCCTGTATATGACATGCGTATAAGCCGAAGGGGGGACTTTTCAGCTCAATTTTTGGGCTGAAAAACTCGGCTTATACGCGAGTATATACGGTATGTGTAGTTCTTTACTTTCCAATGTTCATCTAGTGACAACATATTTGGTAATGAACACAGCCCTTAGATATACAGATAACGAATATAAGTGTACTCAATAAAAGAAATCAAAGGCACATAGCCGTACAAATGATCAAAAATCTGGAGAGAGAATTAAGGGCAGATAGGGTCTTATCTTTTATACATAAAATGCGGTATTAGTGGCAGGAAAGGCTCACCTTTGGTGGATGTGAGAGTCACAACCACTATATACGCATACAACAGCTGCTGTGAACCCACATGAAGAGATGTCGGTGATGACAAGGATAAAATCATATCGGTGATGACAAGGATAAAATCATACCCTATAATCATATCATGATTTGTCCTGAGGAAGAAGCATCTAGTGGCTTTGAAACACATTGACTTAATAAATCAATCTACTCTACATGGACTGATCTGATATTGACTCTTGGTTAAACAGCAGCGCGGGTTTATACCCTATTCATCACCCTGTACCGGTTGCTTTACAAAATGATCAATGCCTTCTACTAACAAACAAGAAAACAGTAGAATTGATAGAATGTAACAACTATGAGCTTGAGCTTTTACATAAATATATACAAACTACATTACCCATGGTGTCATTGTATACACTTGTCTTATGGCATCTTCTTCAGTTTGTTTTCTTGGCTATTTCTTTGACTTTCGAATAGGAATGATCACTCGGGGATTAATAAAGCAGTGAAGTATGACCTAGCTGCAGAGTATTACATTTTGTATATTTACAAAGTGCAACAAAGCAGCAGTTGGTGTAATTCTTCCCGTGTCCCCAGGTTATACTTTGCGTAATAAAAATTATGCATGTATGAGAATCTTGACATTTAAACAATAAAGGACTGAACTAATGGGCTGCTCTTATTTTTCTTTACTTTATCATCTGTAGGAAGGAAAATCTATTTTATTCTCCGAATTAGCTGCCGGTTAGAATATGTATGAAGCCGTATTTTTGTCTAAGAACACGGTATATGAAAGGAAACAAGTCCATGGAGCCCCTTTATTATAGTTGTTTGTTTTTCTTTTACTTCTGATCATCAAATCAGAATTCCCTTTTACTACATTTGTAAATTGCTTTCTGCTATATCGTTGGTGTGTTAATTCTGAGAAGCCATATAATATACAGCATTGACATACCGAGTGACACATGGTTACGGTGCTCCATGTTACGATAAGGTAAATGTGCTGATATGACCGGTCCTGGCTCATTTTGTTCCAGCTGTAAATTCCTTGTCATAAAACAATTTATGGGAAATAGGCACCTTCTATTAATGGACCATATATAGAGCAAGAAGAGTGATTAATGGTATGGAAACTGTTCCGATCTGCGATATTACATGCAATAAAATTCTGCGTAGTCACTCCATTTTCGTACACTGTATAAAGTTTAACTCTTCAGTGTCTCTGGCTCTCTGTGTCTCATTATATCGCTGCATGGAATCTTGGTGATTATTTTATACTAATAATTAGAATTAATAGTAAGGACTTAGTCAGATGTCTGCTTTAGTTCACATACAAGAAAACCAGACTGATTTTGTTTCAGCAACAATTCCATCCGTGTCATCAAAGTTTTGTCTGAGTGCCACCGGTTTTTCTTGTACGTGAAAAAATCAATACAATTGTTTTCCTATCTGACAGTCTATGAAAATTGGACCGTATTCAGATGGCATCTAAGTGCTGTCCAGATTTTTTACGGACCCACAGTCTTGAATTGGAGACTTTGACCTACATTCAGATCAATTTTGGACATGTCTCCATGATTTTGCATGGAACACTTAGACCAAGGGTAGGGAACGCCAGGCCTCGAAATCCTCCAATAGTGCAGGTTTTTAAGATTTCCTCAGTATTACTCAGGTGACAACTGAATCACCTGCACAGGAGATAATTCCAACTCCCGTGCAATGCTAAGGAAATCTTGAAAATACGAACTGTTGGCAGCCCTTGAGGCCTGGAGTTCCCCACCCCTGACTTATGGCCACTTTACATGTCCCAACGTTGGTCCGATATTGGATCCAACGCCGCGGGAGCGCGCTTTTTCTGGGTAAAATTCCAAGATCGCATAGGAGATGTTATACAGCGCGATATCGGCAGCCAATGCCACTGCGATGTGTACGCCCCCTTATACGGCCGACCCAAAAATGACCATTTAACATGGGACAGGATAGGGCATATTGTACTTCATATCGTAGTTGGGCTCTTACACAGCACGATCCAGCCACAACGTCCATCCAATATCGGGCTGTTGGAGAGCAGGTCATTTGATCCCCGATATCAGTTTAGCATCGTATTGGACATTTATACCATACAACGCACGAACGATGTCGGGGCCAACGCACGAACCGTGTGACTTTTGGTCGGAGTTGGACGCCGATATCGGGACGTGTAAAGTGGCCATTAGACCTAAGGATATATCATCAATGTTAGGCTATGTGCCCACCTAGCAGATTATTTTTGCACCAATTCTGCATCTCATGGCAGAAAAAACGCTGCAGCAAAAAGATGCATTTTTAGCATTTAGCATGCACTTGTTCATGTATTTTTCTGTGCATTTTTCCCCATGTGTTTCTATCATATAGTCTATGAGAAAATGCAAGGAAAAATGCTGAAAGAATGAACATGTTGCTTCTTTTTTCTGCACCAAAATTTGCAAGGAAAAAAACCTGAAGGTGGGCACAGCACTTCAGACTTCTCATAAATTTTGCTGGTATTTGTTTCCCCTTGCAGATTTGATAAAATCAGATATTATAAAATCTGCAAGGCAAAACGCATAAAAAAACGCTCAATAACTTTGGTGGGTACATGGCCTAGAAGTACCGGACAGCCCCTTTAATAATTGAAATGAATGCACACATTGAGTTTAATTGAGTTTAATATCCAAGTCTACAAAAAATGGATCAGACTACTGCATAATGTGATTTTTTTTCACACTTTAATATGTAAGTAAAAATGTTAATTTTAACTACTACATTGATTTGCAGTGGTCAGTGTGCCTTCCTTAGGGCGGCTTCACACTGAGGTCAGGTGCGGTCCGGAGCTGTCCGGTGTAAACCGGACAGCTCCAGACCGCATTTTGGCCCCATAGTATCCTATAGGGCCAGATGAAGCCGGATTACATCTGTCCGCCATCCGGTTTCCATCTGTCCGGGTAATCCGGGGTAATCCGGCACTTGCTAACATGGGAGTCTATGGGGCCGGATTGCCCTCCGGTTCTGTGTTCAGATCCGGTCCGGGGCTGTCAGGTTCATCCCTGACAGCCCCAGACCGGACCTGACCGCAGTGTGAAGCCACCCTTATATTACCAATTTTGTATATGGACCGCACTTGGTTGGATACTACGCTCCATTATTGCCTCATCAGGCATCTGTTTTTCATGTGCATGTTCTATCTGTGATTTTAATGGACAGAACTTGTAGGTTTTAACACTTAGCTGTTCACATGTTTGTGTTTTTGAGGACCAAGTGTTCATTTCCATTTTTGCTCCAACTCATGGGTCAAACTCAGCGATAAATAACTGGGCCTTTGAAAAAAATGGCCAGCACAGGGATAAAAACTGTCATCTGAGTGCTGTCTCTTTTTTGAGATTTAAAGGTATATCCCACTACTAAATAACCCCTTCACAATCACCATGCTTGTGCGTGATAAAATAATAACATTTATACTCACCTCCGGTGTCAGCACCGGTCCAGCGATGTCGGCACTGCTCCATTGACTACTCGTTTAATGAGCAGGAAAAGCTTGTAATTTTTTTTTTGCATATAATAAAAATGGTGACCAGAAAAAAGCCCAAGGTAAAAATGCCCATAGGGTTGAGGTGTGAGGTTAGGGTTGGGTGTAAGAGTTAGGTGTTAGAGTTATGGTTAGGGTAGGGGTTTGATTGCCTGTGGTATTTGTCAGGGAACCGATAAAATGGATGTCATAATGAGTAAGTAAAAATTGACACTCAATTGACCAAAAATGATTCCAACACACAACGTCTGTTTTCTTTCTCTTATGCAAAAAACCCTTGTCTGATTGAGGATTTAGTTAGACCTCTGCATAACTGTTTATTGTTGAGGTTGGCAATGACCTTTCCTGTGTCCTACTTGATCAGTTTTAGAATAAAAAATGTAATTTACCAAAAAGAAACAGTCAGCTCTGTGTATTGAGAACAGCACAATTAACAGGGCGTTTCAGTCAATCTGGAAATAAGTGGCACCTGTGGGATTGGGTATAAATCCTCCTAATCTCCTGCTTTTGACTAGACCTTTATTAGTGCAATTTAATTCCTCTCCAGCCACAAGAACCTGGTGACAGGTGACCAAGAGCCGGAACGTTTGCTAATCAATGAAAGTAAAAGTGATTGCTCCTCTTCTGATGGATGAGCAAATTAATGCCTTTCCACTAGAATGCTCATCAGCGCAGCATTGATTAAATAGGACGGAATATGCTACAGGCTTCATTTGTTCAATCACAATTGTCTCAGCTGCTCGTCTCTATTCTCTAATTTTATTAATTGCGGAAAGCTCAGTCTTCATTCACTCCCTGTAATGGCTAACTATGAAGACTTTTCATACAGTTACTTTTATGTTCATTTAGAGTTCATAGATATTGGTCTCAGTAGACAAGTGCAGAAAACACATTACATTTTGTTTTTGTTTTTGTTCCACGAGCATTTTGTTACTACTATACTGCTGAAAATGCAGTGAAATATTTATTTGTGTAGAGTAACCGAATAGGACATAAAATCAGAAAAAATAAATACAACCACCCCCATGTGTGGGCTGTAGGTGACTGAGCACCGGTATACAGACACCTGTGTTGCCTCGCAGAGGAGCTATCAGCCTGCTGCTAGGTGTAATGGATATTTACTGGGCAATATTTTGGTGAGTTTTTTTTCTGATTTCATGTCCTATTCGGTGAATCTCAAAGTGTTAAACAAACATATGGCAGCAAACATATGATTAGGACTCGTAAGCGTGAGGGCCCTTGACGGTGGGTTACAAGCTTACACATTTTGGCCCAAAATATCTACTAACACCTCACATTTTCATCTTTACTGTTTTGTTGCATCTTTTTTTTATCTGCAGTATGAGACTGGGCCCCCTGGGGGTGTCTGTCATTTGTGAGGCATATAATCAGTGCGGAGCAGCCCTGATCTAATAGAAGGGCGTGACCAATAGGCTGCTCTGACACTATGCTTCACATGCACCTGAGTGGCAGAGCCCTATGGTAACCTTGTGTCTATAAATGCCACCAGTCACCTCCCTGACAGCATGGCTGGACGCTGGTGCTACAACCACCCCATCTGTGGGTTGAAGGTGACGGAGCACCGGTATACCGACACCTGTGTTGCCTCTCAGAGGAGCTATCAGCTTGCTGCTAGGTGCAATAGATATTTACTGGGCAATATTTTACATTTTAACCTTTACTTTCGTAAATTTTTCCCGTATGAGGATGCAATATAAAGTCACCTATAGGCCACGGTCACACAGTCAGTATTTGGTCAGTATTTCACATCAGTATTTGTAAGCCAAAACCAGGAGTGGGTGAAAAATGCAGAAGGGGTGACGTGTTTCTATTATATGTTTCCTCAGACTGTTCCACTCCTGATTTTGGCTTACAAATACTGATGTGAAATACTGACCAAATACTGATCGTGTGACCGTGGCCTTAATAACATTGTTGCACTGGGTGCAACTTACACAAGGGAATGTTCCATTTTTCTATTAGATAAAAAAGTCTTTTTGGTATGCTTCAACACACTACTGAAATCGGTCCTTGTTCAAGTTGTGCCCAGTTCAACAATGTTATTAAAGGTGACTTTAGATTGCATCCTCATATGGGAAAAATGTATAAAAGTAAAGGTTATTTCACATGTCAAACATCTGGCATTGTGTATGTTGTTAAGTGTCTGTGCAGGCTCCTATATGTTGGGATGACTCTCCAGCATGTGGGGGCCCATATAAATAGACATAAATGCAAGATTAGATGTAAGGGTGCTTTCACATCTGCGTTTTTCGTAATTCGCGGCAGATGCGGTGAAAAAACCGCATCTGCCGCGTTTACCGCATAACCGTTCCACTTGCGGCGCGGTTGCGGTTTTTTCTATGCAAAGTATAGGCATACTTGCGGCAGGTGCGGCAAGTGCGGTTTTGCACTTGCGGCAGGTGCGGCCGCGAAAAAAACCGCAGTAAGCCGCGGTTTTTTTCGCGGCCGCACCTGCCGCAAGTGCAAAACCGCACTTGCCGCACCTGCCGCAAGTATGCCTATACTTTGCATAGAAAAAACCGCAACCGCGCCGCAAGTGGAACGGTTATGCGGTAAACGTGGCAGATGCGGTTTTTTCACCGCATCTGCCGCGAATTACGAAAAACGCAGATGTGAAAGCACCCTAAGATTTGTTGCTTCCCCTTCCCAGTCATTTTAATGAGATGAAAACTCTATTACTCAATTAAGGTTTCAGAAAGTCATGGAAAAATTTGAGCCCTCAAGAAGAGAAGGGGAAATATTAAAAATATGTTACTATGGCGAGAAGCCTCCTGGATCCATGAGCTACAAACATTACATTAAAAAACTTGAACCGCGAGAAAGAGCTATATAGACTGTGAGCCCTCACGGACAGGGTCCTCTCCCCTGTATGACTTGACTGTTCTCATATATTGTACTTGTCCTCATCTACCCTTTCCTTATGTAAAGTGCCATGGAATCTAATGGCGCTATTTAAATAAATAATAATATAGATTTTTTTTCAAAGGGACACACATTACAAAATCATAAAAGGTCTGATTTTACCTTTATAACCTCATTTTATATATATATATATATATATATATTATCGCACCTAAAACAAAAGTACTTTGACAGTTCCTAGAATAAAAAAAAAAATGAAAAAAATATATAAAAAATTATTATTGTGATATTTATTGCAATTCCTGATACTGTACTTTTCTATGTTTCAGACTGTCACTGGTCATCAGGGAGGAAGATATGGTTGAGGCTTGCACTAGATCAGGGGTCAAGAACCTTTTTGGCTGAGAGAGCCATAATCGCGACATGTTTGAAAATGTAATTCTGTGAGATCCGTACAATATGTTTAATACTAAATACAAGTAAATGTGGCATTTTATCTAAGACCAACACTTTTAAAGTACAATAAGTCTCTGAATTCTTATTAATAACATTGTTATGCAGTTGCTAACCAATGATGAATCCCCTTGCAGCCCCTAATATAATACCCCCATCATCCCCTTGCAGCCCTCAATATGGTACCCCCATCAACCCCTTTCCAGCCCCCAATATGGTACCCTATCATTCCCTTGCAGCACCCAATATGGTACCCCCATCATCCCCTTACAGTACCCCCATCATCCCCTTGCAGTACCCCAATCATCTCCTTACAGTACACCCATCATCCCCATGCAGGACCCCCATCAACCCCATGCAGTATCCTCATTATCCCCATACAGTACCCACATTATCCCCATGCAGTACCCCCATCATCCCCATGCAGTACGCTCATCATCCCCATGAAGTATTCCATCATCTCCTTGCAGTACCCCCATCATCTCCTTGCAGTATCCCCATCATTACCTTGCAGTACCCCCATTATCTTCTTGCAGTACCCCCCATTATCTCCTTGCAGTACCCCCATCATCTCCTTGCAGTACCCCCATCATTACCTTGCAGTACCCCCATCATCTCCTTGCAGTACCCCCATCATCCCCTTGCAGTATACCCAGCATCCCCATGCAGTACCCCCATCTTCCCTTGCATCCCCCACCATGGTGCCGGTACCTGAAAAAAAAAATATACACACACACACACATACTCATCCACCGATCCTCCGCGGTCCGTGCTGTACCGTGTTTCGGGTGCTGCCACTCTGTCTCTGCTGTCTGCAGCCAATCAGAAGCCATCAGCCGCCATCCAATTAGAGGCCAGCAGCGGCTGGCCAATCAGATCCTGCTGGTAACATCAGACGCCATTGATTGGGCCACTGCTAGCCCTCTGATTGGCTGCAGACAGCAGAGACAGAGCGGCAGCCCCCTAAACACAGTACAGCGGCGGCGGGCACTGGATTTGGCTGCGAGCCAGATGCGGCTATCAAAAGAGCCAGATCTGACTCGCGCGCCACAGATTCCCGTCCCCTGTCGCTTGCCAATGCAGAAGATGTTGGAAAAAAGATAAAGAAAAGGAGAAAAAAAAAGGAAAAAAACCTGTGTAGATGGAGAAATTCCATTTTGAGATGTAATGTATTGTTAGCATTTGGGCAAGCTTGATGGTGTGTCTGTGCATAGCTCAGCGGGCTCTATGCATTGATTAGATTTGAGTTTGCCATATTTTCTTTCTATAATCTGAAGGATGTAACATGCTCTTACTGTGACCTTCTGGTGTTTTTTTTTTAATTTTTGTTCTAACTTTATTAACAACTTACAAACCTATGAACTAAACACTAATAGACTGGAATGGTATGTTCCAACCCATTGTGACATCATCACTCTGTGATGTCATAATAGAATGTTGCTATACTTTGAACTGCCTGTTCAGATTCCTTCATTCTTAGCAGAGCTCAGGAAGGGGCTGCTCACAAGTGACAGTGTGAGCAGTTTATGTGGGAAATCTTCCTGTATTTACGTTGTTCTAGCATCCATGGAATATTTTTCTCATTAAGGTACTATTTCTTATTAGAACTACATGTAATTAGCCCCATTTATAATTGTGGAGGCTCAGTGTAAGAATTGTGGAGGCCCAGTGTAAGAATTGTGGAGGCCCAGTGTAAGAATTGTGGAGGCCCAGTGTAAGAACCCTTTATCAATGGCTCACCTTTTCCCCTCTACAATACCTCTATAGCTGGATAAAAATCGTGGTATTTATCCGTATACCGGATGTTTATTGAAAAATTCATGTATCAATTAAAAAATTTAAATCTTTAAAACTTGTGCACCCGTTCAATTTTTCCTGGATAAAAACGATCTGTTTCTCTAGATCTGATCCATATGAGATCTTCTATATTGGATCCAAGCTCTTATTTGGTATGATATTCTTTAGGTCCGTATAAGGTGTCCTAAAAGATATATATTCGATACATAAGTACCTGTACAATTATTGAGTGGTATGCTATATATCTGAACTACTGTAGTTTCTGACCTCTAAGTGTTCTCTTTACTAGAGGCTTCCTAGGCTCTGTGAATCCTTACTCCTATCTTCTAGCTGTTGGGGATTATTTTCAGATTTGTTACCTTGAAACATATACACTGGTTTTATATATACATTCCTAAATTGATATAAGTAAAAATACCTGCGTCTCCTTTATGTATACTCTCTCTCCCCTGGGATGTGAAATGTTCCTCTTTGCCAGAGTTGTTGTGCCTTGTTCCCCCTCCTACAGGATATGTGTAATAGTAAGTGGTTTGTTTGACCACAATGTATTCTCAGTATATATATATATATACAGAGCCAGATCTGACTCGCGCGCCATAGATTCCCGTCCCCTGTCGCTTGCCAATGCAAAAGATGTTGGAAAAAAGATAAAGAAAAGGAGAAAAAAAAAGGAAAAAAAACCTGTGTAGATGGAGAAATTCCATTTTGAGATGTATTGTTAGCATTTGGGCAAGCTTGATGGTGTGTCTGTGCATAGCTCAGCGGGCTCTATGCATTGATTAGATTTGAGTTTGCCATATTTTCTTTCTATAATCTGAAGGATGTAGCATGCTCTTACTGTGACCTTCTGGTGTTTTTTTTTTTTATTTTTTGTTCTAACTTTATTAACAACTTACAAACTAAACTAAACACTAATAGACTGGAATGGTATGTTCCAGCCCATTGTGACATCATCACTCTGTGATGTCATAATAGAAT
This sequence comes from Allobates femoralis, assembly GCA_033576535.1. Lineage (NCBI taxonomy): Eukaryota > Metazoa > Chordata > Amphibia > Anura > Aromobatidae > Allobates > Allobates femoralis. Next base: position 68,039,908 of record JARQOC010000001.1, on the reverse strand, counting down.
GTTGCTATACTTTGAACTGCCTGTTCAAATTCCTTCATTCTTAGCAGAGCTCAGGAAGGGTCTGCTCACAAGTGACAGTGTGAGCAGCTTATCTGGGAAATCTTCCTGTATTCCCGTTGTTCTAGCATCCATGGAATATTTTTCTCATTAAGGTACTATTTCTTATTAGAACTACATGTAATTAGCCCCATTTATAATTGTGGAGGCTCAGTGTAAGAATTGTGGAGGACCAGTGTAGAATTGTGGAGGCCAGTGTAAGAATTGTGGAGGCCCAGTGTAAGAACCCTTTATCAATGGCTCACCTTTTCCCCTCTGCAATACCTCTATAGCTGGATAAAAATCGTAGTATTTATCCGTATACCGGATGTTTATTGAAAAATTCATGTATCAATTAAAAAATTAAAATCTTTAAAACTTGTGCACCGTTCAATTTTTCCTGGATAAAAACGATCTGTTTCTCTAGATCTGATCCTTATGAGATCTTCTATATTGGATCCAAGCTCTTATTTGGTATGATATTCTTTAGGTCCGTATAAGGTGTCCTAAAAGTATATATTCGATACATAAGTACCTGTACAATTATTGAGTGGTATGCTATATATCTGAACTACTGTAGTTTCTGACCTCTAAGTGTTCTCTTTACTAGAGGCTTCCTTGGCTCTGTGAATCCTTACTCCTATCTTCTAGCTGTTGGGGATTATTTTCAGATTCGTTACCTTGAAACATATACACTGGTTTTATATATACATTCCTAAATTGATATAAGTAAAAATACCTGCGTCTCCTTATGTATACTCTCTCTCCCTGGATGTGAAATGTTCCTCTTTGCCAGAGTTGTTGTGCCTTGTTCCCCTCCTACAGGATATGTGTAATAGTAAGTGTTTGTTTGACCACAATGTAATTCTCAGTATTTATATATATATACAGAGCCAGATCTGACTCGCGAGCCATAGATTTCCCGTGCCCCTGTCGCTTGCCAATGCAAAAGATGTTGGAAAAAAGATAAGAAAGGAGAAAAAAAAGGAAAAAACTGTGTAGATGGAGAAATTCCATTTTGAGATGTATTGTTAGCATTTGGGCAATCTTGATGTGTGTCTGTGCATAGCTCAGCGGGCTCTATGCATTGATTAGAATTGAGTTTGCCATATTTTCTTTCTATAATCTGAAGGATGTAGCATGCTCTTACTGTGACCTTTGGTTTTTTTTTTTTTATTTTTTGTTCAACTTTATTAACAACTTACAAACCTATGAACTAAACACTAATGGACTGGAATGGTATGTTCCAGCCCATTGTGACATCATCACTCTGTGATGTCATAATAGAATGTTGCTATACTTTGACTGCCTGTTCAGATTCCTTCATTCTTAGCTGAGCTCAGGAAGGGGCTGCTCACAAGTGCAGTGTGAGCAGTTTATCTGGGAATCTTTAGGTCCGTATAAGGTGTCTTAAAAGATATATGCATATGTTCCTATACAATTATTGAGTGGTAGAGGCTTCCTTGGCTCTGTGCTCCTATCTTCTAGCTGTTGGGGATTATTTTCAGATTTGTTACCTTGAAACATATACACTGGAAGCTTGTGTAAGGAGATGCAAAACTTTTCACCCAAGTCATACAGTGTAAGGGCAATAGCACCAAATACTAAGGAAATGTGTGGAAACTTGAGACTTTGCAGAAAGTAATAAAAATGCCTTAAATCATTCTCGCTGTCTTATTTTTCTGGCATTTGGAAAATATTAATAATCCTGGTTCATCCTAATTGTCCTAAAACAGGAAATATTTATTCTGATTTCATGTCAGATGGTGAGAAAAACATGAATGTGTCTTTTTATAGCGTATGAAAACCTCTGGTTACAACTATATGCAGATACAGGGCCGGCTCCAGGTTTTTGTGGGCCCCAGACACAAGCAATAGAGTCTCAATGGGCCCCATGTACACACAGATATAGTTAAGGAAATAAGTATTTGATCCCTTGCTGATTTTGTAAGTTTGGCCACTGACACAGACCTGAACAGTCTATAACAGTGATGGCGAACTCCAGGCCTCGAGTGCCACACACAGTCCAGGTTTTCAGGATTTCCATTGCATTTGACAGTTGGCAATCAAATTACCAACTGTCAAACTCTAAGGAAATCCTGAAAACCTGCACTGTGTGTGGCACTCGAGGCCTGGAGTTCGCCATCACTGGTCTATAATTTTAAGGGAAGGTTAATTTTATCAGTGAGAGATAGAAGATCAAAGATAAAATCCAGAAAATCACATGGTCTATGTTATATAAATGTATTTGCATTTTGTAGAGGGAAATAAGTATCCTCTATCAACCATTAGGAGTTCTGGCCCCTACAGACCTGTTAGACACTCCTAATCACCTCGTTACCGGCATTACAGACAGCAAGGGATTAAGTAATTATTTTCTTCACTGCACAGGGTGGGCCATTTTTGATGGATGCACCTAAATAAAATGGGAATGGTTGGTGATATCAACGTCCTGTTTGTGGTACATTAGTATATGGGAGGGGGAAAACTTTTCCAGATAGGTAATGACCTTGGCGGCCAATTTGAAGTCGGCCATTTTGGATCCAACTTAATTTTTTTTCAATGGGAAGAGGGTCATGTGACACATCAAACGTATTGAGAATTTCATAAGAAAAAGAATGGTGTGCTTGGTTTTAACATAACTTTATTCTTTCATGAGTTATTTACAAGCTTATGACCACTTATAAAATGAGTTCAAAGTGCTGCCCATTGTGTTGGATGTCAATACAACCCTCTTCTCCCACTCTTCACACACTGATAGCAGCACCGCAGAAGAAATGCTAGCACAGGCTTCCAGTATCCGTTGTTTCAGATGCTGAACGTCTCATATCTTCACACCATAGACAATTGCCTTCAGATGAGTGATGAGGAAAACTTTTTTGTGAATGGTGAAGTTAACAAACAAAACCAGCGCTATTGGTCTGACACTAACCTACAGTGGATAGGTCCCTCCAAGACTGTTGAAACACAAGAATTGATGGTATGGTGTGGTATATGGGGTACAAAGACAGTGGGGCCATTCTTCATCAATGGAAACCTCAATGCCACTGGGATATGTGAATCATGGAGCAATTATAGATATCCAGTGTCAGTGAGGTTTCCACTGAAAGGTGGAAGGTGCCTGGGCAAGGTGTTCATTCTCTAAGAATGTTGTCTCTGTCCAGGTTGCACTCCTGCAGTGCTCTGCACTAGGAAGATTGTTGCCTTGCTTTCAGCATTATTCTTACATCTCTGTCTCCACAGAATCCTCTGCTGGCAATTCGTTCTTCTGGATCTCTCTGGATACTCCGGATCCCACCCTGGGCTGGATACTTCAGATCCCACCCCACTCCTAAAGTGCATGGAACCATCCAGATTCCTATACCGGCTAGATCAGCCTTTCCGGGATTGTACGGAGCTCCCAGAATTTATCTTACCGAAAGAGACAGTGTCCCACAGTCTTCTCCTCTCTTAAGTTCACTCTGTACAGGTCTCCCCTCTGGTCCAGGATTCATGGCATTTAGACTTCCTGGTGCTGTGGCGGGTGTATCCCTGTACAGGGGTTCCCTCGCTGGTGCTTCGCCAGGAGAGTTCTGTCTCGTGGTCTAGAGGGTCCTCCCCTCAGACACCTTTACCTTTGCTAACCTTCCTTTAATAAATATCTTTCGTTTTACAAAAGTTGCTCTCCAGTCTCTTACTGTATCGGGTATTCAGGTACCACTGTGCTCCACCAGTGGTCCTGTGAGTCCATTTAACATCTTCTCGCCCTTTGGGTGTAACAGATCTCAGCTAATCGAAAGCAACAGTGGAACAGCAGGAATTGGTATTAACGAGACTTTTGAGTAGAGAGAATGTTTAACTATCTGACCAAGAGCTGATTCCCATTAACTGCCTTGTCATAGGGTTCTTACTCCAATTATTATGATGTGTCTTTCTCTCTATCATCATTTATTTATCTTTGCATATCTTTTATGGGTTCCACGCATGTGCAGTGTAGATTAACAGATCTGTTAACTGATAGCATAATGGAGGCTTTATTTACAGATCTGTTGCCCATAGACTCCCATTACAGCCTTAACAGATCTATTGGCGATCATTTTTTGGATCCACACAAGAAAAGACCTGCATGAAACGGATGTCTGATGGATTTACACATAATGGATGTCAAATTTGGACAGATCCGTTAGCATTATAGTCAATGGATCTGTCAATGGATCTGTTTTTGCATTTCCCAAACAGATGTAAAAACGGAAATGATTACAGGACATTTAGTGAACTTAGGCTGGCTTCACACTGCGGTCAGGTCAGATCAGGTCAGGTTTTGTGTTCCAAACCAGGAGTGACTCCAAAACCTAGAACAGGTGTCAATCTTTCAATTATACTTTTTCTCTGCAAGTTCCTTTCCTGGTTTTGGAACACAAAACCTGACCTGATCTGACCTGACCGCAGTGTGAAGCCAGCCTTAGTCTTAAAGGGTTTGTCCACTACTCTGACAACCCCTTCTTAAACCTTATGTTTCGTCACAGTAAACTAATAACACTTATACTCACCTCCGCTGCTGTTGGCACCGGTTCTCCTCGGGATCGCATGACATTGTTAGGTCACGTGATCTCTGCGGCCAATCAGCACTGGCTTTCACTTCCTTCAGATGTCTTGGTTTGTCTGCAGGTAAGGAGTGTGAAGCCAGCACTGATTGAATGACGTAACATAATGATGTCAAGTGATTCCTGGGTGAGCCAGTGCTGACACTGCTGTAATGGTGCTGGCATCAGAGGGGAGTATAGTGTTACTATTTTACTAGGGAGAAACATAGGGATTGAGAAGGGGTTGTCAAGTATTGGACTTCCCCTTTAAACTAGGATAATAAACAGGCTGTACCAGGGCGGACCGTCACCCGGTGGCCCTGGTGCATGTGTGGACGGGGGGGGGGGGGTGCTGGTGCTCACTTACCGCTGCTCCTTCTCTCCCGCCTGTCCTGCGCGCTCTCCGCCTGGTCCTGCCGCGCTCTCCGCTGGTGGCGGCGGCTTGTGGGGTCGGCTGGGAGAGCGCGCTGAGAGCCGCGCTCTCCCGCGGCTTGGGGGTCGGCTGGCGGCCCCCTCCAGGCTTAAAGGGGCCCCTAACCGTCAGGGCCCTGGTGCAGCTGCACCGGCTGCACCAGTGTAGTTCCTCCCTGGGCTGTACACTGATGCCATCCGTGTGCTGTACATGTTTTTCATGGACCCATAGACTTGTATTGCCAATTTTCATCCACGCTGCAGGAGAAAAAAAAAAATCACATGGATTGCACAGACATGTGGACCATGAAAAAAATGGACACGTAAACAGTCCCACAGACTATAATGGGTACGTGTTGTATCCACAAAAAACCCTGAACATGTAACATGTACATCTGAATGAATGCCTTACATTCGTGCACAGATGCACATATACATATCTGTACTGCACAGTGTCAGGCTGGAACTAATAAGCAGCCCTTGCATACAAACCCACCACAGTTCACTGTGAGGTAGTGCACACCTCGGGCACATGGAGGACTCGCTTGGCAGCGGAACAGAAGCAACCAGTCGCACTTTACAGTAACAAAATGTCCAGCAGTTTATTAAAGGTCATAAATCGCACATTAAACACAACTCACATATAAACACAGTTCACACTGTAATACACTAACGGAACCATTCCAATTGGTTCCAACGGCGGTTATGCCCGCCTGGCAGTATTTACAACTGTACAAAACATACATGGCAGTATACAGGATAATTCACCTATCAACAGAACATTATAGACATCCCAGTCTGTTCTAATGGTGGTTACGCCCACCCGGCATTATCTACATAATTCATGATCAATGGTACATATTTACATAAATCCTTATACACAGAACCCAACACCTTTACAGAGTTCATGAAACATAGAGCATACGAGATATTTAGGCTTGTTCCACATCTCTGCGCCTGGCCACATCACCTGCGCCAGCCTGGTCGCGCTGGTGCAGATGAGGCACAGACGTGACTTGTGGCACTGTGGGGCCACGTTTACAGCTTCTGTAAATGCATACTAGTGCCCCCTGTGCGCTCGGTGCCCCCATTATCTCCTATGGCCGATCACAGCCGAGCACGCGCTCTGAATACTTTGAAGCGCAAGTGAAAGTAGCAGAGTGCACGGCGCATACGCCTGGTCAGACGCTCCCGGAAACGCCCAAATTGTGCGTCTGACCAGGCGCATGCGCCGTGCGCTCTGCCACTTTCACTTGCGCTTCAGAGTATACAGAGCGTGCGCTCAGTTGTGCTCGGCCATAGGCTATAATGGGGGCACCGAGCCCAGCTGAGCACTAATGCAGGGCATCTATGCATCCCTGCGCTAGGCTGCTCAAGCCCCTAAATGCCCCTGCGCTTGCATTTGCACTGGCGCAGGGCAGGCAGGGCAGCCTAACGAAGTGAGCGCATAGATGTGAAAACACCTTTACAGACCCACAGGGATCCGAGACACTGCTGGTACACCCCTGTTCACACAGTCTTACACAGTCTCTGCCCTATGGCCAGGCTCCTTTCCTGGAAGGGCCAAGTCCATGTCTCTCTTTCTCACTCCCTCTTTCTCTTCCTCTCTCTCTCTGTCCTCTCTCTTTCTCTTTTTCTCTCTCCTCTCTCTTTCTCTTCCTCTCTCTCTTCCATTCTCTTTCTCTGTTTCCTCTCTCTCTCGTCTCTCTCTCCTCTCTTTCTCTTCCTCTCTCTCTTTGTCTTCCTCTCTCTTCTCTCTCTCTGTCCCTCTCTCTCTCCTCTCTGTCTTCCTGTTTCTCTCTCTCCCTCTCTCTGTCTCCTCCCGTGGTCTGGCCCAGATCAGGCATCCGTCAGGCTGCGGTGGCATGCACTTGCAGACTGATGGCCGGCTGCAGATGCTCCTGTTTACAGAATGAAATGGACGCACTGCAAGTGTGAAATCAACGTCACTTGGTCATTTACCCAGAAAACAGATAACTTAAAAATAAATAGATTAATGCCCTCAGTGAGAATAAGCAGAGCAGAGATGAGCAAACTCTACCTTGCTCCTTTTATTCTTGAGATTACTGGAGCTCCATCTGGACATTATCTCCTACTCTGAGGTTAGGTGATAACAAAAAACTTTGATTGTATAGTCGACACATGAGCACATTTGTGCAAATCACATACTTGCAGTCATGCGCCAGCTGCCGACACCGGAGAAGCCTGACAGTGTGTACACTGTGAGGATTTGCAAGTCTGCAGTCACGTAAAGAGACTGCAGGTTTATAACCCAAGGCCGGACAACCCCTGAACCTCTTGCTGTCATCCAGAACCATAAAGTTCTCAGTCAATGTGAGATGATCCCCAAATTCTTCTTTTGCAGTATAGATTGTAATGTCTTTATTTGACATTGCAATGTTCATCCCAACAAATAATACCCCTGCCCTTCAAACTATAGAGTGCAACCCAGAGTACTGTATACTATTACTCCAGGCAAAGCACACAGTGTACCACCCCTCCCCCTCATACAGAGTATAACTTGTAGCAGACCCTGCAGCTCTCAGCCCCAGAGGCTAATATTAATCAGCAACTCCCGGGGTAACATTAATGTGCTGCCCCTAGGGTAACATCCGCTGAAGCCCCTACGGTTATCACCCCCTGCAGCCCCAGGGTAACATCCACTGCAGGCCGTCAAGGGTAACATCCCCTGCAGCCCCCAGATCAACATTCACTGCAGGTCCTCAGGGTAACATCCACTGCAGGCCCTGGGTAACATCCCTGCAGGCCCTCAAGGGTAACATCCCCTGCAGTCACCAGGGGTAACATCCTCCGTAATTCTAAAGTCCATTTTATTAGAAAAGTTTAAAAACACACATTATAAAATTATGTGTAAGGTGAAAACCTTACGTGTTTCAGACCCTCTCAGGGGTACTTAATCATAGGAAACACCACATATATGAAATAATGTATCTATATATACATGTAGACTAAGGCTGGTTTCACACTGCAGTTTTTTTCCTGATCAGGTTCGATCAGGTTTGTGTGTCAAAACCAGTAGTGTCTCCAAATCTCAGAACAGGGGTCAATCTTTCAATTACAGTTTTTTTCTGCAAATTTCTCTCCTGGTTCGTCTCCTGGTTTTGGCACACAAACCTGATCAGGAAAAAAACTGCAGTTGTGAAATCAGCCTAAGAAAGGATGAAAAGAAAGATTAGAGGAGGCAGCGGCATTCAGCAGGGAGCAATGTATATGGGAACGTCCTGAAGCTTTTAATGATATGTAAATTCGACACAATTCATACAACATAACATTAAAAAATATAATGTGTTTGGATATTTTCTATATATGATCTATACAGGGCCGCCACCAGGGCCTGACTGGAATGACTCATGTCAGGGGCCTGGTGGCTGGTGGGGGCCAAGGGACGGGACTGGTAACTCCACAGCAGGGCCAAGCCCACCCCTCAAAACACAGCTGGACCCACCCACTATCTTCATTAGGCTTGACCCGCCACCCGAAAGTGCAGGTGCCGGGTAGCATCTCGGTGGCAAGTGCTGTGGACTCCGGCATTGAGGGGCTGCCCTACTTCCTCCCTCCCCCCTCTCTCCCTCCTAACCTGTGCTGTGCAGAAGGTGCAGTATCTGGCTGTAGTTAGCTCCCCAGTAGCACATCTCTAACACCTGCACTTTGACCGCCGCGGGTATACTCTATTCCTGTGGACCGCGATGCAGAAAACAGAGATGTGCTGCTGGGGAGCTAACTACCGCCAGATGCTGCCGCACATCACCTTCTGCAAAGCACAGGTTAGGAGGGAGATAGGGGGAAGGGAGATTGCACAGGCACAGGGGGGCATGCACAGAGGTGATTCACAGGTGGGGGACAGCACAGGAAGATTACAGGCACAAAGGGTGTTACAGGGGGGTGGCATGCACTGAGGTGATGCACAGGTGGGGGACAGCACAGAGAGATTACAGGCACAAAGGGGGTCACGGGCAGCGCCGGACTGGGGTGTCTGGGCCTACCAGGGAAATTGACTCCAGGGGCCCTCCCCACCCAGGCCCCACCACCCTTCAGCTATTTGCAAATACCTGTTAGCCATTATTCTCATTATAGTGTAGCGTAGACTGTAAAACACAGCCGACTCCCGCACATCACTGTGCACTCACCATATACTGCGATGTGCAATTACTGTAGTTTGCATTAAAGGCACTTTTTTGGTGAAAACAAGTTATTAGTGATCTGCAGGTTAGGAAGGTGATCACTTATCTATTGGTGGAATCCGCACCCTCAGAAGAATGTGGTACTTTGAGTATTTGGTGATTTTTTTTACTTCAGTATTTGTAAGACAAAACCAAAAGTGGAGCAATCAGAGATAATATTGTTATACATTTCTCACCCTCTTCTGGTTTTGTCTTATAAATACTGAGGTGAAAATCTCACCAAATACTCAACTTGCTTTCTGTGACGAACCTCTATAACTGCATCTCTGCTGCTGTGTCACAGGACAGGGAGGGGTAAAACATCCAAGTATTTAATATCTATTGGGAATAAAGAAGTTTCCCCTTATTGATATCAGATAAAACAAATGACCAACCACAATCCACTCTACCAAGACCAATAATACCAGATAGAAGGCAGAAATACCACCACAACGTGACCAGATCACATATTACCACCACATAGTGCCCAAATAATGCCATACACAAGGGACAAATACGCCACACCATGGCCAAAGCACATAATATCACCACATAGTGATCAAATGCTACCACATACAAGGTATAAATACTTCCACACCGTGACACCACATATTACCACCACATAGTGACCGAATAATACCACATACAATGGAAAAATATCGTCACGTCATGACCACGTCATGTACACGTCAGTGTACAGATTATACAGTGATCACCAGTGACATTATACACAGGAGCCTTGTATGTAGTGTCAGTGTACAGGTAATATAGTGATCACCAGTGACATTATACACAGGAGTTCTGTATATAGTGTACAGGTTATACAGTCATCACCAGTGACATTATACACAGGAGCTCTGTGTATAGTGTCAGTGTGTGTATAGGTAATACACATACTCACCAGTGATGTCTCTAGGTGAAGTTCTTTATCTGTGGCAGACTGATATCATGTCTTCTATACAGGACTTATCTCTGCAGAAAATAGCATAGTTAGCTACAACTGATCACTTCCAAAGCACAATCCACACTTTTCCCAAGATTTCTACACTACATGAAATGACAAAAAAAGCAACATAGCACTGCACTACAAAAAAAAAAATCTTCGCTCTGACTTAATCCACAGGCCTTCTGTCTTCAGCTCTGCTACATCTTTGCCATCAGACAAATATGTCTGCTGACAGAGATAAGCAGGCACAGAATGATACTAGAACACAGCTGTGAGAGAAGCGGTCAGCTGACCTCCACCCGCCGACCGTGTTTTCCTGTGCGTTGCAAATAACACATACTTTTAAATGCATGCCTATTTTTGCAAGCGTTAGTATGCGTTTTTGCAATGCAAGTCTACGTTACATTGCGTTTGTGCTGATTTACAATGGATCCGTTGTAAAGCACAGCATAAACGCAATGTTAACCTAGCCTAACAGCAGCGAGGAGGGGGTAGTCAGTCTACTGGCGGTACTATCATGCCCATTGCCCAGTATGTCCTCCCAGCCTTTGTGGCACTATTATACCCATTGCCCAGTATGTACTGCCAGCCTCTGTGGTACTATCATGCTAGTACTACCACCAGTGGCTGTCAGGACATGCTGGGTGAGCATGATAGTACCACAGATACTGGAAGGACATACTGGGCAATGGGCATGCATGATAGTACCACCAGAGGCTGGCATGACATGCTGGCCAATGGGCACGATAATCATGCCCATTGCCCAGTAGTATGTCTTGCCAGCCTCAGCCAAGGATCCCAGACAGTTACCTCCTCATTCGTCCTGCTGCTGGCTGGGAACCCTGTACAGTGCAGCATGTAGCGTGAATGCCACATTATGGAGATGCTGCTTCTACTACTGCCAAGTGGAGACGAGGGCCACATAGAGATTAAAGGGGCCTCATCAGGAGCGGGGTCCCTATAAGGGGCGTACATAAAGATCATGGGGCCCCATCAGAGGCGTACATAGAGATCATGGGGCACAGTCAGGGGCATGTATAAAAATCATGGGGACCAGTCAGTCACCAGTTCCCCCTCGCTCACTCCCTTGGCCCCCGCCTTCCATACTCACGCAGAGCTGTTGAGCTGCTGCAGCCTGGCCTGGGGTGGCACCGGGTCCGTCCTCCGTAGCGCAATACTGCCGACACCCACACATGAAGGAAGCAGTCTCAGGGCGATGAGGTCATCGCCCGGAGGCTGTCTGATCTCCTGCGCACACGTCGGCAGTGTCGCGCTGCGCAGAGGAGTCAGAGCGGCAATGCCGCAGCAGGCAAAGCAGGGAGATCGCTCTCCCTGCTCTGCCGCTGCAAAAAGGGACCATCACTAATCATTTCGGCAGTGCGCCAATTTGATTAGCAATATTACCGGACGGGGGGGCCTCACCTCTCTGTACAGGGCCTGGAGGGGGGTAGGGGTGGGGCTTGGGGCCATCAAGTCTCGGGGCCCATCGAGGATTCTCCGAGGTCTCTGGGCTACTCGGGAACCAGGCCGGTGTTGTCTGTCTGGGGGATCACAATAGTCGTGACCCGGTCCAGTGGCCTTGGATCAGTCCAAAAAGGGGTTATATACAGGGGATTTGTTGTGACGCTGCCCGGGGTATGTGGTTAGTAGAACCACCGCTGCCGTATTCCTGCTGGGGACGGTGATAAGGGGCAGCGTGGATGGCTGAGGGTCCCCAGGGCAGGTGTTGTAGTGATGGAGGGACATAGTGAGGGATTGCGCTCTGTGCAAAACACTTACTTTGCTGCTGCAGCTTCTCCAGCCAGTTAGTGTGGAAAGCAGTCTCCGACTCTTCAGGTGGGACTCTGCTGCAGCACTGGAAGGAAGCAGTCTCAGGCAATGGTAAGCTTACCGGGTACTTTACTCAAAGTTCTTTAGTAGCAGTTCACAACAGTTTACAAGTTACAGTTCTCTCAATTATTTCAAGTACTGTTCACACACTTTAGCACTGCTCCGGGTAACTGGGTTATGCAGCTTAGGTAGCTCCTCTGCGTTGCTTTCCCTCAAGTCCTTTCAGGCCTTTTCCCCTCTTTCCTCTGTCTCCTCACTCACGAGTACAGTCTGGCTGTCGCAGGCTCTTTAGTGATGATTCCATCTCTGTCAGGGTCACTAGCCCTAGTCTGATGACTGTGTTCCTAGACCGTGGTGGTAAGTAGACTGCAGGTCATAGAGTACCTGCCCCACGCCGGTATGTCCTGTGATTAGGGTCTTAGATTCTCCCTGGTCACTTCTACACAGCCGGCTCTCTGGCTGTAGCGGCCTAGCCTCCAGTGTCCCAGGTATGGCTGTGGGATCACCAGGCTCCCTCGTCCTCCCTGTCTCTCAGCTTCAGGGTTCCTCCGGGCAGCTAGGGTGTATGCGGCTGCCGGTTCCTTGTCCTCCCACCTTCCTCTCAGTTGTGAGGTGTATCTGCTTGCGGCTGTAGTCTCCCTCACCTCCGGCTATGGAGCGAGCTTTCTCTCCTAGGAATACTGCATCTAAGATTCTGCATCCTCCAGGGAACCCCTACTCCTGGGAATCTAACTGCCTTCAACTTGGTCTTCCCGGGTTTTATTCCGGTTCCTCCACCCACTTGGTCAGTGCTGATCTACGTTCCACCGACACTACTCTTAACCCCTGCTACCCCTTGCCCAACCTAGAGTCCTAGGTGTAGGGTCGGTGTGTTTCTGTGTGGGTGTTTTTAGTCAACGATCTCTACCTTACCTGGCTACATAGTGCCATGCAGTGAGGTGATGCATAGGTGGTGGACAGCACAGGGGAATTACAGGCACAAAGGGGAGGTACAGGTAGGGGGCAGACACAGGTGGGGGACAGGCACAGAGGGATTACAAGCACAAAGGGGAGGTACAGGTGGGGGGCAGGCACAGGTAGGGGACAGGCACAGGGGAATTACACGCAAGAGAAGACAGGCAGATTGGGATTACAGGCATGAGGGTGCCGGCACAGGTGGGGGACAGGCATGGGGTGGGGAGCACAGCATACAGGGGGATGGGCACAGAGGGGTGGCATAGCATACAGAAGGGGTATAGGCACAAGGAGACAGGCTCAGAGGGTAGGCACAGCATACAGGGGAGACAGGCACAGCATACAGGGGGGACAGGCACAGAGAGCAGACAGTGCACAGTGAGGATGTTGCACCCTGGGGACGAAGGTACTCGAGACTGAGCCCTGCCATCTTCTAGGCCTGCTGGGGTCGTCACGGTGATGTTACCCGGTCCCATGGTCTCAGGTGAGGCAATAAAAAGGGGAAAAAGAGTTTGTAATTATTTGTGAAGCCACCCGTGGTTTGTGGCTAGTAAAGGCATTGCTGCCATCCAGGTCTCTGGGGAATGATGATGGAGGTTGCAGCTGGGATGGTGAGCCATCCATGGGTATGGCTAATGTTCCCCAGAGCATATGCAGGGATGAGTCGTCTGGCCTCCGCACATATCCTCCTTTGGCAATGTCTCCTGCCAGCATGTAATAGGCAGTGTGCTGCTCTGCAGGCAGGAGATTGTCACCGTCGCGCAAAGAGAGTCTCTCACACACAGTTCTGAGTCTGTCCGGGTACTTTTACTCACATTAGTACAGTTCAAGCAATACACAGTACACAACCGGCTCCAGTCACTGGTCCAGCAGCCAGGACAGTTCGCTAGGGGATCCCCGTTCTAGTCCTTTCGGGCCTCTCGTTTCTTTCCCGCGCATCTACACCGGGCCAGCTGTTACGGACTTTCTGTGGACATTCCCGACCAGGAATCCTAGTCCTATATGACGGCCTTTCCTTCGTATGCCGGGGGTTTGGTTCTGGGCATAAAGTCCCTTCACCCCACCAGTTAATTCGTGGTTGGGGCATATAGCTGCCAACCACATCTACAGGGCCTGTCCCGTGGTGTCGGCCCAGTCCTCCCGGTGTCCTGACTCTGGACCCACCATGGACCCCTTCTCCTTTCCCTTGGTACTTGGCCAGGGACCCGGACCAACCATACGGTGACACAGGTCGCCGGGTCTGCGTTTTTCCTCTGCAGTGTTAGTGTCTGGCTCGTCTTGGGGGTTCTGTTCCTCACCCTCTCACTTACGCCAGGAACATGAACTGATGGTATTTGTGTCATCCCAACTAGTTCCTAGGGTTTAAGTCTAGTTCCTCCACCTTTCTCCCAGGTTTTCCTCCCTTCTGTCCACCCTCCACCTAGCTCCCACCTCTATCCCTTGCCTGACATAGCATACTAGGTCTAGGGATGGGGGGATGTGTTGGGTGTTGGTGTGGGGTGCCTAGCTTACCTGTCCCAGCAGCAGTACTATCTGTGGCCACAAGTCCACAGGGGCGCTACAGGGACATGCGCAGAGAGGGAGGAGAGACAGTGCACAGGGAAAGACAGGCACAGAGTGGGAGGAGACATGGTGTACAGGTGGGAGACAGGCACAGAGAGAAGGTACCGCACATGGGGTAGACAGCACAGAGGTAGAGAGACACAGCGCAAGGGGGGGGGCACACAGTTGCAGGGGAGAGACAGTGCACATGGGGAGAAATAAGAAATTTCTCTCACAAGCCCTCAAATGAAAGTCAGGGCCAGAACAAGGTCTGAACAAGGCTCTCAGGCTTGATGTGATCATGGTGTGGCAGTATTTCTCCCTTGTATGTGGTATTATTCGGTCACTATGTGGTATTGTGCACACTGATTATGGTGTGGCAGTATTTCTCTCTTGTATGTGGTATTATTCCGTCACTATGTGGTGGTAATGTGCACAGTGATCATGGTGTGGCAGTATTTCTCCCTTGTATGCGGCATTATTCGGTCACTATGTGGTGGTAATGTGCACACTGATCATGGTGTGGCAGTATTTCTCCTTTGTATGTGGTATTATTCGGTCACTATGTAGTGGTAATGTGCACAATTATCATGGTGTGGCAGTATTTCTCTCTTGCATGTGGTAATATTCAGTCACTATGTGGTGGTAATGTGCACACTAATCATGGTGTGACAGTATTTCTCCCTTGTATGTGGTATTATTCGGTCACTATGTGGTATTGTGCACACTGATTATGGTGTGGCAGTATTTCTCTCTTGTATGTGGTATTATTCCGTCACTATGTGGTGGTAATGTGCACACTGATCATGGTGTGGCAGTATTTCTCCTTTGTATGTGGTATTATTCGGTCACTATGTAGTGGTAATGTGCACAATCATCATGGTGTGGCAGTATTTCTCCCTTGTATGAGGTATTATTCGATCACTATGTGGTGTTAATGTGCACAATTATCATGGTGTGGCAGTATTTCTCTCTTGCATTTGGTAATATTCAGTCACTATGTGGTGGTAATGTGCACACTAATCATGGTGTGACAGTATTTCTCCCTTGTATGTGGTATTATTCGGTCACTATGTATATTATTGTATAACAGAGGTGGTGAACTCCAGGCCTCGAGGGCCACCAGCAGGTCATGTTTTCAGGATTTCCTTAGCATTGCACAGGGGTGGGAATAATCACCAGTGCAGGTGATTATATTATCACCTGTGCAATACTGAGGGAATCCTGAAAACATGACCTGTTGGTTGCCCTCTAGGCCTGGAGTTCCCCATCTGAGTTGTGTAGGATAGTAGCCATAAGTTTTATCTTAATTTCTTTTTTCTTTTTAGATGTCTCGATCACTGTGCAAATGGCTGAAATGTGGCTCTCACCGGACTCCTCAAGCTGCTATCGTCCCTCTTGCAAATCCTGAGAATGACAACAACGTGCCATATCATATAACCCTGGAGATTAAAGAAAAATTCTTCAGGGGCAACTTCAGGTAAGAACTACGGTGTGCGGTCGCTGGTTTGGTTTTTGTGCTCACAGGCAGCATTTATAGAGGTTATTAGGGTATGTGCACACTGGGCGGGTTTTCGGCGGTTTACCTGTGTAAACCGCCGTTTTGCATACATTAGTTTTATGTTAATTTATGTTAATCCAAACCGGCGTTTGGATTAACATTAAAACTAATGTAGCCCGCCCAAGGCTGTGCACATACCGGCGGTTCCCCAGCGTCATCCGTTGCTAACCCGCAGGTTTCCCAGCGGGTTAGCAAAGAATGAACATGTTGGAAAAACCGGCGGTTCTGCAGCGGCTGCAAGCAGAAACATGTGCTGCTTCCAGCCGCTGCAGAATCGCCGCCGAGAACCCGCTGGGCAGCCGCCGGATACCGCCCGGATCCCGCTGCACATACCCGCCAGGAAGCCGGAGGACGGCGCCGGAGCTTCCTGGCGGGTCCCGCCCAGCCGCCGAGGCAAACACGCCGGGTAGTGTGCACTTACCCTTAGGGGTTTTCCTAACCTCTATATATAATTTTGAGTTGGCTCCTCCACTTCCGTCTGGATGTCCGCCTATGTCACTTCCGCCAGCACCATATTTCTACACCCAAGTGATTGGTATGGAAATATGGCGCCCGCTGCTTCCCCACGCGCTTACTGTTTACTGATAGTGAGTATGCACCCTTATTTACCAGGTTCTCTATATGGTTAAATCTGACCTGTCAGTATTATTCTCCAGGTCAGTACGAGTTCATAGACACCAAACATGTATAGTTTTTTTTATTATTTAAATGGAGAACAAAATCATAAATTTGGTCCCCAAAAATTGTGCATTAGTCTCCTTTGGTCCTGTAACGTTCTCATTTTCAGGATCTGGGCTGTATGACGGCTTATTTTTTTGTGCCCTGAGCTGACGTTTTTGATTATAGCATTCTGCTGTTTATTCATTGTTTTAATTGCCTTCTATTGCAATGTTGGGTGACCAAAAAACCCCAGAATTCTGGTGTTTTTAAGTTTTTTTCTGATTGGATTAATTTATTTTATATTTTTGATACTGTAGATCAGGCATTTCTGAACCAAATATGTGTATTTTGTTTTATTCTAATGGGGAAAAGAGGGAGATTTTAACTTTTTTGGAGTTTTTTTTTGTGTGGTATTTTCATATATGAAATTTTTTTTTGTAACTATTTATTGCTTTTACTAGTTCCTTTGGGGGACTTGAAGCCTGCACAGTCTGATCACTTGTGCTGTATAGAGCTGAGCATCAGCATCATCCGCACGTCTCTGCACAGCACAATGATCATCTCCTGTGAACACCGACGCACAGCTAACATCCACAGGAAATATATCATGACAGGAAGAGGAGTCATCAGCTGACCCCTCATTGTCATGACAACACATCGGCGCCCTGCAATCACGATGGGATTGGGGAATAATGCGCTCCACAATGGTGCGAGTTAAAGGGAACCTGTCACTTAGTTTAGCCCCCCTAACCTATCACTACCTGACCCTGCAGCTTCCTACTACATTACTAACCGTCCCTCTCTGATCTAATAGTCAATTATAAATGTGGAATGAAGCAATCTATAAACTTACATGCTCACAGACATATGGGCGTTCCTAGATGGCTGGCCGTCAGGTGGAAGTCTTTCTAGGTCCTCTCTCCCCACGCCTCGCTGCTGCAATCACGCCCCGGTGGGCATAATCATTTATTCAGAGCGCACTCCTGATTTCGAATTCCCGTCTCCTTCTTCTGGGTATAACGCGCCATACCGCAGCGTGTCATTTCCAGTCCTGCACAGTGTGGGGGTGTATTGGCGTACAAGCCAGCTCCAGAGCATGTGCAGTGTGCATTCCGAAGCCAGTCTGTACACCCAACACCCCCCACCACACTGCGCAGGACCGGAGATGGTGCGCCGCGGCTGGTAAGCATCATGCCCGGAAGGAGACGGGAATTTGTAATCAGGAGCGCACTCCTGAATGAATGATCATGCCCACCGGGGCGTGATTGCAGCAGCGAGGCGGGGGGAGAGCAGACTGCAGAGACTGTCCACCGACAGCCAGCCATCTAGGAATGCCCACATGTCTGTGAACATGTAAATTTATAGATCGCTTTATTCCACATTTATAATTCACTATTAGGTCAGACAGGGATGGTTAGTAATGTAGTAGCAAGCTGCAGGGTCAGGTAGTGATAGGTTAGAGGGGTTATCAGGTAGTGATGGGGTCTCAGAGTGATTAGTGTAGTGGACGGATCCATTTTCCATAGACTCCGATGTTAAAAAACGGATCCGGCACAACCTTTTTCCTATGGATCGCTGCAGGAACCGTTCTAACAAATGATTACTGGAAATGTGCACTCAACTGAAAAAAAAGCTATTATTACTATTTTCCTTTGATTTGCCTTCCTGTCTGCATTACTGGAATTTACACATTTTTATATTTTGTATAGAGCGGTTTGTCATGACAACCAAGGATTCAGACTGCAAAAGGGGGTAGAGAAAAAGTTTGTGGCAACTTTCTGGCACGAATCCGACAAGGACATCACAATAGAGAGGTAAGTTATATTATTATTATTATTATTATTTATTACCGTATTTTTTGGATTATAAAGCGCACTTTTGTTCCCCCAAATTTTGGGGGAAAGTGGGTGGTGCGTTTTCTAATCTGAATATATGGATAATTATATACTTCAGATGAGGGTATGGGCAGCTCTGGAGTGGTGTCTGGGGGCTAGGGCTGGCTGGCTGCAGGAGGCAGTGGGAGGTCACATGCTCCCGCTCATTAGCCTCATATAATATGGACTGCACCCGCTGTCCATCACCTCAGTGCTGAAACCGCGCTGAGGTGATGGATTGAGGGAGCGGCGCATATTACATGGGCCTGTATCCCCCCGTGATGGCACATCGCCCCCCTGTGCTGAATATGGCCCCCCCATGCTGCTGCCCATACTAAAATAAAAAACACTTTACTTACCCTCTCCAGAGCTGTGCTCAGTGTGTCCCTGATTGCCGCTGTGCGCACTTCCTGATTCTCGGTGAAGCTGGTTATATGGGCGCGCAGAAATAATGTCACTCTGCTGTGCCAATCGCATGACCGCTTCACCGAGAATCAGGAAGTGTGAGCAGCAGCAATCAGGGACACACTGAGCACAGCGCTGAGAGGGTAAGTAAAGTGGTTTTTTATTTTAGTATGAGTAGCAGCATGTGGAGGCCATGTGCCATCACAGAGGGACCATGTGCCATCACAGCGGGGCTATGTGCCATCACAGGGGGGCCATGCGCCATCACAGGGGGACATATGCCACCACTGGGGGACGTGTGCCACCACTGGGGGATGTGTGCCAGTACAGGGTGCCATGATCCATCACTGGGGGACGTGTGCCATCACTGGGGGGCCATGAACTATCACTGGGGGACATGTGTCACCACTGGGGGATGTGTGCCAGTACAGGGTGCCATGATCCATCACTGGGGACGTGTGCCATCACTGAGGGGCCATGAACCATCACTGGGGGACATGTGCCACCACTGGGGGACATGTTCCAGCACTGGGGGATGTGTGCCATCACTGGGGAATGTGTGCCAGCACTGGGGGACGTGTGCCATCACTGGGGACATGTGCCAGCACTGGGGACCATGTGCCAGCACTGGGGGACGTGTGCCAGCTCTGGGGCCATGAGTTATCACTGGGGGATGTGTGCCACCACTGGAGGATGTGTGCCAGCACTGGGGGATGTATGCCATCACTGGGGCCATGAACCATCACTGGGGGACATGTGCCACCACTGGGGGACATGTTCCAGCACTGGGGGATGTGTGCCATCACTGGGGACCATGTGCCAGCACTGGGGGACGTGTGCCAGCACTGGGGGCCATGAGTTTCACTGGGGATGTGTGCCACCACTGGAGGATGTGTGCCAGCACTGGGGACCGTGTGCCATCACTGGGGTATGTGTGCCATCACTGGGGGCCATGATTCATCACTGGGGCCGTGTGTCATCACTGGGGGACATGTGCCATCACTTGGGTACGTGAGTCATCACTGGGGGCCGTGTGCCATTGTATTCGGTTCGTTATTCATGACGAATATTGGAACTATTCAACGTATGCGGTAAGAGCTATTAGAACCCAAATATCTTACTATTCGCTCATCACTATTGAGGATACATTATACGGTATGTCCCAGGCTTAGGGACCTAACATGAATGACAGGTTCCCTTTACATTTTTATTTGTACAGAAATCATATATAGAGAATATGAAACGTGTCATCTGATAGAAATGCACCTTCTATGTAGTTTGTAGAAAATGAAAAATGTGCCAATAAAAATACCCGGGCGGAGAACGGGCTCAATAACTAGTATATGTGTATATGGCCTCCGGAGCAGTCGCGGTCTCATTGTTTGCCTTATCGAATATATGGACGGGAGTTGGCATAATGATGCAGGGACGTTCTCTGCGTACACGAAGGTTTCAATAAAATCGCTACTTTTTAATTGATGTTTTTTCTTTAAGTTTTACCTTTTTTTGTTTAATTTCCATAGAAACAGAGGACATGGTGACTATTTTGTGAATCTGCAACCTCCTGCGCTGTTTTGAGAGTTAAAGGGAATCTGTCACCAGGTTTTTGCCATCCCATCTGAGAGCAGCATAATGTAGAAATAGAGACCCTGATTCCAGCGATGTGTCATTTACTGAGCTGCTTGCTGTCATTTTGATAAAATTAGTGTTTTTTCTGTTGCAGATTTAGCAGTCTATGAATATGAAAAAATACCTAGCAGCAGGCCTAGTAGAATAATGATAATCTCCAGCTCATTAAATAGTGATTTTATCAAAACTACACTGAGCAGCTCAGTAAGTGACACATCGCTGGAATCAGGATCTCGGGTCCTATATTATGCTATTCTCAGAATAGGTGGCAAAAACCTGGTCATAGGTTCCCTTTAACTCCTTGCATGCCCTGTCTATTGCATGTCAGCCTGTGACTATTAATGCATGCTGGGAGTTTTAGTTTTCCAACATGATGCTGATCCCTGATCTGCCCTTTCCTAACTTTTCCTGACTTTTGTGTGTCTTTCTTCTAGGTCTTACCTCTTTATAAGCGCTGATTGGGATGACGAGAATGACCCTTTCAAGTTACAACTGGTAAGTGAATGGTTAACCAATAATATATTGATAGCTGGAGCCCACCAGAGCCACGGCAGCGAGGTGGTGCAAAAAAGAACTCTTCTTTTCATATACAGTTAGGTCCATATATATTTGGACAGAGACATTTTTCTAGTTTTTGTTCAGTTCATTACCACGATGGATTTTGAACTAAACAATTCAGTTTAAGTTCAGACTTTCAGCTTTAAGGCTTCACACCATTGTTTTTGGCATCAGGTTCTTTGAACCAGACAGAACCTGATCCGGTTTTGCCTCCCATGTATCCCTATGGTGCCGGATTGGTCATATTTGGCATCAGGTTTTGTGTATTCTGTGCCTGATATGGTTTTGTCAGGTTTTTCACCGTCCCCAAAATCTGAGCCTGCATCATTTGTTGTCTCCGGTGCAAAAAGCAGACAAAACCAGACAGAACCGGATCCGGCGCAATCCGGTTCCCATATAATGGGAGTCTAAGGTGTCGGATGCAGTAAAAAAATGGTTTGTTTCCTGGATCCGATTTTAAGCACAGAGCATGCTCAGAAATCCTGCCGTCCAAACTTCAGCACCATGGACAGTACTACTTCCAGCACAGGCTGTGAATTCAGTACCATGGACAGTGGCAAAGCAGACACAGGCAGACTTCAACACCATTGACAGCGGCAAAGCAAACACAGGCAGACTTCAGCACCATGGGCAGCAGCAGAGCAGACACAGGCAGACTTCAGGACCATAGACAGCAGCAGAGCAGAGACAGGACCATGGACAGTGGCAGAGCAGACACAGGCAGACTTCAGGACTTTGGACAGCGGCAGAGCAGAGACAGGCAGACCTCAGCACCATGGACAGCGGCAGAGCAGACACAGACAGACTTCAGCACTATGGACAGCGGCAGAAAATGAATCCTGTTAAAAACCTGATCAGGGACCATATTTGGCCACACTTTCTACACATCCTGTCTAAACAAGATCCACCCAGACAGACAAAAACCATGGTGTGACGCTAGCCTTATTCAGTGGATTGAACAAAATGATTGTAGAGAAATGTGAGAAATTAATACTCAATTCCTTTATTTCCGGGGCTCAAAGGTATTTGGACAAATTAAATAATTGGAAATAAAATGTTAATTTCTAATAATTGGGTGAAAACCCTTTGTTGGCAATGACAGCCTGAAGTCTTGAGATCTTGGACATCACCAGACGCTGTCAGGCCTTTACTACAGCGGTTTTCAGTTGCTGGTTGTTTGTTGCCTTTCTGTCTGAAGTTCAGTCTTTAAAGGGGAGCTCCAGGGAGAGAGAACTTTTTAGCACAGTCCCTGCCCTCCTACATGATGAAGCAGAGCCGTACACTGCAGTTCTAGGACCTAAAGATTACATATAAATCAATAAAATCATATCTGCTCCTCACAGTACATGCATGTTGTGATTCTGTATTGTGTAGTGAATTTTTTTGTCAGACCCAAAAGGAGTTGAGAAAAAACACTGATCAGCACTGACTCTTTCAATAACATTAGTCATACAACATTTCTGTATTGAATTCAAGAATTCCACTTAGTTCTCTAAAAAGAGATTCAGACAAACCCTATAGATAGAAATATAGATATAGATATATAGATAAACTATAAAAAGTAGGCAGCACTCCACATTCATATCCATATACTTCTCTTTTATTGGCCCATGATGACTGCAACATTTCGGTTACTGATGTCTGGATGCTTTGCTATGACTGAGGAGATAGTGACAATCTATAGAAAGTTTCATAGGACAGAAAGCTACCAAGTTGACATGGGGAGGGGAGACCATGGCAGTGCTGAATAAACGAATGCAGTGCTTTGCCGGTGATCCTAGCCTGATACATGGCAGTACACATCATGCACCATCATATGATTGTACAGCAAAAAAATCACAGTGTGTATTTATATCTGCTTGGTGACATGATGCTATTTGAAGTGAGAACACCCCTGTTTCATTACATAGGATGATATATCAGGGGCAGGATTGTAGTGTGACCATGGGGCCGGCAGCCATGCCCCTTGTCATGCCCATGAATGACATGCCTCCTGCTCATACAGAAATGTGATGGGCGGGAATGAAAGATGATCATGGAGCCCCCAAGGTCCAAACCTCCGACACACCTCCTGATCTCCGCTGCAGCATAAGGGTGAATTACTTGGTCCCCTGAGGGAAGGGTGAGAGCTGAGGAGCAGATATGATTTTATTGATTTATAGATTCTAAAATTATAGTGCCCAGCATAATACTGTAGGAGGGCAGGGACAGTACAAAAAAGTTCTCTCCCCGGAGTTCCCCTTTAACAAGTGGAATTCGGCTCTATTAAGTTGAGATCAGGAGACTGACTTGGCCAATCAAGAATATTCTACTTCTTTGCTTTATTAAACTCCTGGGTTGCTTTGGCTTTGTGCTTTGGGTCATTTTCCATCTTTATTATGAAACGCCGACCAATCAGTTTGGCTGGATTTGAGCTCATAGTGTCTCTGAAAACCCCAGAATTCATCCGCCTGCTCCTGTCCTGTAGATTTTGCCACTCCTAATATTGTAGCAATTTCTCGGATGAGGTTTTCTATTTTCAAAAATGATGGATGGCTTGTTTCATCTCCTTTGACCATGTTTTCTTCTCAGCAAAATCTTCAAAATGCAAACACCACACCTCATATCAGCTCCAGACCTTTTATGTACCTTAATTGAGAATGAAATAACAAAGGAATTGCCCACACCTATTCATGAACCAGTCTTTGAGTCAATGTCCAATTACCTTTTGGTCCCTTTAAAATGAGCTGAAGCTCCTAAACCCTTCATCCAATTTTAATGTGGCTACCCTGAAATGAAAGCTAAAGGCTGGACTACTTGAATGTGTTTCAGTAAACAGGTATAAAAAGCTACATTTGTGTTAGTGTCCAAATATATATTGACCTAACTGTATTAATGCTTTATATTTCCATTTGTTGCGTTTTCGACTTTTCCTCCCCTTCTTCCAAGAGCTATAACTTTTCTAAACATTAACCCCTTTACCCCAGGGTGATTTTCCATTTTCTTCTGTGATGGCATCACAGGACCTCTGATCATGGCAGGGCACTGGATCGCGCTGTCAGTGATTGACAGCGCAATCCAAAGGGTTAACACCACCGATCCAATCACTGATCCGATCGGAGGTGTTAGCTTCATGGGGTAGGATGCGAGCTCAGTACGTGAGCTTGCATCAGGGGGCGGGACATGACCATGCAAGTACTATTACATCCCTGGTTGTGAAGGAGTTAAGTGTCTTAGGACCATGCAGGATCCCTGCCTTGTGCGTTTTGGTTGTTCCTTACTCTTAGGCATGAAAGAACTAGTAAACCTCCTCTTATAAAGGGAACCAACCAGCAGGTTTTAGGGATATAAAGTGAAGCGGTGCCTTAGAGGCTCCGGGATAATCAATGCAATCATACCTTTACTTCAATGATTCCATGTATGATTGCGTAGCACAGTGTCAAACATCAGAAAATCTGTGCAGCATATATGGATAGGTGCAGCAGAACGTCACTATAGAGGGCTGGGTTTCTTTAATTACTCCCCTGTTTTTGCTAAGCCAAGCACCCTCCCCCTCTCTCCCTCCCTGTCACTATGTACCCAGGCACATTACGTCTGACATTGTGCTATCTATCTCCATGCACAATGTCAGGTTCCTATGTGCCCCACATCATCACTCCCTCCCTCCTATGTCTCCATCTTCATTGAATGTTCTCTGGCTGTCTGATCACATGGTCATAGTCTCACAGACAGAAGAAGCAGTGAGAACTAGAATCTGGAGATACAGGAGGGAGGGAATGATGATCTGTGGAACATAGGAGCCTGACATTGTGCTGTCTATCTCCATGCACAATGTCAGACGTAATGTGCCTGGTATATAGTGACAGGGAGGGAGAGAGGCGAAGAAGAGAGGGAGGGGAAGTGTTTGGCTTACTGCAAACAGGGGAGTAATATAAAGAAACTCAGCCTCTCATAGTGACGTTCTGCTGCACACTCTGTCCCCCTGCTGCACAGTTTTCCTGATGTTTGATAACATATTTCTCTGCAATCATACATGTAATCATTGAAGTAAAGGTATGATTGCACTCAGTAACCCAGAGCCTGTAAGGTTGTGGCTTTACTTTATACCCTAGATAATGCTGTTTGCTTCCCTTTAAAAAGCCTTATCGAACCAGAAATCACATCATCCTCACTTATATATGTGTTTATCTATTACTCCTTTGGAAAAGTGTGTGTTAATTATTGCAGACCGTTCAGAGTTTTTTGTAAACTTTTTTTTTCGCATTTATTAAAACCTTTAGGGGACTTAAACCTGCGCTCATCTGATCGCTTTACTACACACAGTGATACCATAGCATTGTTACCTATAGTAAAAGTCACCATCTCCTTTCACGCTCCGGTTTGATGATGGGCACTTAGGTGTTCAGCAGACTCCCATCTGTCATAGCAGCCTATCGGCGCCCCGTGATTGCATTATGGGGGTGCCAATGGGCACATACACTGTGTGCAGAATTATTAGGCAAATGAGTATTTTGATCACATGATACTTTTTATACATGTTGTCCTACTCCAAGGTGTATAGGCTTGAGAGCCAACTACCAATTAAGTAAATCAGGTGATGTGCATCTCTGTAATGAGGAGGGGTGTGGTGTAATGACATCAACACCCTATATAAGGTGTGCTTAATTATTAGGCAACTTCCTTTTCTTTGGCAAAATGGGACAGAAGAGAGTTTCAAGACTGCTGCAGAGGGATGCAGCAGTCTTGAAATTGCCAAACTTTGAAGCGTGATCACCGAACAATCAAGCGTTTCATGGCAAATAGCCTACAGGGTCGCAAGAAGCGTGTTGGGCAAAAAAGGCGCAAAATAACTGCCCATGAATTGAGGAAAATCAAGCGTGAAACTGCCAAGATGCCATTTGCCACCAGTTTTGCCATATTTCAGACCTGTAACGTTACTGGAGTATCAAAAAGCACAAGGTGTGCTATACTCAGGAACATGGCCAAGGTAAGAAAGGTTGAAAAACGACCACCTCTGAACAAGAAACATAAAATAAAACGTCAAGACTGGGCCAAGAAATATCTGAAGACTGATTTTTCAAAGGTTTTATGGACTGATGAAATGAGAGTGACTCTTGATGGCCCAGATGGATGGGCCAGAGGCTGGATCAGAAAAGGGCAGAGAGCTCCACTCCGACTCAGACACCAGCAAGGTGGAGGTGGGGTACTGGTATGGGCTGGTATCATCAAAGATGAACTTGTGGGACCTTTGCGGGTTGAGGATGAAGTGAAGCTCAACTCCCGAACCTACTGCCAGTTTCTGGAAGATAACTTCTTCAAGCAGTGGAACAGGAAGAAGTCGGTATCGTTCAAGAAAAACATGATTTTCATGCAGGACAATGCTCCATCACATGCATCATTGGCCAGTAAAGGTCTAAAAGAAGAAAAAATAATGAAATGGCCCCCTTGTTCACCTGATCTGAACCCCATAGAGAACCTGTGGTCCCTCCTAAAATGTGAGATCTACAGGGAGGGAAAACAGTACACCTCTCGGAACAGTGTCTGGGAGGCTGTGGTGGCTGCTGCATGCAATGTGGATCGTAAACAGATCAAGCAGCTGACAGAATCTATGGATGGAAGGCTGCTGAGTGTCATCATAAAGAAAGGTGGCTATATTGGGCACTAATTTTTTGTGTTTTGTTTTTGCATGTCAGAAATGTTTATTTCTAAATTTTGTGCAGTTACATTAGTTTACCTGGTGAAAATAAACAAGTGAGATGGGAATATATTTGGTTTTTATTAAGTTGCCTAATAATTCTGCACAGTAATAGTTACCTGCACAAACAGGTATTCTCCTAAGATAGCCAAATCTAAAAAAAAAAAACACTCAAACTTCCAAAAATATTAAGCTTTGATATTTGAGTCTTTTGGGTTGATTGAGAACATAGTTGTTGATCAATAATAAAAAATAATCCTCTAAAATACAACTTGCCTAATAATTCTGCACACAGTGTAATATGGCATGCTCTTACTATCCGTGTTTGACAGCGGCACTTCACAGGTTGACAGTTGTCAGCTCCGCACCGCCTGCAGCTGTTAGAGGCAGACCCTAAGGCTATGTGCGCACTTGCCGGGTTTTGGGCGGTTTACCTGTGTAAACCGTCGGTTTGTTTACATTAGTTTTATGTAAATTTATGTTAATCCAAACCGGCGTTTGGATTAACATTAAAACCAATGTAAACCGACCAAGGCTGTGCACACACCGGCGGTTTACACAGCCTCATCCGTTGCTAACCCGCAGGTTTCCCAGCGGGTTAGCAAAGAATGAGCTTGTTCTATAAAACGGCGGTTCTGCAGCGGCTGCAAGCAGAATCATGTGCTGCTTCCAGCCGCAGCAGACCTGCCGCCGAGAACCCGCTGTGCAACCGCCGGCTCCCGCCCGTCACACGCCCGGCTCCCGCCGCACATACCCGCCAGGAAGCCGGTGGACGGCGCCGGAGCTTCCTGGCGGGTTCCGCCCAGCCGCCGCCGACCAACACGCCGGCAAGTGCGCACATAGCCTAACTGTGCCATTACACCCCCCACCACCCCTCACGGTGAGCCTGCTCCATATACCTGCAACCCGCATGCACCCTAGGAATGTCAATAATGGGTTAAATGTATAATGAAAGAACTTGTGATAATCAATGCTTTTTTTTTTTTTAGTGAAAATGTATAAAAATCTACAAAAAAGTAGAATGTGTAAAGGGCTGAATGCAACTGTATCTTTCTCTATTTTAGGATTTTGAGGGCAAGAGTACAGATGGAAAGTCCGCTGTATACACTGGAAGCTGGGATAAAATGTCTCCGCATTTCCAGGCATTCAACAGAACGACACCAACAGGTAAATAACACTTCTATAACTTGTAATGGCTCAGCAATTAAACTTAGTGTCATGCTGGACAAGGCAATGTCCAACAACTGTGCGTGACAGTGGAGCACGGACCAACGATGTCCGATGCGTTACACAGAACAACTGACAGGGAGGCACCGGGGTGATAAATACAGTGGAGGTCCTGCTCATAGGGTATGGGGGAGAGGTGACCTCCTGCACTCACCTGTGGCTGTACCCTGATCTCCCTACCGGCCCTATACGAGTTCTTTCAACTCGTCGCTGAGCAGGATACCTAGTCCCTCACTGGCCCTGATGTTAGCCCTCATTAGAGAATGGCTGGCGGGAACACTAGTCCACAACCACTGCACTATGGGAGACATGAGGGAAAGGGAAGACAGACAAGAAACAAGGCAGCAACTTCACGTCTGCTGTCACTTCACCAGACAGCAGACGACTTCACAGCAAAGGAATCTCCAGGAAGCTACCTTCCCCTCCAGAAGCTTTGGCCAGTATAAATTCAGTGTCCAGCAAGGCATGCTGGGACCAAGGGATATATAAAGGGGAAAGAGCAATTGCAGAAAGGCCCCACCTGAGCAAGACCTAATGAGCTTGCTGGCAGCAGACTGACATTAACTCTTCCACTGCCTAAGGAAAAAAGGACGTTTAGCATCAAGTCTCAACATAGACATGAGACTGGGGTCAACAGCAGTCACAAGTCTCCCTAGTAAAAGAGACCATCGTGACACTTAGCAGTCAGGCCAGCCATACTTTACTGGTCACATGCCAACGCAGTTACTGTATTTTTCAGACTATGAGACGCACCCCAAATTAAGAAAAGAGAAAGAGGAATAAAATCTATTTTTAATGTTAAAATGGGGGTCTGTCTTGTAGTCTTATAATTCTAGTGTAGCTTACCAGCGGGTTTTTCCCCATCTCCACATGTGAATATTGTTGGATAGAGCTTGCAAATACACACACTTTTGCAACTTGGTGCTTAATATTTGCAGCTGTTGTTGAGATATTGTTATTTTGCTTATGTTTACAGTCTGTTGCCTTGGAGACTGACCACTGGTGCTATACAGCAGAACACAGCGCTTTCAAGCTCTTTTCGATTGAGCTTGTATGTACTGTTCAGAATCACTGGAACATGCAGTTACCTCCTAGGCCCACCAATTTAAGAGCAATACTTCCAAGCCAGACAGCGGTGGTCGTTCTCCTAGGCAACAAATTACATAAAATTGTTAATATCTCAAGAATAGCTGCAAATTTTAGTAAGCAATAAATTGCACAAGTGCAATATTTTACAAGCTCTATCTGACATTCTTCAGCAATGAAGATGGGAACAACCCTATAACAAGCTTTTGCCTAGTGATGATTGGAAATAAGTGTTTCTCAACCTCCAAATGCAAATGAATGTGTTCACTCCTTACAGCAGAAATGTGGGTAAGGCTGGAGACACACTGGGTGAGATGCATGTGAGATACTCGCACGGGTCTCGCATGCCTCACCTGGCATGGCCACCGGCCCTCTGGACAGGATTGCGTCAGCTGCATAGGAACACATGCGGAGAGCCGGCGGTGAATATCTCGCATGCATCTTGCCGAGTGTGTCTCTGGTCTTAAGGGAAGAAACTGAAACACAAGGCATAATGTTACCCCTTTAACTTATGGTATGTTTTCTCACAGATCAAAACATTGAAATGAAGGCTGCGGTAATTTTGAATGTCGCAGGAGATCAGAATCCAACGCTAATCTGCCTGAAAACAGACGTGAGAGTCCACTCAGGCAGAGACTGGTGCTGCTGCAGGACCAACGGGAGGAGCACGACACAACAATTCAAACTCAATCTGAAGGTAACTTCTTCACCCCTGGGCAATTTTTTTGTTTTTCCTCCTCTTCTTCCGAGAGCCATAACCTTTTAATTTTTCATCACTATAGACATATGTTTTTTGCGGGATGAGTTGTACTTTTGAATGACATCTTTCATTTTACCATATAGTGACTGGAAAACTGGAAAGAAATTCTAAGTGTGGTGAACTTCCAAAAAAGAAAAATGTGCAATTACGCGTTTGTTTTGTGTGTTCTTTATTCACCGTGTGCACTATATGGTAAAACTGACATCGGTATGATGCCTCGGGCTGGTACGAGTCTGTAGATACCAAACATGTATACTTTTACTGGTATCTAAGTGGTGAAAAAAAATTCTGAAGTTTTTAATTAAAAAGAATTGTGTATTTGGCACCATATTCAGCGTCCTGTAGCGTTCTCATTTTTCGGGATCTGGGACTGTGTGACGGCTTACTTTTTGCGTCTTGCGCTGACGTTTGTCATTATACCATTTCCGGGTGGATATGATGTTTTGATTGCATATTATTTTATTTTATGGCAATGTTGCATCGACCAAAAAAAGCTAATTATGTCGTTTGGACTTTTTTCCCATTACGCAGTTTGCAGATCTGATTACCGTATTTTTCGCTTTATAAGACGCACCGGATTATAAGACGCACCCCCACATTTGATGAAGGAAAAGAGGAAAAAATAATTTTTAATGTTAAATGGGGTTCATCTTATTATACCAGTGTCCATCTTATATATATGTCCCCCAAACTGGTATATATATCCCCCACATAGCCTTCATTTTGGAACACTGTCCTCCCCCCATCCTGGCACAGTCCCCATATGGTGCTGGCACACTGTCCCCCCCCTTCCCTTTCCTGGCACACTCTTTCCTCATGGTGCTGCACACTCTTTCTCATGGTGCTGCACACTCTTTCCTCATGGTGCTGGCACACTCTTTCCTCATGGTGCTGGCACACTCTTTCCTCATGGTGCTGGTACACTCTTTCCTCATGGTGCTGGCACTCTTCCCTATGTGCTGGCACTCTGTCCCTCATGGTGCTGGCACACTGTCCCCTCATGGTGCTGGCACACTGTCCCCTCATGGTGCTGGCACTCTGTCCCCTCATGGTGCTGGCACACTGTCCCCTCATGGTGCTGGCACACTGTCCCCTCATGGTGCTGGCACACTGTCCCCTCATGGTGCTGGCACTCTGTCCCCTCATGGTGCTGGCACTCTGTCCCCTCATGGTGCTGGCACTCTGTCTGTCCCCTCATGGTGCTGCATCTGTCCCTCATGTGCTGGCATCTGTCCCTCATGTGCTGGCACTCTGTCCCCTCATTGTGCTGGCACTCTGTCCCCTCATTGTGCTGGCACTCTGTCCCCTCATTGTGCTGGCACTCTGTCCCCTCATTGTGCTGGCACTCTGTCCCCTCATTGTGCTGGCACTCTGTCATCTCATTGTGCTGGCATTCTGTCCCCTCATGGTGCTGGCACTCTGTCCCCTCATGGTGCTGGCACTCTGTCCCCTCATGGTGCTGGCACTCTGTCCCCTCATGGTGCTGGCACACTGTCCCCTCATTGTGCTGGCACTCTGTCCCCTCATGGTGCTGGCACTCTGTCCCCTCATGGTGCTGGCACACTCCCCATAAGGCTGCCGCACATTTAAAATAATAAACAATGTCATACTCACCCCTCTCCTCGCTCCCTCGCCGACCGCGCTATCACCGCTCTCTGTGCTGTGGCGGCATCCGGGTACTGTGAGCAGCGCGCAGGTGATGACGTCACTCTGCAGCGACGCTCACAGGACCCGGATGCCGGCAAGACAGCGGGGATGGCGGTGACAGCAGGGAGCGAGGAGAGCGGTGAGTATGATTGTGCTCCCTGGGATAGTCAGTGCTTTCCACGCTTTCATTGCGTGGAAAGCACTTACTATCCACATGGGACCGAAGCCCAGCTGGGCTGCGGTCCCGCTCCTGTAGTATGGGCTGCTCCCGCTGGTGATTGACAGCGGGAAGCAGTGCATATTACAGGAGATAATGAGCGGCCCCACGTGACCACGGGGCCGCTGCTGCAGCCTCCTACAGCCTCCTGAGAGCCCCCGGACGCCGCTCCACAGCCCCCACCCCATCACACAAGTATTGCTTCACATTATAAGACGCACCCCCCACTTTCCCCCAAAATTTTGGGGAACAAAAGTGCGTCTTATAATGCGAAAAATACGGTAATTGATTTTATATTTTGATAGGTTGGGCATTTCAGAATGTGGCGATACCAAATATGTGTATTTTTTTTCAATACTCACTGGGGAAGAAAGGGGGCGATTTGAACTTTTATGGGTTTTTTTTTCCATATTTTTGAAAACCTTTTTTTTTTTTTCACTTTATTTTACTTGGCCCCTAGGAGGCCTCAGCACTGCAAAGTGATTGCTTCTCCTGTTCACAGCCGTGCTGATGCACATCTGTGAACAGGAGAAACGATCACTTTTTGTGAATGCCACTGCTCACCAGGCATCCACGGCAAGTGAGTCATGACAGCTTCTGGCAACGCATCAAGGTGATCCCCGCCGCAGTGCTTTGGATCGAGCTGTCAGTGATTGACAGTGCGATCCAAAGGGTTAACAGCACCTATCGGATTGCTGATCTCATCATTGCTGTTAGCTGCACATCTAAGCTCATCACTTGACGTGTGGGGATGATGCGAGCTCAATGCGTGAGCTCGCATCAGAGGGAGGGACACGGCCAAGGGTGTACTATTACTCCCTAGGTCATGAAGGGGTTAAGTTATATAAAAGGTGTGATCAGCTTTTGTAATACCCCAGTGCCACGCCAGCAGTTTCTTTAAAAAAAAATAAAAATGCTGTTTTCTTGTCACCATCCACAGGAACGCCCTGATGTCCGTGATATAATACCTCCTATCGAAGTTGAGCAGCACCCCGACCCCGGGTACTTGGGAAGCGGGTCGGAGGAAGGATCAAACATACTCTCCCCAGATGAGGAGGAGGACAGGATGCCCCCCCTTCTGGCCTCCCGGAAACTCAACAGCCACTTGGAATTGGAAAAAGAAAGGCAGGGAGAAACTGCAGATTTAACAACCTATGACATGCAGCTTGGAACTCAAGGAGACCAGGCACCCATCTTTGTTGAAGAGGAAGAAGGTGAGAGTCTGTTCTACTCAATTTAAAGATCATTCACACATCAGTATTCTCCATAAGTGTATGTTCCAGGAGTGGAGCTGACACACAAAACTATCATGGAAACATTCACACTTTGTGGTTCAGAGACACTCCTGATTTTGGCAAATACTGATGTGTGAATGAGGCCTTATACTATGTCCTGAAGTGGTTCAGTAGGGAACTTTGTAACAGACCTAGAGGTGTAACTAGGTTTTCTGGCATCCGGGGCGAGAATTCAGCTTGCCCCACCAAGCGGTCTGAGTAGTCATCATGTGACCAATCATTCATGTGCGATTTGCATACTTAGTCATGAGCTGATGAGCTGTTCTAATTCTTTCAATGTTCAGTGGAAAATAGATAACCAGGAAGAAAAGCTGTCATTTTAATATATGATATAGTATGAAAATTACATATGAGTGAAGTGGCTATGTGATTACTGCTGGAACCAGCAAGAGCTGAATCCTGACAGTGAATATATTACACATTGTTAGGATTGGGCTACAGGACTTAATTTTAAAATTAAAGTGCTTGTCGAGGTGTGAGATGAATCTGTAGTCCTCTGAATTCTCACAGCTCGTGCACTGCACACTGTCAGGATAATCTTGTGCCAGTGACAAGATTGGACGGTCATGTGGACACAAGTATGTGATTTATATACTTCTGGCCTCATTCTGACTAGACATGTCACCACACTCAATTCATTTTCATTGATCAAGGCCTCACATGTCTAGTCAGCACATTAATGCATGTATGTAAATCGCAAACATATGGTTTAGTGACCTCCCACCCTCACCGCCGACACCAGAGAATCCTGACAGCATGCAGTGTGCGCTCTGTGAGAATTCACAAGACTGCAGTCTCATAGAGTTACACATAGAGTGACTACAAACTCATCATAAACTTGGCACAACCCCTTTAATGTTCCTAACAAATAAAAACATAGAAACCTTAACTTGTCAGATGGCACAACACTTTATTAACTAAGGGCCACGTCACACACACAGATATTTGTGCAGATATTGTTCACAGATCTCTGGTTGCAGTGAAATCATGGACACATGGTTCCATTTTGTGGCTGTGTACAAATGGAGCAATCTGTGCATGATTTCACTGCAACCAGAGATCTGTGAACAATATCTGCCCAGATATCTGTGTGTGTGACCCCAGCCATAGACATATATCAAGTAAGTTTACAAGGTATGGATTATTACATCTGTAAAGGATCAGAACAATTAACATATCAAAAGAGAGAATGGGGTTTATGCACTACGGGAATATAATCGAGGTCAATAAATCAGGTTTTACCCTGAAAGCGAGGAGGAGTAAAGGTCTGCCACTATAAGGGCCCCTTTACACGCAGCTACATTTCTAGGGTGGCTACAGGTAACTTACTGGTTGCAGTGAAATTATGGAGACAAGGTTCTATCTTGTTGCTGTGTACAAATGGAATAATCTCTCCATGATTTCACTGCAACCAGTAAGTTACCTGTAGCCACCCTAGAAATGTAGCCGCGTGTAAAGGGGCCCTAACAGCGGTGCGATGTCCATACAAAGTCAAAATGCAGCACTCATCAAGTTGCATAAAAATGATCCTTTATTCATCCATTGTTAAAAACAGGCAGGTTGCAAACACAATGTGGGCACACACAGTGTGGATGACAGCTGTTTTGTGTCTGACTGGTGTTTCTACTGATCCGTTACGATGAAAAAAGGATCGTTTTTTTATGCAACTTGGTGAGTGCTGCCTTTTCTTCTATGTAAGGACATTAAAACAATTAACACAACAAGAATACATCAGTAGACCCCCCCAGAAGTACAGAAACACAGCATCTCAACCCTCGTCAGTATAGAAATACATCACTAGAACCACCATATATATAGAAAAACATCACCAGACCCACCAAAGGTACAAAAACACAGAATCTGAACCCTCATCAGTATAGAAATACATCACTAGAACCACCATACATATAGAAATACATTACCAGACCCACCACAGAAACAGAATCTCAACCCTCATCAGTATAGAAATACATCACTAGAACCACCATACATATAGAAATACATTACCAGACCCACCACAGAAACAGAATCTCAACCCTCGTCAGTATAGAAATACATCACTAGGACCACCATAGGTACAGAAATACAGCATCAAATGATGCTGTACAGATGAGTACAGGGTGTGAGGTAGCGCTCGCCTAGGGGCTTGCTTGGCAATGGAAATGACACCAAACCAACGTCTTTAACGTAAAACATTATGTAGCAGTTTATTAACCTCATAAACTGCTTACATCACATATAATACTGTACATAGTACTCTCACATAGTAACAATAATCCACATGACATAACATTTCACATAACAGCACATTACAGTTCACATAAACCCTTCAGAAGGCTTATATCACAGGAGCCCTGATTACAGCTCTATAGAACACAAGGAGCACTAATCATAGCTCCCTATGGAGGCTATGGCTACCTAGCCTTATCCACACTTTGTACATAATAATATTTACATCATGGTTGTCAACGGGACCTTTAGGGCATTGCAGTCGGTCCCAAGGGCGGTAATGCCCACCTGACACTATTTACACAGATCAGTCTATACAACACTTAACATGAAACAGAGCCCATCATAGTTACACAGCTCATTATATACAGAACCCCCATACAAGACATTTGTAGTCTCAGAGCATGGTATGTGTTCCCACCTTAAAGAGGACCTGTCACCCCCCCCCAAAAGATTTCAATCTAAAGGCAGCACTGAATGCAGCATGTAAGGGGCAAGGGGTCTGCCATGCGTTTCTGATGTTTTAATCATTAAATACAGCCTTTTAAAATGTGTACAACAAAGTCAGGAATGCATTACCAGCTCCACATGAGTCAGCTCCTTCCCGGGTGCTATTCCTGCCCCCTGCTTCTCTGTTCCTCCCTCCTCCCTCTTCTCGCCACCTTCTTGATGCCTGTCAGCTTTCCTTGCTCTGCGCCTGCATCTCCTTGTGCACCTTCACGCAAGCACAAAATGAGGTGTTGCTACTGCCAGCCCCGCGCTCCTGACCGGCCTCCCGTCCTGACAGTAGCAATTATTCCCGCCCTGTTCCATGTATAACATGGAGCAGGGCGGGAACAAGTGCTGACATCAGGGCGGGAGGCGGGACAGGAGCGTGGGGCGTCAGCACTTGTTCCCACCCTGCTCAGTGTTATACATGGAGCAGGGCGGGAATAATTGCTGCTGTCAGTGCAGGAGGCGGGTCAGGAACAACACTTCGCTCTGTGCCTGCATAAAGGGGCACAAGGAGACGCTGGTGTAGAGCGATGAAAGCTGACAGGCATCAAGGAGGCGGCAAGGAGAGGGAGTAGGGAGGAACAGAGAGTCAGGGGTCAGGAATAGCCCTCGGGAAGGAGCTGACTCATGTGGATCTGGTAATGCCCTCCTGCCTTTGATTTTAAAAGGCTGTATTTAATGATTAAAACATCAGAAACGCATGGGGGACCCCTTGCCTGAATGCAGCATACGTGCAGCATTCAGTGCTACCTTTAGATTGAAATCTTTGGGGGGAGGGTGACAGGTCCTCTTTAAGGAACACCTGAGACACACAGACCCACCGGGAATCGGGCACAGCTGGTACAGCCCTGTTCACACAGGTCACCCAGTCTCATACAGGCTGCTATACTGCACACAGCCTTCACGCATCCACGTGAGGTTAACAGGACCATATCATGACCTAACAATCGGTCCCAATGGCGGCTATGACCACCTGGCCCTTTGACAGGGATCATTCCCCATCCTATTCACACTTGGATACATCACACATGGCTCTTTTACATAAACCATTTGATGCACACTTAGTCAACAGGACCACAACACGACCTAACAGTCGGTCCCAATGGCGGCTATGACCGCCTGGTCCTTGAGCCGTCCTCGGTCTCCACACGACACATAGCATGCGGTCCATCATAACACATCCATGGACCACATACATACTCATACGCACATAGATGGTTCATCATAAAATATCCATGGACTGAAGCCTCTTGCAGGCACAGAACAGGGTTTAGCAAACCTAAACTATCGGGTAAACCAGGTGTGGCGCCCCGCAACGAGTGCGTCACAGGAGGGTATTGCAGCCAAGACAGCAGCAGCAATATTCTCTGACCCAGCAGTCATCTGGTTAACTTGGAGATCCATACCCTACATGCATCACTTAGCATAGAGGACCAATCAAGGTCCTGGTGGGCGGAGCGTAAGGGTAGTGTGTAGTGGAAAGTACATACACTTAGTGAGAGAGAGTCGAAGGAGAGTTTAGGAAGAGGAGTAACGTAGGAGCGGGGGCTCCGCACAGTCTCGTGCGGCCCCCGGGCCTTCACCGGTCGGGTGTCAGCACCTGAGGCCTAAACAACCGGGATCGGGCGTTAAACACGGGTTCCCAAAAACTCCCGTGCCCAACCTACAGCTGGTTTGCTGGTACCGAAGCTAGCAGCAGTTCAGCTCTGCTATGCGAACCAGAAGAGTGGAGGAGCAGCTTTACAGGAGCACCCCACCACCTGCCAATTCCAGTCGTCTAACCAGCGTTGTACCCACCAAGGGACCCAAGGCTCCCCAAAACATCCATCACGTATACTTTGGATAGGGCATTGAAGCAGCCTCCCTGCATCCGACCTGGTATTCCTGGGCGACAACGGCAACACTTAGCTAGAATAGAGGAACACCGCGGATCTCTGAGGGACACCTATCACTGCTGAGTCCACCCGGTCCACTACCCGTTAACTGTATGCCATGTACTGCTTGCTGGTTACAGTAAATTACCCGTTAAAGAGACTTACAGTGTCCGTGCTTTGTTATGACTACGTCCGTCCGCATACAAGGTAACTGCAGCTGCCGCACAACATCTTTGCAGCTCATGGCTCTGGGGATCACCGCTCAGCCTGTGGGGAGCGTTCCATCATGCTGCATTCCATCCTCCGGAGGCCCCGCAGCGTCGGTAAGATTACCGAACTACTCATAGGTGGCGTCACGACAAATGAACCCCTTAATCTGTTCCCACATGACGTCTTCACTTTTTGATCTGTACCACCGGGCCCCACTACTGGCAGGCGCGGCACCCCGTGACAAGGAGGAAGAAGATGACGCCTGTCTAAACTGGAGTCCCGGCCGCGGTGAGTCACAGGCATCCCCAAGGTCTCCTCACCATGTGTTTCAAGGCCACCAGCCGCCACCAAACCTCCATACCTACGCAGGTCTCCAGTTCCACGGCTGTGCCCCATGCCTGAGTTGAGCACCCTCCAAGTTCAGCCAAGGTTCCTAAACTCCAGGAGACATAACAACCCCTTGTGTGGCCAAATGCTCACACACACTCAGTCAGAGGGACAGGTGCCACCCGCATGTAGAGGGCAGGCTTCCCCCACGTCCCAAAGGGACGGAACGCCTCTGACTCTCACATCCTCACTGGCTGGATGTTTCTCACAGACTAATTGAACTCCAGCTCACAATGGCCAGGCAGGTTAAGTCCTACTCCACACACTCACCTGACACACCCACACCTGGGAACTGTGAGCAATTAGCACACACTCAGACCTGGGTGCCATTAACCCACTGTGCACCGGTCAGGTCTAACACAGCAATCACACAGATTAAAACAGGCTCATGTGAGCAGGCTTTTGTGCTGTATGCCGGTAAAGAGCTAAAATGCCTGGCCGTACCTCACAAAGCCCATGTGATGCACCCCGGCCAATGGCACCATGCCAGCCGTACCTCACAAGGGAGATATCAGAACCACCATAGGTATAGAAAAACATCACCAGAAACACTAGAGGTACAGCAATACATCTCATCAAAGTAGAAACAAGACAGTGGCACTCACCATTCGTGATCTTCTAATTTATTTCATTTTCCAAATGTACATTTCGGAATTCAGATGGTGGGGGAGGGAGATGCGGGAGCGAGGACGACGGTAACCGTTTTGCGACTCAGTAGCCGCTTCTACGGGTCCAGAAATACATCTGTATAACCACCAGAAGAACAGACATACATAACTTGAACCCACATCAGTACAGAAACACATCATCACAACCCTTATCAGTAACAAAATTCACCACAAATCCATAAAACAGCATCACAACCCTTATCAGTAACAAATTCACCATCAGAATCCCATAAGTACTTGGTACACCAATTATAATGTCAGGTCAGACCCATACACATTTGTATCACATGAACCTACAACTCCTACTACATTTGTAACAATGGTAAGGAGATGCTGAAAGTTGTTGTTAGCAGTCATCATCAGACCATACAGTAACCACGGTACTGTTGAGAATTAGTCAGTCTCACAAAGCTCAATGAATTAGAATATCATCAAAAAGTTAATTTATTTCAGTAATTCATTACATAAAGTGAAACCCATGTATTATATAGAGTCATTACACACAGAGTGATCTATTTGATGTGTTTATTTATGTTAATGTTGATGATTATGGCTTACAGCCAATGAAAACCAAAAGGTCATTATCTCAGAAAATTAAAGTAGGGAGGATGAAGGGTTAAAAACTGCGCTGCCGCGTAATCGTGTCCACTGGAAATAGCTTGAGATTTGAAATGCTTGTAGCTTTTGTGCCCACGTTAGCATGCACTGTGGAGTCCATCGCCCATATTAATCAATGGCAGCGTTAACACACTGTTAGGCTGCATTAAAGCTGCGGTAATACAAGTCTATGGCAGATACATCAGGAAAAAAGCTGACGCAAATGTGGCCCTAGCCTAATAGCGGCTTCACCTTGTGTGGTTGTGAGAGTCACAACCACTATAAAAGCATGTCATGGCTGCTGCAGTCCCCAGCATGGTGCATATAGAGTAGGGAGGGTGAAGGGTTAGGCTAGGGTCACACTTGGGAGCTTGCATCCATTTGCAGGATGCGTTATTATAGGCTCCGTTTTATTCACTTGCCATTTTCATGGCATTGTGCATAGTTGTTGCCTCATTTAACACATGCGTTGCCCATAGACTCCCATGTTACAAAAACACGTGCATTTTTGCCAAAGCACCAAAAAACACTGCAGACCATGTTTTTGGCGGACCTTGCAAAAACGCAT
This sequence comes from Allobates femoralis, assembly GCA_033576535.1. Classification (NCBI taxonomy): domain Eukaryota; kingdom Metazoa; phylum Chordata; class Amphibia; order Anura; family Aromobatidae; genus Allobates; species Allobates femoralis. The sequence goes on along the minus strand of JARQOC010000001.1, from coordinate 67,999,825 downwards.
AGTGTCAAACGCATTGCACTTTGGCAATGCGTTTTTTGCATTAGACTATATGGGTGCTTTAACACATCCAAGCCTTAAAAACTGCGCTGCGGTATTCCATGAACGTCAAAGGGTGAATATAATATTGATTTATTAGTCATCGCATTTCAGGGCTCCCTGGTCCCTTCTTCAGGACAAATCAATATCATATTGCCATGTTTCAGGGAGTCCTGAGACACATTGACTAATAAATCAATATCATAGTCACCCTTTGATGTCTCGTGGAATATAACAGCATGGTTTTGAACCCTTTATCCTCCCTACTTTAATTTTCTGAGATAATGACCTTTGGATTTTCATTGGCTGTAAGCCATAATCATCAACATCTACAAAAATAAACAAATGGAATAGATCCTCTGTGTGTAATGACTCTATATAATATATGTGTTTCACTTTTTGTATTGAATTGCTGGAAAAAATTAGCTTTTTGATGATCTTCTAATTCATAGAGATGCACCTGTATGGTTTAGTGACTTTCCAGTTTCACCGCCAGCACCAGAGAATACTGACAGCGTGCAGTGTGCACACTGTGAAAATTCAGAAGTCTGCAGTTTCATAGAGTTACACTTAAGGCCACGTCACACCAATTACATAGGTGACGTAGGGGCGTGGCCTATAGGCGGCGACATCGCCCCTGCGTCGCCTAATGTAAAGGGGCGATGGCGACGTCTTTTACTGGTCGCCTGGTTTCAGAGCAGTGATCTGAAACCAGGCGTCCGATCTGGGGCAATATGTCCACATCGCCCCATCTAAACGGCCGCTGGCGAGCTGAAAGGCGATCTCCGGAGCTGTCGCCAGGTGTGACGGTACCCTGAGAGTGACTCTAAACTCATCACAAATTTGGGACAATCCCTTTAATGCTAATCCTAACAAAATAAAAACATAGAACCCTTAACTTGTCAGATGGCGCAACACTTTATTAACATAGCCATGTATCAAGTAATCTTACAAGGTATGGATTGTTACATCTGTACAGGATCAGAACAATTAACAAATCAAAAGAGATAATGGACTACTGGATCCTCAAATTTACCTCCTTGCTTCCCATACTGTCCTCTCCATACTGTGGTGAGGACAGTATGGGACTCTTCATATCGCATACCGCTGTACTCATCACCCCCCTCTCTATAGTCTGTGTCCTCAAATACCCCATTTGCTCCCCATACTGTGTCTACAAACACTCCTCCCACCCTCTCCTCCTGTTTTCTCCTCATATACCCCCACGCTCTCCCCCTGCTTGCTCCTCATATAGCCCCATCCTCTCCCCTTTTGCTCCTCTTCCCCTTTCAATAATGCATTTAATCTTGGGTATCTTCAGCTCCTGTGTGGATCACTTTTCACCAACCTTCTGCTGCGCTTAATGCATGACGTCAGAAACGTGATCAGCTGACCTGATCATGCTGCTGACGTTGCCTTGCAGGCTTCAATTGTACAAGCATCTGATAGACTCTTGTACTATTGATTGCAGGGAGCCGGCGCATTGCAATTTCTCTGAGCCACTGTTGGCTGTGTATGGCAACCAAGCACAGACAACGGTACAGTTTTTAGGATCGCAGTCTGAGATGCTCTCACAGAGAGTGAGCATCTGTGATTGGCTGTTGCTGGTCAGTGCAGTGAATATGCATGAAGCTTAATGGAAGCAAGCAGTGGAAGACTGGAGAGCGGTCGATCTGTGTCTGTCAAAAGTATCCGTAAATATAACTGACAATACCTAATGCAGCTGTAGTTCACTGCACCTGTATTTGTCCGGATCTGGCTGGCAGATTTGTTATAATACCGATGCAGTGATCTCAGGCTGCTTCAGGTTTTACAGTTAAACACTGTTGTGGTCAAATGCAGCCCCATGCGATTTTCGGACTGATCACGCCTAATGCAGAAAAATGCATATGTGAAACCACCCTAAGTTTTAAAACAGAGTACAGTATTACAATACAGTATTGTTCGAACTATAAGACTCACTTTTTTCCCCCAAAATTTTGGGAGAAGTGGGGGTGCATCTTATAGTCTGGAAGTACAATACCTGGAAGTGATGTGTGGAGGGAGGGTGGCAGCACCGGAAGCTGGAGCAGGCTGCATCTGCAGCGGTGACCACGTGGGCCGGCTGTTTAAGTTAATGCAATATTCATCTCTCCCCCTACTCTTCACCTCTCAGCAATGAAGCCGGGGCTGAGAGATGGGCGGTATGATAGGCGGGGAGAGGTGAATATTAAATTAACTTAACAGCTGACACATGTGACCACTCACTGCAGCTGCAGTCATGGGTGATCACGTGTGTGATTATTCACTGCTTTCCATACATCATCATTGGCGTGGGAGCAGTGAATATCCTGGACAAAAGATTATACTCACCGTCCATCGCTCCCCTGCAGCATCGTGGTATGCTCCTGTCAGCTTGTGCTGTCAGCTGATGCGATGTGTGGAGCATGGCCCATGACAGTGACATCATCCTGTGCGCTCACTCGCTGATCATCAGTTGCCGGCAAAAGAAGACAGAAGGATGCCACAGGGGAGTGATAGGAGGTGAGTATAATTGTTTATTTTTTTATGAGTGTGCTGTGATGCAAGCCCATATGCCAGGTTGACGGACAAATACCAGGATATGGGGCACATGTACCAGGATGGAGTACATATACAAGGATGGGGCACCTGCACCAGGATATGGGCCATATACAAGGATGGGGGATCATATACCAGAATATGGGGCACATATTCAAGGATGGGATACATGTACCAGGATATGGGCCATATATACCAGGATGGGGATCATATACAAGAATATGGGGCACCTATAAAAGGATGGGGTGCATGTACCAGGATATGGGCCATATATACCAGGATGGGGATCATATACCAGAATATGGGGCACATATAAAAGGATGGGGTGCATGTACCAGGATATGGGCCATATATACCAGGATGGGGGATCATATTCAGAATATGTGGCACATATACAAGGATGGGGCACATGTACCAGGATATGGGCCATATATATACCAGGATGGGGATCAAATCAGAATATGGGGGCATACCAGAACGTATGGGCAAAAATGTCTGCCACCAGATGTGCAATGTTGGAGAGACATCCCTAAAGATTTGCAGCAGTAATTGCAGTGAAAGGTGGGTCCTATAAAGTATTGACTTGGGGGATGAATACAAACGCACATCACAATTTTCAGATTTACCGTATATTTTGAAAACATTTAGAAAACTATGTATCATTTCCTTTATACTTCACAAATACTTGTACTTAGTGTTGGTATATCACATACAATCCCCCAATGGAGTGCACTAACTTTGTGAGTGTATCATGAAAAAATGTGGAAAAGATCAGTGAGTATGAATACTTATTCAGGTCATTGTAAATCCTGCTGACCTCAGTGGATCTTCATCATATTATGATGGTGAGTTCTGCTCCTTGGCTTTATTGTTCTGGAATTTCTTAACACTTCTATGCTTTTTTATTCCTTAGATGATGGTGCGCCCAATGTGAGCAATTTGCGAGAATGGTAAGAGAACATCTATGTGGTATTGAATTCTCCTCTTAAAGGGGTTTTCTGATCTAAATTAATAATTCTGTAGTCATTCTATGTGTTTGCAGGCTTATTAATCCTTCCAGAATACGCACTGTACACTGCGAGGATTCGCTGGTTTCTAAGCCAAGAACGGACTGCAATTATGCCGTAAGCATATTCTTGGCCAGAACCCGACTGGTGCGCGTGACCTCAAATCGATTCAAGTGCATGGAGTGGGAGTGTCTGACTTGTGGGTGTGACCTAACTTGGTTCAAGTTTATGGAGTGGGAGTGTCTGACTAGTGGACGTGACCTCACTTGATTCAAGTGCATGGAGTGGGAGTGTCTGACTAGTGGGCATGGCCTCACTTGATTCAAGTGCATGGAGTGGGAGTGTCTGACTAGTGGGCATGGCCTCACTTGATTCAAGTGCATGGAGTGGGAGTGTCTGACTAGTGGGCATGGCCTCACTTGATTCAAGTGCATGGAGTGGGAGTGTCTGACTAGTGGGCATAGCCTCACTTGATTCAAGTGCATGGAGTGGGAGTGTCTGACTAGTGGGCATGACCTCACTCAATTCAAGTGCATGGAGTGAGAGTGTCTGACTAGTGGGCATGACCTCACTCAATTCAAGTGCATAGAGTGGGAGTGTCTGACTAGTGGGCGTGACCTCACTCAATTCAAGTGCATGGAGTGAGAGTCTCCGACTAGTGGGAGCCGCCATCTAGTCGGCGAAGCCTTGCTTCATACACTTGTATTAAGTGAAGCCACGCCCACTAGTTGGGTTCTGGCTGGGAACATGTATATTGCATAACTGAGGTCCGTGCTCGCTTTAGAAACCAGTGAATCCTCGCATTGCACAGTGCGAACGCTGGGATGATTGAGAAGTCTGCAGACACAGAGTGATTACAGAATTATCAGTTTAGACCGGACAACCCCTTTAATTTTTTATACTGTAGTCTTCATTATTGATTGTAGTACTGACCATGACAGTTCAAAGGAAACCCATCAAGACAAATTTAGTACAGGGGTATATGTCAAGCTCCAGGCCCTGGGGTACTTGGGTATCAGGCTCGGTGGTTGTTCTCACAGGGGGATGTCACGGGTGGCAGCACCTGAGCCCATGGCCTGGGTGACACTTCAAAAAGGGGTTATTTACAGGGAAGAAAAGTTTGTCATGTGACGCCACCTGTAGTACCTGGTGATGGGTCACCAGTGCCGCCACAGTACGCCGGAGGTAGATGGTAGTGCGGCTGAGATGGTAAAGCTCCCTACAGGTAGAGCTGATCCTCCGGGGCAGCGTTCCTGTAAGCAAACAGGTTGATGGAGAAAACGACACACAGGCAAAGTCACTTTCTCCCAGATACGTTACTGTAAACCTTTAGCAGCAACATACAAAGTCCACAGTTCAGCATCTGATGTTAGAATAACAGGTAGCTCAACGTGTGGCTGCAAGTGGATCTCAGATAGTATGGTGGAACCCGTGGTGTACCTGAGTTGACAAACCCATGTCCTTTCTTCCCCGCCTAGGATGAGTCTATACCCAATGCCTCTGTGTAGGTAGTATTGGGGTTCTCTCCCTCGTGGTGAGGAAACAGGCAGACCGCTGGCAGGATGCTGTGGCCATATACGGACCACAGCAGCCGGTTGCCGACTGCAAAGCTAGACCTGGGCTGGATCCTCGGGCCCAGCGTTCCCGTGGTGGACTGGAGAATCCCCTGGAGTATGGTCGCTCCACGCTGGGCTTCTGCTCCACGCTGGGCTTCTCTCCCTTTCTCTCTAGGGCCTCAACTCTGCTCGTCAAGCGCCCTCTTTCAGGATCTCCTCAACACCCTCTTTCTCCTTCCTTCCGTATCAGCTTGAAACCATCCGGGTAACCCTTCCGCCTCGTTCCACACTCCTTTCTAACTGTCCCGACTCCTCTCCTCCTCCGTCTAACCGCTCCTGATTCCCCCTGGAGGTGAATATCTATCTCCCTCCCGGGCAACCTCCCACTACTATGCTAATGTGGGAGTGCAGGAATGGGTCCCACCCACCAACCTAGGGTCCACTTGCAGCTGGGGAAATTACACCTCTTTTACGGGTGCAATGCCCCTCTGTGACACCTGACTACGTGGGGAGCTACATATAGACCCCAGAAGTAGAGTAAAAAATGTCACATATTTTGCAGTAATCCGATATAACAGTGTTGAGAAATCAAGCTTTGACTCCACAGTATATAAATCTGGAAGAGCATTGTGGGCGGTCAGTGCTCTGAGGTTCTCCACACTTTACCTATGGTTTACCAGGCTAATTTTTATGTGTTTTCAAAGCTTGATTTTATATCGCTGGTTACAATGGATGACATTTTATTGCTTTTCTAGGACCTATATAGTCTTAACATTTTTCTGTTGTTTTTTAAATCATCCCTTTACTACAGCAGAACTTCTTATGGTTCAGGCTAGATAATGAACCTATGTCCTGGTATCTCTGAATATTTATGTTCTTCCACTGGCGGGGACACACAGAAAGGGGCCCCTGTACCAAAAACAGTAAATGGTCCATTTTCAGTCCAATAACTCATTAAAATGCACTATTTCACAAGCTTTGGAGGTAGAAATGGGCCCCCTTACCTCTTGGACTCCTGTGTGGCTGCACCAATGATATGTCCACCCCTGTGTCCTAGAAATTATGGTGTCATAACCTGATAAAAATCTGTCTCCATCACCCGCCTCTAGCATGTCATCTAACCTAGGACCAATGGTGCCAATGTGTGGATGGAGTCAGAGGTCAGAGTGTAGACGGTGCCAATGTGTGGATGGAGCCAATGAGCCAATGTGTGGATGGAGCCAGAGTGTAGACGGTGACAATGGGTGGATGGAGCCAATGAGTGGATAAACCAATGAGTGGATGGTGCAAATGAGTGAATGGTGCAAATGAGTGGATGGACCCAAGTGTGGATGGAGCCATTGAGTGGATGGTGCCAATGTGTGGATGGAGCCATTGAGTGGATGGTGCCAATGTGTGGATGGAGCCATTGAGTGGATGGTGCCAAAGAGCCAGTGTGTGGATGGAGCCAATGTGTGGATGGAGCCAGAGTGTTTATGGAGCCAATGTATGGATGGACCCAATGTGGTGGATGGATGTCAAGAGTGTTTATGGAGCCATTGTATGGATGGAGCCAATGAGTGGATGGAGTCGTAGTGTGGACGGTGCCAATGTGTGGATGAATTCAGAGTGTAGACGGTGGCAATGTGTGGATGGCTTGCAGCCTATCGACTCCCTGCAATCACATCTCTGAGGGTGTGATACCAGCAGAGCTTGCTCCAGTTATATGACATCAGGACTGCAGGGAGTGCTATATTTTTTGTTCACGTAAGGTTTTTCAACTTTTTTGCTGTTCTAATATCATTTTATTTTTTTCAGGAATTACAGGTCTCGAAAGTATATCCGTTGCAAGACGAGCATCAGCAAAGTGCCACAGGTAATAAGGGGAGAAGTGTGACAGCTACTAGCTGGATGTCACAATAATGATGACCACCTACTACTATAGCATTGATTAAAGGGAATTTGTATCTGAGTGCACCATGATGTAGGGGCTGTGACCCTGCTCCTAGCCATGTGTCATTTGTTGGTCTGTCTGCTGTCACATTTTTGTCTCCTGCACATCTAACAGTGCTCAGAATGCTTAGCCCTCTACAACCCCGCCCACTCCACTGATTGGCTGCTATTCCTGTATAACTTCACCAATATCACTGATTGGCAGCTTCCTGTGTACACTGTATATTGACAGACAGCTGTTAATTGGTGCTGGGGGTGGGGTTGGACCAAGAGGCACAAGATATTTAATCCTGTAGTGATAATTTCCTGATAATAAACCAATAATTTAATTGTAAATGGAAAACACAGCCCAGTAAGTGACACTTTACTGGAATCAGGGTCTTGTCTTCTACTTCATGCTGCTTTTAGATTATATAGCAAATACTTGCTGACTGATTCTTTATAAAATGATAAACTGGAAAGATGGTAAATATGTAAGTGCTTTTTGTTGCAATTCCCTGTTTTCTCTCAGGACTCTTTTGCTCCATTCATGTCTGTGGGATTGATGATGGAGATAGCAGAGCTCTGTCCGTCAGTCCCATATACATTGAATGGTCCTTTTCAATCATGGTCCCCTATTCAACTATAAGCAAATGAGGAAGAACGAGGAATGGGGACTTCATTCTAGCATTGATGACACTTATGACCGAGCCTGCTGCCATGTTTTCCTGCATTTATCTGGCACAGTTTTAGCTGTGTGCCAGGATCTCTCACCGGACGTGATCAGCCCTTATATTAAAGGGTCGTCTGTGATAAAACTCAAGAGCTGCCTCTATAATCATTAGTTTATCTTCATATTTGCAGATCTGAGTACCTGCAGGATCACGTACACTTATCCTGTATTTCTGAGTGATATTGGCAGCTCCTATAGACTCTTAAATTAATGGTTGAACCCTGGAGCGAGTCGGAGGGGATTTTGTAGAAAGCCTAGGGGGAGTTACTGTGTGTTACTCCTCCTGTTTGGGTGTAAAATCAAGTATTTCTAGTCAAAATAGACTCAGCACTAACTCAATGGCACATAGTGAAAGGCGATATACCAGTATATAGTTAACCCTTTATCGGGATGTTTATTATTATACAGGGCGGGCCATTTATATGGATACACCTAAATAAAATGGGAATGGTTGGTGATATCAACTTCCTGTTTGTGGCACATTAGAATATGGGAGGGGGAAAACTTTTCCAGATGGGTGATGACCAACCATGGTGGCCATTTTGAAGTCGGCCATTTTGGATCCAACTTTATTTTTTTTCAATGGGAAGAGGGTCATGTGACACATCAAACCTATTGAGGGTTTCTAAAGGAAAACAATGGTGTGCTTGGTTTTAACGTAACTATATTTTTTCATGTGTTATTTACAAGTTTATGACCACTTATAGAATGTGTTCAAAGTGCTGCCCATTGTGTTGGATTGTCTTCTCCCACTCTTGACACACTGATAGCAACACCGCAGAAGAAATGCTAGCACAGGATTCCAGTATCCGTTGTTTCAGATGATGCACATCTCGTATCTTCACAGCATAGACAATTGCCTTCAGATGAGGGATGAGGCAAACTTTTTTGTAAATGGTGAAGTTAACAAACAAAACCAGCCCTATTGGTCTGACACTAACCCACAGTGGATAGATCCCTCCAAGACTGCTGGAACACAAGAATTGATGGTCTGGTGTGGTATATGGGGTACAAAGATAGTGGGGCCATTCTTCATCAATGGAAACCTCAATGCCACTGGATATCTGAATCATGTAGCAATTATAGATATCCAGTGGCGTTGAACCATGCACAATGTTTCTGTTTTTGCATTACAGTGTTTGGGTTAGGATGGCCTCTAATGGCTGATCGGAGCTGCTTGGTGTCAAGCATTTAACTCTCTGGCTTACTATTAGTATCAGTAATTGTCCGCTTAGCTCTGTGCTCCATGCGTGCTGTTAGTGAGTTCTGCTATTCTGGAAAGAGCTAGATTGCTGCCCAATTTCCCACAAGGATTCCCTTAATTAGCCAGATCCCTATCAGACCCTTAAGAACTTATTTACACACTGCACATTAAATTTGATTTCTGAGGTAGACACAGTTTATAATGCCCCAAACAGGTGACAGGTGCACTTTAAATGTTGAAACAAATAAAGTTGGTCAGTGAGACACATGGAACATTTCAGCAGCCAATAGTTGCTAATTTTTAGGGTAAAGTCATGACATTAGTCATGGATATTTAAGGAAATCTGTTAATAGGATAACCCTACTAAGCTGTCTATATGGGCATGAAGGTTATAGAAAGTTTCATAAAATTATTTCATGATTTTGTGGTCTTATTTCAGAGAAATCCATGTTTCCTAATATGTAAGTGAGTTGTTAAGATCTATTGGCTGGACATAGATCTCCCTGAGAATCTGCCTCCAGAGATTATTGTAAATAAAAGAGGGTGTTACCTGTGTGAGACATATAATGACTGACAGTCTGCTCTCCTGATCTCACTGCAGATTTATGTGTGATTGCAATTAACATAGAATAGCAGAGCCGAGCTTTGTTTTATTACAAACACATTTGCAGTTACAGTTGCCGTCTCACAGTCATTCAGCCTTCCACAGACATCCAGAGGTGGGAAGTACAGGAGAGCTGACAGCACTGTGAGAGGAGCAACAACTGCAGATGTGTTTCTAATTAGACAAAGTCCAGCTCTGCTGTTCTGTGTTAGTTGTAATCACACACAGCTCTAAAGTGAGATCAGGAGAGCCGACTTTCAGCCATTACATGTCTCACACACCATATAATTGTGTTCTATGGCAAATGATTACTGTTAGGGCCGCTTTACACACACAGATATCTGTGACCAACTTCTGAACAGATCTCTGGTTGCAGTGAAATCATGGACACATTGCTCCAGTTTGTGGCTGTGTACAATGGAGCAATGTGTCCATGATTTCACTGCAACCAGAGATCTGTTCAGAAGTTGGTCACAGATATCTGTGTGTGTAAAGCGGCCCTTATGTAGAAATATGACATTGAAAATCATTTTGACCTTTACATTTTAGAAGACTCCGCATGTGAAAAAAATGCTGAAAAAGCCCAACAAGCCGTGCACACCGAAAAAAAAGAAAAACAAATATGAAAAGGAAAGAAACAAGAGGAGAAGGTTGAGGGTGAGTAATACTGTGTGTTGTACCTACTTTTTCTTATTTTTCCCCTAGTAATCCCCCTCGCTTATTATACACTCACAACCAGAGTGGGATTACCTTATTGATATTCAGTAATATGGAAGCACCTCAATCAGTCCTCAGAGACCTTTTCCGGAGCCCAAAGATTTCAGCGACAGGCACCTCACTGCTTCATTCACACTGGCTGCCTATTCCTGTATTGGCACAGTACTCCACACTACAAAATTACACAGAAGGGGTGTGCTGCTTATGACGGAAAAGGAACCAAATGTATCATTTTATACAACTCCTATCTCCTTCATTTTCTGCGTTTCCCCATCAGCTACTCAGATTGACATTTTCTTACTAGTTTCTATATCGTCGTTTAACACCTTACTTCCCCAGACTTTAAGACAACGGTTATTTTCACACATCTGACACTCATGGTTTGTGTATGGCCCACAATGTCCAGGCTGACCCCCAGATATTCTGCCATATATATGTCTGTTGGGGTTAGGAGAACCATGGCCGATTCAATCGTGAATATCAGCCTTAAGGCCCCATTACACATAGCGATGTTCCAGCGATCCCACCAACGATCCAACCTGGCCAGTATCGCTGGAACATCGCTATGTGATCGCTGGTGAGATGCCACACAGGCAGATCTCACCAGCAATCACCCAGCGATGCGCCCGACACCCGACGGTCGTTGGGATCGTTCAGAGTCTTGGGCGCAGAATAGGGATCGCTGTTCACTGCCCATGTCACACACAACGATGCATCCTGCCCAGCGGGAGATCGCCGATCGAAAAATGCTCCAGGCCATTCGTCACCGATCAGCGATCTCCCAGCAGGGGGACGATCGCTGGTGCGTGTCACACACAGCGATATCGTTAGTGAGGTCGCTGTAACGTCACAAGACCTGTGACATTGCAGCGATATCGGTAACCATATCGCCACATGTAACGGGGCCTTTAGTGTTCTTATAACACCAAAAGTCCTATAATCAGGCATTGAAGACAAAATATAATTACAGCACCAATGCCTAAGTATGGATAATAACCCCAACACAGGAATGAAGTGACAAAATGTGTGAAAAAAATGTGCACTTTTTAAAATGATATAATAAAAGCTCAAGATTTTTAGCAGAAAGATTGTGCCTCATCATAGTTGCCTCACCTGTCCTACTCCGTGATAAAAATTAATCAACCTTTATTCAATATAATAGTTATAAATAGAGATGAGCGAACTTTGCTCGAACACGTTTGCCAATTTCCAATTTGATTGAACATGGCTGATTCGGCTTGGGAATCGGAAACCCGAACACTTTTCACAAAAGTCTGTGAACGTGGCTTTGTTCAGGAAAAAATTTGAAATGGCCCTAAAACTTTACCTGTTTATTTGTGGCCAAAATGCTCTCCAGAAAACCGGCTGGCTGGGGACAACTCAAAACTGAATGGTTAGAAGTGTCGCCAGACATTGGGTCTACCAACTTGTATCAAGGTGTAGATTTGCTGGAGCTTTAAATTATTTTTTTTAAGCTTCCAGGAGTTTGAAGGTGATTTTGACACCTGCAGTGTGTGAATTTTGAAAACAGTGCCAGATGTGGCAGCAGCTGGAAAGTTCAGGAAGCTTAGAATGTCCTTAAAACATCCATTTAAGAGAGCCTAATATTTTTTAGGGCATTTTTAAAAAATGATCACTATTATTATTTCTTAATTTTATTTTTATTATTATTTTTATTTTTTTACTTTTTTGGATAGAGCAAACCTTGAATATTGCAGAGGGTCAGCAGCATGTGAAGCCATCTGTTCTACATTTATGTGATAGCAATTCATATAAAATAGCATATGACCATTACATAGTTCAGATCCATAATCTAATGGGTCTGTTCACACTGAAGAAACATCATAGTATGGATATTGCTTCTTGAAAATGTGCAATCCCTATTTCATATCATAATAATACTAATACTAACATTTATTCATTTATATAGCACTATTAATTCCATAGGGGTTTACATACATTTGCAGCACTGTCCCCATTGGGGCTCACATTTCATGCCAAACATTTACAATACAGACTTTTGGCAAGTGCACAACTTTGTTACATGCATAATTCATATTAAAATTGTCCTTTCATTCCTGCAGTGCTCAGTGTCCATTAGCCTTATTCAGCATTACAGATAAATTGGTGGTGATTAGGGATGAGTGAGTATACGCGCTACTATTTGGAACTCGCCGAATAGTAGTGGTATTCAAGTACTCGCTACTCTCCGAGTATCTTATGATTACTCAGGAGTAGTGAGTAGTCCATTCACTTTCGCAGTGTATCTATGGATACACTGCAAAAGTACCCTTAAAGTGAATAAAAGTTAAAAATAATAAAATTACACACTCACCTGTCCGACGCCTCCATCGGGACCAGCAAAGAAGATCCCTGGACTGTCCCAGAAGACCTGCGATCACCAGATGACAAGGACCTGTGACTTCCAACCAATCAGATGGCCGGTAGCGATCTGGCCAATCAGATGGTGAGACATCACAACCACATGATCGCTAGCGGCCACCTGATTGGCCATTGTCCACTGCTCAGCCGACGCTGTCTCTCAACTCGCAGTCTTGCAAGATTCAGTCGTTCTACATCTCGGAGGTAGGCCACTCGGTATGCCATGAGCATCCATACGTAACCAAGACTTTCCTCTGTGCCTATGGCGAAGAACGACACTATACCATTTTTGTCAGGTATCCAATCTTTGTGATCACGTAGTCCGCTCACTTTCACCACCCCGGACTTCTTTACTATTAGTTGCATGGCTTGGCCATTTCTCCCAATGAGCTTTCTCACTAGAGCCTGAGGGACCTGGATGACGTCTTCCCGCAGACTCTGAGCTTCCTTCATAAGCTCCAGCTGTCTAGCGGCTTCTTCAGTCTTCAATCGGATCATCCGCTTTGTGCGAACGCACCTTAAGTGCATGTCACTTAGGATAGCCACTCGCTTAACTGTGACTTCTGTTGTGGACAGGACCACCAGATGTTTGGCTTCTGAAGTCCAGTACACCTTACAGGCTCCCACGGCCTTCTTAAATACTTCATGCACCAACTCTCTGGTACATTCTTCTCTCAAGTCCTCAGGTACATCTACGAGGCACTTGTATAGAGGAGTTTCTTTCATACTATTGGTCCCCTCCAGTTCCCCTGGCTTAGGTTTCAGGGCCAACGGACTTTCGGCTTCTTCAGGCGTTTGCCCGGGAGGAACACTGGGTGCTCGACCTTCTCCAAAGTGGCCTCGTTCCTCATCTGGCATGCGTCCAGGTGACTTTTGAGGTCAGAGACTTCCTCCTCTAATTCGACTACTTGCCTCTCAGCAGCTTGTCTTCGAAGCCCTTCCTTCTTCAGCTGTTCTTCTACCACAATTCCCGGAGACCTCTCTGTCTCCAAAGCACCCACTCGAGACTCAACAGCCTGTCTCCACAGCTTCTCTTGTCACAAGTGGCCCTGGAATATCTCCGTGAGCTCCCTCATCTTGGCTCCGACATCCACCGGATCAGACAAGCTCACAACACTCGAGGAGGTATTAACTTCAGCCCTCACTTTCCCAGTGGCTTCTTCCACTTCTGCAGTCAACTTCCCCTCTTGGGGTCTGGCAGCACCCCTAGCAACCTCGACCGCATCACCTTGGGTCTGTCCAGGGGTCTCCAGGTCTTCACCTGTGACCTTGGCCACTGCACGCCACTCTTGGGTATCGGCAGCCCCATCTGCCACCCTCACCAGGGTCTCGATGGTATCAGCTTCCTCCTTCTCGTAGGTCTCAGTATCGATACCTCCGGCCCTCTTCTGGGTCTCTGTAGTGTTACCCTCAGAGGTTTCCTCACCCTCCATCTCTTCCACCTTTTCCGAAACTCCACCCATCTCTGATGTGGTGCTGTTTCAACTTCCAGCCACCCCAGTGGTGGGTCTATTCTTGGTCTGCTCTCCATGACTTTCAGGGACTCTTGCTCCACTAGCTGTCCCCAGGATTTCTCCTCTTACAGCGCCACCAAATGATCGACCATCAGCTGCTTGTGCAGACAAGGGAGCGGACACCCATACAGTCTTCCTGGGTGGCTCTTTCTCCTTGTCTTCCACTTGAACGGTAGTGTCATCACACGGTGTCAGTTCCTTAGACAGCACAATATTGGTCTCAGCTCCAGCGGTTTCTACGGGCAATAACACTTCACCTTCCATTCTGTTCTTCTCGGTGTCTGGAAGAGAACTCACACATTGCATAGAAGCAGATGACATTATATTGTCAGCTGGGATCACCTGGGCAGTTTTTTATGGCGCTTGCTCCTTTTGTTACGGGAGGATTTGCCATCCTTACAGGACCGTTCCTTACTGTACACCCTTCCTTTCTCAGAATCACCATCACCCCTTGAGTCAGTGTTATGCTCCACAGTATGATGAACGCCCAAGTCACTGTCTAACTTGGTGTCAGCTCCATTCTTTTTGGCTACCATGTCACTACCAGTTACAGTGTGGTTATAACCAGTCACAGTGTGGGTTACCTCTTTAGTCATCATGTCGCTATGTTGGGGAGACCCACCCTTGTCTTTGGTCACCCCTAACTCTGGGATGTCACACTTATTGGGTACCAACTCATTATTACACATAACAATATCACAGACAATCCCTTTAGCCTCCCACTGTAACATCAGCTCCTTTGGACTGTTTTGGCTCTTTCCTGAGCAGCCAGACACAAGCCCTTGCTCCCAGAAGTTCAAAAACAATTTAGAGTCCCAGCCTATTATGACTGGAAAAGCTAAATCTGGGACTACGCCCACATCGGGTCGCTCCAGTTCGTAGTCCGTCTGAAGGATCACTCTGCCCAGTGGGTACTCTTTAGTGGCCCCATGGCTGCAGCGTCCTTCTATTCGCCGTCCCAGCATAAGATGGATTTCAGGTGTAGCCCTCACTAGGGTAATCGAGTTCCCCAGGTCTAGAATACCTGACACACCTTGTCCATCCATCTTCACAGAACACATCCGTGACCCTAAGTTGGATGGACAGTCTATCCCACAGATAGGACGTCGGTAAGAAAGCCCCAGAGTCCCCAGCTCCCGTCAATCCGCTCAGAGTTTAATTGCTGTGCCCCCTTATGGGTAGCCACCCCTTTTTGGGTCTCCGCCCCCTTTTGGGCAACCACCCCTCTTTGGGCCATGATCCCCTTTATGGAATCCACCCCCTTTTGGGACATTATCCGCTTTACTGAATCCACCCCCTTTTGGGACTCCGCCCCCTTTTGATCAACCCAGTCTATAGGGGATGCTCTCTGGGGACACCCCACAACGTATTGCTGGTGCTGCTGCTCCTGGCTCTGCAGCAGAAGTTTCAGGAGCTCCTCCATGCTGCCCGGCCTCTCCGGCTGCAACAAAAGAAAACACAGGAGGGGCGCTCCAATGGGTAATACCCGGTGTTCAAGGGGAAGGGGGGGGGTAGAATACCACTAACCTTTCCTGGTTGTACCGCCTGTACAAACAGGATCTGCAGCCTGTGGTGTATTGCTGCTTACCAAGCAGAGCCCATGTCTCACCCCCAGTCGCAGTTGCTTGACTCCTCCCACGTACACCTGAGTTGCCGTGCAGCCTCTTGATCCGCCGGTAGTAGGACTCCAAAACCTTGCTCGGGTGCGATTTGTGAGTTTCCTAGCACCTCATTCCATGTAAAGTGCACCTGCACTGTTACCGTTAGCAACTGAGCACCATAATGTGATAACACGATCGGGGATCACCTTTGCTGGGATCAAAGGGCACGTAGTTTCTGCATTCAACTCAGGTGGTCAGCAGAGATCCGTGTGCAACTGATGCTGGGTCACATTTATTCAGGTGAAAGCAAAAACAGAAAGGAAAAAAAAACAACAACAAAATAAATCCTTGCCTGTCCGGCTCTAACTAACAGGATGAAATCCTAACTACAGACTGGAGGGCTTCTCCCTTCCAGTCAAACACATAAACACTGTAATGCTTCCACTCACTGTGTCTCATACACAGAGAGGCTTTCGGTGTTCCCAGGCTGAGACCCCTGCCCAGCATGGCATGTCTCTAGGCCAGTGATTGTGTTCCCCAGATGCAGATATGAACAAATTATGGCATAGAAATTCATACAAATTCTTAGAATTTCTTAAGAACATCACTGCCATTAGATTCCTTTTACACTTAAAGGGGTTGTCCACTACTTCAATAACCCTTTCTCATTCCCCATGTTTGACCCCATTGAAATATAAAAAGCTTATACCCCCCCTCGGATGTCAGCGCTGTTCCAGCGGTGTCAGCACTCGCTCTCCTGGGGATCACTTGGGGTTTTTTCATCACGCGAGTCCAGCGCCCAATCACCGCTGGCTCCACTGTCCTCACCTTCAAACATATGATTAATCAACACGAAATAAGCGTCAGCCAACGTTTTCACTTCATGTTAATATAAATATTAAAGGAGAAATGCTGCAACACTAAACATAACATGCACATAAATAAGCTAATGGCCATTGGAAACAGTGAAAAGCAGGGCATTATGTACAGCTAATAAATGTATGTGGAAGAGGAAAACAGTAAATGCTGTATTAGAAAAAGAAATGAGAGACTTAGTTTCAACATTGGCGCCACTGCACTAACGTCAAAGTGCTCTCATAATAATCGGGTCCTATACTAACACTCTATGCTGTGTACTATTGCTTATATGGGTATGTGTGCCTGGGAATGCAATTTAAAACCAACTGGGATGGTGTGTCTCAGGACCAGGGCTACAGTAAGATGGAGAATAGGTGAAGTTACAGGGCGGGGCAAGGGTGCACAGTCCAAAATAAGTGAATACTATATATAAAGTAAATATTAAAGGAGAAATGCTGCAATTATGAGAGCACTTTGATGTAGTTACCGGGCTCTTCGCAGTGGCGCCAATGTTGAAGCTAAGTCTCTCATTTTTTTCTAATACAGCATTTACTGTTTTCCCTTCCACATACATTTAAGCTGTACATAATGCCCTGCTTTTCACTGTTTCCAATGGCCATTAGCTTATTCATTTGCATGTTATGTTTAGTGTTGCAGCATTTCTCCTTTAACATTTCATGTTAATATAAGTCTAAATGCGAGGACACTGGTGACGGTGGTGATTGGCACTGGACTCGTGTGATGTAACAACCTCAAGTGAGTCCCGGGAATGTGGGGCGACACCGCTGGAACAGCACTGACACTGCACTGTCCAAGTAGTGTTCAACCTCTTTTAAGTTTCTACTTCTAGATGTTTCATTTATTCCTATTCGTTATATGTTCGTAGTTACAGACAAATGATTTGATAAATATTTGACGCGTTTCTAGAAGAGACATAAAACCGGGGATCTCATTGTATCAAACTGTCAGCTATGACCAAAGGCACAGATTGGCTTCCTGAAATATTGACAAGGCCAAATACTAAGACACTGGACAACCATTTTTGAGTAGTCAAACACCAAAGTGGAGACCATAATGGTACATAAAGAATATGAATGCAATGTGGGTGATTTTTTTTTTTTTTTTTTTCTACAGGTAAAAATGGCAGCCACCCAAATTAAAAGAGTTAACCGAAAAATTGCAGGATTCAGAAAATGAAATAAGGCAGCTGAAAAAGAGTTCGAGCAGGTAGGGGATTATCTAGTGACAATACGGTGTTACCCTGAAAATAAGAGGTCTGATGATTTTTTTTAGTTTCAAACAATGCACTAGGGCTTATTTTCGGGGGATGTCTTACAGCAATCAGTGACATAGAAATACATGCTGTCACTCTCAGGTCAGGAGAGCCGCCGAGGATTGCTGAAATAAGGGCCACGTCACACGCTCTGATATCTGAAACGATATTGTTGAAACGTCACGATTTTGTGATCGTTCAAACGATCTCATTTTAGCATCATAGCGTGTAAACGTCGGATTCTGAAGGAAAAATCGTTAGATCGTTCATCATAATTTGAGCTCCTGACCTCAAATCTATCGTTCATTGTCCAATTAGAGCAGGCAGCAAACTGCAGCATCGGACAGTGTGACACCATGATGAACGATCTCCTTCAGATTACTCCTATTCCTGCCGCTGTCATGTACCAAAGTGTATTTACAACCATGATACGGCTGTGATGTTACATGTAAAAGCCGCTCCAGCAGCTCTGTGCTACATGTCGGCACAGAGCTGCAGGAGCGGATATATAAAGCCGGTGTTTAATGGGTTAATGTTAGTGTGCCACATGGCCCTAGAGTGTGTCCACACTCCCCTGGAGCCATGTAGCTAAAAACATTGCAGCGCTGAGGTTATTTCATGTACTTTGCAGAAGCCGCACACTGTCGGCTCTGCTATATCTATTCAGAAAAAGCCGCCGCCTCCTGTCATTTGACAGTGCAGTGTGAACAATTGCTAAACAGCTCCCTGAATAGGGAGCGGTCTGAGGTACTTACAAGATGTGTAATCTACATGCAGCTATCCAGGGTGATGAACGGTGTCATGAATATATGAATCTTGCTCATTATTTGAAGATGCTTGAAGAGTCAGCCAAAACTAGCTACATGGCTCCAGGGGAGTGTGGACACTCTCTGGGGCCATGTGGCACACTAACATTAACCCATTAAACACCGGCTTTATATACCCGCTCCTGCAGCTCTGTGCCGACATGTAGCACAGAGCTGCAGGAGCGGCTTTTATCATATCGGTAACGATATCGTAGTGTGTGACAGTACCTTAAGACATCCCTCTGTTCTCTCCCTTCACTTGTAATGGTGTTAGTGAAGGGTTAGTACAAGCCAGCAACGCTCTATGTAGACCTCTGGTCTTTGTTGCAGGGACCGTTGTGTGCTTGTGCAGAGTAGCTGCTGAGCGGTGGAGCAAGCCGAGAATAAACAAACCAAGTTCAAACCAAGAAAACTAATGACAAGAACAGCGCTAGAAACATAGGGATATCTGGGTCAGAGTCAGGAGAATGTGATGTTACCCCTTTAGAAATCACTTGTAAGGCCACATGTAGAAGAGTCAGTTTAAGTGTAGCAACTTGACCATTATACAATATAGAAGGCCTCTCCGATAATGAGAAATTATGAAAGATGGATTTGTTTAGATTAGAAAAAAGACACATGGTGGTCAATATAAAGGACTAGCATATGATTTATTTCTTCCAAGGACCTTGTAAGGGACCGAAAACAGTCATTACTTGTGGAGTAAGGGAGATTCTGGCATCCTACATAGGAAAGGGTTCTTTACATTTAGAGCGGTCAGAGTAAGGAATGCCCAACAGCAGACACTACAACGACTTTTATGGAAAAGCTGGAGGCTTTTCTTACAACAAACAATATTGGAGGTTGTGGGGGGAAAAGAATAACAGCCACTCTCTGGCGCCTCCTTATCGCTAGGATAATCAGAGATTTGACCGAGAATAAGGAAGGGCCGCAGCTGACCTGTAAGTGCTGCTTTATTAAGGCGTTCAGTGAGGTGTGCTGTATGTATATCACCAGTCAAGGCCAGTAATATGTAATAACCTTCCAGTCCTTCACTTCCAATGCTCATCAATAACACAAGCACAAAATGCTGCCACTAGTTCCTTGTTTGATCTAAGCCCGGACCGTGTTCGTGATTATATCAGGGCCAGAAAACAACCCAAGTAGCGTATAATATTAAACGAGCACACGGACATGGGCTCTTGGATTGAGATAAAAGAACAACCCAGGATTAAATTATGTATTTAATAGCCGTAAGGCTACACTAGAGTAATAACAATATTTACAGATAGTACGGTCAGCTAGGCAAATAAAAAGTATTAGACACAACAGGCATGCAGACAAATGTAGTTCAGTTACCAATTTCCTTGCTGCTGGTGGCCACACTGGAGACAGTGTAGAGCCACAGGGTTTCCTTGGGTATACTCCTAGCACGTGATGGGACATGTCCCCCTCAGAAGTGATGCACTGCCAAAATATGGCAGGGGGATTTGTCAACCTGAGCCCCACCTACCAACCTCCCACCTGATGACCTCAGGTGGGCTGTTTTTTTCAGACCTTCAAATAGAAATGAAAGTGCAGCCTTCCCCATAGTTCTGCTTGGGAGCGACATATCAGTGGTCGTCCGACTGGCCAATATTAATTTTGGGGTAGTTAGGAATGTCAGACAGTTACGCAGAAATATGCCTGATGATACTACATCTCTACCAATGTTATTATTAGGTTTGTCATATCTATGTGAGTTAGGCTAGGGTCACACATAAGCCCTTGGTCCGTTTTTGGCTTCATTTTTGCCGTTTTTTTTTTCTAAGTCCAAAAACTGATAGAAAAACGGATTGGATGTAATAAACACCCTGTCTGTTTTTTTCTGCACCTAAAAACATTGCCAGGTCCGTTTTTGAGCCAAAAACGTTTTTAGCAACGTTTTTGGGGTCCGTTTAAAAAAAAAAAAAAAATTTTAACATGGGGCCTATGGAAAAACGGATCCGTTTTTTAAGAATTTTGGTCAAAAAATGACTAAGTCCAAAAACGTTCAGGGGTGCAGGAGGCTCAAAAGGCACCCAAAAAAAAAACGGATTGGGCATGGAAATAACTTCCAAAGAAGGATTTCTACGTGTGACCACAGCCTTACATTAGTGTATGTTTTTGATTCCTTTATCCTGGCTCTGGGGTGTCTAGCAGATACTCTGTGATGTCCTCATGGACAGGAACCTAAGAAAGTCATTTCTCCACCTTTACATACATACTCAGGAGGGGATTTCCTTTCTTTAATTAACTTTTTATTTCCTGTCTGCCAGCTAAAACCATTTGCTAGGGGGCGTTTTGTAGTTGGATGGTTCAATCTGGAAAATGTCTTGGTTGGCCCAGGATGGAGCCTCCGGGTATAAAAGGGTTTTTTTGTGTCTTAATTTAAAAAATGACACCTGGCCATCTTTTGGTTTTCCTAAACCCTGTAGCTAGGGTTCCGGATGGAGGGGTTATGAGCCTGTCAGTACATAATAGATGAGAATTACCATATGGATGTATTGGGCTTTGTAATTGATTGATCAGATAATTGGGATATATCCCCAACCGTTCACAGAGGTTATAAGTAATCAAGTGATAGAGGATGTATAAATGATCAACATGTTGAATTTGATGGACCTGTGTTTTTCAACCTGCACAACTGTGTGGTCATACAGGATAAAAAGACTAGTGAGAACGTACTGTGTCAAACCAGATTGGCCATCCAGAGGGTAATCCAGACGTTTTCTTAGTTAAAATTGCTACATTTTGCATTTACTCCAGGAGACTGGCTGGAAGTGCTCACCCAAATGTAGTGAGAACGTGGCCTAATTATGTCAGTCTGGGACCAGGATTGGGGAGATTTGATCTTCTGTTGGTTTTATGAAAAGGAGACTGGGTGAACCAGTGTTTCCCAACAGTGCCAGTCTCCAGGCCAGTGATTGTATTCCCCAGATGCAGATATGATCAAATTATGACATAGAAATTCATAGAATTTCTGAAGCACATCACTGCCGTTAGATTCCTTTTACGTTTAAAAGGGTTGTCCACTACTTCAATAACTTTTTCTGATTCCCCATGTTTGACCCATTGAAATAAAAAAGCTTATACCCCCTCGGATGTCAACGCTGTTCCAGCGGTGTCAGCACTCGCTCTCCTGGGGATCACGTGGGTTCATCACGCGAGTCCAGCGCCCAATCACCGCCGCCTCCACTGTCCTCACCTTCAAGCAAATGATTAATCAACACAAAATAAGCGGCAGCCAAAGTTTTCACTTCATGTAATATAAGTCTAAAGGCGAGGACAGTGGTGACGGTGGTGATTTGGCACTGGACTCGTGTGATGTAACAACGTCAAGTGAGTCCCGGGAACATATGCGGCGACACCGCTGGAACAGCACTGACACTGCATTGTCCAAGTAGTGTTCAACCTCTTCTAAGTTTCTACTTCTAGATGTTTCATTTATTCCTATTCGTTATGTGTTCGTAGTTACAGACAAATGATTCGATAAATCTTTGACGCGTTCTAGAAGAGAGACAGTAACACCGGGGATCTCATTGTATCAAACTGTCAGCTATGACCAAATGCACAGATTGGCTTCCTGAAATATTGACAAGGCCAAATACTAAGACACTAGACAACCATTTTTGAGTGGAGACCATAATGGTACATAAAGAATATGTATGCAATGTGGGTGATTTTCTTTTTTTTTTTTTTACAGGCAAAAATAAAAATAGCCGCCCAAATTGAAGAGTTAAAGGGAAAATTTTACGAAGCAGAATATCAAAAAATGCAGCTGAAACGAGGGTTCAAGAAGGTAGGGGATTATCTACTGACATACTGTGTTACCCTGAAAATGAGACAGGTCTGATAATAATGCACTAGGGCTTATTTTCTGTGGATGTCTTACAGCAATTGGTGACATAGAAATACATGCTGTCACTCTCAGGTCAGGAGAGCTGCCGAGGATTGCTGAAATAAGACATCCCTCTGTTCTCTCCTTCACTTGTAATGGTGTTAGTGGAAGGGTTAGTTCAAGCCAGCAACGCTCTATGTAGACCTCTGGTTTTTGCTGCAGGGATTATCTGGTTGCTTGTGCAGAGTAGCTGCTGACCGGTGGAGCAAGCCGAGAATAAACAAACCAAGTTCAAACTGAAAAAATTAATTACTAGAACAGCGCTAGAAACATAGGGATATCTGGGTCAGAGTCAAGAGAATGTGATGTTACACCTCTATAAATCACTTGTAAGGCCACATCTAGAAGAGTCAGTTTTAAGTGTAGAAACTTGATCATTGTACAATATAGAAGGCCTCTCCTATAATGAGAGATTATGAAAGATGGACTTGTTTAGGTTAGAAAAAAGACACATGGTGGTCAATATAAAGTTCTGGCATATGATTTATTTCTTCCAAGGACATTGTAAAGGACCAAAAACAGTCATTACTTGTGGAGAAAAAGGGATTTTTGTGTACTCACCGTAAAATCCTTTTCTCTGAACCATCATTGGTGGACATAGGACCATGTGTTATGCTGTTATCCCTAGGAGGCTTGACATTAAGTCAATTCTGAAAGAAACAGAACAGATTGGCTCCTCCCCCACACAATACACCACCTGGCTGGGCCAGGCCCCGACCCGTTTAGGAGGAGAATAGGTATGAACAATGGAGAACAACCAAAGTTAACATGCCAAACTCAGAAATAAAGAACCAGAAAAAAACAACACCCGAAATGGGCAACAGGGTGTATGCTGTGTCTCCCAATGATGGCTCAGATACAAGGATTTTACAAGAGTACACAAAAATCCCTTTTTCTCCTATGCCTCATTGGGGGACACAGGACCATGGGATGTGCTAAAGCAGTCCGTGGGTGGGAGAATAAAACCCGTAACCCAAGGAATGAGACCCTCTGTACATAAAAAGAACTCTTATGTGGAGAGATGCACCACAGCCGCCTGTAGCACACGTCTTCCAAGGCTTGCATCCGCAGAAGCCTGAGTATGAACCTTATAGTGTTTTGTGAAAGTATGTAGGCTGGACCAGGTAGCCACCTTACAGACTTATTCCGCCGATGGTTGGTGCTGAATAGTCAAGATGCTCCCACCGCACGAGTTGAGTGTGCTTTTAGACCTGCTAGGAATGGGTACGTTCCGCAGGCGATATGCTCCTTGGATGGTACAATGTATCCACCTAGTCAAAGTGGCTTTAGATACTGCCATGCCCTTTCTGTGACCTTCCAGAAGGACAAAAAGATTGTCCATCTTACGGAAGGGGTTGTTCTTGAAACGTAGTATCTAAGGGCTCTCACTAGATCCAGAGTATGCAGAGCCCTCTCTACGCCGTGCACCGGAGCCGAATGGAAAGATAGAAGGACGATGTCTTCATTGAGGTGGAAGGAAAGAGGGAACTAGACGCAGTACCATTTTATCTTGATAAAAAGAATGGAAGAGCTCTCGCACGGGAGTGCCGCCAATTCGGAAACAGGACAGGAGAGTGATAGAAACCTCTTTCAGAGGCTCAAAAGTTGATCTCTGGAGTACATCCAAGACCAAGTTAAGGTCCCACGACTGTAGTGGTCTTTGGTAAGGGGGAACCAACCGAGACACCCCTTGAAGAAAGGTTCTAACTTGTTGACGTGTCGCAAGTTTGCGCTGGTAAAGGACTGAAAGAGCCAAAATCTGGCCTTTCAGGGAACTAAAGGCCAACCTAGAGTCTAGTCCTGACTGTAGAAAACTGAGGATCACCGGGACCGAAAAAGTAAAGGGGGGTGACCGTGGTCTTTGCCCCATGAAAAGTCCATGTACGATAATAGATACGTGCAGAAGCTGGTTTTCGAGCTCTAATCATGGTACCAATGACATCAGGTGAAAAACCAGCCTGAGTCAGCACCCAGGTCTCAATGCCCACGCAGTCAAATTCATAGCACTCACACCTTGGTGGCAAATCGGACCTTGAGATAGAAGGCCTGGACAGTCTGGTAAGCTCCAGGGACATCTGTGACTAGCTGAACTAGGTCAGCGCACCAGGCCCATCTGGGCCAATCTGGAGCTATGAGGACGACTGGGACTCGTTCTGATTTGATTTTTCTCAGTACCTTCGAAATTAAGGGTAATGAAGGAAAAATGTACGGGAGACGGAACTGGCACCACGATTGCACCAGTGTGTCCGCTCCGACTGAAGTCGGATCGTGAGAGCATGCCATTAGGGATGAGCGAGTACCTTATTATTCGTGCTCCATATACTCGCAACGAGTATGCAGCGGTACTCGCTACTCGTTGCGAGTATAGCAAGTACGAATACTTTCGCAGTGTATCTATAGATACTCTGCGAAAGTAGCCTAAAAGTTAATGAAAGTTGTTAAAAAATAATAAACTTACATACTCACCTTTCGACGCCTGCAATGGGACCGCCAGTGATGCCATCCGATTGCTGGAAAAGGACCTGTTACTACTAGCCAATCAGATGGCCGGTAGCGATCTGGCCAATCAGATGGTGCCACGTCACAACTACTGATAGTACATCTAGGACATGCAAATTGGCCAATCAGGTGGCTGCTAGCGATCACGTGGTTGTGACGTGGCGCCATCTGATTGGCCAGATCGCTACCGGCCATCTGATTGGCTGGTAGTGACAGGTCCTTTTCCAGCAATCGGATGGCTTCTCTGGCGGTCCCGGTGCAGGCGTCGGAAGGTGAGTATATAAGTTTATTATTTTTTAACAACTTTTAATTACTTTTAGGCTTCTTTCGCAGTGTATCTATAGATACACTGCGAAAGTATTAGGACTACTTGCTACTCCCGAGTACTCATAAGTACTCGGAGAGTAGCTCGACTACCGCTGCTATTCGGCGAATACTGAATAGTAGCGAGTACACTCGCTCATCCCTACATGCCATGAATACTGGGACCTTGGCATTTATTCAAGAAGCAATGAGATCCACGTCCGGTGTCCCCCAGAGGCGGCAAATCTGTTGAAACACTTCCGGGTGGAGGGACCATTCTCTTGCGGTGAGGCCCTGGCGTCTGTGAATGTCTGACACCCAATTGTCCACTCCCAGGATGTGCACTGCCAAGATGATGGACCCAGTCGACTTGGCCCAGTCAAGAATACTTGCTACCTCGCTGAGAG
This sequence comes from Allobates femoralis, assembly GCA_033576535.1. Taxonomy (NCBI): domain Eukaryota; kingdom Metazoa; phylum Chordata; class Amphibia; order Anura; family Aromobatidae; genus Allobates; species Allobates femoralis. Next base: position 67,973,957 of record JARQOC010000001.1, on the reverse strand, counting down.
CACTTAAAAATTGCATATCCCTTAGAGATCTAACGAAGCAGAAGGGAATTCGTGGACGCGACACTCCACGGTCCTGCCTGTTGGTGGCTGGGAAAGCAGCCCTCTTAAAAGGGGGCCTGTCGCCCATCTAAAAATTTCTTCTGTAGAAAAAAATTATAAAAAAGAATAAAAAAGATGTGGGTCTATAGACTGCATCTGCCTCCTACAGACACTAAGCTTAAACTGATGGGACCTGGCCCAGCCGGGAAGTGTATGCTGTGAGGGAGGAGTCAATCTGTTCTGTTTCTTTCAGAATTCATTTAGTGTCAAGCCTCCTAGGGATAGCAGCATAACCCATGGCCCTGTGTCCCCCAATGAGGGGTAGGAGAAAGGGAGATTCTGGCATCCTACATAGGAAAGGGTTCTTTACATTTAGAGCGGTCAGAGTGTGGAATGCCCGACGGCAGACACCATAACGGCTTTTATACAAGGGCTGGAGGCTTTTCTTACAACAAACAATATTGGAGGTTGTGGGGGGAAAGAATAACAGCCACTCTCTGGCGCCTCCTTATCGCTAGGACAATCAGAGATTTGACCGAGAATAGGAAGGGCCGCAGCTGACCTGTAAGTGCTGCTTTATTAAGGCGTTCAGTGAGGTGTGCTGTATATATATCACCAGTCAAGGCCAGTAATATGTAATAACCTTCCAGTTCATCACTTTCCAATGCTCCCCAATAACACAAGCACAAAATGCTGCCACTAGTTCCTTGTTCGATATAAGCCCGGTCCATGATCGGGATTATATCAGGGCCAGAAAACAACCCAAGTAACGTATAATATTAAACGAGCACCCGGACATGGGGCTCTTGGATTGAGATAAAAGAACCCAGGATTAAATTATGTATTTAATTTCTGTAAGGGTACACTAGAGTAATAACAATATTTACAGATATTACCGTCAGCTATGCAAATAAAAGGTATTAGACACAACAGGCATGCAGACAAATGTAGTTCAGTTATCGGTTTCCTTGCTGCTGGTGGCCACATGGAGACAATGTAGAGCCACAGGGTTTCCTTGGGTATACTTCTAGCATGTGATGGGACACATCCCCCTCAGAAGTGATGCACTGCCAAAATATGGCAGGGGGATTTGTCAACCTGACCCCACATACCAACCTCCCACCTGATGACCTCGGTGGACTGTTTTTTTCAGACCTACAGATAGATATGAAACTGCAGCCTTCCCCATAGTTCTGCTTGGGAGCATTGTAGTTGGAAGATTTTGCTGCCATATTTTCAGTTATGAATTTATCTTTCCAATGGTAGACACGCAACATATTTGTGGTCGTCTGACTGGCCAATATTAATTTTGGGGTAGTTAGGAATGTCAGACAGTTAAGCGCAATATGCCTTATGATCCTACATCTCTACCTATGTCAATATTAGGCTTGTCATATTTATGCGAGTTATGTGTAGTGTATGTTTCATACCTTTGTCCTAGCTTCGGGGTGTCTAGCAGATATTCTGTGATGTCCTAGTGAGACGTGAACCTAAGAAAGTAATTTCTCCACCTTAAGGGTGGAGGCACACTGGCGTGAGACTCGCGCGAGTGCAATGCGTGAAAAAAACGCATTGCACTCGGACCAGTGTTGCCCTATCAGGCAGGGCACACTGGTGCGAGTCCCACGCACCTAACTCGCACTGCGAGTCAGAAGCGAGTGCCATCGCAGCATGCTGTGATTGCACACGATTCTGACGTGCGTGAGGGCAATGCAAGTGTATGGGGGCGAGAAAATCTCGCCCCCATACAGCGCACAGTGCGAGTGTGCCGCCAAAAACGCTTTAAAACTCGCCGGCTGACAAAGCCAGCAAGTTTAAATTTCCCTCTTTGCTGTACAGTAAGCTATCATCTTGTACCACTGTGACAGCAGCGGTACAAGATGTTTAGCTAAGACAATGATGATTGTAGTAAAATAATGTAGTCTGGGGTTATTTTACTGATTAACCCCATCAGCATCCTCTCGACCGTATGTGTGCGCAGAGGATGCTGAGAGGCTCTAAACCCAGTGCTGAAGGGGTTAATATGCAGCTGGTGTAGTGACACCATGTATGTGGAGAGTGTCCTCACTCTCTGCAGACATGGTGTCATTACACCATGTGTGTGAAGGGGTTAATTTTTATGTATAATGGGTTTAAAGAACTGTCGGGAAAGCCGGCTTATGTTACTGTCTATGGGGAGCTGTGGCTTCAGCACCATGAGAGGGGACAGCTCCCCATAGACAGTAACATAAGCCGGCTTTCCCGACAGTTCTTTAAACCCATTATACATAAAAATTAACCCCTTCACACACATGGTGTAATGACACCTTGTCTGCAAGAGTGAGGACACTCTCCACATACATGGTGTCACTACACCAGCTGCATATTAACCCCTTCAGTACTGGGTTTAGAGCCTCTCAGCATCCTCTGCGCACACATGCGGTCCAGAGGATGCTGATGGGGTTAATCAGTAAAATAACCCCAGACTACATTATTTTACTACAATCATCATTGTCTTAGCTAAACATCTTGTACCGCTGCTGTCACAGTGGTACAAGATGATAGCTTACTGTACAGCACAGCGGGAAATTTAAACTTGCCGGCTTTGACAGCCAGCGAGTTTCTATTCCCGACAAATGCTGTCTGCGGTCCTTCAGGACCGTGGACAGCATCACAATCACGCACCACACACGCACTCACACCTCACAATCACAGCACACTAACATACATACAGCCAGCCACACTCACCACACGCACCATACTCGCACCATACACACCCACAAACACGCACAGCACTCGCATCACTGTCATGCATCAAAAACACTGCGTTTTTGATGCATGATAGTGTGCCTCCACCCTAACCACAGACTCAGGAGGGGGCTTTCCTTTCTTTGATTAACTTTTTGTTTCCTATCTGCCAGCTAAAACCATTTACTATGGAGCGATTTGTAGATGGATGGTGTGCGCACTTAGATGGCGCTGACATTGCTGGTTGCTGCTGTGTATGTGTTTGTGTCGCGCCGCTGGCTTTGGGGTACTCGGGTATCAGGCTCCACGGAAGCGTTTCTGTGTCACGGGGAGTGGTAGCCGCACCTGGTCTTGTGTCCTGGGGGACTTCTTTGAAAAAGGGAATATTTACATATTTACAGGGGAATATATTTACAAGTTGTCGTGACGCCACCTGTAGTTTCTGGTGATGAGCCACCAGCGCCGCCACGGTACCGCCGGAGGAAGATGGTATTGCGGCCAGTTGGCAAAGTCCTCTACAGGTAGGGCTGGACCTCTGGGACAGCGTTCCTGTGTGGGGAACAAGTTCATGCAAAAGAAAACACAGGCAGGAGGCCAAGTCACTTTTCCTCCGGGTGCTTTACTGTTAGTTGTAGCAGTTGCAGTTACAGTTCACAGTTCAGCACTTTAGATGTTACAAGAACAGGTAGCTAACGGGTGGCTGCAAGTGGATCCCAGGTGGTATGGTGGAACTCTTGGTGTGCCTTCCTTAACTGACCCGTGTCTGTTCTTTCCTGCTTTCCAGTTTGGGGTGAAGCCTGGTTTACTTGGAATCCAGCCTGGCCTCCTGTCCTCTCTCACCTTCGCTGTTGTCGGGTAACCCTCTACTGGCTGGCCGCTCGTTCCCTTGGCAGTGCCTGGTACCCTTCTTATAGACTGCTCTGATGCCCGGGAGACTTGACTACTCCGCGGGAATCCGGATTCTCTGCTGCGTGTATAGCTCCAGCAGTCTGCGGGCTCCAGTGCCCGGTAAGCTGCCTGGTAGAACCTATCTGGCTGGCTCCTCTTTCCCAGACCAGCTGCTCTCCTGGAAAGCTCCTTTCTCATTCTCCTTAAACCCTTTCTTCTTCTTCCATCTCCACTCCTGGTCCCTCAGCCGAGAGTCCCTAAGCTCCAAAATACTTAGGAGCAAAACCCTCCTTGTTCACCCTAGAGATGATTTTATTCCCTCCCAGGTAACCTCCCACCCTATCAGCTTGTGTGGGAGTGTTGGGAATGGGTCCCACCCACCTTCCTAGGGTCCATCTGCAGCTGGAGCATCTGCACCTCTTTTACGGGTGCAGTACCCCTCTGTGACGTCTGCATTAGCGGGGCGCGACATTTGTCTTTAAGAGCTGCATGGTTGATAGTTGTGAAGGTCCTGCCCTCCTGTGTTGTGCTCCAGAACTGCATTTACTATTAGGTTCAACTGCCGGTTGAGGGGTTAATGTGTGACTCACCTGGACTCACCTCCTCCTAGCCTTTAAGTAGCCTCTCCTTCCACAAGGTGATGCTGCTGATAGTTTCACTCTATGCCTGGAACCCGTGCTGTTCAGTTCTGTGTGTTTGTGTGGCTGAGGTCCTTTCCTTTGGAGTTGCTGTATCCTGGTTCTGTGGAGGGAGGTGAGGGGGAAATAGCACAGGGCTGGTGGAGGAGGTTAGGAATAGGCTGGAGGTCCGAACCGTCTCACCATCAGAGATACCTTCAGGAGCAGGGCTATTCAGGGTTCCTAGACTAGGGTCAGACTAGACTTCCCTGGTCACCTGCCCATAACTGCCATTCCCTCATCATTATTTCCTACACCGTGACAGATGGTTCATCCTGGAAAACGTCTTGCTTGGCCCAGGATGGGGCTTCCAGGTAAAAAGGGGTTCTTTTGTGTCTTAATTTAAATAATGACACCTAGCCATTTGTTTGCTTTCCAGATCCCTGTAGCTAGGGTTCCTGATGGAGGGGTTACGAGCCTATCATTACCAAATTGATGAGAATTACCATATGGATGTATTGGGCTTTCTAATTGATTGATCGGATTATTGGGATATATCCCCAATCAATCACAGGGGTTATAAGTAATCAAGTGATAGAGGATATATAAATGATCAACGTTGGTTGAACTTGATGGACCTGTGTTTTTCAACCTGCATAACTGTGTGGTCAAACAGAATAAAAAGACTAGTGAGAATGTACTGTGTCAAACCAGATTGGCCGTCCAGAGGGTAATCCAGACATTTTCTTAGTTAAAACTGCTACATTTTGCATTTACTCCAGAAGCTTGGCTGGAAGTGTTCACCCAAATGTAGTGACAACTTGGCCTAATTATGTCTGTGTGGGACCAGGATAGGGGAGATTTGATCTTCTGTGGGTTTTATGAAAGTGCGACTGGGTGGACTAGTGTTTTCCGACCAGTGCCAGTCTCCAGGCCAGTGATTGTATTCACCAGATGCAGATATGAACAAATGATGGCATAGAAATTCATAGAATTTCTTAAAAACATTGTGGAGAATCGGCCACTGAACCTGGCAGCTCCACATTGCCTCTTGTTAAACTCAGGCTAGTCAGGGACGTGCCTGAGGATAAAAGAAGGGCTGCAGCTGCCCTGTCAGTGCTGGTTTATTAAAGCACCTCTCAGTGAGTGTGATATATGCCTCCTGATTCACGACTAGAAGCACATATAATAACCGCCACCCTATCACTGATAGAGGCCCTGAATGACCCCAAGCACTAATTGCTACCACCAGTTCCTCGTTTAATTAAGTCTGGTCCGTGAACAGACTTATATTCGGTCAGAAACCAACCCTGGTAGCGTTAATTGAGCACACGGACATGGGGGGGTTGTGATCAAGAATATAGAACAACTCAAGATTAAATATATATATTTTATCACCCTATTGGTACACTAGAGTAATATTATTATTCACAGGTATCATAAGATATTACAAATATTACAGTCAGTTATGCAAATAAAAGATAAATGAGTTACACACAGAATTAAAGATACCGTACATGCAATCAGTTACCTTAATGATGGGGCACCACAAGGGCAGCATGGGCCAACCATATTCCTGGGTACACTCTGGCTTTGATGAAATTATGCCCTACAGAAGAATACGAAGATGGAGAAGAGATGGGACATTTTTATACTGTAAGAGGCCCTCCCATCTCACACCTCTGGGATGTCTAATAACTCACACCCCCTGAGTTGAGATATGAGATATACAAAAGTTATTATTGGCCTTAATTTTGCCTTCGAATGTCATAGGCGGAAGACAATGCTCTCATATTTTCAGTTATAATTTTACTTATGAAATGATATTACACATGACTACTCTGCTAGTATCCTACTGGCCAATATAAAGTTTAGGGTACTTACGATGGTCCCGCACTTATATGGAATATGTGCTAAGATCGTCTGAATTTCTGAATGCAATATTTATGCTTGACATTTTTATATGGGCGATGGCTCATAAAATATTAGGATTATACTCTCAGTCAGGGGGGTAATTAACTCTGTCATTGAGTCTGCAGATAGAGGAAATTCATTAGCTGGCAAATCCCCATGATGTCATTCTTTTGGATAATGGCAGGGAGATTCCATCGATCCCTAATCTCAATTTCATAGGAGCTCTATTGTGTGATCATTTGGTGTTTCCTCAAGTTGATTAGCATATTCCCTTTCCCAGAGATGACTTCCTTTGGGCCAAAGGTGTATGATTGGAGCGAGGCATGGCAGAGTCTGAACAACATGGCTGCTACTAGAATACTGGTCAATCCCCACAAATATCACTTACTCCTTACAAACATCACTGCTGTTATATTCCTTTTACGCTTAATGGGATTGTCCACTACTTAAATAACCCTTTCTCATTCCCCATGTTTGACCCCATTGAAATAAAATAGCGTATACTCCCCTTGGATGTCAACGCTGTTCCAGCGGTGTCAGTACTCGCTCTCCTGGGGATCATTTGAGGGTGTTACATCACGCGAGTCCAGTTCCCAATCACTGCCGACTCCACTGTCCTCGCCTTCAAACAAATGATTAATCATCATGAAATAAGAGGCAGCCAATGTTTTCACTTCATGTTAATATAAGTCTAAAGGCGAGGACAGTGGTGCTGGCAGTGTTTCGGCATTGGTAACAACCTCAACTGAGTCCTGGGAACATGTGCGGTGACACCGCTGGAATAGCACCGACACTACATTGTCCAAGTAGTGCACAACCCCTTTTAAGTCTCTACTTCTAGATGTTTCATTTATTCTTATTCGTTATTTCTTCATAGTTACAGACAAATGATTTGATAAATCTTTGATGCAATCTAGAAGAGACAGTAAAACCAGGGATCTCATTGTAACATAATGTCATCTATGAACAAAGGCACAAATTGGCTACCTGAAATATTGACGAGGCCAAATACTAAAGGGCCTGTCACACGTGTCAATGTCGTCAGCGATCTGATCGCTGACGACATTGACGGCTGATCGCTGGTGAGCTGCCACACAGACAGACTCACCAGCGATCAATTGACCAGAAACATCGTGGAAACGATTTAAATATCGTTTCCACGATGTCTTGCTCCCGCTGCCAGCCTGCTGGAAGCGGGAGCAGGCTGGTCTCCAAGGTAAACTGCGGGTATCTAGGCAGCGCACGCGGCCTAGATACCCGACGTGTACCTTAGTTACCAGCCTCCTCCGCTCACCGGCTGGTATCTAAGGTACACAGCGGGTAACTAGGGACCCTAGTTACCCGCTGTGTACCTTAGATACCAGCCGGTGAGCGGAGGAGGCTGGTAACTAAGGTACACGTCGGGTATCTAGGCAGCGCGCGCTGCCTAGATACCCGCAGTTTACCTTGGATACCAGCTCCCAGCGCTTGTGAGAGGCGCTGGGAGCTGGAATATCGCTACTCCCGGTGTCACGCGCAGCGATGCTGCGTGTCCACCGGGCGACAATCGCCAGGTTTTAGGACAGATTCTAAAACCTGGCGATCATCAACCAGCGATTTATCGCTGGTTGATTCAGTATGTCACACTCATCAATATCGCTGCAACGTCACGTGCAGCCGATATCGTGCAGGCGATATTGATGCGTGTGACAGGCCCTTAAGACACTAGACAACCATTTTTGAGTAGTCAAACACCAAAGTGGAGACCATATTGTTACATAAAGAACATGAATGCACTGTGGGTAATTTTGTTTTGTTTTCTTTTACAGGCAGCCATTCTAAGTAAAGAAGCATTGAAAATTGTCAAAGAAATGAATAACAAAAACATGACATTTGAAGAAGAGCAAGTAAGGGATTATCTGTGACATACGGTGTTTCCCCGAAAAAATAAGATTGATCTTATACTTTTTTTAGTCCGAACAATGCGCTAGGGCTTATTTTCAGGGGAATGTCTTACAGAAATCGGTGACATAGTACCGTATATACTCGTGTATAAGCCGACCCGTGTATAAGCCGACCCCCCTACTTTTGCCCCCAAAACCTGGGAAAATCTATTGACTCGCGTATAAGCCGAGGGTGGACCCCAGCACAGGTATACAGCCCCCAGCAGTGGTATACAGGCCCCAGCAGTATAATATACAGCAGCCCCCAGTGGTATATACAGCAGCCCCAGTGGTATTGCAGCCCCTATATACAGCAGCCCCAGTGGTATTGCAGCCCTAGTGGTGTATACAGCAGCCCGTATATACAGCAGCCCCAGTGGTATTGCAGCCCCAGTGGTATTGCAGCCCCTATATACAGCAGCCCCAGTGGTATTGCAGCCCCAGTGGTATTGCAGCCCCTATATACAGCAGCCCCAGTGGTATTGCAGCCCCAGTGGTGTATACAGCAGCCCCTATATACAGCAGCCCCAGTGGTATTGCAGCCCCAGTGGTATTGCAGCCCCTGTATACAGCAGCCCCAGTGGTATTGCAGCCCCAGTGGTGTATACAGCAGCCCCAGTGGTATTGCAGCCCCAGTGGTATTGCAGCCCCTATATACAGCAGCCCCAGTGGTATTGCAGCCCCTATATACAGCAGCCCCAGTGGTATTGCAGCCCCAGTGGTGTATACAGCAGCCCCTATATACAGCAGCCCCAGTGGTATTGCAGCCCCAGTGGTATTGCAGCCCCTGTATACAGCAGCCCCAGTGGTATTGCAGCCCCAGTGGTGTATACAGCAGCCCCTATATACAGCAGCCCCAGTGGTATTGCAGCCCCAGTGGTATTGCAGCCCCTATATACAGCAGCCCCAGTGGTAGTATACAGCCCCTGTATACAGCAGCCCCAGTGGTATTGCAGCCCCAGTGGTACTGCAGCCCCTATATACAGCAGCCCCAGTGGTATTGCAGCCCCAGTGGTAGTATACAGCCCCTATATACAGCAGCCCCAGTGGTATTGCAGCCCCAGTGGTAGTATACAGCCCCTGTATACAGCAGCCCCAGTGGTATTGCAGCCCCAGTGGTACTGCAGCCCCTATATACAGCAGCCCCAGTGGTATTGCAGCCCCAGTGGTAGTATACAGCCCCTGTATACAGCAGCCCCAGTGGTATTGCAGCCCCAGTGGTACTGCAGCCCCTATATACAGCAGCCCCAGTGGTATTGCAGCCCCAGTGGTAGTATACAGCCCCTGTATACAGCAGCCCCAGTGGTATTGCAGCCCCAGTGGTACTGCAGCCCCTATATACAGCAGCCCCAGTGGTATTGCAGCCCCAGTGGTAGTATACAGCCCCTGTATACAGCAGCCCCAGTGGTATTGCAGCCCCAGTGGTACTGCAGCCCCTATATACAGCAGCCCCAGTGGTATTGCAGCCCCAGTGGTAGTATACAGCCCCTGTATACAGCAGCCCCAGTGGTATTGCAGCCCCAGTGGTACTGCAGCCCCTATATACAGCAGCCCCAGTGGTATTGCAGCCCCAGTGGTAGTATACAGCCCCTGTATACAGCAGCACCAGTGGTATTGCAGCCCCAGTGGTACTGCAGCCCCTATATACAGCAGCCCCAGTGGTATTGCAGCCCCAGTGTAGTATCCAGCAGCCCCGGTAGTAATAAACAGCCCCCCCTCCTTATCACGTCCCCCCCAGGCTGCGGCAGCTGTTAAAATAACAAACACTGTATACATCACCTTCCGACGCAGCTCTCCGCTCCTCCGGTCCTCTGCCCTCCGCTCGCCGGCTTCTTCTTCCTTGATGTGCCGACTTCTGTGACCGCGCGCAGGAAATGACGTCATCTCCTGCGCCCGGTCACATGACACCGGCACATCAAGGAAGAAGAAGCCGGCGAGCGGAGGGCAGAGGACCGGAGGAGCGGAGAGCTGCGTCGGAAGGTGATGTATACAGTGTTTGTTATTTTAACAGCTGCCGCAGCCTGGGGGGGACGTGATAAGGAGGGGGGGCTGTTTATTACTACCGGGGGAGCCATATTAAGGAGGGGGGCTGTGCAGTGCAATATGCACGGCATCCCCCCGCCGCTGATGGACGGGGGGATGCCGTGCATATTCATTGCACTAATGAGGCGGCCCCACGTGACCGCATGCGGTCACCGCGGCCCCCTCCTGCCTCCTCCAGCCCCCGGTCACAGCCCCCCCCCACACAGCATACCGTATGACCCGTGTATAAGCCGAGGGGGGGACTTTTCAGCCCAATTTTTGGGCTGAAAAACTCGGCTTATACACGAGTATATATACGGTAATACACGCTGTCACTCTCAGGTCAGGAGAGCCACTGAGGATTGCTGAAATAAGACATCCCTCTGTTCTCTCCCTTCACTTGTAATGGGGTTAGTGAAAAGGTTAGTACAAGCCAGCATCGCTCTATGTAGACCTCTGGTCTTTGCTGCAGGGACCATCGGGTTGCTTATGCAGAGTAGCGGCTGACTGGTGGAGCAAGCTGAGAATAAACATAAACTAGCCAAGTTCAAACCGAGAAAATTATGAACAAAAACAGAGCTAAAAGCATATGGATATCTGGGTCAGAGTCAAGGAGAATGTGATGTTACCCCTGTATAAATCACTTGTAAGGCCACATATAGGAGAGTTAGTTTAAGACTGGAATCACACTGTCCATGTGATATATGACTAAGACTAAGTTGAACGTGCCATGGATGACTATCTCAGAATGGCTCTCCCTTCTCTGGATGGGAGCGTCAGTTATTTGTTCTACTACAATAAAAAGGGAAATGGAGCGCACATAGAGTAATTTCCTTTTGTACCAATAACCTCAGTGCTCCCCTTTAGTGGAAGGACTCACCTGATTTGGTTGTGCAAGTCACAACCAACTAACTTCGCTCTCTTAAGGTCGCAGCTGGTGTCCAGCAGAGTAAGGATCCAAAGGGGTTAACAGAAAGTGCTGGATTTCATAGATCCACCGTGCTGACCTCCAGTGAAGACAAACAGAGTGATGGATAAAACTCTGTTTAATGGGTAATTTGCCTACCGGTTTCGTGATCTCAGTTATCACTTCATCAGGGCATCAAGAGCAGCAGTATTAACAAGATATATATACACACAACAACATTATATGACTCCATCCCTCAATTGTGATGGTGCTTCCTGTGGGAACGCCCCCTTCACACATGCAGGGTGGATAACATCTATTAAAAGACATATCAATAACAATAATTCATTAAAACACCACACCTATTACAAAAAACACACTCCAATTCACAAATTAAATAAAAATGCACCAAGATCCACATGGGATTTGTTGCTGTGTACAAATGGAACAATGTCTCCATGATTTCACTGCACCCAGTAAGTTGCCAGTGAAATTCCTAGAAAAGTTGCCGCGTGTAAAGGTACCTTAAGGCAACCCTAATTCAAAGGAAATCCTTGGACAAAATCACCACCACCTTACGCCAAAACCAGATCCCGTATCACTGGGGTTTCAGCCCATCGAGAATAGTGTTTACTCATCAAACCAAAACCATCAATATCTCAGACATCGAGGATGGCATAAAGAAACTTAAAGAACTTAACTTTCTCACCACCTGACTTGGGTCTTAAAAGACCATTATTTGGGTTGCTAGTGGATTAGGCTAAAACTTTAGCCCCCAAAGAGAAGTTATAAGATATCCAACTTCTCTAGATATTCTTGTTGATATTAGCTTCCCTTTTTGTTATTCAAATATTAATAATTAACCCTTCTTTGTGCTCTCATTAATGTATCTGATTGAATGCCTAACCGCCATTAAACCTATAATGTTTTCCCTACTTCTTATCCATACACTCCAAAAATCTGTCCTAAGATCCATTTTACCACAATCTTACAACTATTATGACACTTAAATTCCTTTCCCAAAGTGCTAACAGCCTGAATTCGCCCCAACGCAGATACTTATTATGGAATTTAATTAAAGACCAAAAGGCTGATGTTGTCGGTATCCAAAAAAAACAAATTTTTAGCCTCAAACCCTCCCGCACTAAACAACAGAAATTACCCCCAAAGATTCTTTGCATCTAATCAAAAAAAGAAATGGGGTGTTGCTCTCCTCATAAAGGATTCGGTAACATTTGAGGAAATAGAGACATCTCCGACCCCAATGGATGCTAAGTCCCAGGGGGTGGAACCTAAGTTAGAGTGGGAAAACCAGGAGCAAGTGAGAATTCTAGTCAGTTAGAAGAAGAGTCAGCACTTGGAGGCAGCCAGGAGGACGTCCCTGACAGGGCTGCTGCGAGGAGGGTACCTGTCTTTAAGAGGAGACCCAGAACAGAGGGGGAAAATGCAGAACCGGTTGGAGCTGGCTGGAACACGTCTGGGGTCAACACCGGCAACACGGAAGCCGAGGCAGTCAGTTGTCTATCCCTCACCGTAAACCGACGAGTCACGGGACCAATCCACGAAAGCCGTAGCACCACCAAAACGGTGCCTCCACCTCGGTCCTATAATCAGCCCAAGATACCGATAGGAACCAGCCCGGATTCCGGTGGTGCGAGGGTTCAAATTTCACCGCTCCCATCCGTACCGGTAAAGGGACAAACCGCACCATTCCGTAACAGGCCAGGGGATCAGCGAGGAAGCTCTGCGTAAGGGTGGAAAAGAGAGAATAGAAAAAGACTGAGACCCCGAAAGCCATTAGGAAGAAAACATCCACAGGCTCCATGAGGGCACCCTGAACCTGCAGCTTCCTCCCTATTTTACCAGACTGTACTGTGTACTATACCATCTGCCAGTACCAGTAAAAGACGTTGGAGTTGAATCAGTGTCAGTCCTTCCTTCTCGCCGGTGCCCAGAGGGCCTCACAATCATCAGAGTGGTAAGAACTACTACTCCCCTCATCCATCCTCGCTGTCCTGAGGTAAGCTCCACCTGTGGTGAGCTGTACTACACTAAGCTGCATCCCATCACCTCAGTGGCCGGCCTGCAGCGCTGGTATCATAGTTACCAGGATCCACAGGTGGCGACACGACCTTTCCCTAAATTCCCCTTTTCCCCCCCAACAATGAGAGCCAGGGCACGGAATCGGGAACCCAACCACCCGTGATTCCCCGTTACAGCCATGAACTTATCCCGGTACCCGAGTATCCCTCTCTGTGCTCATCATATGCAAACTCAATGATTCATTATGTACCCTAGCTAACATTTATGCCCCAAACTCATGTCAGATTACTTTTCTCAATAAAATAATGAGAATAATCAACACTCATAAAAAGGGTGACCTGGTTCTCTTTGGAGATTTCAATCTGGTGCCCAAAGGAGCCATAGACTCCTCGACTAAATCTCGCCGGCTATCACCGAATCTTGACCCCTGGCTATTGAAACATGATGTCTGAACACATCCTCAATTGAATATACACACTTATCTAAGACCCATAGATCCTTTGCTAGAATTGTTTTGTTCCTAACAAATATCTTCTCACTCCCAAAATACACCAAAATTTCGATAGGGCAAAGAACCTGGTCAGATCATGCCCCTGTCCTTTTTGTATATCCTTAGGCCCTAAAGAACACTGGGATTTTCTGTGGAAAAATAACACTTACCTCTTTCAACATCCATCTTACAAAAAAGAAATAGAGGAGACTATTGAAAACTACTTCATTGATAATGATGCACATGACACATCTATTTATTCTCTGTGGCTGGCCTTTAAGGCAGTTTTAAGAGGCAAATTAATTCAAATAAGCGCCCGTCACAAAAAAATCATCAGAAATAACACTCAAGAAACCATTGACAAAATTCACCAATTAGATTCACTACAAATTAACAACCCCTCATTGTCCCTATTTGATGAGATTTTGGAACAAAGAGTAAAACTCAAATCACTCTTGTCCCCAGAATTTGATACCGTGACACAAAAAATTAAATCCAAGTTTTACCACTCAGACAGACAACAAACCGAATAAATTATTTGCTGCAAGAATTAAGCAACATTCCTTGAAATCCAGAATACCAAATATCAAAAACTAAAAACTACAAGATTGAAAGCATCCAAAGGACATGGCTAATGCGTTTGCGGAATTTTACTCAAACCTATATAATCTGAATAGTGACCCAACAATCCCCGACCCTCCAGAGCAGGACATTGCTACTTATCTAGGGAAAACACAACTCCCAACCCTTAAGGTACCGTCACACAGGGACATATCGCCGGCGATATTGCCGGGGATCATGGGAGCACGCATCCCTGACAACATTGCCGGGGAGCTGTCAGACGGAGCAACTTACCGGCGATATCGCCGGCTAGTTGCCGCGGCTATCGCTCGCTGGGTTGCCCAGCAACCCAGCGAGGAATAACTCGCAATGTTGTAGATAGGCGGAATCGCCCGCAACATTGCAGGTTGCCGCGTTACACAGGGCGATCAGGCATGATCGCCTCAGCAACATTGCCAGGTTTCCCAACATTGTTGGGAAACCTGGCGATGTGACTCAGGCGATTCATGGCCTGATTATCGTCCTGTCACACGCGGCAATTCACCAGCGATGTCGCCGCAACCTGGACACGCCCCTCAGTTGCCGGCAACTTCGCCGGCGATATGTCCCTTTAGTGGTAAGGACCTAGAGATGCTTACGGTAATTCACCCAATACAATCCCAGAAATCCAAAATGTAATGAAAACTTTAAAAAATGAAACATCCCCTGGTCCAGATGGATTTCAGAATGAGTTTTATAAAACATTTGGCGATATCTTAACCCCATATATTACCAAATTAGATAACCAATATACAACAGATTCATATCTCCCCCAGGAGATGTTAAAGGCCACCATTATACTAATCCCAAAAGGTAAAGGGAACTACGATGATGTAAAAAATTACAGGCCTATTTCCCTAATCAACTGTGACACCAAACTATTGGCCAAAGTAACAGCAACCAGAATCCAAAAAATAGTCGGCAAATTAATTCACATGGATCAAGTGGGATTCAACAGTGGTTGGTCGTACCACCACAGACGTGGCCAGGAAAGCCATAAATCTGGCTCACTATATAGAATACTCAAAGACTTAGCCTTAGATGCCGAAAAGGATTTCGACCGCGTGCACTGGATATTTTTGTTTCCCCACTTTAAAAAAATTTGGATTTACAGGCAACATTCTTAACAGCCCCCTTAGATATCAGGTGATGAGTATCATGAGTAAAAAATCCAGTTATGTATTTTTATATGCAAATTTATTTAAAAAACACGAACTATATATACATGAAGCATAAATGATAGATTTCAATATACAAATAAACACCCAAGATGACATACAGATACCAGCTGTGGCAAGCCACAACTGAGGAGCTGATGTAGGTCGATGTGGCCTGTGTTCTAGTGCATAAAAAAGCAAAATACATAACAGGAGGTTCCCTATATTTACGAAATATAGAATCAGAGCTTTGGAGAAAAAACGAAAAAAAACAGGCAAATAAAGTATATACATCAAATCCTAAGTAAACATGTCTATCCCAAGGTATGCACACAATTGTGCTCTGCCTCTTACTTAGTAAACTCTCCTCAACAGTGCCTGTGCACCTATGTCAAGCAGATCTCTCGCCTGTATATACCTACCAATGCTCCCAATTCTTATCTCTATAAAGGGCTACCCCTGTAAATTGCTATACACCCTCAATATACCCTATGTCAGCAAGATGTATTCCCTATGGGCTCAAGGGAAAAAGGTTGCTTTCAGATCATAACTTATTACAACAGACCATTAACATTGTCCATACCTTGTGCCATGTTGCTGATCGGGAACTGAGGGAGAGGACCAAGCACCACACAGACCACCCAGATGTACCCTCGACGCGTTTTTCCGTGAACTGCGGCTTCGTCAGGAGGTGTGGCTACTCTTGACTCATTGCCCCCTTAAATAGGTTTTCATTAATTGTATACATCCCGCACCTGTTAGTACGCTGCCTATGCAGCGTTCACCCTCCATGATGTCGGCACCGGTGTGATCCGGAAGCCGCCGCACACCGGAAGTGACGACCCGGAGGAACAACGTCATCCAGGCCGTCACCCCTGCAATACAGCGCCGCCCTCACACGCCGTGCCGACAGCGCATGTCGGAAGAACGCGACCAGCGTTACAAGGCAACCGAAGACTCTGGAGAGGATACTATTGCACTAGAAGCTGTTAACCCTTTCACTGCTCAATTGCAAGGTTGAGCCCAAAAATGCCCAAAAACGCTGTCCTAACACTAAATAGTGATTCCCCCTTGCTTGCTAGCAAAGACCAGATGGATACCCGACCCATATATGTTGTAAAAAATATATAGAAATATTGTATATTGTACATTGAAATCTATCATTAATACATCATGTATATATAGTTCGTGCTTTTTGAAATAAATTTGCACATAAAAATACATAACTGGGTTTTTTACTCACGATACTCACCACCTGATATCTAAGGGGGGTGGTATATGTGGGAAATTTTAGGTTTAAATATCGGTAATCCAGTAGGACTCATAGTCAGGTCTTTTAGGATATAACATTCTTAACAGGTATGTATACCTCACCTTCTGCCAAAGTGTATTCCAATAACGTACTCTTCATCAAATTTACGTTGACTAACAGAACCAGACAGGGGTGCCCCCTGTCACCCTCACTATTCGCCCTTTTTATTGAGCCCTTTGCAGAACAAATTAGACTTAATCAAAATATATTAGAAATATGGGTGATTGTCTTTTTTTTTTTTTTACAGGCAGAAACAATAGTAGCCACCCAAGTTGAAGAGTTAAAGGAAGAATTGCACGATTCAGAATATCAAAAAAGTCAGCTGACAGAAGAGCTCGAGCAGGTAGGGGATTATCTAGTGACAATACTGTATTACCCTGAAAATAAGAGGTCTGATAATTTTTTTAGTTTCAAACAATGCACTAGGGCTTATTTTCGGGGGTGTCTTACAGCAATCGGTGACATAGAAATACATGCTGTCACTCTCAGGTCAGGAGAGCCGCCGAGGATTGCTGAAATAAGGGCCACGTCACACGCTCTGATATCTGAAACGATATCGTTGAAAAGTCACGCTTTTGTGATCGTTCAAACAATCTCGTTTTAGAATCGTTGCGTGTAAACGTCGGATTTCTGAAGGAAAAATCGTTAGATCGTTCATCATAAATTTGAGCTCCTGACCTCAAATCTATCGTTCATTGTCCAATTAGAGCTGCAGCAAACTGCAGCATCGGACAGTGTGACACCATGATGAACGATCTCCTTCAGATTACTCCTATTCCTGCCGCTGTCATGTACCAAAGTTGATTTAAAACCATGATACGGCCGTGATTTTACATGTAAAAGCCGCTCCAGCAGCTGTGTGCTACATGTCGGCACAGAGCTGCAGGAATGGGTATATAAAGCCAGTGTTTAATGGGTTAATGTTAGTGTGCCACATGGCCCTAGAGAGTGTACACACTTCCCTGGAGCCATGTAGCTAAAAACATTGTCAGCGCTGAGGTTATTTCTTGTACTTTGCAGAAGCCGCACACTGTCGGCTCTGCTATATCCATTCATAAAAAGCCGTCGGCTCCTGTCATTTGACAGTGCGGCGTGTACATTTGCTAAACAGCTCCCTAAATAGGGAGCTGTCTGAGGTACTTACGCAAAATGCGTAATGTACATGCAGCTATCCAGGGTGCTGAACGGCTTTTATACAGCAGTTCTATGGGCTCCTCTGGATAGCGGCATGTAGATTACGCATCTTGCGTAAGTACCTCAGACCGCTCCCTATTCAGGGAGCTGTTTAGCAATTGTTCACACTGCACTGTCAAATGACAGGAGCCGACGGCTTTTTATGAATAGATATAGCAGAGCTGACAGTGTGCTCTAGGAGGCTTGACACTAAGTCAATTCTGAAAGAAACAGAACAGATTGGCTCCTCCCCCACACAACACATTCCCTGGCTGGGCCAGGCCCCAACCAGTTTAGGAGGAGAATAGGTATAAACAATGGAGTACAACCAAAGATAGCATGCCAAACTCAGAAATAAAGAACCAGAAAAAAACAACACCCGAAATGGGCAACAGGGTGGGTGCTGTGTCTCCCAATGATGGCTCAGAGACAAGGATTTTACAATGAGTACACAAAAATCCCTTTTTCTCCTATGCCTCATTGGGGGACACAGGACCATGGGATGTCCTAAAGCAGTCGCTGAGTGGGAGAATAAAACCCATAACCCAAGGAATGAGACCCCCCTGCACATAAAAAGAGAACTCTTATGTGGAGAGATGAGCCACAGCCGCCTGTAGCACACAAGTATGTAGGCTGGACCAGGTAGCCGCCTTACAGACTTATTCCGCCGATGGTTGGTGCTGAATAGCCAAGATGCTCCCACCGCACGAGTTGAGTGTGCTTTTAGACCTGCTAGGAATGGGTACGGTCCGCAGGAGATACGCTTCTTGGATGGTACAATGTATCCACTTAGTCAAAGTGGCTTTAGATGCTGCCATGCCCTTTCTGTGACCTTCCGGAAGGACAAAAAGATTGTCCATCTTACGGAATGGGTTGTTCTTGAATCGTAGTATCTAAGGGCACTCACTAGATCCAGAGTATGCAGAGCCCTCTCTATGCCGTGCACAGGAGCCGAACGGAAAGATGGAAGGACGATGTCTTCATTGAGGTGGAAGGAGGAAACCACCTTTGGAAGAAAAGAGGGAACTAGACGCAGTACCATTTTATCTTGATGAAAAGAAAGGAAGAGCTCTCGGTACGGGAGTGCCGCCAATTCGGAAAAAACGACAGATGTACGTGACTGCCACAAGGAAGACCACCTTTCAGGACAGGAAAGTGATAGAAACCTCTTTCAGAGGTTCAAAAGTTGATCTCTGGAGTACATCCAAGACCACGTTAAGGTCCCACGACTATAGCGGTCTTCGTTAAGGGGGAACCAACCGAGACACCCCTTTGAAGAAAGGTTCTACCTTGCAGACGTGTGGCAAGTTTGCGCTGGTAAAGGACTGAAAGAGCCAAAATCTGGCCTTTCAGGCAACTAAAGGCCAACCCAGAGTCTAGTCCTGACTGTACAAAACTGAGGATAACCGGGACTGAAAAAGTGAAGGGGGGTGACCGTGGTCTTTGCCCCATGAAAAGTCCATGTACGATAATAGATACGTGCAGAAGCTGGTTTTTGAACTCTAATCATGGTACCAATGACATCAGGTGAAAAACCAACCTGAGTCAGCACCCAGGTCTCAATGCCCACGCCGTCAAATTCAGAGCACTCACACCTTGGTGGCAAATCGGATCTTGAGATAGAAGGTCTGGACAGTCTGGTAAGCTCCAGGGGACATCTGCGACAAGCTGAACTAGGTCGGTGCACCAGGCCCATCTGGGCCAATCTGGAGCTATGAGGACGACTGGGACTCGTTCTGATTTGATTTTTCTCAGTACCTTCGGAATTAAGGGTAATGAAAGAAAAATGTACGGTAGACGGAACTGGCACCACGATTGCACCAGTGTGTCCGCTCCAACTGAAGTCGGATTGTGAGAGCAGGCCATTAGGGATGAGCGAGTACCTTATTATTCGTTCTCGCTATACTCGCAACGAGTAGGCAGCGATACTCGCTACTCATTGCGAGTATAGCAAGTACGAATACTTTCGCAGTGTATCTATAGATACACTGCGAAAGTAGCCTAAAAGTTAATAAAAGTTGTTAAAAGATAATAAACTTACATACTCACCTTCCGACGCCTGCACCAGGACCGCTAGAGATGCCATCCGATTGCTGGAAAAGGACCTGTCACTACCAGCCAAGCAGAAGAGGAACGAAAGGACTGAAAACGTGGTTGTCGTCTTTTAAGAGAGGGCATTTTGATTTTTGCTCGGAAAGAGATGTACTTTTTCCACCAGTCGCGTCTGGGATGAGTTTATCTAATCGTTCGCCGAAAAGTCGACCACTTTGATAAGGAAGGCTGGTTAAGGACTTTCTTGATGCTAAATCCGCTCACCATTGCCTGAGTCAAAGGGCTCTGCAAATGGTGATTGCGTTAGAAGCTGTGAGGGCAGCATAGGTGGCCGAGTCCAGAGACGCATGGATTAAGTAATCTCTGGCTATAATGATTTGAGATGTCAGATTCACCAGCTCTGGGTCTGAGCGCTTGGATTTTTGTAAAGTTTCCACCCAAACTACAATTGCCTTGGCCACCCAGACAGAGGCGAATGAAGGCAATAGAGTTGATCCCGCTGCTTCATAGGCTGACCGTGCTAAATGCTCGACTTGCCTGTCTGTTAAGTCTTTAAAAGAGAACCCATCCGGCAAGGACAATATAGTCTTTGCCGCTAGATGGGAGACTGGGGGATCGATCGGTGGCGTATATGCCCAATCCTTAGTGAGGGGTGGGGGAAAAGGCTAACAAGTCTCAGTGGGCTTGCGACCCCTAAACCTTTTAAGCGGTCTTTCCCGCTGTTTGGACAGAATATCCTAGGACTCGGGATGGTCTGCTAAAAAATGTTTGCTGAAGTTTCGCTCTTCTAAATAAGACAGTATGGTCCATAGTCGTGGTTATAGGGTGGTCTATCTTAAGCGTTTGGTTAACTGCAGACACCAGGTCATCAACTATGGCCTGAGTCTCATTGGATTCTAGATCAAAAAGGTCGTCCATGTCTGATTCTGAGTCTAGAATATGAGGTTCAGCCATAGTAGGGGAGCCCGGTCTTGAATCCTGTGAGGGAGATGCGTGAGAGGAAGAAATGGGAGACATTTCTGAGACCTTTTCTTAGTTGCCTCTGTCGTGGCTGGATGTTGCCTGTCCTCGACAGTTGTGGGCTTCCGAATAGGGTTCTGTGCCTGTGCACCATCCTGGGAAAACATTGCCAGTGGACGGTGCTGCATAGCCTGGACCAGGTAGTTAGAGAGCTTTTCCAAGGATTGGGTGAGGAATAGTGCCCAGTCTGGCAGGCTCAGAGCACTAGTAGGCCCGGCATCGGTGGAGGGCTCCTGGGCTTTTGTGGGGATGCAGGCCTGGCAGTGTGGTGTGGTATGACTGTTTGGAAGGGCCAGGTGACAGGTGACACAGGATTTAGAGGTTTGAAGTTTAAAAAAGATAGTGGCACTCCTGCTAGAATCAACTTAAACAGGTTGTATTGAAGTGCTTTAGCAGAGTTGCTGCGGGTGAGGGCTTTTTCTGCTATCCCTAAGAGATTTGGATGGCTCTAGAGTCCTGCAGCCTAGGGGTTAACTCTTACAAGAAAAAGGAGATCCCCCTTTTAACAGCCCAATGGTCCTCTGCCTTAAAGACTGGTACCGACCCGAAAACCACCTTCTAGAACGCCAGTGGTGAAGAAATGTCCCTCTGCTGCGCTGTATACACAATAAAAAGCGCAACAGCAGTGTTACCTCATGCAGGAGATGGAATAAACGGTGGGTGTCAAATTGGGGGCGTGTGTGGGAACCCTGTGTCATCAAGGAGGTGGGCCAAAAATGAGAACCGCAAGTAGGCCGAAGCCGGGGCCTAAATTGATCGATCGGCGGCGGTCCAGAAGTTTAATGTGTAAGATGGATTGTTAGGGAGCCCTCCACTGTGTGGACACCGGTGTCGGGAGCAACACCGGCACTGGGGGTCGACTTACCCTGGAAGTCTGTCACCGTCTCACATGAAATGACTACCAGCAGTGCTGTTTGCGTGCAGCGGTGTTACCTCACGCAGGAGAAATATGCTGCTGACCAAGACTCAGTGTGACTGTGGGCTGTGCTTTTAACCCTGCGACTCAGGCTTCTTTTATAGGAGGCTGAGGAGGTCTATAGCATTCCACAGGACTGGGATGATGGGTATACGCCAGGTGCAGAGGGGGATACGAGGAGGCAACACTCCACGTGCCTTTCTGTTGATGGCTGGGAAATCAGCTCCTTTAAAGTAAGCCATCGTCCTTGATATCCATGTATAAAATTAAAAAAAAGCATATCCCTTAGAGATCTAACGAAGCAGAAGGGAATTCGTGGACGCGACACTCCATGGTCCTGCCTGTTGGTGGCTGGGAAAGCAGCCCTCTTAAAAGGGGGCCTGTCGCCCGTCTAAAAACTTCTGTAGAAAAAAATTTATAAAAAATAATAAAAAATGTGGGTCTATAGACTGCATTGATCACATGGATCAAGTGGATTCATCAGTGGTCCGTCGTACCACCACAGATGCGGCCAGGAAAGCCATAAATCTGACTCACTATATAGAATACTCAAAAACTCCAGCTGCACTATTAGCCTTAGATGTCGAAAAGGATTTCGACCGCGTGCACTGGATATTTTTGTTACCCCACTTTAAATAAATTTGGATTTACAGGCAACATTCTGAACAGGTATGTATTCCTCACCTTCTGCCAAAGTCTATTCCAATAACGTACTCTCCACCAAATTTACGTTGACTAACAGAACCAGACTCACTATTCGCCCTTTTTATTGAGCCCTTTGCAGAACAAATTAGACTTAATCAAAATATATTAGGAATATGGGTGATTGTCTTTTTTTTTTTTTTTTACAGGCAGAAACAATAGCAGCCACCCAAGTTAAAGAGTTAAAGGAAGAATTGCACGATTCAGAATATCAAAAAAGGCACCTGGAAGAAGAGCTCGAGCAGGTAGGGGATTATCTAGTGACAATACTGTGTTACCCTGCCAAAGTGTATTCCAATAACGTACTCTCCACCAAATTTACGTTGACTAACAGAACCAGACAGGGGTGCCCCTTGTCACTCACACTATTCGCCCTTTTTATTGAGCCCTTTGCAGAACAAATTAGACTTAATCAAAATATAAAAGGAATACAACTAAATAATTCACATCATAAAATGACGTTGTTCACAGACGATTTTCTCCTCTCTATTTCTAACCCGCTAAAACCACTCAGACACGTCACCTCAGCAATTGAAGAATTCGCCAATGTTTCCCTATACAAAGTTAATAGGGCCAAATCTCAAATATTAACATTTAATATAGATAACACTCTTCTGGTCTATTTAAAAAAAGAGTTTGACTATACATGGGTATCACAAAATTTGGACAACTTAGGTACCGTATTTAACTAACTAACCCACTTTCCTCCGTCATTAATGTAAATGTGTCAGACTTAATGAATTCCTTCCAGTCCGATTATTTACGCCTTTGTAAAATAGAACTATCCTGGGTATGGAGAATTATTGCATTTCAAAAGAGCCTCTTACCAAAATTTTTATATACTATAAGAGCACTTTCTATTCATAGTCCTGGCTAAACAAATTGCAATGCCTATTAAGAAAATTTGTGTGGGGAAATAAAAAACTCAGAATAGCTAAATGTTCACTGGAGAAACTCAAATTAAAGGGGGGTTTGGGAGTTCCAAACTTCCATAACTACCAACAAGCATCAACCCTTTCTCTATCCAGCGGATGGTTTCTGGGACACCTAGATCAGTCTTGGTTACTTATCGAAAAATCTCTCAAAAACAATAAAAAGCTAAACTCACTGTTATTTGCCTCGCTAATTAAAATATCAACTCCTATCCCCAATCATCCCACCTTGAGGTCCCAATCTTAGCATGGGAATTATTTCTAAAAGAATCAAAAAAATATTATACATCAAGCATTTCTAATAAGCTTCCTATTCAGATCGTAGACTGCATTATTCCTGATCTTAACACTTCCAACTGGACCACCAAAGGGATAACATTTATTAAGGACATAATATTGAATAAGGATCTTATCCCTTTTCACCTTCTGCAGGACAGATACTCTCTCTCGCTCCATGACCGGACCACTTGGAGGTTAATCAATAAGTATTTGTCCTCACATACATTGTCTTTTGTTCTTCCGCAAAATATATCTGACCTCATTGACTTCCCTGAAGTCAGAACCAGATGGAAAACCAACTATTATAATATTTTGAACGGGGACCGTGAATTGATAAAACCATCTTACATGGGAAGAAGAACTTCAGATGTGAATAGAAACAACTGCTTTGACTAACGCCCTGAGCATAGTTTACGCTAACACTACATATATTACACTACAAGAGAATTTCTATAAGATTTTAGCTCGTTGGTATTGGACCCCAGCTAAATTACACTCCATGAATCCTTTATTATCCATGGAGTGTTGGAGGGAATGTCATGCACGGGGATCTTTATTGCATATTTTTTGGTCATGTCCAAAACTCAAACATTTTAATACGGAAAATTACAGGAATAGGGATTATGCTTTCCCCAAAATTAGTTTTACTCTCTTTGGGAATCGAAGCAATTCCGAAGAGACCAAGATTTATTATTTGCCATATAATTTCAACATCCAAAATTCTCATTGCCTCGTGTTGGAGACTGCCAGAACCACCTACCATATCGGACCTTATGGAAAGGGTCTCGGTTCACAGTGTGTTTGAGTACAATCACGCCCTACGGAATAATACCCTCCTGAAATACACTGAATGGTGGGGACCCTGGCTTCAAACATATCCTTCTAACCTATTAATATAGGCCATTTACAAACTATAAAGCACTCTCTACAATACCCCCTCAGGTCTCAGAGACATACTGTGTGCTCAAATCCAGCCAAATGCAGCCAAACTGATGGTCAGTGTTTCATAATACAGATGGACAATGACCCAAAACATAAAGCCAAAGCAACCCAGGAGTTTATTAAAGCAAAGAAGTGGAATATTTTTGAATGGCCAAGTCAGTCACCTGATCTCAACCCAATAGAGTCGCATTTCACTTGTTAAAGACTAAACTTCAGACAGAAAGGCACAAAATAAACAACGGAAAACCACTGCAGTAAAGGCCTGGAGAGCATTAAAGGGAACCTGTCAGCTCTTTTTTACCCCCAAAGCTATCACTGACTGACTGTCTGACCAAAAACTGTCCTATAATTGTTGTAAAAAAATGAGATTGATACTTACATGTCCAGATGGTAATTAGCCTGGCAGACTACATATGCAGTCGGACTGGGTGGTCTCCACGGCTGCATTCTGCCCCCCTCAATGCTGAAACCATGCCCCGGTAGGCACGATCATTTAATCAGGAGCATGACCATTCAGTTACGAGTGCGATCATTCAGTCAGGAGCATGCTCCCGATTAAAAATTCCTGTTCCTCCCCGGTAAGACACATTGCCGGCCATGTGTCATTTCTGGTCCTGTGCAGTGTGGGGGGGTGTAGGGGTGTATTGGCGTACAGGCCAGCTCCAGAGCATGTGTAATGCACACTCCGAAACCGGCATTTACACCCAATACCCTCTACACTGCGCAAGTCTAAAAATGACACACGGCTGGCAGTGTGTCATACCCAGGAGGAGGGACAAGAATTTTGAATCAAGAGTGCGCTCCTGACTAAATGATCATGGGGGCAGAATGCAGCTGTGGAAACCGTCCAGGCAGCCTAGATATGTAGTCTACCAGGCTAATTACCATACAGATATGTAAGCATCAATCTCAATTTTTACAACCATTACAGGACACTTTTAGGTCCGACAGGGATGGTTAGTGATGTACTAGGAAGGTGCAGCAGCAGGTAGTGATAGCTATGGGGGTAAAAACAAGCTGACAGGTTCCCTTTAACAAGGTGGTAACACAGCATCTGACGATGTGCATGAGTTCAAGACTTCAGGACATCATTGCAAACAAAGTGTTTTCAACCAACTATTAGAAATTAACATATTATTTACAATTATATAATTCTTCCAATTAGTTTTGAGCCCCTGCAATGAAAGGATTGAGTTTAAAAAATGCTTTAATTCCTCACAGTTTTCTGCAATCATTTTGTTCAACCCACTGGATTAAAGCTGATAGTCTGAACTTAAACTGCAGCTAAATTGTTTTGTTCAAAATCCATTGTGGTATTGAACAAAACAAAAACTAGAAAAAGTTTGTTTCTGTCCAAATATATATGGACCTAATTGTATAGCTGCATCAGTGGGCAATATAATCAACTTTGATGCACCTTAAAGAGGAACTCCAGAGAGATAAAAAAAAATTTGTACTGACCCTGCCCTCCTACATGATGAAGCAGAGCTGTCTACTACAGTTCTAGGATCTATAGATGGCTTATAAATCAATAAAATCATATCTGCTCCTCGGCTCTCACCCCTCCCTCAGGGGACAGAGTGACACTGCTGCTCCCTACTCTCTGTGTCTCCCACTGTTCTCCTGGCTTCCTCTTCCGGCAAAGAGCTGGGAGCTGTCCTTGCAGCAGGCTGCCATGGTCACTTGATGCTCCCATCTGGAAGAGAAAGTCAGAAGTCCAACAGTGAACACAATAAGCTGCCGGTCTGGTAATTAAGTATCTACTTTTTTTGTGTTACCTTTACCACGGACCCATATGGACATTTATAAAATATAGTTGAAAACCCATTTAAGAAGGGCAATGTGATCTGATTGGCTGTCAGATAAAGCTGGTAATTGGTCAGCTGACCAGTTCTAGGTGTCAGTTGAGTGGATTTTTAGATAGGCCAGACACATGACTGTAAATCTATCTGGGCAGGTAGGTGCATTGCACGCGCTTTTTAATATTAAAAAGAAAAATATATATTATTTTTTATTATGTAGATATTATACCTAAGAGAAACGAAAGGTGCGCAGGGTTTCTCTGTGCCAGTAATAAATAAGTAATGGGTATAAGGTTCTCACCTTTAGGGGTTGTGTTAAGCCACAACCACTAAACACACTTGTAATACAGATCCATGGCTGCTGCAGCTCCCCGGGAATAAGATCATACAGGATGGCGACAAAAAAGGGCAAACACTGCGCTGCTGGGATAAAAGGAGGCTCCAGAAAATAGAGTATTAATGAATGAAAGGGATTTATTGCAAATACTTTATTCTCCAGAGCCTCCTTTTATCCCGGCAGCGCAGTGTTTGCTCTTTCCGTCTACATCCTCTATGATGTGATAGATGTAGATGTTGTAGAACCTTGTGATCCACATGAAATAATTAATATTATCCCTAACATTCCCACAATTTTTTCAGTATATAAATATGTGTTGCATGTGCAGGTTTTGTGTATTGTGTGCAGGTTTTTCACCCATATAGCACTGTGGGTATCGACACTAGATGAGGTCAGATTAACCAATGATTTAATTAATGGACTCCATTAAAACCACATAAAAAGAGTAATTTAAGACAAATACATCAGAAAGGCTGCAATTAACCCGGTAATTCCAAGTGCAACCCAAATTGTAACTTCTATTCTTCTTTATATTATTTAGCACGTAAAGGAAAAAGTACCTGAGAAAGAGAAGACTCGCCCCATCACAGCGCAAGACGAGCAGGTACTACTATACTTCCACTCAGTCTTTAACTCTCTGCATGTTCTGATTTGTGACTGTATTTCATTAGTATATACACGATATTGAGAAAAGTATTGGGACACACTTCTTCATTTTTGCATTCCGGATTTTCATCCTCTGGTGTATGAAATCTGGCCCTTCACCATATCATCTGCTTTTACAAACATTTGTGAACGAACGGCTTGTGGTAAAGAGTTACTGATGCTGTTTGGTCCTTTAATAGGACGTAGAGCAAGTTAGTTCATGAAAAATTGTACTCCCGCTAGTTAAATGAATGGAAGCATTTAAGATCCTTCAACCATGAAGTGGAGACCAAGCAGTGTTTCAGAGCCGGGTCACCAAGTGCTGAGGAATAGAGGTCAGAAAAGCCACCAGCGCTCTGCTAACTCCAAACCTCCTCTGGTAGTAACATTATCTCAAACACTGTCCTCCGATGGGGGCTTCAAGGCTGAGCAGCTGCCTGCAGCTGTGCATCACCAAGCACAATGCTGAGCGTCATAAAGCTGCCACCTCTGGAATCTAGAGCAATGAAAATGTGGTCAGATGACACTTATCTATCTTTCAGTCTGAGGTTTGGTAAATGCCAGGAAAACATTATATGTCTGACAACATCATGCCCACTGTAAAGTATGATGGAGGATGCAGAATATTTTTATATGTTTTTTAGGATTTGGCTTATGCCCTTTAGTTCTAGTGAGGGAAATGCTTAATTATACCAAGGAACTTTGGACAATTCTAGCTTCTAACTTTATGGAAAGAGTTTGGGGAAGGCTCTTTTCTGTTCCCTATAGCAGTGCCCCAGTACACAAGGTCCATAAATACATTATTGGGAGAGTTTGGGGTGGAAGAATATGACCGGCCTCACAGAGCCCTGGCCTCAACCCATCCAACACCTTTGGAACCTCCCCGTAATGGTGGAATCTGCTAAAGGCTACTAACTCAATAATATTATATATTTATTAAAAGGATTACGATTAAAAGGATAAGATTTCATAAAAGTTCCGGCAGGAGTAATGTGTAGGGTCCTAATACTTTTCTCCATATAGAAGGTACTTATTTAGAGGAAGGGAATGAGTAGCAGAACACAATGTTATACACAGTGCAGCTTAGTGCAATAAGCCATGTACTGCCCCCTTGAGGTCTGTACTAGACATGACATGGTGTGTCACATTTGCCACTGTTACTCCCGTGGCTCTGTACAGAGAATACACTCGACTATGTCTCCCTATTGCCATTGGGTTTTCAGTCTTATGTCAGACATGGATATAGGCCATCATATATGAGGCTGATTATGTAGGGTCTTATCCTTTGAGTGAAAGCATTCAAGTTTATGTTACTGATGTAAATACTTAAGTCCCCAAAAAAAGTATTGAGAAACGTATTCTAAGAGTTATACCATTATATAATATAATTTTTCTGGTTAGCCAATAAAAGTATCACTCCTAGAATACTTTTCTCAACCCTTTTTTAAGGGGACTTGAGTATTTACATTGATTTCCCTGGCTAACACAGTACCACAATATTATTTTGTATTGTGCTTTGGAAGTTTATGTTACCAAACTCTTAAGTCTAATACCTGTAACCCAATAGAATCAACATAAAAGGCTATGTAAGATAGCTATTAGAGATGTGAGGTAGCGCTTGCTGAGGGGTGTTAGGGGATACTCTTTTGGCAACAGAAGTAAAGCACATAGTAACAGTCTCACATTTAAATCAGTCCAGCTGGTTTATTAAGATCTCATAAACCGCTATAGCATAGTTCACATAAACCAACAGAATTTATTATGACCACGGGTCTGTTCCAAGGGTGGGTGTGCCCGCTTGGCATATCACACTTAGTTCATGATAGTGTCCGCTGACCTCTTAGTCCATTGTTCAAGAAGCTGCCTCTCTGGGATCACAGGCTCCTGTGTGTTTCAGGCACTCAGTGGACTCTAGCCTCCTGAACTCGGACAGACCCCAAGGTCTCCTCACTATGTGTCTTCCAGCCACTTCCAAGCATACCATCCCAGGTGCTTTCCCAGGACAGTGGCTACTCCAAACACCAGGTGCGAGCCTTCACAGGTTCTGCCAGTCTCACAGACATTCAGGGACTCTGCCTCCAGACCTCAAGCATGTCCCCAGTGTGTCTCCAGGAAAATGGCATCTCCAACCACTCCCAAACACACAGAGCCCCTCCTTGCATCAGAGACAGACTAATCCCATTCACACAGAGATTATATTCCCTCAGAACCCAGGTGTGTGAGGAATCATCGTTAGCCAGACACTCCCCTAGTTTTAAGGCTACATTTAGGCTGTGGTTTTTTTCTCCTCCATTTTGCAATCTAAGGGGTTAACATTGGCGGGCAGATTACTGAAGAGATCAGCTGATATGTGCAGGGAACGATGAGAGGTCAGCGTGGTAGCCACCATCAAAGTGAGGGAGGCGAACCTAGGATGTACAGCTATGTCCTAGATCGTTATGGGGTTAAATAAAAAGTTACAAAATGTATATTAAATCTTGCTTTTGTTCTTTTTTAGGTCTATGCCTCTGACAATGAAGAGAGTCCTCAAGTATCCAGACCAAAATCATCCAAAAATTCCATCTTCAGACGAATGTTATCGTCCTGCCGCCGAAGATTATCCAGGGGTGGCCACCGTGCACATAAATAAGCCATAGATAAACATAAATAAGCCATAGATAAACCATATATAGATAGATAAACCATTGATAGATAAGCCATAGATTGATAAGTTATTTATAGATAGATAGATAAGCTATAGGCGGCCGTCACACGCATCAATTTCCTGCACGATATCGCTTAAGTGATCTGCTTTTTTGATCGCTTAAGCAATATCGTTTGTGCATCGCTACGTGTCAAAATAATAATAATAATAATAATAATTTTTATTTATATAGCGCCAACATATTCCGCAGCGCTTCACATTCACAATACAAAGCTCACATTTAAACAATCATAAGAAACAATTAGAAAATACAATACAATGCCAAAAAACAATACAATGCAAAGCATAACATAATACAATAATTGAAGCAAAAAATGGCAACCCTGCTCATAAGAGCTTACAATTTAACAATGAGGTGGGGGTGACAAGGTACAGGTGCTCATTTACAATGACAGTATAGTCAACCTGAGGAGATGGGAAACAGATAAGAGCAGAATAAGTGGCCACTACCTGTTATATGTGATCCACTTGAGGTGGAGCGATAAAATAAACAAATAAAATGCATAGTGCAGGAATAAGGGCGTGGGTGCCTGAAACGTTGCCATTGTACCTTTTGCAAGCTGGATTAAACACCTTTGAACATCACCAAGGGAGTGCTGCGACATTTGTATGTATAATAGATAGATAGATAACAAGAAAAAAAATAAAAAAAAAAAAAAAAAAATGGATGGATGGATGGAAAAATAGATAGATAGATATGGATGGATGGATGGATAGATAGGGATGGATGGATGGATGGATGGATGGATGGAAAAATAGATAGATAGATGGATGGATGGATGGATAGATATGGATGGAAGGGATGGATGGATGGATGGATGGATGGATAGATAGGGATGGATGGATGGAGGGATGGATAGGGATGGATGGATGGATGGATGGATAGAAAAATAGATAGATAGATGAATGAATGGATGGATGGATGGATGGATGGATAGAAAAATAGATAGATGGATGGATGGATGGATGGATGGATAGATGGATGGATGGATGGATGGATGGATGGATGAAAAAATAGATGGATAGATGGATGGATGGATGGATATATGGATGGATGGATGGATGGATAGATAGGGATGGATGGATGGATAGAAAAATAGATAGATGGATGGATGGATGGATAGATAGAAAAATAGATAGATGGATGGATGGATGGATGGATAGATAGAAAAATAGATAGATAGATAGCTGGATGGATGGATGGATAGATAGATAGGGATCATCCCGATGGGGTCACCTTGACGTGGTGGGATGGCTTACGCATTTTTAAATATAATGCCACCAATTACCCTATTTTTACTTTTATGCACTATGCATTTTATTTGTTTATTTTATCACACAGGGGAAAGAACTAATAAAAAAAAAACAATTAGAGCAGCACATAAATAAATAAAGTTAAAGTGTGCAAAAAAACCTCTTTGCAGTCTCACTGGCAAAAAAATCAGATAAAGAAAAATAGTGAAGGCAGAAGTGCAGTTTTCAGAAAAAATAGCCAACCTTTATTGGCCGATATGTGACCACGTTTCAGTGCAAAGACTTTCCTCACAGTGACAAAGTTTTCTGAAAACTGGAGTGCTGCCTTCACTAATTTTCTGTAGTTGAATGAATAGATATACAGATTTATAGACAGATTGATTTATAGACAGATAATGGATAGATAGATTTACATAATCTATTATATAAAAGCCGAAGGCCACTTCCGGAGAACCCGAAGGGTTACTTCCGTGACGGCCTCCGACCATGCTGCTGACGTCACAGTGCGGGGTAGCCGTGCGGAACTTTGCGTGCAGCTACAGGCACCGGCGTTTCAACGTTCCGCGCGGCTACCCCGCACTACTGTCTCATCAAACACACACACAGCCTCTCACTACAGTCCTCCCAAACACACACACACCATCCAAACCACATCACACATACACACTCACGCACTCACACACCCACACAAACACACACACACACACTGTCAGCGTCCACCCGTAGTTCATACATACCACCCCGTCTTCCTCGATCGTCCCGTCCTCTGGCTCATCCAGACGTCTTCCCTCCGATCCCGACCTCTTCTTACTCCGGCCGGGAGCTCCACGTCCTGCTTCCCCGCAAAATGCTTCAACCAAGATGGCGGCCGCAATCATTCTTTAGTTCCCGCCCACAGTCCCCGCCCTGTTCCCGCCCACAATTACGCCCCCTCAGGTCGCGCCCGCCATCTTGGTTGGGGCAAATGCCGTTTCAGCCGCACAGCACATTTCTCCTGCTTCCCCTCTGCCCCTCCAGCCTCTTCCCCTCCAGCCTCTTCCCCTCTGCCCCTCCAGCCTCTGCCTCTCCAGCCTCTGCCCCTCTGCCTCTCCAGCCTCTTCCCCTCTGCCCCTCCAGCCTCTTCCCCTCTGCCCCTCCAGCCTCTTCCCCTCTGCCCCTCCAGCCTCTGCCCTCCAGCCTCTGCCCCTCCAGCCTCCGCTCTCCCCTCCAGCCTCCGCTCTCCCCTCCAGCCTCCACTCTCCCCTCCAGCCTCTGCCCCTCCAGCCTCCGCTCTCCCCTCCAGCCTCCGCTCTCCCCTCCAGCCTCCGCTCTCCCCTCCAGCCTCTGCCCCTCCAGCCTCCGCTCTCCCCTCCAGCCTCCCCTGTCCTCTGCCCTCCAGCCTCCCCTGTCCTCCAGCCTCCCCTGTCCTCTCCCCTCCAGCCTCCCCTGTCCTCTCCCCTCCAGCCTCCCCTCTGCTCTCCCCTCCAGCCTCCCCTGTCCTCTGCCCTCCAGCCTCCACTCTCCCCTCCAGCCTCTGCTCTCCCCTCCAGCCTCCGCTCTCCCCTCCAGCCTACGCTCTCCCCTCCAGCCTTCCCTGTCCTCTGCCCTCCAGCCTCCCCTGTCCTCTGCCCTCCAGCCTCCCCTGTCCTCTGCCCTCCAGCCTCCGCTCTGCCCTCCAGCCTCCGCGCTCCCCTCCAGCCTACGCTCTCCCCTCCAGCCTACGCTCTCCCCTCCAGCCTCCCCTCTCCTCTGCCCTCCAGCTTCCCCTCTCCTCTCCAGCCTCCCCTGTGCTCTCCCCTCCAGCCTCCCCTGTCCTCTCCCCTCCAGCCTCCCCTCTCCTCTGCCCTCCAGCCTCCGCTCTACCCTCCAGCCTCCGCTCTCCCCTCCAGCCTCCGCTCTCCCCTCCAGCCTACGCTCTCCCCTCCAGCCTACGCTCTGCCCTCCAGCCTACGCTCTGCCCTCCAGCCTCCCCTGTCCTCTGCCCTCCTGCCTCTGCTCTGCCCTCCTGCCTCCGCTCTGCCCTCCAGCCTACGCTCTCCCTCCAGCCTACGCTCTGCCCTCCAGCCTCCCCTGTCCTCTCCCAGCCTCCCCTGTGCTCTCCCCTCCAGCCTCCCCTGTGCTCTCCCTCCAGCCTCCCTGTGCTCTCCCTCCAGCCTCCCCTGTCCTCTGCCCTCCAGCCTCCGCTCTCCCCTCCAGCCTCCGCTCTCCCTCCAGCCTCCGCTCTCCCCTCCAGCCTACGCTCTCCCCTCCAGCCTCCCCTGTCCTCTGCCCTCCAGCCTCCCCTGTCCTCTGTCCTCCAGCCTCCGCTCTGCCCTCCTGCCTCCGCTCTGCCCTCCAGCCTCCGCTCTGCCCTCTGCCCTCCAGCCTCCGCTCTGCCCTCAGCCTCCGCTCTGCCCTCCAGCCTCCGCTCTCCCCTCCAGCATCTGCCCTTCCAGCCTCGCTCTCCCCTCCAGCCTCCGCTCTCCCCTCCAGCCTCCCCTGTCCTCTCCCCTCCGCCTCCATGTCCTCTGCCCCCAGCCTTCGCTCTCCCCTCCAGCCTACGCTCTCCCCTCCAGCCTACGCTCTGCCCTCCAGCCTACGCTCTCCCTCCAGCCTACGCTCTGCCCTCCAGCCTACGCTCTGCCCTCCAGCCTACGCTCTGCCCTCTGCCTCCGCTCTGCCCTCAGTCTCCGCTCTGCCCTCCAGCCTCCGCTCTGCCCTCCAGCCTCTGCCCCTCCAGCCTCAGCTCTCCCATCCAGCCTCCGCTCTCCCTCCAGCCTCTGCCCTCCAGCCTCCGCTCTCCCCTCCAGCCTCCGCTCTCCCCTCCAGCCTCTGCCCCTCCAGCCTCCGCTCTCCCCTCCAGCCTCCGCTCTCCCCTCCATCCTCTCGCTCTCCCCTCCAGCCTCCCCTGTCCTCTGCCCTCCAGCCTCCCTGTCCTCTCCCTCCAGCCTCCCCTGTGCTCTCCCCTCCAGCCTCCCCTGTCCTCTGCCCTCCAGCCTCCGCTTCCCCTCCAGCCTACGCTCTCTCCTCCAGCCTACGCTCTCCCCTCCAGCCTACGCTCTCCCCTCCAGCCTACGCTCTGCCCTCCAGCCTATGCTCTGCCCTCCAGCCTCCCTGTCCTCTGCCCTCCAGCCTCCGCTCTCCCCTCCAGCCTCCGCTCTCCCCTCCAGCCTACGCTCTGCCCTCCAGCCTACGCTCTCCCCTCCAGCCTCCGCTCTGCCCTCCAGCCTCCGCTCTGCCCTCCAGCCTCCGCTCTGCCCTCCAGCCTCTGCTCTGCCCTCTAGCCTCTGTCCTCCAGCCTCTGCACCTCCAGCCTCCGCTCTCCCTTCCAGCCTCCGCTCTCCCCTCCAGCCTACGCTCTCCCCTCCAGCCTACGCTCTCCCCTCCAGCCTCTGCCCCTCCAGCCTCCGCTCTCCCCTCCAGCCTCCGCTCTCCCCTCCAGCCTCTGCCCTCCAGCCTCCGCTCTCCCCTCCAGCCTCCGCTGTCCTCTATCCTCCAGACTCCGCTCTCCCCTCCAGCCTACGCTCTCTCCCTCCAGCCTACGCTCTCCCCTCCAGCCTACGCTCTGCCCTCCAGCCTACACTCTGCCCTCCAGCCTCCCCTGTCCTCTGCCTTCCAGCCTCCGCTCTGCCCTCCAGCCTCCGCTCTGCCCTCCAGCCTCTGCCCCTCCAGCCTCTGCCCCTCCAGCCTGCGCTCTCCCCTCCAGCCTCCGCTCTCCCTCCAGCCTCCCCTGTCCTCTCCCCTCCAGCCTCCCTGTCCTCTGCCCTCCAGCCTCCGCTCTCCCCTCCAGCCTCCGCTCTGCCCTCCAGCCTCCGCTCTGCCCTCAGCCTACGCTCTCTGCCCTCCAGCCTACGCTCTGCCCTCCAGCCTCCCCTGTCCTCTGCCCTCCAGCCTCCGTTCTGCCCTCCAGCCTCCGCTCTGCCTCCAGCCTCCGCTCTCCCCTCCAGCCTCTGCCCCTCCAGCCTCCGCTCTCCCCTCCAGCCTCCGCTCTCCCCTCCAGCCTCCGCTCTCCCCTCCAGCCTCGGCTCTCCCCCAGCCTCCCCTGTCCTCTGCCCTCCAGCTTCCCTGTCCTCTCCCCTCCAGCCTCCCCTGTCCTCTGCCTCCAGCTTCCCCTGTCCTCTCCCTCCAGCTTCCCTGTCCTCTGCCCTCCAGCCTCTGCTCTCCCCTCCAGCCTCCGCTTTCCCCTCCAGCCTCCGCTCTCCCTCCAGCCTACGCTCTGCCTCCAGCCTCCGCTCTGCCCTCCAGCCTACGCTCTGCCCTCCAGCCTATGCTCTGCCCTCCAGCCTCCCCTGTCCTCTGCCCTCCAGCCTCCGCTCTGCCCTCCTGCATTCCGCCTCCTAGCCTCCTCTAGCCTCCGCTCTGCCCTCTAGCCTCCGCTCTGCCCTCCAGCCTTGCTCTGCCCTCCAGCCTCTTCCCCTCCAGCCTCCGTCTCCCCTCCAGCCTCCGCTCTCCCCTCCAGCCTCCCCTGTCCTCTCCCCTCCAGCCTCCCTGTCCTCTCCCCTCCAGCCTCCCCTGTCCTCTGCCCTCCCAGCCTCCGCTCTCTCCTCCAGCCTCCGCTCTCCCTCCAGCCTACGCTCTGCCCTCCAGCCTCCCCTGTCCTCTCCCCTCCAGCCTCCCCTCCTCCTCTGCCCTCTAGCCTCCCTCTGCCTCCAGCCTCCGCTCTGCCCTCCAGCCTCTTCCCCTCCAGCCTCCGCTCTCCCCTCCAGCCTCCGCTCTCCCCTCCAGCCTCTCCTGTCCTCTCCCCTCCAGCCTCCCTGTCCTCTCCCCTCCAGCCTCCCCTCTGTCCTCTGCCCTCCAGCCTCCCCTCTGCCCTCCAGCCTCCGCTCTTCCCTCCACGCCCTACCTCTGCCCTCCAGCCTCGTCTGCCGCTCCACCTCGCTCTCAGCCTCCTGCCTCTCCGCTCGCCTCCTCCAGCCTCTCCTGCCTGCCCCTCCTGCCACCTCCCCTTCCTGCCCTCCAGCCTCCGTCTCTCCCTCCATGCCTCCGCTCTGCCCTCCAGCCTCGCTCTTCCCTCCAGCCTCCCTCTGCCCCAGCCTCCGCTCTCACCCTCCAGCTCCTCTGCCCCTCCCTCCCTCCACTCTGCCACCTCCCCTCCGCTCTCCCTCACAGCCTCCGCTCTCCCCTCCAGCCTCCCACTTCCTCCTCCAGCCTCCGCACCTCCCCTGCCTCTCCCACTCCGCTCTGCCCTCCAGCCTCCGTCTCGCCCTCCAGCCTCGCTCTCCTCCAGCCTCCTCGCCTCTCTTGCCCTCCAGCCTCCGCCTCCCCCTGCTCTCCCCTCCAGCCTCCGCTCCCTCAGCCTCTGCCCCCACACCCCCTCCCTCCCTCCAGCCTCCCTCTGCCCTCCAGCCTCCCCTCCCTCCCCTCCAGCCTCCCTCTGCCCTCCAGCCTCCCTCTCCCTCCAGCCTCCTGCCCCCTCCAGCCTCCGCTCCTCTCTCCCTCCAGCCTCCTCTGCCCCTCCAGTCCCTCTCCTCCAGTCCTCACTGCCTCCTCAGTCTACCCTCGCC
The DNA here is from genome assembly GCA_033576535.1 of Allobates femoralis. NCBI lineage: Eukaryota > Metazoa > Chordata > Amphibia > Anura > Aromobatidae > Allobates > Allobates femoralis. The sequence continues at coordinate 67,937,099 of JARQOC010000001.1, read as the reverse complement.
CCCCGCCTCAGCCTCCGCCTACCCTGCCCCCTTGCCCCCAGCCTCCCCTGCCATCTCCCAGCCTCCCGTCCTGCCCTCCGCTCTGCCTCTCCCTCCAGCCTCCCCTCTGCCCTCCAGCCTCCGCTCTGCCCTCCAGCCTCCGCTCTGCCCTCCCTCCCTCTCCTCTCCCTCTGCCCTCCAGCCTCCGCTCTCCCTCCAGCTACGCTCTCCCCTCCAGCCTACGCTCTGCCCTCCAGCCTCCGCTCTGCCCTCCAGCCTCCCGCTCTGCCCTCAGCTCCGCTTCTCCCTCCAGCCTCCCTGTCTGCCTCCGCTCCGCTCCCCGTCCTCCCCTGCCTCCAGCCTCCCCTGTCCTCTGCCCTCCAGCCTCCGCCTGTCCCTGCTCCAGCCCTCCTGCCTCCCGTCCAGCCCTCCAGCGTCGCTCTGCCCTCCAGCTCCCTCTGCCCTCCCGCTCCGCTCTGCCTCGCTCCACCGTCCAGCTCTCCCTCCAGCCTCCCGTCCTTGCTCCCTCCAGCCTCCGCTCTGCCCTCCAGCCTCCCTCTTGCCCCCCTCCAGCCTCGCTCTCCCTCCAGCCTGCTCCCTCACGCCTCTGCCTCCAGCCTCCTCTCCTCTCCTCTCCCACTCCAGCCTACCCTGCCTCCACCTTCCTCTCCTCCAGCCTCCCCATGTCCTCTGCCTCCAGCTCCTCAGCCCTCGCCCCTCTGCCCCCTCCAGCTCCCCCGTCCTTGCCCTCCAGCCTCCCTGTCCTCTGCCCTCCAGCCTCCCGTCTCTGCCCTCCAGCCTCCGCTCTGCCCTCCAGCTCCGCTCTGCCCTCCAGCCTCCGCCTCCCTGCAGTCCGCTCTGCCCTCCAGCCTCCGCTCTGCCTCACTCCTCCTGCCTCCCGTCTCTGCCCTCCAGCCTCCGCTCTCTCCCTCCAGCCTCCTCTGCCTCTCCCTCCAGCCTCCCCTGTCCTCTGCCTCCAGCCTCCCCTGTCCTCTGCCCCTCCAGCCTCCCTTCCCTCCGCCCTCCAGCCCCCCTGTCCTCTGCCCTCCAGCCTCCGCTCTGCCCTCCAGCCTCCGCTCTCCCTCCGCAGCCTCCCGCCTCTCCCTCCAGCCTCCGCTCTCCCTCCAGCCTCCTCTGCCCTCCAGCCTCCCTCTGCCCTCCAGCCTCCGCTCTGCCCTCCAGCCTCGCTGCCTCCAGCCTCGCCTGCCTCCGCCTCCTCTCCCTCCAGCCTCCCTGCTCTGCCCCTCCAGCCTCCCTGTGCCTCTCCAGCCTCCCGCCTCCCCGTCCTCTCCCTCCGCCTCTGCCTCTCCCTCAGCCGCTCTCCCCTCCAGCCTCCGCTCTCCCTCCCAGCCTCCGCTCTGCCCTCCAGCCTCGCTCTCCCCTCCAGCCTACGCTCTGCCCCCAGCCTCCCGCTCTGCCCTCCAGCCTCCCTGTCCTCTGCCCTCCAGCCTCCGTCTCTGCCCTCCAGCTCCCTCCTCAGCCTCCTCACCTCCGCTCGCCCGCCCCCAGCCTCCGCTCTGCCCTCAGCCTCCCCTGTCCTCTGCCCTCCAGCCTCCCCTGTCCTTCCCTCCAGCCTCCCTTCTCTGCCCTCCAGCTCCGCTCTGCCCTCCAGCCTCCCTCTCTGCCCTCCAGCTCCGCTCTGCCCTCCAGCCTCCGCTCTGCCCTCCAGCGTCCGCTCTGCCCTCCAGCCGTCCGCTCTGTCCTCCAGCTCCCCTCTCCTCTGCCCTCCAGCCTCCCCTCTGTCCTCCGCCTCCCCTCCCCGTCCTCTGCCTCCAGCCTCCCTGCCTCTGCCTCCAGCTCGCTCTGCCCTCCAGCGTCCTCTGCCCTCCAGCTCCGCTCTGCCCTCCAGCTCCGCTCTGCCCTCCAGCTCCGCTCTGCCTCCAGCCTCCGCTCTCCCCTCCAGCCTACGCTTCCCTCCAGCCTACGCTCTGCCTCCAGCCTCCGCTCTGCCCTCCAGCCTCCCTGTCCTCTGCCTCCAGCCTCCGTTCTGCCCTCCAGCCTCGTTCTGCCCCTCCAGCCTCCGCTCTGCCCCCCAGCCTCCGCTCTGCCCTCCAGCTCCCTGTCCTCTGCCCTCCAGCCTCCCCTGTCCTCTGCCCTCCAGCGTCCGCTCTGCCCTCCAGCGTCCGCTCTGCCCTCCAGCGTCCGCTCTGCCCTCCAGCCTCCCCTGTCCTCTGCCCTCCAGCCTCCGTTCTGCCCTCCAGCCTCCGTTCTGCCCTCCAGCCTCCGCTCTGCCCCCCAGCCTCCGCTCTGCCCTCCAGCCTCCCTGTCCTCTGCCCTCCAGCCTCTCCCTGTCCTCTGCCCTCCAGCGTCCGCTCTGCCCTCCAGCGTCCGCTCTGCCCTCCAGCGTCCTCTCTGCCCTCCAGCGTCCGCTCTGCCCTCCATCGTCCACTCTGTCCTCCAGCGTCCCCGCTCCTCTCCTCCAGCCTCCCCTCTTCCTCTGCCCTCCGCCTCCCCTCTGTCCTCCAGCCTCCCCTCTCCTCTGCCCTCCAGCCTCCCCTCTGTCCTCCAGCCTCCCCTCTCTTCTGCCCCCAGCCTCCCCTCTGTCCTCCAGCCTCCCCTCTCCTCTGCCCTCCAGCCTCCCCTCTGCCTCCAGCCTCCCCTGTCCCTGCCTCCCGCCTGCCCTCCGCCTCCGCTCTGCCCCAGCCTCCGCTCTGCCCCCACGCCCCCCTGTCCTCTGCCCTCCAGCCTCCCTGTCCTCTCCCCTCCAGCCTCCGCTCTGCCCTCCAGCCTCCCGTTCTGCCCTCCTGCCTCCGCTCTGCCTCCAGCCTCCGCTCTGCCCCCAGCCTCCGCTCTGCCCTTCGCCTCCCCTCCCTGCCTCCTGCCTCCCCTGTCCTCTGCCCTCCAGCCTCCCCTGTCCTCTGCCCTCCAGCGTCCGCTCTCCCTCCACGTCCGCTCTGCCCCCCAGCTCCGCTCTGCCCTCCAGCGTCCGCTCTGCCCTCCAGCCTCCGCTCTCCCTCCGCCTACGCTCTCCCCTCCAGCCTACGCTCTGCCTCTCACTCCGCCTGCCCTCCAGCCTCCCTGTCCTCTGCCCTCCAGCCTCCTCTGCCCTCCAGCCTCCGTCTGCCCTCCAGCCTCCGCTCTGCCCCCCAGCTCGCTCTCGCCTCCAGCCTCCACGTCCTCTGCCCTCAGCCTCCCCTGTCTCTGCCCTCCAGCTCCGCTCTGCCCTCCAGCTCCGCTCTGCCCTCCAGCGTCCCTCTGCCCTCCAGCTCCGCTCTGCCCTCCATCGCCTCTGCCTCCAGCTCCCTCTGTCCTCCAGCCTCCCTCTCCTCTGCCCTCCAGCCTCCCCTCTGTCCTCCAGCCTCCCCTCTCCTCTGCCCTCCAGCCTCCCCTCTGTCCTCCAGCCTCCCCTTCTCTGCCTCCAGCCTCCCCTGTCCTCAGCTCCCTCCTCTGCCCTCCAGCCTCCCTCTGCCCTCCAGCCCCCTCTGCCCTCCAGCCTGCCCCTCCTGCCTACGCTCTGCCCTCCAGCCTCTGCTCTGCCCTCCTGCCTCGCTCTGCCCTCCAGCCTCCGCTCTCCCTCCTGCCTCCGCTCTGCCCTCCAGCCTCCGCTCTCTCCTCCAGCCTCCGCTCTCCCCTCCAGCCTCTGCCCCTCCAGCCTCCACTCTCCCCTCCAGCCTCCGCTCTCCCCTACAGCCTCCGCTCTCCCCTCCAGCCTCCCTGTCCTCTGCCCTCCAGCCTTCGCTCTGCCCTCCTGCCTCTGCTCTGCCCTCCTGCCTCCGCTCTGCCCTCCAGCCTCCGCTCTCCCCTCCATCCTCTGCCCCTCCAGCCTCCACTCTTGCCTCCAGCCTCCGCTCTCCCCTACAGCCTCCGCTCTCCCCTCCAGCCTCCCCTGTCCTCTCCCCTCCAGCCTCCCCTGTGCTCTCCCCTCCAGCCTCCCCTGTGCTCTCCCCTCCAGCCTCCGCTCTCCCTCCAGCCTCTGCTCTCCCCTCCAGCCTCCACTCTCCCCTCCAGCCTACGCTCTGCCCTCCAGCCTACGCTCTCCCCTCCAGCCTCCGCTCTGCCCTCCACCCTCCGCTCTGCCCTCCAGCCTCCCCTGTCCTCTGCCCTCCAGCCTCCGTTCTGCCCTCCAGCCTCCCCTGTCCTCTGCCCTCCAGCCTCCCCTGTCCTCTGCCCTCCAGCGTCCGCTCTGCCCTCCAGCGTCCGCTCTGCCCCCAGCGTCCGCTCTGCCCTCCAGCGTCCGCTCTGCCCTCCAGCGTCCGCTCTGCCCTCCAGCCTCCGCTCTCCCCTCCAGCCTACGCTCTCACCTCCAGCCTACGCTCTGCCCTCCAGCCTCTGCTCTGCCCTCCAGCCTCCCGTTCTGCCCTCCAGCCTCCGCTCTGCCCCCAGCCTCCGCTCTGCCCTCCAGCCTCCCTGTCCTCTGCCCTCCAGCCTCCCCTGTCCTCTGCCCTCCAGCGTCCGCTCTGCCCTCCAGCGTCCGCTCTGCCCTCCAGCGTCCGCTCTGCCCTCCAGCGTCCTCTCTGCCCTCCAGCGTCCGCTCTGCCCTCCATCGTCCGCTCTGTCCTCCAGCGTCCGCTCTGTCCTCCAGCCTCCCCTCTCCTCTGCCCTCCAGCCTCCCCTCTGTCCTCCAGCCTCCCCTCTCCTCTGCCCTCCAGCCTCCCCTCTGTCCTCCAGCCTCCCCTCTCCTCTGCCCTCCAGCCTCCCCTCTGCCCTCCAGCCTCCCCTGTCCTCTGCCCTCCAGCCTGCCCTCCAGCCTCTGCTCTGCCCTCCAGCCTCCGCTCTGCCCTCCAGCCTCCCCTGTCCTGTGCCCTCCAGCCTCCCATGTCCTCTGCCCTCCAGCTCTCCCTGTCCTCTGCCCTCCAGCCTCCCCTGTCCTCTGCCCTCCAGCCTCCCCTGTCCTCTGCCCTCCAGCCTCCCCTGTCCTCTGCCCTCCAGCCTGCCCTCCAGCCTCCGCTCTGCCCTCCAGCCTCCGCTCTACCCTCCAACCTCCCCTGTCCTCTGCCCTCCAGCCTGCCCTCCAGCCTCCGCTCTGCCCTCCAGCCTCCCCTGTCCTCTGCCCTCCAGCCTCCGCTCTGCCCTCCAGCCTCCGCTCTGCCCTCCAGCCTCCCCTGTCCTCTGCCCTCCAGCCTCCCCTCTCCTCTGCCCTCCAGCCTCCGCTCTGCCCTCCAGCCTTCCCTGTCCTCTGCCCTCCAGCCTCCCCTGTCCTCTGCCCTCCAGCCTCCCCTGTCCTCTGCCCTCCAGCCTCCCCTGTCCTCTGCCCTCCAGCCTCCCCTGTCCTTTGCCCTCCAGCCTCCCCTGTCCTCTGCCCTCCAGCCTCCCCTGTCCTCTGCCCTCCAGCCTCCCCTGTCCTCTGCCCTCCAGCCTCCCCTTCCTCTGCCCTCCAGCCTCCACTCTCCTCACCCCTCCATATGCAATGTACAGTATGTGTATATATGTGTGTATGTACTCACTTCCGTCACTTTGTCCGCACTTCCCTCACTTTGTCCGCACACATAACACACACACACACACACAACACTCCGCTATAGTTAGCACCGGCCCTGCATCAGCCGCCTGGATCCTCAGTCAAACTTCCCGGACGCCATATTCGATCCAGTCGTCCGTGGGTGGCGACATGTCGACTCAGGATCCAAGCGGCGAGGAAGACGCAGGGTTGGTGCTAACTATAGTGGAGTGTGTGTGTGTGTGTATGTATGTATGTGTGTGCTGACCACTCTGCCCATGGCGCTGCGCTGACCACTCTGCCCACGGCGCTGCGCTGACCACTCTGCCCACGCCGCTGCGCTGACCACTCTGCCCACGCCGCTGCGCTGACCAATCTGACCGCACTCACTGCTAACCACTGAGCCACCGCACTCACTGCTAACCACTGAGCCACCGCACTCACTGCTAACCACTGAGCCACCGCACTCACTGCTAACCACTGAGCCACCTGTATACACACAATTCATTTCACCGTACTCCCCTAACTATTAGTAAATAGACTATATATGGATTCTAGACTACCCGATTCTTTAGAATCGGGCCGCCATCTAGTTCATAATAAACATAATTATTACAATTACTAGATGGTGGCCCGATTCTAACGCATCAGGTATTCTAGAATATCTATGTAGTTTATTTATGAAGATTTAAGAATAATGCAATGCGAAGCTGGGTTCAAATCCCGTGCCAATTCGCATTCGGACTGCGTCTGTCACTGATTGGTTGCGGGCGGCTGGTGCGACCAATCAGCGACGCGGGATTTCCATTACAGACAGACAGAATTAGACGATTATATAGTCTGTGTGTGTCTGTGTGAGTCTGTGTTTTGTGTCTGTGTGAGTCTGTGTGTGTGTCTGTGTCTGTGTGTGTGTGAGTCTGTATGTGTGTGTGTCTGTGAGTCTACTGTGTGTGTGTCTGTGGTCTGTGTGTGTGTCTTGAGTCTGTGTGTGTGTCTGTGAGTCTATATTGTGTGTCTGTGAGTCTGTGTGTGTGTGTGTCTGTGAGTCTGTGTGTGTGTTCTGTGAGCTGTGTGTGTGTCTGTGAGTCTGTGTGTGTGTCTGTGAGTCTGTGTGTGTATCTGTGAGCCTGTGTGTGTGTCTGTGAGTCTGTGTGTGTGTGAGTCTGTGTGTTTGTCTGTGAGTCTGTGTGTGTCTGTGTGAGTCTGTGTGTGTGTGTCTGTGAGTCTGTATGTGTGTCTGTGAGTCTGTGTGTGTGTCTGTGAGTCTGTGTGTGTGTTAGTCTGTGTGTGTTGTCGTGTGTGAGTCTGTGAGTGTTTGTGTGTGTGTCTGTATGTGTGTGTGTGAGTCTGTGTGTGTGTCTGTGTGTGTGTGAGTCTGTGTGTGTGTGTGAGTCTGTGTGTGTCTATGTGAGTCTGTGTGCCTATGTGTGTGAGTCTGTGTATGTGTGTGTGTGTGTCTGTGTGTCTGTGTGTGTGTCTGTGAGCCTGTGTGTGTCTGTGAGTCTGTGTGTGTCTGTGAGTCTGTGTGTGTGTCTGTGTGAGTCTGTGTGTGTGTGTCTGTGTGAGTCTGTGTGTCTGTGTGAGTCTGTGCCTCCATCTAGTAAATAATATATTTGCTTTTCATTCCCATTTCCTGAGCCCTGTAGCTTTCTTGTATTTGTGTGTGGACGGAGCTGTGTGAGGGATTATTAATACTACTAGATGGCGGCCCGATTCTAAAGAATCGGGTAGTCTAGAATCCATATATAGTTTATTTACTAATAGTTAGGGGAGTGCAGTGAAATGAATTGTGTGTATACAGGTGGCTCAGTGGGTAGCAGAGTATACGGTGGCTCAGTGGTTAGCACTGTATATGGTGGCTCAGTGGTTAGCACTGTATGGTGGCTCAGTGGATAGCACTGTATATGGTGGCTCTGTGGTTAGCACTGTATATGGTGGCTCAGTGGTTAGCACTGTATGTGGTGGCTCAGGGGTTAGCACTGTATGGTGGCTCAGTGGTTAGCACTGTATATGGTGGCTCAGTGGGTAGCAGAGTATACGGTGGCTCAGTGGTTAGCACTGTATATGGTGGCTCAGTGGTTAGCACTGTATACGGTGGCTCAGTGGTTAGCACTGTATATGGTGGCTCAATGGTTGGCACTGTATATGGTGGCTCAGTGGGTAGCAGAGTATACGGTGGCTCAGTGGTTGGCACTGTATACGGTGGCTCAGTGGTTAGCATTGTATACGTGGCTCAGTGGTTGGCACTGTATATGGTGGCTCAGTGGTTGGCACTGTATACGGTGGGTTAGTGGTTAGCACTGTATATGGTGGCTCAGTGGTTAGCACTGTATACGGTGGCTCAGTGGTTAGCACTGTATGGTGGCTCAGTAGTTAGCACTGTATATGGTGGCTCAGCGGTTAGCACTGTATGGTGGCTGAGTGGTTAGCACTGTATATAGTGGATCAGTGGTTAGCACTGTATATGGTGGCTCAGTGGTTAGCACTGTATATGGTGGCTCAGTGGTTGGCACTGTATATGGTGGCTCAGTGTTTAGCACTGTATACGGTGGCTCAGTGGTTGGCACTGTATATGGTGGCTCAGTGGTTGGCACTGTATATGGTGGCTCAGTGGATAGCACTGTATATGGTGGCTCTGTGGTTAGCACTGTATATGGTGGCTCAGTGGTTAGCACTGTATATGGTGGCTCAGTGGTTAGCACTGTATATGGTGGCTCAGTGGTTAGCACTGTATGGTGGCTCAGTGGTTAGCACTGTATATGGTGCCTCTGTGGTTAGCATTGTATATGGAGTTCAGTGGTTAGCATTGTATATGGTGGTTCAGTGGGTAGCAGAGTATACGGTGGCTCAGTGGTTAGCACTGTGGTCACCAGAGGACGGCGGCTCTGTGGTCACCAGAGGACGGCGGCTCTGTGGTCAGCAGAGGACGGCGGCTCTATGGTCAGCGCAGGAAGGAGACAGAGTGGTCAGCGCAGGAAGGAGGCAGAGTGGTCAGCGCAGGAAGGAGGCAGAGTGGTCAGCGCAGGAAGGAGGCTCTGTGGTCAGCAGAGGACGGCGGGTCTGTGGTCAGCACAGGAAGGAGGCAGAGTGGTCAGCGCAGGAAGGAGGCAGAGTGGTGAACACAGGACGGCGGCTCTGTGGTCAGCAGAGGACGGCGGCTGTGTGGTCAGCAGAGGACGGCGGCTGTGTGGTCAGCAGAGGACGGCGGCTGTGTGGTCAGCAGAGAAGGGCGGGTCTATGGTCAGCAGAGGAGGGCGGGTCTGTGGTCAGCAAGGAGGGCGGGTCTGTCGTCAGCAGAGGAGGGCGGGTCTGTGGTCAGCAGAGGAGGGCGGGTCTGTGGTCAGCAGAGGAGGGCGGGTCTGTGGTCAGCAGAGGACGGCGGCTCTGTGGTCAGCAGAGGACGGCGGCTCTGTAGTCAGCAGAGGACGGCGGCTCTGTGGTCAGCAGAGGACGGCGGCTCTGTGGTCAGCAGAGGACGGCGGCTCTGTGGTCAGCAGAGGAGGGCGGCTCTGTGGTCAGCAGAGGAGGGCTGCTCTGTGGTCAGCAGAGGACGGCGGCTCTGTGGTCAGCAGAGGACAGCGGCTCTGTGGTCAGCGCAGGAAGGAGGCAGAGTGGTCAGAGCAGGAAGGAGGCAGAGTGGTCAGCGCAGGAAGGAGGCAGAGTGGTGAGCGCAGGACGGCGGCTCTGTGGTCACCAGAGGACGGCAGCTCTGTGGTCACCAGAGGACGGCGGCTCTGTAGTCACCAGAGGACGGCGGCTCTGTGGTCAGCAGAGGACGGCGGCTCTATGTTCAGCGCAGGAAGGAGAAAGAGTGGTCAGCGCAGGAAGGAGGTAGAGTGGTCAGCGCAGGAAGGAGGCTCTGTGGTCAGCAGAGGACGGCGGCTCTGTGGTCAGCAGAGGACGGCGGCTCTGTGGTCAGCAGAGGAGGGCGGCTCTGTGGTCACCAGAGGACGGCGGCTCTGTGGTCAGAAGAGGACGGCGGCTCTATGTTCAGCGCAGGAAGGAGACAGAGTGGTCAGCGCAGGAAGGAGGTAGAGTGGTCAGCGCAGGAAGGAGGCTCTGTGGTCAGCAGAGGACGGCGGCTCTGTGGTCAGCAGAGGACGGCGGCTCTGTGGTCAGCAGAGGACGGCGGCTCTATGGTCAGCGCAGGAAGGAGACAGAGTGGTCAGCGCAGGAAGGAGGCAGAATGGTCAGCGCAGGAAGGAGGCTCTGTGGTCAGCAGAGGACGGCGGGTCTGTGGTCAGCGCAGGAAGGAGGCAGAGTGGTCAGCGCAGGAAGGAGGCAGAGTGGTCAGCGCAGGAAGGAGGCAGAGTGGTGAACGCAGGACGGCGGCTCTTGTGGTCACCAGAGGACGGCGGCTCTGTGGTCACCAGAGGACGGCGGCTCTGTGGTCACCAGAGGACGGCGGCTCTGTGGTCAGCAGAGGACGGCGGCTCTATGGTCAGCGCAGGAAGGAGACAGAGTGGTCAGCGCAGGAAGGAGGCAGAGTGGTCAGCGCAGGAAGGAGGCTCTGTGGTCAGCAGAGGACGGCGGGTCTGTGGTCAGCGCAGGAAGGAGGCTCTGTGGTCAGCAGAGGACGGCGGCTCTGTGGTCAGCAGAGGACGGCGGCTCTATGGTCAGCAAAGGACGGCGGCTCTGTGGTCAGCAGAGGACGGCGGCTGTGTGGTCAGCAGAGGACGGCGGCTGTGTGGTCATCAGAGGACGGCGGCTGTGTGGTCATCAGAGGACGGCGGCTGGTGTGGTCAGCAGAGGACGGTGGCTGTGTGGTCATCAGAGGACGGCGGCTGTGTGGTCAGCAGAGGAGGGCGGGTCTATGGTCAGCAGAGGAGGGCGGGTCTGTGGTCAGCAGAGGAGGGCGGGTCTGTGGTCAGCAGAGGAGGGCGGGTCTGTGGTCAGCAGAGGAGGGCGGGTCTGTGGTCAGCAGTGGATGGTGGCTCAGTAGTCAGCAGAGGACGGCGGCTCTGTGGTCAGCACTGGATTGAGTGGTCAGCACAGGATGGAGGCTCAGTGGTCAGCAGAGGACGGCGGCTCTGTGGTCAGCAGAGGACGGCGGCTCTGTGGTCAGCAGAGGACGGCGGCTCTGTGGTCAGCAGAGGACGGCGGCTCTGTTGTCAGCAGAGGACGGCGGCTCTGTGGTCAGCAGAGGACGGCGGCTCTGTGGTCAGCAGAGGACGGCGGCTGAGTGGTCAGCACAGGATTGAGTGGTCAGCACAGGATGGAGGGTCAGTGGTCAGCACAGGAAGGTGGCTCTGTGGTCAGCAGAGGACGGCGGCTCTGTGGTCAGCAGAGGACGGCGGCTCTGTGGTCAGCAGAGGACGGCGGCTCTGTGGTCAGCAGAGGACGGCGGCTCTGTGGTCAGCAGAGGACGGCGGCTCTGTGGTCAGCAGAGGACGGCGGCTCTGTGGTCAGCAGAGGACGGCGGCTCTGTGGTCATCAGAGGACGGCGGCTCTGTGGTCATCAGAGGACGGCGGCTCTGTGGTCAGCAGAGGACGGCGGCTCTGTGGTCAGCAGAGGACGGCGGCTCTGTGGTCAGCAGAGGACGGCGGCTCTGTGGTCAGCAGAGGACGGCGGCTCTGTGGTCAGCAGAGGACGGCGGCTCTGTTGTCAGCAGAGGACGGCGGCTCTGTGGTGAGCAGAGGACGGCGGCTCTGTGGTCAGCAGAGGACGGCGGCTCTGTGGTCAGCGCAGGAAGGAGGCAGAGTGGTAATAAAGAGGTTAGGGCCAGCTTTGTATTATCAGCTGGCCCTAAGCCCGAAATTTATGGCGGTCACGCCAATATTAGACATGACCGCCATGAATTTTTATTAAATTGTTTTAAAAAAATTTTTTATTAGAAATAAAAAAAAAAGCCATTAGGGACTCCATCTTTAATTAAAAAAATCCTCTTCCGTCCGACGTAGTCCAAAACGCGATGTCCTCTCTGCTACATCCCCTGTGCATAGATATAGATGTCTATGCACAGGGAATGAGCAGACTGAGAACAATCTCAGCTCTGCTACATCAGGCAGCAGGCGGGCTCTAGGACCCTGGAGCTGCGGCAGCCAGCACACAGAGCAGACAGGACTCTTATCTGTGCGAGTTTCCCAGCGATTACTTGCAAAGTAAACGAGTCCAATGCAAATCAATGGCAAAACTAGGATTGCTTCAGGCTGAAGCTTCCGAGACACATCTGTGATTTGTAAATCGCACACTACTCGCTATTACTCGCTTCCCCATTCATTAACATTGGACTCGCTAGACTCGCAACGAGTAGCGAGTCCCGGGCTCGGACTCGCTAGAGTCAAGCGATTCCGAGTAATTTAGGATTCGCCCATCACTACAGGCTAAGGATGAAGCTCAGGCAGCCATTGTATAGGTAGATACTGGTGCACTGCAACTCCCAGCATGCCCTGACAAGCTGAGAATGAAGGATGAAGCACACTGAGAATTCTGCACCATTTCTGATAGGCATCACTTTGACCTCCCTGTCATTAAAGCCGCCTGTAACAGTCGGTGTTATAGCTGGAGAGACAACTGAAATATAAAGTAAAAATGTTCTATATAATCAATCACCTTTTTAATCTGTCAAAATCTAGACCCATTATATGCAAAACAAAATAGTCATTGTAATTCCGCATCGGCCATCTTTCAGGTCCCGCACCTCTCCTCAAAAATGCTATAAAAGAAATCAAAACGTATCTGCAATAAAATCTAATATATAATCACCCTAACGCACTTCCGTAAGTTTCGGCGCTACTTCCGTCGTCGTGGATGTGGCTGCCAAACTTACGGAAGTGTGTTGAGGACACACACACAGAGACAGACACACACACACACACACACTCCAGTATACTTACCCGCCACCAACCCGCTACACCGCTCCCGCCATGGCTCCGCCCACCTCGCAGGGCTCCCGCCATGGCTCCGCGCCACCTCGTGGGGCTCCCGTCATGGCTCCGCCCACGTCGCGGGGCTCCCGCCATGGCTCCGCCCACCTCGCGAGACTCCCGCCATGGCTCCGCCCACCTTGCCTGCTGACCACAGAGCCCCCGTCCTCTGCTGACCACAGAGCCACCGTCCTCTGCTGACCACTGACCCTCCGTCCTGCCCTGACCACCGACCCTCCATCCTGCGCTCACCACTCTGCCTCCGTCCTGCGCTCACCACTCTGCCTCCATCCTGCGCCCACCACTCTGCCTCCGTCCTGCGCTCACCACTCTGCCTCCGTCCTGCGCTCACCACTCTGCCTCCGTCCTGCGCTCACCACTCTGCCTCCGTCCTGCGCTCACCACTCTGCCTCCGTCCTGCGCTCACCACTGAGCCTCCTTCCTGCGCTGACCACTAAGCCTCCATCCTGCGCTGACCACTGAGCCTCCATCCTGTGCTGACCACTGAGCCTCCATCCTGTGCTGACCACTGAGCCTCCATCCTGTGCTGACCACCTGAGCCTCCATCCTGTGCTGACCACTCAATCCTGTACTGACCACTCAGCCGCCGTCCTCTGCTGACCACAGAGCCTCCGTCCTCTGCTGACCACAGAGCCTCCTTCCTGCGCTGACCACTCTGCCTCCTTCCTGCGCTGACCACTCTGCCTCCTTCCTGCGCTGACCACTCTGCCTCCTTCCTGCGCTGACCACAGAGCCGCCGTCCTCTGCTGACCACAGAGCCGCCGTCCTCTGCTGACCACAGAGTTGCCCTCTTCTGCTGACCACAGAGCCGCTGTCCTGCGCTCACAACTCTGCCTCCTTCCTGCGCTGATCACTCTGCCTCCTTCCTGCGTTGATCACTCTGCCTCCTTCCTGCGCTGATCACTCTGCCACCGTCCTCTGCTGACCACAGAGCCGCCGTCCTCTGCTGACCACAGAGCCGCCGTCCTCTGCTGACCACAGAGCCGCCGTCCTCTGCTGACCACAGAGCCGCTGTCCTGCGCTCACCACTCTGCCTCCTTCCTGCGCTGATCACTCTGCCTCCTTCCTGAGCTGATCACTCTGCCTCCTTCCTGCGCTGATGACTCTGCCGAACACAGAGCCGCCGTCCTCTGCCGACCACAGAGCCGCCGTCCTCTGCCGACCACAGAGCCGCCGTCCTCTGCCGACCACAGAGCCGCCGTCCTCTGCCGACCACAGAGCCGCCGTCCTCTGCCGACCACAGAGCCGCCGTCCTCTGCCGACCACAGAGCCGCCGTCCTCTGCTGACCACAGAGCCGCCGTCCTATGCTGACCACAGAGCCCCCGTCCTCTGCTGACCACAGAGCCGCCGTCCTCTGCTAACCACACAGCCGCCGTAATCTGCTGACCACACAGCCGCCGTCCTCTGCTGACCACAGAGCCACCGTCCTCTGCTAACCACACAGCCGCCGTCCTCTGCTGACCACAGAGCCGCCGTCCTGCGCTCACCACTCTGCCTCCTTCCTGCGCTCACCACTCTGCCTACTTCCTGCGCTGACAACTCTGCCTCCTTCCTGCGCTGACCACAGGGCCGCCGTCCTCTGCTGACCACAGAGCCGCCCTCCTCTGCTGACCACAGAGCCGCTGTCCTGCGCTCACCACTCTGCCTCCTTCCTGCGCTGATCACTCTGCCTCCTTCCTGCGCTGATCACTCTGCCGCCGTCCTCTGCTGCCCACAGAGCCGCCGTCCTGCGCTCACCACTCTGCCTCCTTCCTGCGCTGACCACTCTGCCTCCTTCCTGCGCTGACCACTCTGCCTCCTTCCTGCGCTGACCACAGAGCCGCCGTCCTCTGCTGACCACAGAGCCACCGTCCTCTGCTGACCACAGAGCCGTCCTCCTCTGCTGACCACAGAGCCGCCCTCCTCTGCTGACCACAGAGCCGCTGTCCTGCGCTCACCATTCTGCCTCCTTCCTGCGCTGATCACTCTGCCTCCTTCCTGCGCTGATCACTCTGCCTCCTTCCTGCGCTGACCACAGAGCCGCCCTCCTCTGCTGACCACAGAGCCGCCCTCCTCTGTTGACCACAGAGCCGCCCTCCTCTGCTGACCACAGAGCCGCCGTCCTCTGCTGACCACAGAGCCGCCATCCTCTGCTGACCACAGAGCCGCCGTCCTCTGCTGACCACAGAGCCGCCCTCCTCTTATGACCACAGAGCCGTCCTTCTCTGCTGACCACAGAGCTGCCCTCCTCTGCTGACCACAGAGCCACCGTATACAGTGCTAACCACTGAGCTACCGTATACAGTGCCAACCACTGAGCCACCATATACAGTGCCAACCACTGAGCCACCATATACAGTGCCAACCACTGAGCCACCATATACAGTGCCAACCACTGAGCCACCGTATACAGTGCTAACCACTGAGCCACCATATACAGTGCCAACCACTGAGCCACCATATACAGTGCTAACCACTGAGCCACCATATACAGTGCTAACCACTGATCCACTATATACAGTGCTAACCACTCAGCCACCATACAGTGCTAACCGCTGACCCACCATATACAGTGCTAACCACTGAGCCACCATACAGTGCTAACCACTGAGCCACCATACAGTGCTAACCACTGAGCCACCATATACAGTGCTAACCACTAAGCCACCGTATACAGTGCCAACCACTCAGCCACCGTATACTCTGCTACCCACTGAGCCACCATATACAGTGCCAACCACTGAGCCACCATATACAGTGCTAACCACTGAGCCACCGTATACAGTGCTAACCACTGAGGGACCGTATACAGTGCCAACCACTGAGCCACCGTATACACTGCTAACCACTGAGCCATCATACAGTGCTAACCACTGAGCCACCATACAGTGCTAACCACTGAGCCACCGTATACAGTGCTAACCACTGAGCCACCGTATACTCTGCTACCCACTGAGCCACCTGTATACACACAATTCATTTCACCGCACTCCCCTAACTATTAGTAAATAAACTATATATGGATTCTAGACTACCCAATTCTTTAGAATCGGGCCGCCATCTAGTATAAAATATTCTTTTCCAAGATGTCGAGCTCCCGCTATGCTGGGGTAAGTGGGAGAACGCTGGTAACCAGGATAAACATTAGGTTACTAAGCAGAGCGCTGCGTTTAGTAACCCCGCTGTTTACCCTGGTTACCAGCGTTCTCCCACTTAGTAACCCGATGTGCACCCTGGTTACCAGGGAACACTTCGAGTTAGCTGGTCACTGCCCCTGTCACACACGTCGATGCATGCGTGACAGTGGCAGACCAACGACGAAAAAATGGTCCTGGCCATTTACCAATGATCAGCGAGCTGATCGCTGGTCGTTGGTACATGTCACACGCAGCGGCATCGCTACGAGATCGCTGCAACGTCACAAGTTGCAGCAACATCGTTAACAACATCGTTAACGATGTCGACACATGTAAACCGGCCTTAAGAGAGAAGTATGGAGGAGAAGGACCCAGAGGACTTGAGCAGAGATGCGGCTCATCCCGGATCCCGAAACAAGAGACTGCAGAGAGACCGAGGGAGTCCTAGGGGCACGGGAAGTGAGCGATCCACTCATGCGCCCGTATCTGAAGGTGGCGAGGAGATTCTAAGCTCCAACCACGGAACCGGAGGCCACGAGATCCAGAGAACCTGTGGCTGACTCCCAACGCATTCGCCAAGAAGATAGCCGTACTAAGGTCAGGGGACAGGACCCGTCACCTGACAGGACCGTGGCTGCTGGATTGGGGCACTGTGTGTGGAGGCACGAGCAGGAGTTAGGCGAATAGGCAGCGCTAAGGCAGAGAACTCGAGAAGGAAGGAACATAAAGGGGGTGTTTTGGACAAGCTATCACGGTTGCTGGGGACTATCCAGACCACGTCTGAACCAGAACTGTACCCTGCGGTGCCTACAGAGAAGAGAAAGCTCACCAAACCGGGTTTTAGAACTCAGAACGGTGAAATGTTTCATTTCCTGCCTGAAGAGCGGTAGACTGCTAAGCCGCATCACCAAACCAACCCACCGGTTGCCCTGGGGAACTACTCCACCCGTGGGGAGCGAAACCACAGCCGCCATCCTATCATCCCCAGAGGTCCCGCACGGCGGCAGCAACCACTAATAGCCGAATAACAGAGGTGGTATCTTGACAACTGTCGAGCCCCAGGCTTTGGGATACTCGGGTATCAGGCTCCACGGAAGCGTTGCTGTGTCATGTGGAGTGCTGGCTGTGCCTCATCCCGTGTCCTGGGTGACACTTCAAAAAGGGGTATATTAACAGGGGATAAGAGTTTTTATATAGTTCACATGACGCCACCTGTAGTTTCTGGTGATGGGTTACCAGCGCCGCCACGGTCCGCTGGAGGTGAATGGCAGTGCGGCTGAGTTGGCAAAGCCCTCTACAGGTAGGGCGATTCCTTTTTACTGTTGTTACGGCAGGTAAAGATGTCCAGGGCAATGACAGGTGACCAAGTGCACAGTGGGTCCCCACAGTAAGTGGGTATAAGGCCTCCTCTGTTCCTCTGTGATGCTTGAAGCCCACTCTGCATGCAGCCAGACTGGCCTCCTCTCTCTTCCTGTCTCTACTCTCTGCTCTGTTCTCTCCTCCTGTGCGGTCCACAGGTTATCCTCTCTGATCACTGCGGTGGAACACTGCTGTGTCTGGCTCCCTCTCTCTGACCCACAGGGGGACCGGGTGACTGACGTCTCCACGGTGTGATGGGGTTTTCTGTGGTTCTGGAGTATCCCACAGGTGCGGATCCCCGATGTCCGGTACATCTTTGGGCGAACTTCCACTAGTTCCTCACTCCCTTTGGGCTGTCTGCTCCTAGCCTTCTGTCCCCACTCAGGCTTGCGGGACGTCAGAAGGGCCACTCCGGGTCACTGGCTCGGGCCTAACCGACCACCAGGACGTCTTCGCAGTTCTCCTAGCGTCTGCACACTCTAACTAAAAAGGTTAAAGGCAATCAGCTCACCCCTCGTATGTTCGGTATGCACGGACCTGCATCCTGGCGATTACACCTATTTTCCTGTGATCTTTTGAATGGGTTTCTGCTATCTCAATAAAGTCATGGATTACAAGATATAACATTTTTTTTTTTTAATCACTTTCACTGTTTTCCCAATTGATTTTAAGCATTGTTATTTTGTCCATCTATTTTACTTATGTTGGTATACACATTATGAAAAATTATTTTCATTGTCTTTCTTTGTACTGTATATGTATTTCCTAAATCAAATTCTGCATTCCAACGAGCTATGTGAACCCTGACACTGATTATTTACTGATTAAATGATATCATGCAGCTTTGACTTCATGCCTCATATGCTGCCTCTATTTAAATCTTGTCAGTGTTCACATTGTCAGGCTTGAAAAATGACCTTGGTCTGAAACATGTCGCCTTGCGATGCTCTCTGTATGTCTAATATCCATGTATTATGAGCACTAACACCGGCTGTACTGACAACTGGAAAATTATTTGATTAATAAATCTTCATTTGAGCATTATTCATAGGGAGCTGGACCATCACTTTCTTCTTCACACTCTTACTAACTCCTCCCCCTGCAGCAGTATTTATAGGGGATCTTGCCTAAGGGCAGCAAGTTGGGCTCCCCCTACTGTGCCGGAGTGGAAGATGTTGCATGTAGTTGGTACCTGCTGTGGAAACCCAGCTTTGCATTAGAGAAGTTTGTGGCTACCTGCGTGAGCAGGGCGCCACACAACCACCCCCTATTTCCCCATAAATCCCGTATTCTATGAACTTCTTCATCCCCCCTTTTATTGACCGCTCTGGGGCCATGGATCAGGTCACGCCGCTGTGACATCCCATTGTCCTGACGACATCGCCCCCAGGCCCGGCTCCGAGTACTCCACGACCCCCACAGGGCACTTCAACAGCACATGCACTCTCCATCTTGAACAAGGGCAAATTGCCCTGCTTTAAGGAACAAGGCAAGAAAAGGAGAACTATTTAATCCGGACCACTGCCTTAACTATCCCACTATACATAGTGATGTAAATGAGCCATTACAGTTCACATTTTTCTAAAGGATAAGTGATCTGCTTGTTAAATGAATAGATCCTATTAGAGAGTGCACATTCCTTCTAAGAGCAGAGACACACTATGCAAGATACATGCGAGTGTCTTTCATGCATCTTGCATGACTCACCTGGCCCGCCTCCTGCCTCTCTGAACAGTGATGTATCAGTTGATTGTTAATATGCAGCTCCACGCTCACGTCAAGAGAGCCCGTGTCTGGGCCTGGTAAGCCATGCTATAGGCATGCGAGGATTTTGCATGTAACCCCCCCAAGGCCGTGGGGTCCCGGGCGGTTTCTGTAAGGGAAATAAGTGGTGGCCTGCCCAGGCCCATGGCCCTGATGGTCTCTTAAAAATGGGGGATAAAAATAAAGGGATAAAATCTCGTGACGCCGCTTGCAGTTTCTGGTGATCTCACCAGCGCCGCTTTCAGACCGCCGGGGACGATGGTACTGCTGCCGGTTGATAAAGCTCCCTGCAGGCAGAGCGGGGTCCCCGGGGCAGTGCTGTTGCTGCTGTGATGGTTGTCGTGGTAGCAGCTACTCCTTAACTTATGCAGAATGAAACACTGGAGGTTTATTGGCTCTGTATGGGTATTTTACTGGTAACAAGTTACGGAAGCACTCAAGTTCACAGTCACACAGTCTTTATGGGTAGCTGGCCGGGTAGTCATCGGAGGGTACAAAGTCTCTCTGAGGCTCTCCAAGTGTCCCTTCTGCTACGTTCACTGCCTTTCTTGCGCCTCCTTTCAATCCGTGCGCTGCCCTGCACAAACCCACTTCCTACTAGGCTCGTTGGGTGTAATGAGGTTACCCTTCTCTTCTGTAAGGGGCTCAACCTGGTTTGGAGTACCTGGTGGGGCTGTGCGTTGTGGACAAGGTCGGAGGCTGCTCGGCAAACCTGCGACCCACCGGTATTGGCGGCTCAGGGTTAGACTTGTCTGCACCGTGACTCAGAGCCAGTACCCCATTGTGGACCGGGATTCCCCCAGACCGCTTACTCGGACAGTCTGGCACTGGGTCTCCCCCTTCTGTCTGGGTCGCCTTTACTCTTTTAGGCGCCCTCCCTGCGGTGTCCCTCTAGGACCCGCTCCTTCCTTCTTTTTCTCAAACTAGACTATATCCATCTCTGTGTTTCCTGCGCCTTCTACCCTAAAGCTCCTCAAACCTGGACCGGTTACCTGGTAACGGGTTAGCCAATGGGTCAACTCGTCTAGGTGTAGGGATGCTGGGATGAGAACCTCAGTTTGACATTGTCCCCTCCAATGATTGGGATACTGCGCACTCTGTCTTGGGTGCAGTACTCCTACTGTGGCGCACTGACCAATGGGGTGCCACACATGCAGCTCGCATAAGTGTGTCTCTGCCCTTATAGTGCTTCACTGCTATACATTAATGGATCAGTCAGGTCTGGACCCGAAGGTCTCTTATTTAAGTCTTAAGTCTTAACCCAGAAGTCTGGTGTAAAGAGCACTCGGTAGCTGACAGGATAGCAGAAAAAATGTGGTCTTCAACCTGCACCAATTCTGCCACAAACCCGCAGACCAATTAGACCCACTATCGATCCGACTGAAAGCTAAGAGGAATAGCGTCTTGCATTCAAATGATTATTCATCTTCAGGGCTTCATTTTTAATAGATTCTGTATTTTTTATTTTATTAACCTTTAATGGATCAGTGAGGCCAAGATCTGTAGGTTTCTTATTTAAATCTTAGGTAACCAAGAGATCCCATAACTAGAATATTCAATAGCTAGAAGGAAAAAACAGTAGTTCTCTCTGCCCCCCTCTCTGCTGTGCCTCGTCTCATGACTGTAGCAATGTTGCTGTCACAATCCTGTTGGTGTTTCTGTGCCAGTCCTGTCTGACTCTAGTCAGCCCCCGTCCTGCTGTCACCTAGCCCCGCTTCGCTGCCACAGTCCTGGACACTGCACTTGCCTAGTCTGATTAGGTGCGGGCTATGTCACGTCTCTACCTGGACCTGCCCCTGTAATTCCTGCCCCGGCCATTAGGTGCCGCCATATCTGATCTATAGCTACATAGTAACATAGTAACAGTTTTTAAGGTTGAAGGAAGACTACAAGTCTATCTAGTTCAACCCATAGCCTAACATGTTGATCCAGAGGAAGGCAAAAAAACCCATGTGGCAACACTAAGCTCCACATTGGGGAAAAAATTCCTTCCTGACTCCACATATGCAATCAGACTAGTTCCCTGGATCAACGCCCTATCTAAGAATCTAGTATATATAACTGGTAATATTATAGTTTTCAAGAAAGGCATCCAGGCCCTTCTTAAATGTTAGTAGTGACTCACTCATTACAACATCATGTGGCAGAGAGTTCCATAGTCTCGCTGCTCTTACAGTAAAGAATCCGCGTCTGTGATTATGATTAAACCTTCTTTCCTCCAGACGTAGTGGATGCCCCCTTGTCCCAGTCTCAGGCCTAAGAGTAAAGAGATCATTAGAAAGGTCTCTGTACTGTCCCCTCATATATTTATACATTATTATAAGATCACCCCTAAGCCTTCGTTTTTCCAAGCTAAATAACCCCAAGTTTAATAACCTGTCTTGGTTTGCAGACCCCTTAGTCCTCTAATGACTTTTGTCGCTCTTCTCTGGTCCCGCTCTAGTTCAGCTATGTCTTTTTTATACAATGGAGACCAGAATTGTACACAGTATTCTAAAGGCCCTGTCTCACACAATGAGATCGCTAACGAGATCGTTGTAACGTCACAGATTTTGTGACGCAACAACGATCCCGCTAGTGATGTCGTTATGTATGACACGTACCAACGATCTGGCCCCTGCTGTGAGATCATTGATCGTTACATACTGCTCTGGATCATTTCTGCGTCGTTGCGCTCCCGCTGGGAGCACTGCATCGTTGTGTTTGACAGAGATAATGAGCAACGATCTCAATGCAATGATATGGAGTGAAAATTCACAAAGACCTCGGTATTACTCTGGATTGTTGCTAAAGTCGTTTTTCACATCGCTGGTAAGATGCCTGTTTGACATCTTACCAGCGATGTGTAAAAGACGCACCAGCGATCTCTACACATCGTTATCGTTATCGGGATCGCTGATGTGTCATTATGTGAGACAGTTGAGGAAGACGCCCTGAGCGTCGAAACATGTTGTAGGAGAGGACCTAGTGTGATTTGAACAATAAACTTACAGGTAAAATACTTGTTGAAGTGTAGCTGTCTTCATATCCCAGCGCTCACCCAAACATCGTTTTATTCCGTTATGTGAGACAGGGCCTTAAGTGTGGTCGCACTAGTGACTTGTATAGAGGTAAAATTATGTTCTCGTCATGAGCATCTATGCCTCTTTTAATACATCCCATTATTTTATTTGCCTTTGCAGCAGCTGCCTGATGCTGGCCACTAAATGTGAGTTTGTCATCTACCCATACACCCAGGTCTTTTTCGGTGGTAGTTTTGCCCAGTGTTTTACAATTAAGCACATAATTATACCTTTAATTTCTTCTGCCCAATTGCATGACCTTACATTTATCCCCATTAAAGCTCATTTGCCATTTATTAGCCCAAGCTTCTAGTTTACATAAATCCATCTGTAATATAAGATTGTCCTCCTCTACATTGATTACCCTGCAGAGTTTAGTGTCAGCTGCAAATATTGAGATTCTACTCTGTAGCCCCTACAAGGTCATTAATAAATATATTAAAAAGAAGTGGGCCCAACACTGACCCCTGTGGTACCACACTGTTAACTGTGACCCATTCTGAGTGTGTTCCATTAATAACCACCCTTTGTTTCCTATCACTAGTTATTAACCCACTTACACATATTTTCCCCTATTCCCATTGCTCTCATTTTATGTATCAACCTTTGTGTGGCACCGTATCCAAAGCTTTTGAAAAGTCCATATACACCACATCCACTGCATTTCTTTGGTCCAATCCACAACTTACCCTCATAAACCTATGTTGACATTGGGTCATGAGGTTATTTTTCTTCAGATACTCCAGTAAAGCATCTCTTAGAAAACCCTTTAGGATTTTACCCACAGTAGAGGTTGAGCTTAATGTCCTATAATTTCCAAGTTCAGTTTTTGTCCCCTTTTTTAATATTGGCACCACATTTGCTTTATGCCAGTCCTGTGGTACAGACCCTGTTATTATGGAATCTTTAAATATTAAAAACAATGGTCTATCTATGACGGTACTTAATTCCTGCAGTACTCTGGGGTGTATCCCATCCGGGCCCGGGGATTTGTCAATTTTAGTGATTTTTAGGCGGTGCTGTACTTCCTGCTGCGTTAAGCACTAGTGATGAGCGAGTACTAAAATGCTCGGGTGCTCGAAGCTCGGGCCGAGCATCCTGAGATACTCGTGTACTCGGCCCGAGTACCGAGCCCAATGTTATCCTATGGGAGACACGAGTATTTTTATGAAATGACTGCCGGCAGCATGGAAAAACCCTAAAAATGTCACAAAAGTCTCAGAAGAGTGCTGAAATGACATGGCAACACCATGGGGAAGACCCCTGGAAGCATTTCTCACTCAAAAGTCACAGCTGTGAACAATGTTGTCCGAGTTTCACGCCAATTTTATGGAGTCACCAGAAAACCTTCCAAAATGATACCAAAATGAATATTTAGGGTGGAAATGTTAAGGGCACATACCCAATAGTGAGATACAGCTGGTGTATGTTACTTTTTGTGATTACATGAAAGATTTTACGTGAAAACATTGTTCGCACTCCGATGTCCCTGAGAAGAGACGTACATGAAGGCCTCTTGAATAATGTGCCCATTTTGAGGAACTGGGTCTATTGTAGTATCTTCCTTTGCCAGGGCAGTCCAAAATTGGGAGGTTCACCAATGCCCCTGGATACAGACGTGCATGAGGGCCTGTAAACAAGAACTGGGTGTATTGTAGTATAGCCCTTTGACCAGGGCAGCCCAAAATTGGGAGGTTCAACAATGACCCATGCATACAGACATGTAGTAGGGCCTGTAACCCTCAAGTGGGTGTATTTTAGTATAGGCCTTTTGCCAGGGCAGCCAAAAATTGGAGGTTCAACATGACCCATGCATACAGACATGTAGTAGGGCCTGTAACCCTCAAGTGGGTGTATTTTAGTATAGGCCTTTGGCCAGGCAGCCAAGAATTGGGAGGTTCAACAATGACCCATGCATACAGACATGTATAGGGCCTGTAACCCTCAAGTGGGTGTATTGTAGTATAGCCCTTTGGCCAGGCAGCCAAAAATTGGGAGGCTCCTCATTGCCCTGGATAAGACTGTCAGGAGGGCCTGTAAAGAAGACTGGGTGTATTGTAGTATAGCCCTTTGGCCAGGGCAGCCAAAAATTGGGAGGTTCAACAATGACCCATGGGATACAGACATGTAGTAGGGCCTGTAAACCCCAAGTGGGTGTATTTAGTATAGCCCTTTGGCCAGGGCAGCCAAAAATTGGGAGGTTCCACAATGACCCATGCATACAGACATGTAGTAGGCCTGTAACCCTCAAGTGGGTGTATTGTAGTATAGCCCTTTGGCCAGGGCAGCCCAAAATTGGGAGGTTCAACAATGACCCATGCATACAGACATGTAGTAGGGCCTGTAACCCTCAAGTGGGTGTATTTTAGTATAGGCCTTTTGCCAGGGCAGCCCAAAATTGGGAGGTTCAACAATGACCCATGCATACAGACATGTAGTAGGGCCTGTAACCCTCAAGTGGGTGTATTTTAGTATAGGCCTTTGGCCAGGGCAGCCAAGAATTGGGAGTTCAACAATGACCCATGCATACAGACATGTAGTAGGGCCTGTAACCCTCAAGTGGGTGTATTGTAGTATAGCCCTTTGGCCAGGGCAGCCCAAAATTGGGAGGCTCCTCATTGTCCCTGGATACAGACGTGCAGGGAGGGCCTGTAAGAAGATGGGTGTATTGTAGTATAGCCCTTTGGCCAGGGCAGCCAAACATTGGGAGGTTCAACAATGACCCATGCATACAGACATGTAGTAGGGCCTGTAACCTCAAGTGGGTGTATTTTAGTATAGGCCCTTTGGCCAGGGCAGCCAAAATTGGGAGGTTCCACAATGACCCATGCATACAGACATGTAGTAGTGCCTGTAACCCTCAAGTGGTGTATTGTAGTATAGCCTTTGGCCAGGGCAGCCAAAAATTGGGAGGTCCTCATTGTCCCATGGATAAGACATGTCAGGAGGGCCTGTAAAAGAATGGGTGTATTGTAGTATAGCCCTTTGGCCAGGGCAGCCAAAAATTGGGAGGTTCAACAATGACCCATGATACAGACATGTAGTAGGGCCTGTAACCTCAAGTGGGTGTATTTTAGTATAGGCCTTTGGCCAGGGCAGCCAAAAATTGGGAGGTTCAACAATGACCCATGCATACAGACATGTAGTAGTGCCTGTAACCCTCAAGTGGGTGTATTGTAGTATAGCCCTTTGGCCAGGGCAGCCAAAAATTGGGAGGTTCACAATGACCCATGCATACAGACATGTAGTAGGGCCTGTAACCCTCAAGTGGGTGTATTGTAGTATAGCCCTTTGGCCAGGGCAGCCAAAAATTGGGAGGTTCAACAATGACCCATGCATACAGACATGTAGTAGGGCCTGTAACCCTCAAGTGGGTGTATTGTAGTATAGCCCTTTGGCCAGGGCAGCCAAAAATTGGGAGGTTCAACAATGACCCATGCATACAGACATGTAGTAGGGCCTGTAACCCTCAAGTGGGTGTATTTTAGTATAGGCCTTTGGCCAGGGCAGCCAAAAATTGGGAGGTTCCACAATGACCCATGCATACAGACATGTAGTAGTGCCTGTAACCTCAAGTGGGTGTATTGTAGTATAGCCCTTTGGCCAGGGCAGCCAAAAATTGGGAGGTTCAACAATGACCCATGCATACAGACATGTAGTAGTGCCTGTAACCCTCAAGTGGGTTTAATTTAGTATAGTCCTTTGGCCAGGGCAGCCAAAAATTGGAAGGTTCAACAATGACCCATACATACAGACATGTAGTAGGGCCTGTAACCCTCAAGTGGGTGTATTGTAGTATAGCCCTTTGGCCAGGGCAGCCAAAAATTGGGAGATTCAACAATGACCCATGCATACAGACATGTAGTAGGGCCTGTAACCCTCAAGTGGGTGTATTGTAGTATAGCCCTTTGGCCAGGGCAGCCAAAAATTGGAAGGCTCCTCATTGTCCTTGGATAGAAACGTGCAGTAGGGCCTGTAACCCTCAAGTGGGTGTATTGTAGTCTAGCCCTTTGGCCAGGGCAGCCAAAAATTGGGAGGCTCCACATTGTCCCTGGATGGAGACGTGCAGGAGGGCCTCAAAACATTTTTCCCATTGAAAAGGAGCGGTCTCCTGTCGTTGTAAGGCCCATTCTAAAAGAATGGGCGAAAAAATTTACCACTGCGGGTGTACCTCAAACAACAGCCTAACTATTGTAACGATCATCATGGTGTCACATGAGGAGAAGGAGGAGCAGTCCAGCGATTAGCCAAAGTCCTGAAGTGTGTACCCATGGGTGAGTGGAGGTACATGGCAAATTCACATAACAAAATTTTAATTCAGTTGTCATTTGCTGGTGGTGTGGTGAAGTCTGGCCCAATCCAACCCTTCTTGATCAGAGTCAGCCTGTCAGCATTTTCAGTTGACAGGCGGGTGCGTTTATCAGTGATGATTCCACCTGCAGCACTGAAAACACGCTCTGATAAAACGCTAGCGGCAGGGCAGGCCAGGACTTCCAAGGCGTAGAGAGCCAATTCATGCCACGTGTCCAGCTTGGAGACCCAATAATTGAAAGGCACAGAGGAAACTCGCAGTACAGTTGTTCGATCTGCAAGGTACTCCTTCAGCATCAGCCCAAACTTAGCATTTCTGGTGGCACTACCCCGCACCTCAGGGGCTGTGGTACGTGAGGGGCTGAGAAAACTGTCCCACATCATAAAGACAGTTCCCCTACCTCTGGCGGATTGGACTTGTTCCCCTCTCGGCCGTACGCCTTGGTTGTCCACCGAATCCTGACCTATGCCGCTAGCGTTTTGTGAGGGGAATGATTTCACTACTTCCGTGACTATGGCCCTGTGGAACTGCTGCATTTTGGCTGACCTCTCCGCCTCAGGAATGAGAGACATAAAGTTCTCCTTGTAGCGTGGGTCTAACAGTGTTGCCAACCAGTACTGATTGTCGGCAAAGATGTTCTGAACGCGAGGGTCACGAGACAGGCAGCTTACCATAAAGTCAGCCATGTGCGCCAGACTCTTAACAGCCATCACTTCAGTATCCAGACCAACACGATGACTGAACATGCTGTCCTCCTCCTCCTCCTCCTCCTTCTCCTCATCATCTCCCCTGTCCTCTGGCCAGCCACGCTGAATCGAGGGTATGACTGGTGTGCATGTCATATCCTCAATTTGGCCAGAGAGTTGCTCCATGTCTTCATCCTCCTCCTCCTCGTCATAGTCCTCCACTGCACGTTGTGATGACATGAGGCTGGGCTGTGTGTTTTCACCCACACCCACTACTGTTTCTTGCTCAAAGTCATCGCGCTCAGCCTGCAATGCATCCTCTTTGATTTTCAGCAGAGACCGTTTTAGAAGGCAGAGTAGTGGTATGGTGACGCTAATAATGGCGTCATCGCCGCTCACAATCTTGGTGGAGTCCTCAAAGTTTTGGAGGACGGTGCATAGGTCCGACAGCCATCTCCACTCCTCAGGTGTTATGTGTGGAGTTTGACCCATTTCCCGACGGCTTAGGTGATGCAGGTAGTCCACAACTGCCCTCTTCTGCTCACATATCCTGTCCAACATGTGCAGAGTTGAATTCCAACGCGTGGGGACATCACACACCAGTCTGTGGGCCGGAAGACGCAAACGGCGCTGAAAGCCGGCAAGGCCGGCTGAAGCAGCAGGTGACTTGCGAAAATGTGCAGACAGACGGCGAACTTTTACCAGCAGGTCAGACACCTCTGGGTATGACTTCACAAACCTCTGAACCACCAGGTTGAGCACATGGGCCACGCATGGAACATGCGTCAGCTGGCCTCGCCTCAAAGCTGCCACCAGGTTCCGGCCATTGTCACACACGACCTTTCCTGGCTTTAGGTTCAGAGGTGTGAGCCAGTGATCTGCCTGCTGTTTCAGAGCTGTCCACACCTCTTCTGCATTGTGGGGTTTGTCACCATGCAGACTAGCTTCAGCACAGCCTGTTGCCGCTTTGCTGAGGCAGTGCTGCAGTGCTTCCAGCTTGGGACTGGTGTGGAGGGTACAGTGGATGAGGATGCGCAGGAGGAGGAGGCTGAGGAGCATGACATTCCGGAGCTGTAGAGTGTCGGTGAAACCCTGACAGAGGTAGGGCCTGCTATCCTTGGTGTGGGAAGGACGTGTTCCGTCCCTTGCTCAGACTGGGTCCCAGCCTCCACAATATTAATCCAGTGTGCCGTCAAGGAGATGTAGCGGCCTTGCCCACAAGCACTTGTCCACGTGTCTGTTGTTAGGTTGACTTTGGCTGAAACAGCATTGTTCAGGGCACGTGTGATGCTGTTGGACACGTGGTTATGCAATGCGGGGACGGCACATCTGGAGAAATAGTGGCGTCTGGGGACCGAGTAACGTGGGACAGCAGCCGCCATCAGGTCGCAGAATGCGTCCGTCTGCACCAGCCGGAAAGGCAACATTTCTAGCGCTATGAGTCGCGAAATGTGATCATTCAGGACTGTGGCATGTGGGGCGTTGGCAGCGTATTTGCGCCAGCGTTCAAATGTTTGCTGAATGGATAATTGAACGCTGCGCTGGGACAAGGACGTGCTTGATGGTGGTGTAATTTGTGCGTGGGCAACTTCAGGTGCAGGGCCGGAGGCTTGTTCGTGGCCAGCATGGACAGGGGATTGGCTCGCACGCACAACAGGCGAAGACGTAGCAGTGACATCAGCAAGCACCGCTCCTCAACTCTGTTGTACTTCCGACAAAGGTCGGGTGCTTGGCTGACATGTGCCTGATCATGCTGGTGGTGGTCAGGCTGCTAGTTTTCGTACCCCTGCTGATACTGGCATGGCAGGTGTGGCAAATGGCCTTTTTAGAGTCTTCTGGAGCCAACTTAAAAAAACTCCCAGACTCGGGAAGACCGAACATTTGCACAGGCACCTTGAGTCGTGTTGTTGTTCCGGGGAACGGTTGCCTGCCTTCTGCCTGCGGATGCAACCCTGCTTCGTACTGCCTGTTGGGATGCTACGCCTCCCTCCCCCTGTGCACTGCTGTCCTCGCTCTGCATATCCTCCTGCCATGTTGGGTCAGCTACTGGATCATCCACCACGTCGTCTTCCTCTTCCGCACCCTGATCCTCCTCCTGACTTCCTGGCAATTGTGTCTCATCATCGTCCACCCTTTGTTGAGACACTTTGCCAACGTTCCGTTCGTCAAAACGTGGCTGCTCAAATATTTGGGCATCTGTACATACCATCTCCTCATCACCCACTTCAAGAGGATGGTGGCGACAGGCCAGATTCTGCGAATGGATACGTGAACAGCTCTTCCGAGTGTCCTAGTGTGGGATCAGTAATGTCCGTGGATGTGTACTCGGCCTGGTGGAAGGAAGGAGGATCAGGTTGGGAAATGTGCGGTGCAGTATCACAGCTACTGACACTTGACAGTGTGGAAGACAGGGTGTTTGTGGAGGTGCCCATCTGACTTGAAGCATTATCCGCTATCCAAGTAACAACCTGTTGACACTGGTCTTGGTTCAACAGCGGTGTACTGCTGCGGGCCCCAAGAATTTGGGACAGGACGTGCGAGCGGGGAGATGTGGCCCTTTGTTGTTGCGAAATGAGTGCTTGCACATGACCTCGGCCTCTGCCTGCACCACCATCACGTCCACTTCCTTGTTCCTTGCCAACGCCCTTGCCAACGCCCTTGCGCATTTTGCTTGTATAGAGCGACAACTGTCTGGTGACTGTAGAGGTCACAGGAGATTAGGATTTTAGGCCCTAACCTGTATCAAGGTATGACGTACAACAGTCTGGTGACTGTAATGGTTTCAGGAGAGGATATTAGTCCCTAACCTGTATCAAGGTATGACGCACACCAGTCTGGTGACTGTTCAGATCACAATAGATTAGGATTTTAGTTCCCTAACCTGTATCAAGGTATGACGTACACCAGTCTGGTGACTGTTCAGATCACAAGAGATTAGGATTTTAGTTCCCTAACCTGTATCAAGGTATGACGTACACCAGTCTGGTGACTGTAATGGTTTCAGGAGAGGATTTTAGTCCCTAACCTGTATCAAGGTATGACGTACAACAGTCTGGTGACTGTAATGGTTTCAGGAGAGGATTTTAGTCCCTAACCTGTATCAAGGTATGACATACAACAGTGTGGTGACTGTAATGGTTTCAGGAGAGGATTTTAGTCCAAACCTGTATTAAGGTATACGTACACCAGTCTGGTGACTGTAATGGTTTCAGGAGAGGATTTTTAGTCCCTAACCTGTATCAAGGTATGACGTACAACAGTCTGGTGACTGTAATGGTTTCAGGAGAGGATTTTAGTCCCTAACCTGTATCAAGGTATGACGTACAACACGTCTGGTGACTGTAATGGTTTCAGGAGAGGATTTTAGTCCCTAACCTGTATTCAAGGTATGTACGTAACACCAGTCTGGTGACTGTAATGGTTTCAGGAGAGGATTTTAGTCCCTAACCTGTATTAAGGTATGACGTACAACAGTCTGGTGACTGTAATGGTTTCAGGAGAGGATTTTAGTCCCTAACCTGTATCAAGGTATGACGTACAACAGTCTGGTGACTGTAATGGTTTCAGGAGAGGATTTTAGTCCCTAACCTGTATCAAGGTATGACGTAAAACAGTCTGGTGACTGTAATGGTTTCAGGAGAGGATTTTAGTCCCTAACCTGTATCAAGGTATGACGTACACCAGTCTGGTGACTGTAATGGTTTCAGGAGAGGATTTTAGTCCCTAACCTGTATCAAGGTATGACGTACACCAGTCTGGTGACTGTAATGGTTCAGGAGAGGATTTTAGTCCCTAACCTGTATCAAGGTATGACGTACACAGTCTGGTGACTGTAATGGTTCAGGAGAGGATTTTAGTCCCTAACCTGTATAAGGTAGACGTACACAGTCTGGTGACTGTAATGGTTCAGGAGAGGATTTTAGTCCCTAACCTGTATCAAGGTATGACGTACACCAGTCTGGTGACTGTAATCAAGAGAGGATTTTAGTTCCCTAACCTGTATCAAGGTATGACGTACACCAGTCTGGTGACTGTATGGTTCAGGAGAGGATTTTAGTTCCCTAACCTGTATAAGGTATACGTACACAGTCTGGTGACTGTAATGTTCAGGAGAGGATTTTAGTCCCTAACCTGTATCAAGGTATACGTACACAGTCTGGTGACTGAGTTCAGAGAGGATTTTAGTCCCTAACCTGTATCAAGTAATGACGTACACAGTCTGGTGACTGTAAGGTTTCAGGAGAGGATTTTAGTCCCTAACCTGTATCAAGGTATGACGTACACAGTCTGGTGACTGTAATGGTTTCAGGAGGGATTTTAGTCCCTAACCTGTATCAAGGTATGACGTACACAGTCTGGTGACTGTAATGGTTCAGAGAGGATTTTAGTCCCTAACCTGTATTAAGGTATACGTACAACAGTCTGGTGACTGTAATGGTTTCAGGAGAGGATTTTAGTCCCTAACTGTATCAAGTATGACGTACAACAGTCTGTGACTGTAAGGTTCAGGAGAGGATTTTAGTCCCTAACCTGTATCAAGTATGACGTACACCAGTCTGGTGACTGTAATTTCAGAGAGGATTTTAGTCCCTAACCTGTATCAAGGTATGACGTACACCAGTCTGGTGACTGTAATGGTTTCAGGAGAGGATTTTAGTCCCTAACCTGTATCAAGGTATGACGTACACAGTTGGTGACGATGTTGGAGAGATTTAGTCCCTAACCTGTATAAGTATGACGTACACAGTTGGACTGTAATGGTCAGAGAGTTAGTCCCTACTGTATCATTGTAGGAAAGTTTTCCTACTTATGGTGACTCATTGGTGACTGTAGATCAGATAGGATTTTAGTCCTACCTGTATAAGGTTACGTACACCAGTTGGTGACTGTATGGTTCAGGAGGGATTTTAGTCCTAACCTTATCAAGGTATGACGTACACAGTCTGGTGACTGTAATGGTTCAGGAGAGGATTTTAGTCCCTAACCTGATAAGGTATACGTAACATCTGGTGACTGTAATGGTTCAGGAGAGATTTTAGTCCTAACCTGTAAAGGTATACGTACACAGTCGTGACTGTAGTAGAGAGGATTTTAGTCCCTAACTGTATCAAGGTAGACGTACACATCTGGTGACTGTTGTCAGAGAGGATTTTAGTCCCTAACCTGTATCAAGGTATGACGTACACAGTCTGGGACTGTAATGTCAGGAGGGATTTAGTCCTAACCTGTATAAGGTAACGTACACCAGTCTGTGATGTTAATCCAGAATATTTATCCTAACCTGTATCAAGTATGACGTACACATCTGGTGACTGTAATCAGAGAGGATTTTATCCTAACCTGTATCAAGGTATGACGTACACAGTCTGGTGACTGTAATGTTCAGGAGAGGATTATCCCAACTGATAAGTATACTACACAGTCTGTGACTGTAAGTTCAGGAGAGATTTTAGTCCCTAACCTGTATCAAGGTATGACGTACACAGTCTGGTGACTGTAATGGTCAGGAGAGATTTTAGTCCTAACCTGTATCAGTATACGTACACAGTCTGGTGACTGTAATGTCAGAGAGGATTTTAGTCCCTAACCTGTATAAGGTATTACGTACACAGTCTGGTGACTGTAATGGTTTCAGGAGAGGATTTAGTCCCTAACCTGTACAAGGTATGACGTACACATCTGGTGACTGTAATGGTTCAGGAGAGGATTTAGTCCCTAACTGTATTAAGGTATACGTACACAGTCTGTGATGTAATGGTTCAGGAGAGGATTTTAGTCCCTAACCTGTAACAAGGTATGACGTACACCAGTCTGGTGACTGTAATGGTTTCAGGAGGATTTTAGTCCCTAACCTGTATAAGGTATGACGTACACAGTCTGGTGAATGTATGGTTTCAGGAGAGGATTTTAGTCCCTAACCTGTATCAAGGTATGACGTACAACAGTCTGTGACTGTAATGTGTCAGGAGTGGATTTTAGTCCTAACCTGTATTAAGGTAGTACGTACACAGTCTAGTGACGTTCAGATCCAAGGATTAGGATTTTAGTTCCCTAACCTGTATCAAGGTATGACGTACACCAGTCTGGTGACTGTTCAGATCACAAGAGATTAGGATTTTAGTCCTAACCTGTATCATGGTATGACGTACACCAGTCTGGTGACTGTAATGGTTTCAGGAGAGGATTTTAGTCCCTAACCTGTATCAAGGTATGACGTACAACAGTCTGGTGACTGTAATGGTTTCAGGAAAGGATTTTAGTCCCTAACCTGTATTAAGGTATTAAGTACAAGAGTGTGGTGACTCTAATGGTCACAGAAAAGCTTGGATTCCGATCTGTATCACCCTGCCTATAACCTCCTAGATTAGTCCTGAGTAGGGCTGTTCTGGTCACTGGAAAGCTTGGACTCCGATCTGGATCACCCTGCCTATATCCTCCTAGATTAGTCCTGAGAAGGACTGTTGTGGTCAGCAGCAGTTTGCAGCACTGCTCTGGATCTACCTGTAAGGGCCACAAATCTGTCCCTAAGCAGCAGCAGACACTCTCCCTACACTGACTATCTGGATGGCTGTGTGCCGAGCACAGCGCGCCGGGAGTTATAAAGGCTCGGTCACGCTGTGCAGGGCGGCCAATCACTGCTATGCCACAACTAACAGGGCTGTGGCATTGCAGTGGTCTGCCAGCCAATCCCTGCATGTGGGCTGGCTCTCAAAAGAGCGCCAACATGCAGAGATGACGACCACGAGCACAGCACGAGTATTGCGAGATTACTCGGTGCTCGCCGAGTAGCCAGAGTACAGTGATACTCGTGCGAGTACCGAGTAGTGGCGAGCATGCTCGCTCATAAGGCACGTTACATTTAATGGAGAGTTTTTGTTATCACTGATCATGTTGCCTGTTGTGGGATTTTCTTGTGTAAATACTTTTGAAAAAAAGTCATTTAGCATATTAGCTTTTTCCTCATCCTCATCCACCATTTCACCCAGACTATTTTTAAGGGGGCCAACACTATAATTTTTTAGTTTCTTACTATTTATATAGTTAAATATTATTTTGGGATTATTTTTACTTTCTCTGGCAATGAGTCTCTCTGTCTCAATCTTTGCTGCCTTGATTTGCTTTTTACAAATGTTATTTAATTTTTTGTATTTATTTAATGCCTCATCACTACCTACTTGCTTTAATTCCCTAAATGCTTTCTTTTTGTCACTTATTGCGCCTCTTACCGCTTTATTTAGCCATAGTGGTTTCCTCCTATTTCTAGCATGTTTATTCCCATAGGGTATATATTGTGCACAGGCCCTATTCAGGATGCTAATAAACGTCTCCCATTTGCTTTGTGTCCTTTTATGTCTCAGGACATAGTCCCAGTTTATTGCACTAAGATCATTTCTCAACCGTTGGAGATCTGTCTCCCTGAAGTTTAGTGTCTTTGTAGCCCCTCTACTACACATCTTAGTAAAGGATACTTGAAAACGTATTATTTTGTGATCACTATTACCCAAGTGACCTCCAACCCGTATATTTGATATGCGGTCCGGCCTGTTGGTTAATATTAGACCTAGGGCGATTAACTCTGCGAGAGAGGAGACACCCTATTGAATAATTGAATATGGAATCATTTTGGATATTCTGTCTAGACACTAGAGCTCCAAAAGGACTAAGGCTACATTCACACCGTGTGTTTTTTAATCCTTTTTTGCAGTGCACTGCAGAAAATGGATCACTCAAATGACATCCCATCAAAGTCTATGGGTTTTCATTTTTGCCATTCACACAGGGCTCTTGTAATGTGATCCCTTTTTCCACTGTAGGAGAGCTCCATTTTAGAAAAGTGCATGTCAATTTCTGTGGTGTTTTTCTTCTGCATTTTTCCCATAAGAGCCCTTTAAAATGGGGAATAAAATACAGCAGTCAAAAACAGATCAAAAACGGATCTAAAAACAGATGTTTTTTTTTTTACCATTCAAAAAAAAAACAAATCTAATTTTTCTGCAGAATTCAACAAAAACGCAGCTCAAAACAGAGAAAAAAAAGCCGCCCAGTCTGAATATAGCCTTAATGTTCGTCAGGACCTAAATCTACAATACTTACTAAGGCTAGGGTCACACTTGCAGATTTTCCATGCAGTTTTCACACATGTCATTTGTGAAAAACGCATGGAAAAACGCATCCATAGACCCCGTGCTAAAAATGCATGCCCCAATGCCAAAAACGCATGTCTAAAGGGCCATGCGTTTTTTGGATGCGTTTTTGACTCGGCACTAAAAAATGCAGTATGCTGCATTTTTTTGTGCTTTTCAAAAACGCATGCGTTATGGGAAACGCATGCATTTTTGTATGGCACTAAATGGTATCATGCATTTTTGCATGCATTTTTCCATGCATTTTTTAAGGGTGCCCCACATCTATAAGCAAAAACGCAGCCCAAAAACGCAGGCTGCCAAAAAGCACCTTAAAAAACGCATGCAAATGTGACCCTAGCCTTAGTGTATGGTCTCTATTTTAGGTTAGGGTCACACTTCAGGGCTGGATGCGAATTTCCATGCAATTTTCACACTTGGATTGTGTGAAAATCGCATGCAGAATCGCATCCATAGACCCCAGTATAAAAAAACGCATGCCCCAATGCCAAAAATGCATGGCTAAAGTGCCATGCGATTTTGGCATGTGTTTTTGGCTCATCTTTTGAGACGTTTTTGGTGGTTTTTCAAAAATGCATGCGTTTTTGTAACATGGGGCCCTATGGGAAATGCATGTGAAAACGCATGGCACTAAATGGTACCATACGTTTTCGCATGCATTTTCGCATGCGTTTTTTAAGGCTGCTCCTGACCTAACTACAAAAACGCAGCCCAAAATCGCAGGCTGTCAGGAACAACCTTAAACGCATGCAAGTGTTACCCTAGCCTTATTCATGTTTGGTTCATTATCTGAATATTTTTTCAATCTTCTGTAACATGTTGATTGTATGCTTTTAATTAAAACACCATGTGTGTGATCATCTCATGGTTAATTATAGCTGATTACAATGTGAGATCATGATTAATGGGCACCTGTCACCTGGATCTAGCCCTCTCTCCTATCACTACCTGTCCCTGCACCTTCCTAGCTGTTCCCTAACCATTTCTCTCTGAGCTAAAGGGGCTCTATAACGATTTAGAAAAATGAATTTGAACTTTCATATGGTCCCCATGTAGGAGACTGGCTTCGGGCTCCATGAATCCCTCCCTGTGATGTTCAAGCATGCACCGCTAGGTCATTGCGCATGCGCACAGCCGGGCCGATCACATGATAAGGCCCACAATACACCAGGCCTATCACATGATCAGGCCCATAATGCACCAGGCCGATCACGTGATCAGGTCCCATAATGCACCAGGTTGGATATGACATTCCGGCCCGGCCATTACTGTGGATGAGAGGGCGGGAGGTTCCAAATGAAGGCGGCAATACAGCAAGAAGGATGATGCCCAGCAGGGCGTGCTTGGACACCACAAGGAGGGATTCATGGAGCCCGCCTTTCTCGTCTACTACTTGGGGACCATATGTAAGTTCTAATTCATTTTTCTAAATCGTTATAGAGTCCCTTTAGCTCAGAGAGGGATGGTTAGGGAACAGCTAAGAAGGTGCAGGGACAGGTAGTGATAGGAGAGAGGGCTATATCCAGTTGACAGGTTCCCTTTAAGATCTGAGAGGTCGAAACCACCTTTATTGCAACAATTGATGTCTTTTTGCTGGATGCACTACTTGCATATTCTTTACAGAAAAACATACCAAAAACCATAATGGGTTTGTAATCATTTATGGTTCATTTTTCCTGCTGTAAATGGAAATTTTTCTCCATGTGTTTTTGAGTCATATCAATGCCTGGCTAAAAGTGTGTAGAGAAAGAATCTGGTATCCAGAAATAATTTCAGAGCATTTAATAAACCATGCGTTTTTTGAAAACTACACTAAATCCTCACCAAAAACGCACTGTATGAACACATCTGTATTTTTGCAGTATATTTTCATGATTACATTGAGGTAAATGGGTATAAAACATTGCAAAAAAACACTCTAAAGGTACCGTCACACACCACGATATCGTCCTCAATATCGCTGTCAATTCGCAAATTCTGCGATGTCGAAAACCACATCAGAAGTGCGTTGTGGCATGTTACTGG
This sequence comes from Allobates femoralis, assembly GCA_033576535.1. Lineage (NCBI taxonomy): Eukaryota > Metazoa > Chordata > Amphibia > Anura > Aromobatidae > Allobates > Allobates femoralis. The sequence goes on along the minus strand of JARQOC010000001.1, from coordinate 67,900,386 downwards.
GCAATCCTATGGCGAGAAATCGCAGGTGGAGCGTCGCCTGATTGCACAGCACTGCTGTAAAATCAGGCGATCTCCACCTCGCGATTTCAGTGGATTGTGCCGTGTAACACGGCGATAGTGACAAAGAAAGCGATTCCAGAGATCCTGAAATCAATCCCATAGGTGTGCCTCAGCGTGCTGTTTTTTGCACCCCGTCTGCGGCGATTGGTAGCTTCTACTGCGTTCCCATTGGCGGCCCGTGGCCAAGGCGCCATATTTGATGATCTGTACGTTCTTCACCAGAGTCGTCATCTTCTTTTTCTTCACAAGTGTCAGGAAAAGCATTCAAACTACGAGCGTCATGGAATTGCGCATCTGAATGATACTGCGTGTATGATGTTGGCGCGTTCTGAGTAAAGGAATAACCCTCCGAACATGATGATTAGTTTATTAATTGCTACACATAAATATATGTTTACTAAGCCAATTCCTATTGCTGGTGGCTGAACTGTCCAAATCAACATGTTGACCATACACAAATCACAAACCATGTGCACCCCCAAAATATTTCATACCGCATGTATGTCTGCCATTTGCTACGCATGACCCTCACCCTGCGGTTAGTTGTAGTTATTAGGCTCACCACTCTGTTGCGGCTTAACTTGTCTGGGCCCTCAAGTCTCCATGGCGTAACCAGCACGCGCTATGACGTCATGACGTTGTTGGATGGTCTTCCCTGCCTTCTAGGTGCTTTCCCTTCCCCTACAGAGGTAGCGATGGCGGCAGGACAGAGAGCTGCAGCATTGGACGAACCAGAGCTGCTCATCCTGATTGACATCCTGGACAGGCGGGATTATTGGAGCAACTATCGGCACCAGCACCCACGGCTCCACAAGCAGGCCATCCTGCGCAAAGTGAAGAGGGCCCTGCTGAGGAGACTGGGTGTTGAGCACTCAACCCAGCAGATCCAGAAGAAGGTGGCAGACCTTAAATACAAGTGTCCAGGGCAAATTACCAACATCCGGGCACGGATTAAGAGGCTGCGTGGTGAGTAATTGTGATTGACACATACACACATACCCCATTCCAACACAAATAAAACCTGTACCACCACATGGAAGTGTAGGCTGTCAGATAGGTACCCTGAATTGATGATGTTGAGGCGTCATCCCTCTGCATCTGCAGGGTGTGCAAAGTTGGAAACAAAAAGCTATTGCGACAAAAAACAACAGTACACTGCAGTAAAAATATTAAAATGCAAGTGCAGTATAAAAATGGTATAACAAATACAGGGTACTTAGTTAATCCGTTTTTTTGCGCAGAAAAAGTTATTTTAAGCCACGTCACTATCTTCAAAGTGTACCCATCTCTGACGCGGTCCTAACTGTTGTATTAAAAACCTGACTGGTGTGAATACTTACCAGTAAACAGGAGCCAGCATGACCAGTGTCTGAAGTGGAATGAAGGCGACGGGGCTCTATGTGTGCAGGGCCCAGAGAGGGGCGGGAACTCCATCTCTTGCATGGCAAGAGGCAATTAATTATAACACAGATGAGTCCTGCACACAGAGAACAGGTCTGTAGGAACCTGTTCACACCGCCAGCATAATTGGAAACAAAAAGCTATTGCGACAAAAAACAACAGTACACTGCAGTAAAAATATTAAAATGCAAGTGCAGTATAAAAATGCCCCTCTCTGGGCCCTGCACACATAGAGCCCCGTCGCCTTCATTCCACTTCAGACACTGGTCATACTGGCTCCTGCTTACTGGTAAGTATTCACACCAGTCAGGTTTTTAATACAACAGTTAGGACCGCGTCTTAGATGGGTACACTTTGAAGATAGTGACGTGGCTTAAAATAACTTTTTCTGCGCAAAAAAACGGATTAACTAAGTACCCTGTATTTGTTATACCATTTTTATACTGCACTTGCATTTTAATATTTTTACTGCAGTGTACTGTTGTTTTTTGTCGCAATAGCTTTTTGTTTCCAATTATGCTGACGGTGTGAACAGGTTCCTACAGACCTGTTCTCTGTGTGCAGGACTCATCTGTGTTATAAAGGGTGTGCAAAGTGCAACATGAAGTTGCAGACTACACTCCTGTGTTTGCATTGGTGATGTCTACATTGTCTTATTAACAGTAGATGAACACACATAGCTGTATAATAAGGCTGAAGTCAACATCTACAACATTATACATACAGGCAACAGGTGCCTGCTGTGTGACATAAAGCATGCCACACAATGGTGGTCGGAATGCAAATATATTCAGTACACATAACATCAATGTATAGTGCTACATGGCCAATCCAGCACCTGTTCACTGTATTCACATGTAGATAGTACCATCAGCATTTAGGTATATTGATGGGTCAGTATGGTCTCAAAAATGCTTGCACTGTGGTTTGTTGTTAAATTGGCCAAAATAACTCACCAAGATCCACGCCATAGCTATGCACACACAACAGTAATGTCCCAATAGTGTGTGTCACAGCCCCTGTCATGGACACCCGTATAAGCGTGTGTGCACAGCCTGAGCACAAGACTGTGACTTAGGCCACGTCCATATACAGATGTGCACAGTAACCTGACATCACGTCACGTCACCTTGCCCAACCCAACAAACATGTACATGTTGACTGAAGTCATTCCAGACACTCTTAAATGGATAATTCTATTGTGTTTTTTGAGGATGAGTGTAGACATCAGTATCTGCACACAAACATGTGTGCACACACATAGTTCAGCCATGGCCTTACGCAATCCATGCACATATGTCCATAGTGTAGTTTGTAGCTTACCTACTTCAACAACAGACGCACACATAGCCATTCATAGTGTAAAGCCACAGAGCTACCGATGAGCAGTCGTATGTGGCACTTTGGCGACACCAAAGAGTCTTGCAGAAGCCTCAACACATGACACATGACTAGCACGATAGTAGAAAGGGCAAATGCGTCATGTAGTGGGCAGCCTTCCAGACAAGGCTGACCAATGGTAATGCACACTCTGGCAGGCCTATCTCCTCACCGCGGTCAAACACTACGCCCACATCGCTGATGTGGTTGTGGCGTGTGACGCGGCGATGTGGAAAGGCAAGATCGCTTCCGGGCTTGGTCAGGCAATTTCCGGAACGCCTGATCGCAGAGGTTGCACACGACATCGCTGCGTGTGACATCTCCAAAGCAATCAGGGGAGAGTGCCAAAAACAACACCAAGAACTGATAAAACACTTATCAACAATAGTAAAACTAATGCAAGAAAAACAAGTAAAGACTTGCTTTGTCCCAATTAATTTGCACAGCACTGTATTACCTGTAAATAGAATGTACTTTGCTCGTGGGACAGTCCCTTTAAGGCAAGGGTGGGGAACTCCAGGCCATGAGGGCCGCCAACAGGTTATGTTTTCAGGTTTTCCTTTGAATTGCACAGGGGTTGGATTATATTACCACCTGTGCAATGCTAAGGAAATCCTGAAAACAGGACCTTGAGGCCCAAAGTTCGCCACTCATTTTATTCTATGAATGACAAGAAATTTACATTTCACCAGAATCCTATAAGTCCACCATAAAAGCTGTTGTCGTTGTTGAGCAATTAGAGAACTAACGCTTCTGATGATTCATCAATTCCACCAGTAATAGATGGGGAAATAATAAGGCCCTGTAATGTGTTGTTACCGGCATGTCTTTATTTCAAGTATTGCTCATACTACACTTTTCAGTTGCCCATGAATTATGTGTGGATATTCCAATTAAAAGCTAAAAACTATTATGTCTTTTGCGGGCTTTGATCTAGTGAATTTCCCTGAGACTCTCACTGAACAGTCTGTTAATTAGACTAATGACATTTTAATTCATCGGGTCATTTAAGGCCTATATACTTTCTTGTCGAAATAAATGGTTGGTCTGGAATCAAAGACAAAAATGAAAGGTATTAAGATAACAAATGTAAATATCACAGAACAAACCATCAATCAGGCAAAACGTGATTGACAGCTCATATTCAGTGACCACATAGAATCTGTATGGCAGATAGAAGCAAGGAAGAAATGAGAAAAATAATTAAACAAAATGAGTTTAGGGTGTTTCATTGTCATGTTTACTCAGAATGAGAAACTCCTGACTACTGTCTTCTTCTAACAGCTCCACACCTGCCTACTGGTTGTGTACGGTACTACAGATCCCCTATTCATTTTAATACAGCTGAGCTGCCATCCAAGACACAACCCACAGATCGCTATGGGGGTGTTTTTTAAATAAACCAGCTATGTTTTTCTAATTTAAGCAACATTTTTAATTTGTATTAGACAACAATAGAATAGGAAATTTGGTGCAAAATTGGTATAATGCTGCAATGTCAATAATGTATGGTGAGAATCAACCAATCTCGCTGCAGCATCACCTGGCACGGCCACCTACTTCCCGGGCAGTAGAATGCAGGCGCCTAAAAATTCACGCAGCTGCAGGCTTCTGTCTAGGGAACAGGCGGCTGCACCAGGTGATTCCGCTGTGGAACTTGACAAGTCATACACAAGTGGGAACGCACCGTTATAGTCAGATCTGCATCAACAAATGTACAGAATTCAGAATGGAAATCTTTCAGTATAGGGCCACGGTTACTCATTCAGTATTTGGTGAGTTTTTTACCTTAGCACAGTAATACTTTGAGTAGAGAGTGCACCAACTTACCAATTTTTCAAGATAAGAGTCATTGCTCTGTATCTACTGTATTTTGCTTCATGACATGAGCAAAAATCTGAGTTAGAAGCAGCTACTTCGTGATCACGTGTGCCCGCTCATGAAGAAATAGGAATATTTCCCGCTTCCCCCCGCCCATCCTACAGGGCATGGAGAACAGCAAAGACAATGTGCCAGCAACTGACGGCGTGTGGGAGTGCGGCGCTCACACACTGATCAGCAACACACACTGAAAAAACACTCATAGGCTAGGGTCAAACCTGTGTCAGTCCAAAGGCTGACGATTCCGTTTAAAACAGTTTTTCTCAGCCTGAGCACATAGAGTTATCAGTATGTAACGCTATGCACCGGTTGCCTTTTCATCACTATGGATACCTAAAGCTTCGCGCAGCCGCCGGCTGCATTAGTTATTCAAACTGATTGATTATAATCAATTATTTAGAGTCCACAGGTAAAACTCTCACAGGAGAGAAGTCCTGCAGTAAATGAAGATGACTGTCATAGACAGCAGAGGACATCAACAGTCCAATGAATTACATATTGTTATATTGTAAACTTTTAAGAGGGTGGACCTGCAGTCCTTCACTCCCCTGAAGATGTTAGTATTTTATTGTAGTGTGATGTATTAATGTATAGTCATAGGAATATGTGTGTATTAATGTGTTTTAAGAATTTAGGATGCAGTATAGTTTTGGGCCACAATGTGCCATGACCTGCTATGTAATAAAAATAGAAAAGGGGCGCAATGTGAAGCTCTTATGGGCAGGGATGGGTGTGTGGGGGGCTTTAGCCACTCACGTTTTGGGGTTGTGCAACTCTGCACAACCCCAGTTTCAACCTCCTGTGACGAGGGTCCTGTTCCGGGACCGCTCCGTGCTCTCACAGTGGGTGGCGGTGTCTCCTGTGTCACTTCTGGGTCCTGGTCACGTGATCGGACTATGCGGTGATGTCACGGCAGGTCCTCAAGCTAGATTCTCAGTCTCCTGGGTGACGCTAGGTCCTTTCCAGGTAGTTAATGAATGCCTAGAGCTGCTTCTGCCACCAGCCCCTCACAGAGGGAACAGGGAACATGGAAGATAGTTGAGGCGGTCTAATTAGGAGCGCTAAGGCAGTTGGGCAAAAATTGAGAGGAAAATTTGAAAAGTGATTAACAAACAACAGGTGGAGTACCCACCTGATGAAGACATTCACTGTCGAAACATGTTGTGGGATGTAGAGGGCAAATAAAGGTTTGTTAACCACTTTTCCAAATTTTCCTCTCAATTTTTGCCCAATTGCCTTAGTGTTCCTAATTAGACCGCCTCAACTTTCTTCCATGATAGAATTCAGTAGAACATGCGGTTCTATAGTAGAGCGCAGGGATAATACGTGATACTTTAATCTTAATCTCCAGTAATTTTATTCATAAAAAGCTCCAGACCACAACACGTTTCGACGTACAGACGTCTTCCTCAAGCGGATCCGCTTGAGGAAGACGTCTGTACGTCGAAACGCGTTGTGGTCTGGAGCTTTTTGTGAATAAAGTTACGGAGATTAAGATTAAAGTATCACGTATTATCCCTGCGCTCTACTATAGAACCGCATGTTCTATCTGAATTCTATCATACAAATTCACTTGGGGAAAGCGGTGACAGAGCTGCAGGCTGGGATAGGGTTAATGGAACCTGGAATTTCCTAACCCAACCCTGGAGTGAGAGCGTGGACTACACGAGGCCAGGAGCAGAGGTGATTGAGGATACAGGAGCACTACAGATCCAAGGCTGGCAGCCTGAGCCACAAACTACGCTCACAATCTGGTTGTGCGGATCTGGCACAACCTTTAAAGGTTAGTTTATTCTTAATACAACCGCTTTTAAGGCAGGAGAGATCCACAGGTGGCGCAACACAATTTTTTTCTTTTTATCAACTTTCTTCCATGACCTGCTATGTATCCCTGTATGATAGAGTGAAGTGTGGCACAGAGTTAAACTGCATAGTCGGCCCACAGTGCGGTGGGGTTGCAAACTTAGAAAAGGAGTGTGAGTTCCTGATTCCAGTCAGTCAGTTAACATGCAGGCTGTATGAAAAGATGCAGAAATGATGTTGGCCAGCTAATGGGGGACCTTAGAGAGGGGGTAGAGCCCATCTGAGGGACACTCAAGACAGAGACAGGGAAGCGCTCCCAATGGGGAGAACCTGGTGGGCTATTGGGGTAAATTAGAGAGGTGAGCAGGGGGGTCGACTCTCACCTTTTCGGGTTGTGCCGCCTCTGCACAACCCCAGTGTATGCTGTTTCTGGGGACCTCCTGGCACCTGCACTGTTGGACGGAGTATCCTCTGACTTCAGCGTTCAGACCGGTCACATGGGCTTGGGATCATGTGACCCACGCGTCATCAGTCAGGGGGCCTGACATCACCACAGGTCCTTGAGCTCTCAGGCTGCTTGATAACAGGGAATGGCTAATGGCACCTGCAGCTCCAGTAATCGAACATACCCACGGAGGGTGGGAAGTTCAGGATTAAAGTTCCACCTGAGGAAGATGACGATCCGCTGTGGAAACGCGTTGTGGTAATAAAAAGACTTGTGCTTAATCCTTAACTGCTCTTTATTGTGCCCAAGTGCTCCTAGAAGTAATCAATTGTTTTACTTTAACATCTGAGGGACATTGACACAGGGGCACCTTCTCTAGGAGCAGCTTCAGGAAAAATAACATAGCAGTGTCTGACATCCTAGCCAGTAGCCACAGCAAAACATGTGGACCCGTGTTGCTAGGCATACAGACAAACCATCATCCTCCTTTTCTATCTTATAGTCTTTGTGAGAGTAATTGAGATCATGCATGTAGCGCTGTTTGAAGACCAACCTGTGTTAGGGGGAAGAGAGCACAATGTGAAACTGACAGAATTTCGATTGTTCTAAGGACTAAAATCAAAGGATTTGTTCCTTGTTTAAAGCTGCATTTCAAGTTATCCTGTAGTAAACGTCCTGAAGTTTTAGGGTATGTGCCCACTGGACGGTTCTGCATCTTTGCAGACCGTCAGGAAACCGGTTGAGAATTGCAGAAACTGAGTTTTCTGACCTCAGCAGTGTCCATCGTTTTTTGAGCGTTTTTTGAGCGGTTTTATAGCGTTTGTACAGCGTTTTATCGGCGGTTTTCTGGCGGTTTTTCTTAGCGTTTTAAAGACTGTTTTTTGTGCACTTGTAAGCTGGAACCGCTGGAAAAACGCTCAAAAGAAGTCACATGCTCTATCTTTGAAAACCGGTGAAGAAAGTGGAAAGGAGACAAAAAAAAAACGTTCTAATGTGAACAGCGTTCTGAAATCCATTGACTAGCATGTTAATCCAACCGGTGGCTAGGATTAACATAAATTAACATAAAACTCAGCGGAAAACGCCGACGGAAAACGCTAAAAAACAGCCCACAAAACGTCCAGTGGGCACATACCCTTACTCCTTTGTTATGGACTCTTTTTCGCTGGAGATAACCACAGCGGTACCAGAATAAAAGCCAGAGGCCTCTTGCCTGAAGGTGTCTATCAAAGGTAAGTGGGTCCACACATATATCCTATTAATGATGGTGATACCCTGGGGTGAGGAGAGTAAGCCCCTAAAACGTGACTACTCTCCTGGACCCCATCGATTCAAGTGGGTGGTGAAGAAAATGAAAAGTCCCATCACAATCAGCCAAAGGACCATCAAATGGTTATATAAGTTATTAGTACTTTTCTTTCTAAAATCTAAAACCAAGGAACAAACTTTTATTTTTTTGATTACAAATTCTAATTATTTCAAGTTCAAGCAATGTCTCCGGACACAGAACTAAGTGATTTCCCTCTGGGTTTATGATTTTTAGACCAACACAATCATTCGCTGGATAATTAATATCTACTTCAGTAATCACAAACTGAAATTACTTCAAGTTTCTAAACTATCAACGCTGTCCATTAACATAAGCATTAATATTAAAAGACTAGAGGCAGAACTGATCTCTTCTACTTTGGATGCTCTGTAAGTGTAATCTCCCCAGTCTATTACTTACCATCACGCAATGAAACAGATCTTATTATGGTAGAAAATAATCAAATATTTTTTTTATAAAATGAATATGTATTATGGAGATATATAAGTATGTGTTTCAGGTTTAAAGGGGAACTCCACTTTTTAAAAAACCTTTATACATACACAGGTTCTGAGTATAGTAGTCCTTCATTTTCTACGATGACTATTGTAACTTAAAGGGGTATTCCCACAACCAAAAAGTTCATTTTAATCAATACATCTTGAGTGGCTATTACACGCTGCGATGTGGTAGCGATCCGACCAACGATGTGGATCGCTGCCACATAGTGAACTGATCGCTGGTGAGCTGTCACACAGGCAGACTCACCAGCGACCAGTGGACCAGCGACATCGTGGAAAAGAATAAAATATTCTTTCCACAATGTCTAGCTCCCGCTGCCAGGCTGTGATAAGCGGGAGCATACTGGTAACAATGGTAAACAGCAAGTATCTAGGCAGCTTATAAGCTGGTATCCAAGGTACACAGCGGGTAACCAGGGACCCTAGTTACCCGCTGTGTACCATGGATACCAGCCTGTAAGCGGAGAAGGCTGGTAACTAGGGTATACATCGGGTAACTAGGCGCTGCATGCTGCCTAAATACCCGCTGTTTACCATGGTTACCAGCTGCACAGCAAGCACTGGGAGCTCGTTCATTGTTGGTCTCCCACTGTCACATGCGCCAATGGGTGTGTTATTGCATGTGTTTGATTGCGCTTCTATGCGTTAATGCACCTGAAAAAATACATTGCAGCAAAAACGTGATGTAAAAACACCCTAAGCTAACATACCCAAAAGCTAAACAAAACTAAGGCTATCTTCACAAACAGCCTTTTTGATAATTTTTTTCTTATCTGGTTTTCTCACTTTTCAGCTGGAAAACTGGATGAGCGTTTCTAAAAAATGCATGAGAAATTAATCATGCACACGGTCAAGCAGTCTAGTGCCAGAGGCAGCAAAGCAAACCCAAAACATCAGGGAACCTCCGCCATGTTTGACTGTAGGGACCGTGTTCTTTTCTTTGAATGCCTCTTTTTTTCTCCTGGAAACTCTATGTTGATGCCTTTGCCCAAAAAGCTCTACTTTTGTCTCATCTGACCAGAGAACATTCTTCCAAAACGTTTTAGGCTTTCTCAGGTAAGTTTTGGCAAACTCCAGCCTGGCTTTTTTATGTCTCGGGGTAAGAAGTGGGGTCTTCCTGGGTATCCTACCATACAGTACCTTTTCATTCAGACGCCGACGGATAGTACGGGTTGACACTGTTGTACCCTCGGACTGCAGGGCAGCTTGAACTTGTTTGGATGTTAGTCGAGGTTCTTTATCAACCATCCACACAATCTTGCGTTGAAATCTCTCGTCAATTTTTATTTTCTGTCCACATCTAGGGAGGTTAGCCACAGTGCCATGGGCTTTAAACGTCTTGATGACACTGCACACGGTAGACACAGGAACATTCAGGTCTTTGGAGATGGACTTGTAGCCTTGAGATTGCTCATGCTTCCTCACAATTTGGTTTCTTAAGTCCTCAGACAGTTTTTTGGTCTTCTTTATTTTCTCCATGCTCAATGTGGTACACACAAGGACACAGGACAGAGGTTGAGTCAATCTTAATCCATCTCAACTGGCTGCAAGTGTAATTTAGTTATTGCCAACACCGGACCCTGGCCGCCTGGAATCTCTTGCGAGTTCCCACTGCTGCATGAATCTGTGCTGCGGCCCGCTCTCTACCTCTATCCTTTAGTCTTTATCTGCATAGCAGGCAGAGCGAGTCCTGATCCAGGGTTGCTCCTCAGTGGTGACCCCGGGTTCTATTATGCTACAGTGCTCGAGGCGTTAGGTAGGCCAGGGGATCTGGAATCACCTGCCCCTCCAGATTTTTGCTGCTGGGCCATTAGTACCCGAACAGCCTCAGACTCCGGTGTCTGGTTTTCTTGGTGCTTCTCTCCTTTGGGGTGAGCTTAACACCACTCTGCTCCCCAGGTTCACCTCTCCTTCCTCCTCAGACTCACTCCATCACTGTTCTGTTATTCTCCCTAGCTGTTTTGCCTGATCCCACCTCCAGGCCAGAACTTTACAGGGAGGCTCCCCTTAAGCCCAGTTCTAGAGCTCCCCCTTCTGGTCTGGATACAGGAAAGTGTTGGATGTTGTGTCACCTGAATAGGGAACTCCCCTTCTTGCTTCCAAGCATGACATCACCCCCTGTGGGGGAGACAATGCCATCATTTCAACCAGACCCCTGGGGTGCTACAAGTACTTTGTTGCAGCACAGTTTAAGGTGTGAAAAACACCAGAAGTAACAGGAATAAGCATGGTAATAAAAGCTAACTATAGGATAGTAATCTGGAGCATCTGAATTAATGACACTTGTCTTGAGCTGGACCCAGTGAGAAGTGTGGCTTAACTCTAGAAAAACACTAAAAAGCAAAGTGCTTTGTCACGTGATAGCACGCTTGCATGCCCAGTGCTGTGCTGCTCACTGTTTTCGCTGCTCTACTCCTTCCCGTGTCAGGTCACCGTGCTGAGCCCTCATGCAGCTTTTACATTTTGCGGCATATACTTGCTATTAACACCTGGCTGTAGGGAGGTGTAGCCAGTTCCTGCTAAGCTTTCACTCTCTTGTGTCCTTCAGGGTTTATCTCCCAAGCCTATATCCAAGCAGCAGGTGATTTATAATGCAGCCACTCCCACCATTCTTTTCCTGATCTTGCTTCTAGTTCAGTCTCTGCCTAGTTCTCTGTAAGGTGCTCTTTGATATTGTCTCTCCCATACCCTGACCTGGCTTGCCTACTTGTTTATCTGACCTCTCTGTTCCTGACCTCAGCTATGTTTACTGAACCAGTACTGCCTGCCCTAGCTCTGAATAGTCTAACTATGGTATGTCTGTTGTCCTTGTTCGCCTACACGTCACACTCGTGTCTCCAACCTCCCTGTTGTCAGCTGCTGCAGTCTTGAAGTGGTAAATGGTGTCTGCTGGTGGCCTAGCCTATACTCAGCATCATAGGGTTTAGAGAATACTTGGTAATGACTTAATCATGACCCTATAGTGTAAGCCCAACCCATGGAGCAGTGGTATCGCACTTAGCACAGCTTCGTCACCAGGATGTCTTCACAGTCCTCCTTGGAACTGCATTCACTAATTTCGCCCTCAGGCCTGAATTTATAGGGGACCTCGTCTGACTCGGCTTGTAGAACTCCCCCTTTAGGTCTGGAGTGGAAAGTGTTGTGTGCGGGATTACCTTATGTGGAGATCTTTCTCTGTCCCAGGTGTATCTGTGGCAACAGAACCCTGGGCTGCCACAACCAGGCCTCAGATCTCTGTGTGCTGTCACTTGGGTGATGATGAGTCTCATCTTGCTTCCATGTGTGGTACACAACACACAGACATCAGTGGCCTAGACATTCTGGTTAGTGTGAAGAATTTGAAGAGTATCCATGTGATGGTGAAAGGGAAAAGAAGAGGTGAAGATGACCAGATGGTGAACTGTGGGGGGTTAGATGTGACAGTTGAGTAGTGAGTTGAGTTTTATCATTTTTTTTAACTATTTGCCTGACCACCTAGAGTTCAGCAAAATGGCGGCAGCCATTGACCCCCCATATATCTAGAACAGAGGGCATATTTTTTAAATTTAAAGAGAATTCAATTAGATTCAAATAAATTTGCTCATCTCTAGTTATTAGTTACTGTATTACGTTCCTTGATAATTGTGATTTGCCTTTTGTCTACGTTAATGTCTATAGTGCAATGTGTGGCAGATTTACCATTCCACAGCACAAGTCAGAAGATGTAAAATCGCCCTGAAGCCTACAATATGGCGTCTAACGTCTAATGTCTATTCAGCGAATGTAACAAGAAAAATACAACAGCTCGAATAACCTAGACGAGAAAAACACCATGGTAAAACAAGAGCATTGAATTATCCTAAGTTATTAGTGAGAACACAAAGACTTGATGAGACTCCCAGCTAGACAAAGGCACGGTATTGTCTATGAGATAAACACAATTACTCCGCAATGTCTAATCGCACAAAGCAGATGTGACGATTGTTTTATTGATATTTCTTCACCGGCCTGTTGAGAAAAAGTAAAACTGGTTTTGTAGGAAGACGGGGAAATGGTTTAATTTCATCCTTTGTGTTCGTTTCATTCCTTCTTTCATAAATCCCTTGGTATGAGTAGAGCGTTTGGATGTTATAATACATGATAGCTATGCATATAAGTAAATGACTATGGATTTTTTTGTTCTTTCTTTTCCCTTTAGGACACATCATTACTTTTAGCTATTTTCTTCTCCATAGGGGCTTGTTTTGGCCCTTGCTTTTTACTAATCTAAATAATGAAACGTCAAGTACAAGACAATAGCAAGATCCAGCCTTTATTCCTTACCTAATTAAAGTTCCTTTGTAAAGAAAACTCTGTTCAATAATGACATTTATTAAGGTATTTTAGATTATAGCAGAGCCTAGAAAGCTGGACGCATGTCAATAATGGTTTACACAGCCCAACAGCACGAGCAAGATGGCACCAAACTATATGACTATATGCTTCCATATGGGGAGATCTGTGTAAGGTATCAAAGCTTTTTTAAATTTTATTTTGAACTCTCTATATTGCGAGCGTTGTATTGTTATATGGTGATAGGCACAGCATTACGAGCAGAATTACGAGCAGAATGTCCAAAGTCTCCAGCCGGAAGCGCCGCAAAGACTTTGGACATTCGGCTCGAAACTCATTTGCCCTCAGGTGCACCTGGAAAGGTACCTGCTAGATCTGGAGGCTAGGGCTGCAAGCCGGATTAAACCGAACCCTAGACCGAGCTCTACTGCTTGATTCTACATGCCTTTGACAAAGCCTACAATAGGTGAGCAGAACCTTTTGAAGCCTATAAGACCTTTGATTCCATAAATCTCTTGCACTTAGATCTGCGCCTGCTCTCTGCTATATCTCCCCTCACTACAGACCCCACTTTTAAGAAGGGCCATCAAATGCACCAGGCACAGAATTACGAAAATCTAGGTCAGGAGGTGAGACGACAAAGTATTGAGCTTGGGTCTCCATCTTGTTGGAGTCCAGCACATACTTTTCCTTTTTCAATCTATAATATAAAGAAGCCCGAAGCCACTTCCGTAGTGTTGTGGTCGGATATTCGGCCAGCTCCACCCGCACAGGGTGGACCAAATGGCCGCCCTATGCGGGAGGATCGCGGCAAGCCAGCCGGGAGACGACCGGCATTAGCCGGTCATCTCCAGGGTGGCGAGTAGTTGCAGCCGCGGTAACTCGTAGCGGTAGCCCGAGTGGCGCCGACCAATCAAAATAGCGCCGCTGGCTATGCGCCAAATGAAATGACATGGCGCCGTGACACGCCCCGCTCTACTGATTGGTCGCTCGCGCCTGGCGGCGACCAATCAGGACAGTGGGGCGTGTCAAGGCGCCATTTCATTTTCATATTTGGCGCCATACGAGCGGCGCTATTCTGATTGGTCGGCGCCTGCCGCGAGCGCGACCAATCATAATACGTGCTGAGCGGCGCTATTCTGATTGGTCGGCGTTCGTGTGGGGCCGACCAATCAGAATAGCGCGCTCTTTATAGCGCCAAATATGAAAATGAAATGGCGCCGTCACACGCCCCGCTCTTCTGATTGGTCGCTCGCGCCGGGCGAGCGACCAATCAGAGGACAGCCGCGAAACATGCCGCCATATTTAAAAATTTAAGTCTCCGCTGGATTTTGCCGTGGTGGTAGGCGCTCTCCTGATTGGTCGCTCGCGGCTGTACGCGGCTGCCAGCGACCAATCAGGTTCATGCCTCACGCCACGGCGCCAAGTATGAAAAACAAATGGCGCCATTCCACGGCGCTATGTTAATTGGTCACCGCGAGCCGCGAGCGAGCAATCAACATAGCGCCGCGCGGAATGGCGCCATGTTTAAAATCTAAATTTGGACTTCAGGTTTACACATTTCGCGCCTTGCCACGCGCCGCGATGCTGATTGGTTCGCCGCCTGCCCCGAGCGACCAATCAGCATCGCGGTGCACTGCGACACGTCCCACAGCCATTTTGAGGCGCCATTTTTTAATTTTTCACCTCAGAGCGAATTTCTACTGCGTGGAGGCGGTGCCAGTGACGTCGCACTCCAAGCTCCCCCTCAATTTCTCCTCAAAAGAGATAAGACCCTTTATCAAAACTAAATTTATTTAGTTTGAAGTGCTTCTGTTACATTTTGACATTTATATTAACGTCCTATGTGGTTATTTAGCTGTATACTGGCAATTAATTACTGACTATTGTACTGAGAGACTCTGCCTGCTATTAACCCTTCATTTGCCACCTCATTACTCATTCACTATTGCACTCAGAGATTTTGCTTCATATTAACCCTTCATTTGCCAGCTCATTACTCATTGACTATTGCACAGAAACACTCTGTCTGCTATTAACCCCTTATTTGCCAGCTGCTTTTACACTGAGTATTGCACTGAGAGACTCTGTCTGCTATTAATCCCTCATTTGCCAGCTGATTACTGACTGAGTATTGCACTGAGAGACTCTGCCTGTTATTAACCCCTCATTTGCCAGCTCTTTTTTCACTGATTATTGCACTGAGAGACTCTGCCTCTTAATAACCCCTCAATTGCCAGCTGATTACTCACTGGCAATTGCACTGAGATACTCTGCCTGTTATTAACCCCTCATTTGCCACCAACACAGCTATAGCTGTTTACGATAAACAACATGAGCTCTGAAAACACGTGTACTTATGACACTGGGCGAACAGCTGCCAATGCCGCACGTAAGATTAGGAGAGATACCAAGTATACTAATGACACTGAACGAAAAGCTGCCAAAGCCGCATATATGCGTCAACAGCGTGCTAACGAGACTCAAGAAGAGAGACGCCAGCGCCTGGACAAAAACAGCGAAAATAGGAAAAAACGCATTACTAATGAGTCTGCTGAGCAAAAAGCACTTCGGTTAAGTAATCAGGCTGCTGCTGCTCGCCATCAACGTTCCAAAAATATTAATGTCATCTCTCCAGTCTTTGATTCTAAGCACAATATACCTTCTATGTCTACTGCCATACAATGTCCTGACCCTGAGCCTACTGTATTTGTGTCTAATTCTGAACGTAAGCGGAAACAGTGTGCTACCCACAATTTTGAACACAAACGTTGTCGCCTGAACACCGTGGAGTCTGCTGTCACAAAATCCTTCACACATGAGTCTTCCATGCCAATAATTAATCCAGTAATAAATGCTGCTGGTGCATGCCGTGAAGAGCGCAACACTACTCCTTTGACCTCTGCACTCATAGACTCTGTTGACGATACACCTTCCACCTCTTCCGTCATTGCATATGTGGACAGTGAAGATCCTCTACCAGGTCCACGCTTTATATATCTTGGCTTCCAGCGCCAGTCTAATCGTCCATTACCATAATCTTTAGCTATACTTCCTAAAGGTTTCACTGATGATGACAGTTCCGTTGTACAACACTCCTGTGGTCCTATGAACTATGTTTGTGAAGATTGTCAAGCATTGCATTTTAATGCTGAGATACCATCAGATAAAAAGTTTACTCTATGTTGTCACAAGGGTAAGGTCCATGTACCTATACCCCAATATCCCTACATTTTCACACGTTTGCTCACAGGACAAAATGAGTTCAGTAAAAATCTGATGGAAAACATCCGTAGCATCAACAGTTCCTTTGCGTTTGCCTCCATGGGTGCCAATATTTCTCCACCTCCTGGATATGGCCCATATTGCTTCCGGATACATGGGCAAATATATCATCGTACTGGAACCTTACATCCATCTCATGAAGAAGTTCCAGTGTATGCCCAGCTTTACATCTTAGATACCCAGACTGCTAATCAACAACGTTTGCAATGTCAACACAATCAAAATTGTCATCCTACTTTGATGAGTATGATTGCTCTTCAATTAGATACCATCAATCCATTTGTAGCGGCGTACAAAATGTTAAGGGATGTAGAACAGGAGGAACATCTTAAAGCTCTTGCAAATGGTACTGTCATGCCTAATATAATCATGGCCCTAAAACAGGATCGCGCACAAGACCCTCGATGCTACAATAACCCTACTGTCAATGAGGTTGCCGTTGTTTTTGAAAATTACAATGGCGAGCCACCATTCAATCGTGATATCTTAATTCACCTAAAACTTGACCCAAACAACCCTTTGGCACCAAAAACCAAACCTATCAGCATTCTACACAGTAACTTAGATGCCCTCCTGTATCCATTGTTTTTTCCGTACGGAGAACAAGGTTGGCATGATGACATGAAACAACAAGCTCCAAGTACGTGCAGAATAACACAACTGCAATATTATTGCTACATGCTATCTGTAATGGTACCTTTACACGCCGCGACGGCAGGCTGGATACATCCCGCTACAGGCTACAAATGTAGCTTGTAGCGCCAATGTAGCCCGTCGTAGCGGCGTCTGAAGACGTGACGCTGCAGCCGGCAACAGATACATCTGT
This sequence comes from Allobates femoralis, assembly GCA_033576535.1. Classification (NCBI taxonomy): domain Eukaryota; kingdom Metazoa; phylum Chordata; class Amphibia; order Anura; family Aromobatidae; genus Allobates; species Allobates femoralis. The sequence continues at coordinate 67,883,164 of JARQOC010000001.1, read as the reverse complement.
TTCCTAGGTCTGCTCGAAAACTGATGGCTACAACGCCGATGGTAGCGAGCTGTATCGGCGTGTAAAGAGGCAACGGAAGGGAACTCTGGACACCCGGGGCTGTAGCTGCAATGTAGCTAAGGCGTGACCCTGGGTCCGGGATACCGCGCCCCATCACCGATCATTGGAGGAAGCTCCTGCATGACGATTGGTAGTCGCTGCCTAGGGCGGCATATTTAAGGAGCTGACCAGTCACACTACACAATCGCTCGAGCGTGCTGGATGTCTCAGCCTCCTGCGATGCCTGGCCAATCATGATGATATTGCGCTGTCCTATCATCATACGGACGGCTCGTAATCCAAGATTGTGGCACGCCTATGTGCTGTCCCTGCTGTACCAGGTCCGCCCATAGTAGCTTATTGTAGCGCTGTGTAAACGTGGTACGCTAAGCTACAGCTGGCTACTTGACACACCCGGCGATGTAGCTAGCTATAGATGTAGCGTGGCGTAGCGCACCTTGTCGCGGCGTGTAAAGGAGATGCGTTGACCGTTTGTAGCCGTTTGAGCGTGCTCGTGCACGTGAAGTAGCGGGATGTATCCAGCCTGCCGTCGCGGCGTGTAAAGGTACCATAAGAGATTACTTTAATCCGGTACTGAATGGTGGCAAACTCACCCAACAGTACATTGTTGACGCGTATGTGAAAATTGAGGCCATTCGCCTACATTTTATCCGCAAACATCAAAAGGATTTGAAAGTAGAGGACTACTGTGTATTGCAAGAGCATTTATTACAAAACTCCATCCAAAACGGCATCCCCATTGGCAAGACCGTAATTTTACCTTCCTCCTTTGAGGGTAGTCCGAGGAACATGCAGCAACGGTATCAGGATGATATGGCTATTGTCACCAAGTACGGTCGCCCTGATTTGTTCATCACTATGACCTGCAATCCTAAATGGAGCGAGATTACAACTAATTTGCAGCCATGGCAGCGTGTGTAACACAGACCTGATTTAGTAGCACGTGTGTTCAAAATCAAGTTAGAAGCTCTATTACAAGACATTAGAAAAGGATTGTTTGGAAAAGTTTGTGCTATGGTGCGTGTAATAGAATTTCAAAAACGTGGTCTACCACACGCACACATTTTGATCATTTTGGATACCAACTCTAAATTAAGAACTAAGGAGGATGTTGATAACATTGTCTGGGCCGAAATTCCTGATGCTAACTCCTACCCTCTACTTCATGGCATTGTTTTGCGACATATGATTCACGGGCCCTGTGGAGAACACAACCCCAATTCGCCCTGTATGGATCTCGGCAAATGTACAAAAGGTTTCCCTAAAGATTTTCAAACCTCTACCATTATAGCTAAAGATGCCTATCCCATTTATCGTAGAAGCTCTGGCCCTTCTATTCAACACCACTCTAAAACAATTGACAATTCTTGGGTAGTTCCGTACAATCCATTCCTACTGTTGAAATACAGGTGCCATATCAATGTGGAAGTTTGTGGTTCAATACAAAGGGTCAAATATTTGTTTAAATATGTCTACAAAGGCCATGATAAAGCAAACCTTGAAATTTGCCAAACTCACATTGACCATGATGAAACACATCAATTTATGGATTCCAGATATGTCAGTGCACCAGAGGCAGCTTGGCGCATTTTTGCTTATCCTATGCATAAGCAATCGCATAGCATCATTCGCCTTGCCGTACATCTGCCTCATTCTCAGTCACTCTATTTTCATGAGGATGACTCCATTGCTAACATCCAACAAAAACTTCATCGGAATTCTACTCCTATGGCCTACTTTGAGCTTAATATGAATGACCAACATGCTCATAACTTTTTATACCGGCAAATTCCAGAGTACTATGTTTGGCAGGAAGGCTCTTGGGAACTTAGAAAGCGAGGAGGTGGCTCTGTTATTGGAAGGATGTACACTGTCAGTGTCAAAGATCAAGAACGCTACTACTTGCGATTGTTGCTATTACACGTCAAAGGTGCAACAAGTTTTGACAGTATTAAAACGGTCAACGGAGTAACGTATGAAACCTTCAAAGAGGCAGCATTAGTAGTGATGGGCGAATCCTAAATTACTCGGAATCGCTTGACTCTAGCGAGTCCGAGCCCAGGACTCGCTACTCGTTGCGAGTCTAGCGAGTCCAATGTTAATGAATGGGGAAGCGAGTAATAGCGAGTAGTGTGAGATTTACAAATCGCAGATGTGTCTAGGAAGCTTCAGCCTGAAGCAATCCTAGTTTTGTCATTTATTTGCATTGCTCCTTTACTTTGTAAGTAATCGCTGACTCGCACAGATAAGATCCTGTCTTCTCTGTGTTCTGGCTGCCCCAGCTCCAGGGTCCTAGAGCCTGCCTGCTGCCTGATGTAGCAGTGCTGAGATTGTTCTCAGTCTGCTCATTCCCTGTGTACAGACATGAATGTCTGTGCACAGAGATGATGTAGCAGAGCTGAGATTGTTCTCAGTCTGCTCATTCCCTGTGCATATACATCTATATTTATGCACAGGGGATGTAGCAGAGAGGACATCGCGTTTTGGACTGCGTCGGACGGAAGAGGATTTTTTTAATTAAAGATGGAGTCCCTAATGGCTTTTTTTTTTATTTCTAATAAAAAATTTTCTTTGTGTTGTGTTTTTTTAAAACAATTTAATAGAAATTCATGGCGGTCATGTCTAATATTGGCGTGACCGCCATAAATTTCGGGCTTAGGGCCAGCTGATAATACAAAGCTGGCCCTAACCCCTTTATTACCCAGCGTGCCACCGCTACCAGGGCCGCTGGAAAGCGGGGTTCAGCGCCAGAGGATGGCGCTTCAATGAACGCGCCATCTTCTGGGGCGGCTGCGGGCTGCAATTTGCAGCGGGGGGTGCCCAGAAAGCTTGGGCATCCCTGCGCTGCGGATTCCAGCCCCCAGCTGCTTAGCTGTACCTGGCTAGACATAGAAAAGCTTTCTGGGCACCCCCCACTGCAAATTGCAGCCCGCAGCCACCCCAGAAGATGGCGCGTTCATTGAAGCGCCATCCTCTGGCGCTGAACCCCGCTCTTCCAGCGGCCCTGGTGGCGGTAGCACGCTGGGTAATAAAGGGGTTAATACCAGCTTTGTTATACAAGCTGGTATTAAGCCCGAGATTCTTAATGTCAGGCCACGTTTGACCCAGCCACTAAGAATCTCCAATAAAGGGTTAAAAAAACACAGAGAAAAATTTTTATTTGAAATAAAAAAAAAGCCATTAGGGACTCCATCTTTAATTAAAAAAATCCTCTTCCGTCCGACGTAGTCCAAAACGCGATGTCCTCTCTGCTCATCCCTGTGCATAAATATAGATGTCTATGCACAGGGAATGAGCAGACTGAGAACAATCTCAGCACTGCTACATCATGTCTGTGAGCAGGCGGGCTCTAGGACCCTGGAGCTGCACAGAGAAGACAGCTGGACTCGGCTCGCAAAGAAACAGCAGTTACTTTGCGAGTTTCCCTGCTATCACTGGCACAGTAGCCAGTGATTACTCGCACGAGTCTAATGCAAACAATGACAATCCTAGTTTTGTCAGCGTTTCTGACAAAACTAGGATTGATATTGATTTGCATTGGACTCGTGCGAGTAATCACTGGGAAACTCGCAGAGTACTGAGTCCTGCGAGTCCCTTACTACTCGCCGAGTAACGAGTCCTAGCGAGTAGATTCGCCCATCCCTAAGCATTAGCCCTTGGCTTACTATTTGATGATAGTCTATGGAAAAATACGCTACAAGATGCCTGTATTCTTAACATGCCAGCACAGCTTCGGGACATGTTTGCCTATATCTGCATTTTTGGCCCTCCAGCTAATCCTCTGCAGTTATGGGATGAATTCAAGGAACACTTTGTACAGGACTATTGCCATGCATACCACTCCAATACTGAGTCCTGTATAAATTGTGAAGGCTATGCTATGACTGATGTTCAAGATGTTCTAAAAAGTCATGGCAAAAGTTATATGGATTTTCATTTACCACGACCTGTAAATAAACCACATCTTCTCCCACTGTATAATAAGGATGTTGAGCTACAAATAGCTGCGGACATGAAAGCTACTCTAAATGCCGAACAACTCTTGGCCTATAATACTATCAGTCAAGCTTTACAAGACTCTACTGATAGCACAAAGTGCTTTTTCATTGACGGTCCTGGTGGGAGTGGTAAGACCTACTTATATCATCTACTGCTACATCAGCTAAGGGGACAAGGACACATTGTGTCAGCAGCTACCACAACAGCAATCGCAGCTAACTTACTCGAAGGAGGACGCACAATCCATTCTCTTTATGGCATTCCAATTCCTGTCAATGAAACTTCGGTTTCAAGGATTAAAACTGATACAGAGACAGCCAAACAGTTGAAGAATGCTAAACTATGTATCATTGATGAGTGCACAATGCTCTCTAAATATGCATTGCATGTCATTGATAGACTTTTACGGGATGTCATGACAACACATGTCTCCAAGAAACAGCAAACACCGTTTGGAAGTAAAGTTATTGTTCTGGGAGGAGACTTTAGACAATGCCTTCCTGTCATCGCTCACGGAACCAGAACTGATATTGTAGAGAGCTGCATTAAGTATTCCGAACACTGGCAAAATTTCGTTAGACTACCACTTATTAACAACATGCGCTCCATTGACCAACAATACAGTACTTGGTTGCTTCAACTGGGAAATGGTGAACTTTCCAATGATTTCAACCTTGGAGATGATGTCATCGAAATACCTTCAAACATGCTTTCCACTGGCTGCTTAATACGTGATATCTTTGGAGACAACATTTCTATTGATATTAACAACAATGAGAGCATCAATATTGCTGCATCACATGCAATTCTATGCCCTAAAAATGAGGATGTGGATAATGTTAACTCCAATATCATGGATCGTCTGAATAGTGACTACACAGAATATATCAGTCATGATTCCATAGATGCTGATGAATGTGATGACCCTGACCAATATCCAGTAGAATTCTTACATTCGCTTACACCAACTGGAATGCCTTCACATCGGCTAAAACTGAAAAGTGGTACTATGATCATGCTGTTACGCAACCTCAACACCAAAAAAGGTCTGTGCAACGGTACTCGCTTGATTGTTACTGCTTTGCTTCCTAACATCATAGAAGCCAAAGTAATTACTGGGTCAGCTGCTGGAAATGTTGTTTTTATTCCACGTATTGACTTATGTCCATCTGACACAGGATTACCTTTTAAATTGAGACGTCGCCAGTTTCCTGTGAAGCCAGCATTTGCCATGACCATTAACAAATCGCAAGGCCAAACACTTCATCGAGTTGGTATTTTTCTACCTGAACCAGCATTTGGCCATGGTCAACTCTACGTGGCTTTTTCTAGAGTGAGGCAACGCAGTAATGTGAAAGTTCAAGTTGTTGATACACCAGTTCAAGGGAAAATAGTGGAAAATTGTGACAAAGTTTTCACTAAAAATATAGTGTATAAAAATATTTTACTTTAAATTCTTTAGATACATATTAGATTTAGATTCATAGTTACTTTCTAATTAAACACAAATATTACAATAAATTAGTTTAGCCATAGACGTATAGGAATAAAAAAAAAATACAAAAAAATTAGTTTAGCCATAGATGTATAGGAATAGAAAAAAAACAAAAATACCAAAAAAATTAGTTTAGTTATAGATAAAGACATTATGATTAGTTATTAGATATAAAATAGTCATTTAACATATATAGTCGTTAGTTTTTTAGCTTAGAAACTTTATTTTTATATTTCATAGTATACAGTTAGGGCCAGAAATATTTGGACAGTGACACAAGTTTTGTTATTTTAGCTGTTTACAAAAACGTTCAGAAATACAATTATATATATAATATGGGCTGAAAGTGCACACTCCCAGCTGCAATATGAGAGTTTCCACATCCAAATCGGAGAAAGGGTTTAGGAATCATAGCTCTGTAATGCATAGCCTCCTCTTTTTCAAGGGACCAAAAGTAATTGGACAATGGACTCTAAGGGCTGCAATTAACTCTGAAGGTATCTCCCTCGTTGACCTGTAATCAATGAAGTAGTTAAAAGGTCAGGGGTGGATTCCAGGTGTGTGGTTTTGCATTTGGAAGCTGTTGCTGTGACCAAACAACATGCGGTCAAAGGAACTCTCAATTGAGGTGAAGCAGAACATCCTGAGGCTGAAAAAAAAGAAAAAATCCATCAGAGAGATAGCAGACATGCTTGGAGTAGCAAAATCAACAGTTGGGTACATTCTGAGAAAAAAGGAATTGACTGGTGAGCTTGGGAACTCTAAAAGGCCTGGGCGTCCACGGATGACAACAGTGGTGGATGATCGCCGCATACTTTATTTGGTGAAGAAGAACCCGTTCACAACATCAACTGAAGTCCAGAACACTCTCAGTGAAGTAGGTGTATCTGTCTCTAAGTCAACAGTAAAGAGAAGACTCCATGACAGTAAATACAAAGGGTTCACATCTAGATGCAAACCATTCATCAATTCCAAAAATAGACAGGCCAGAGTTAAATTTGCTGAAAAACACCTCAAGAAGCCAGCTCAGTTCTGGAACAGTATTGTATGGACAGATGAGACAAAGATCAACCTGTACCAGAATGATGGGAAGAAAAAAGTTTGGAGAAGAGAGGGAACGGCACATGATCCAAGGCACACCACATCCTCTGTAAAACATGGTGGAGGCAACGTGATGGCATGGGCATGCATGGCTTTCAATGGCACTGGGTCACTTGTGTTTATTGATGACATAACAGCAGACAAGAGTAGCCGGATGAATTCTGAAGTGTACCGGGATATACTTTCAGCCCAGATTCAGCCAAATGCTGCAAAGTTGATTGGACGGCGCTTCATAGTACAGATGGACAATGACCCCAAGCATACAGCCAAAGCTACCCAGGAGTTCATGAGTGCAAAAAAGTGGAACATTCTGCAATGGCCAAGTCAATCACCAGATCTTAACCCAATTGAGCATGCATTTCACTTGCTGAAATCCAGACTTAAGACGGAAAGACCCACAAACAAGCAAGACCTGAAGGCTGCGGCTGTAAAGGCCTGGCAAAGCATTAAGAAGGAGGAAACCCAGCGTTTGGTGATGTCCATGGGTTCCAGACTTAAGGCAGTGATTGCCTCCAAAGGATTCGCAACAAAATATTGAAAATAAAAATATTTTGTTTGGGTTATATTTATTTGTCCAATTACTTTTGACCTCTAAAATGTTGAGCGTTTGTAAAGAAATGTGTACAATTCCTACATTTCTATCAGATATTTTTGTTCAACCTTCAAATTAAATGTTACAATCTGCACTTGAATTCTGTTGTAGAGGTTTCATTTCAAATCCAATGTGGTGGCATGCAGAGCCCAACTCGCGAAAATTGTGTCACTGTCAAATATTTCTGGCCCTAACTGTATGTATATGAACACACATTTTGTAGTAGATTGTAGATGTGTATCATCTAAATGCTTGCATTTAGTGATAAGAACCCTGAAGCTCCAGCAGTATAGCTGCTGAGAGATTTCATTTTCTTTTTACACAGGGTGAGGTTTTTCTGAACAGCTAAGAGACGGGTGGGACGGCTGTTCACACACATCTCTATCTCTATCTCGAAGTGTGTTCTGTACATATAAATACATACATACATATAGGTACATATTTAGACACATAGGGAAGAATAGACATTTTGATTTTAAATCTGAATTCTTCTGCTATTTGTGGAATTTATAGTGGAAAAAAGGCAATTTTAGCACTTGCTGCCTAATGGTGACCTACAGCACTCTTGCTGTAAGTTGCAGAAATGTATATGGATTTTGTGTTTTACTTGCGGCAGTTGTGGCACATGTGGTTTCGGCAGTTTCAACCGCCAAAATCGCAGTTACCTCTGATTTTTAGTGGTTGCATTTAGTGAACCTGTTGAAGCTGTGCTTGCCGTATTTACTGAAAGCTAACTGCAAGTTCCATATACATTACATGTTACTTGCTGAAAGTGAGCTGTAGGTAGGCCCTTTGGTGCCAAGTGCAGAAATTGTATTTTGTTATTCCACACCTTCTGCAAATAGCCGAAAAATATCTGATTTAAAAGGAGTCTAACTTAATAATTAGGGATAGAGTAGAGTAGGTCCCACCAGCTGTAAGGCTACCTTCCCGTGGTTGGTGGGGAAACATGTACTGGCTAAATCATAGATTATTAACATTCATATATAAATTGAATATACGTAATCTGTACAAAACATCGGTGCCAGTATCTGTACGAAAAGCCTTGCCTTAGAATCATGACATGTACTACACTGACATATACCATACAAACATTGGTAGTTGATGGATAGATATCATGTCTTATGTCATTATTGTCAAATTTGAATGAATAATGTATATATGCATGCTAGACTCCCGATTCTTTAGAATCGGGCCGCCATCTAGTTAAAAATAAGGGCATATAAACCCATTCACATTGCACAACTCTGTTAGTCATAATGTTAGGACCCGGTGAGATGGAAGCACCTTGTCGTTGGTCACCGGGCACTCCGCAGAGGCCACTGCTGAAGCTAAGTCTTCCAATTTGCAATATATTCTAGGGCAGTGTTTGCCATAATACATTTTATCATGTTTCTTATATTAGCTGTGCAGCTCGGCCGCTCATTGTACTCATGAATTGTTCACATTTAGTGTCAATGTTGCAGCAGATATCTCCTATATTTATTAGTATGTATTTTTTCTGCTTAGAGGTTAGATGCCAGTCATCCATACTATTGACAAGGTATTGAAGGCATTTAGTGTTAAGTAAAACAACACAATGTTAGAAATTCTCAGTCATTGAACCAAACACCTTTAAGACCATCTACGTAGGTGAAATTAATATTTAATTTGTTTGTTATATCACACTGAAAAAATGGGGATCAAAAGTATACTTGGTTAACTCTCTTGACTGTATGCCAAAAGGCTATTAAGATTAATAAATGTGAGTACAAACCTTGTATGGTGACACGAGTAGTGTGGATCAATGGTATTTTTAAGAATATTACTATTTTTATGGGTAAATCTAAGTTTGACTCTTCACCTGAGATTCAAAGAAAAAATCAACAGTAAAAAACATTTCTTTATTAATGCTGTTTGATAGATTTTTATAGACTTATGTGAAGAGACCTTGGGACGTTTGTGGCACTCGGTCTTATCTGAGTTATTCATTGTAACAACGTTCTTTCTTGGGATTTCTATTAGCAGAATATAACCATTCCGGTGATTATATATATGTACGGGTGCATCTCAATGAATGAGAATATCATCAAAAAGTTAATCAATTTCAGTAATTCATTACAAAAAGTGAAATGTATATATTATATAGAGTCATTACACACAGTGTGATCTATGAGGAGGAGGCTAGGGAGCCCTGAAACGTGTTGACTAATAAATCAATATTATGTTTAGCCTTTGATGTCTCGTGGAATACGGCAGTGTGGATTTTAACCCTTCATCCTCCCTACTCTATATGCACCACGCTGGGGATGCAGCAGCCATGATCTGCTTTTATAGTGGTTGTGACTCTCACAACCCCACAAGGTGAAGCCTCTCATACCTATTTAGGTCATATTTTATCTCTCAGACCCTTCATACTCCCTACTTTAATTTTCTGAGATAATGACCTCTGGGTTTTTTTTGGCTGTAAGACATAATCATCAACATTTACAGAAATAAACACTTGACATAGATCACTCTGTTTGTAATGACTCTATATAAGATATGTGTTTCCCTTTCTGTATTAAATTACTGAAATACATTAACTTTTTAATGATATTCTAATACATTGAGATGCACCTGTATCTACTGCGGTCACCGGATGGCTCAGGATGTGTAATCCTGAGCCATCCGGTAACTGCCGAGGTTGCGGTTCCCGGCTATTGGCGGGATCCGCAACCTTAATAAAGAGTAAAATTGTTGATCTAAATGACTTTTTAAGGTCTGTAGGGGGGCTTAGACCCCCTACAGACCGGCCGCCCACTTCTATAGTGTACTTCAGCTATATCTCACGGGGCACGGGCTCCCCGGAGCAAAGTGCCCCCCCCCCGTATCACTATACAGGGGTGCCTACACCCCTCTATTACAATGATGCTTTAATGATGTCCAAAAATGCAGTACAAAAAGGATTTTAGCAATCGCAATGTAAGTTTATACTTACATGCTGTTGTAGGCAGAGTCCCGAGAAAACCATGGGCGGGGCTGTGTGCAGCAGCCTCCGCCCACTCCTTCTTGATGGCCGCCCCCTCTGGCCGTAATCCAGTGTTGTGAGGGCGGGCACGTCGTTAAAGGGGCGTGGCTAACTATTTGCCGCGGTTAGCCACGCCCCTTTAACTACGTGCCCGCCCTCACAACACTGGATTACGGCCAGAGGGGGCGGCCATCAAGAAGGAGTGGGCGGAGGCTGCTGCACACAGCCCCGCCCATGGTTTTCTCGGGACTCTGCCTACAACAGCATGTAAGTATAAACTTACATTGCGATTGCTAAAATCCTTTTTGTACTGCATTTTTGGACATCATTAAAGCATCATTGTAATAGAGGGGTGTAGGCACCCCTGTATAGTGATACGGGGGGGGCACTTTGCTCCGGGGAGCCCGTGCCCCGTGAGATATAGCTGAAGTACACTATAGAAGTGGGCGGCCGGTCTGTAGGGGGGTCTAAGCCCCCCTACAGACCTTAAAAAGTCATTTAGATCAACAATTTTACTCTTTATTAAGGTTGCGGATCCCGCCAATAGCCGGGAACCGCAACCTCGGCAGTTACCGGATGGCTCAGGATTACACATCCTGAGCCATCCGGTAACCGCAGTCCGGTATTCTGCACACATTTTTGTAACAAATGTGTGTGCCCGGCATTGCGTTCACCGCATCCGGATCCGGATGCGGTGAATGCAATTTAGCTTAGCAATGTGACCCTACCCTATGACTTTTTATTTCTTTTATTCGAGGATTCGGTAGGCTTGACATGATGACATGTGACATATCATGAAGCTTCATTAATTACAATCAAATCTACCATTTTCCTGCAAGACTTAAATATGATGTGTAGAGTTAGAGGTGTGATAGCTAACTTTGTAGTCTTTTTACCTGCAGTCAGACGGATGCCGTACTGAAGTATTCATTGGAAGTGACGGAGGTGAAAGGTCTTTAACCTTCTATTGATTGTTACCAGTTACAGACTAGTAACAATCAATTCTCAGCAATTGTATTATATCTGTAGAGCTCAAAAACATTTCTACTGAGAACTATTCTCTTTTCTTCTTGGGGCTGTGAGTCCTTGACTAGTTTCCAATTATCTTACTCTGTACCAACCATAACCTTTTATATATGATACCTAAAATACTTGGAATATAAAGTAAAAATATAAGCCCCTTTTTTCTAACAACTTTGAGGAAAAGTTGAAGACCAATTTTTTTTTTTACAATCAAACGTTAAACTGTCAGATTACTAAGCAGCTCTTTCAGGATCAGTATGTGTTATTGCTGTACTTTCTCCTTTTATCTTTTTGTAAGCTCTAGAGAATTCAGTGTGATTTATAAATTTGTCAAACATATGTAAATACAAACTGCATATGCCCGCCTCCCCTGTACCCCCCTCAGTGCTGGCATCAGTGAAAGTAAATCTGAATTGAATTTGCAATGTTTCCCCTCCGATACCCCCTCCCAACTTCCAGCAGTGATGGTAAATGCACTGGGAGGTGGGAGGGGGGAACAATGCATATGCAGTTTGAATTTACATACACTTGACTAGCTGGTGTGCGACACTGAATTCTGAGGATAACAGGAGAACTGACAGAAATAAAAGTTACTGATCCTGAAAGAGCTGCTTAAGCCCTATTTAAATATACCATTAGTATTGTACTAGAAAATCACCTTCAAGGCTATGTTCCTGTTATGAGCTTTTGGGGAGTTTTTCATGTTGCAGAATATTTTGCATCTATTAAGGACCCGTTACACACAACGATATCGCTAACGATATCGTTGCAACGTCACTGGTTTTGTGACGTTGCAGTGACCTCGTAGCGATGCCGCTGTGTGTGACATGTACCAATGACCAGCGATCGTTGGTAAATGGCCAGGACCATTTTTTCCGTTGTTGGTCTGCCGCTGTCACGCATGCATCTGCATGTGTGACAGGGGCAATGACCAACGATCCCCATTTTGCAACCGGCACCCTGAATGATCCTAATGACTGTCGGGTGTCGGGAGCAGACTGGCTGATCACTGGTGAGTCTGCCTTGTGACAGCTCACCAGCGATCAGATAACGATGTCCTAGCGATCCCGGCCACGTCGGATCGCTGGTACATTGCAGAGTGTAACGGGGCCTTTATTTAAAGGGAACCTGTCAGTTCCTCTGTGCCTCCAGAACCAAAAGCAGTTGTTTACACATATCAAAATTCCCTGCCTAACAGTCTCTTTATATCTTTGCACACATAAACAGATTTTTAGAAAACGTATTTCTAAATACTCTTTATGATATGCAAATTAGGGCATTGACTAGTCAAGGGGAATGGATGACTTCCGAAAATGTGCAGTGAGCCTCTCTGATGCCGGGACATTTACACCCACCTTCATAAGCTCAATGCTGTGAGAGGAACAAAGCTGGAATTGCAAATTTTATGCAGCAAAAACATGCAATGCCAAAACTCACCAAAAGCTCATCGTGGGAAAGTAACCTCAAGGTTTATGCACATAGGCACACATCTGTTTTATCCACATGAAAATAACGGATGTGGCACCATTGATATCAATGCGTTGTTTTGATGCATTGAGTCGCATCCAGCCGTATCAGGATTTTGGCTGCAAAATTTTCTACTGCCAAAATGCTACATTCTGCAGCCGTGCAGCACATCAAAATGCCGTATTCGTCTGTGTGGCTGGGGTCACATTTGGGCTGGGACCCACGTTTCCAGGCAGCGCTAAAATCTTAGCAATTTCTGCCGATGCGGACACCGTTAACGGCAAGCGCTGCCTGGCAATGGGGCCCCATAGAAACCCGTAGTTTACTTTAGTTGAAGCCACACACGAAGCTCCAGGACGGGCGGTTTTCAACAGCGCACAGAAAAACACTGCAGACAGCATTTCCTGTGCAGTCAGCTAAAGCGCACGTCCTGTGTGGCTGCAATTAAGCTAAACTATGGGTTTTTCTATGGGGCCCCATTGCCAGGCAGCACTTGCTGTTAACGGTGTCCGCATTGGCAGAAATTGCTAAGATTTTAGCGCTGCCTGGAAACATGGGTCCCAGCCCAAATGTGACCCCAACCTATCCGTCAAAAAAAATGATGCTACCTGATGCCCCTGAGGCCTCATTTTAAGTATAGGGACACATTCCTAATCAGGATTTCGATGGATACCAATGCAATATTGAAAAACGCCAGTGTGAGACCACCCTAATTGTCAATAATTAAAAGTGAAGTAAGGCTAGGGTCACACTTGGCTGCATTTTTTAAAGTTGTTCCTGACAGCCTACGATTTTGAGCTGCGTTTTTGCAGTTAGGTCAGGAGCAGTCTTAAAAAACACATACGAAAATGCATGGTACCATTTAGTGCCATGCGTTTTCGCATGCGTTACCCATAGGACCCCATGTTACAAAAACACATGTGTTTTTGAAAAAGCACCAAAAAATGTCTCAAGAAACGTTTTTTGGTGCTGAGCCAAAAACGCATCCAAAAAACACATGGCACTTTAGCCATGCGTTTATGGCATTGGGGCATGCGTTTTTTGTATTGGTGTCTATGGATGCGAATTTGCATGCGATTTTCACACAATCCAAGTGTGTAAATCGTATGGAAAATCGCATCCAGCCCTCAAGTGTGACCCTAGCCTAATACTTTGACAGCATAATCCCAAAAACAAGCTATGAATCGAAAAATGCATCCAGGAATCATTCCTATGGTGTTCACATTCAATTTCAGCACTTTCCATCAGCAATTTTACTGCCCCCCAAACCTCCTGGAATGGTCCGGAGGAAAATATTTGTGTTTCCCATTAACTTGCATTAGGTTCGTTATTCATGATGATGAGTATGGGAATAATATGAAGTATTCTATACAAATAACCTGATACGAATATTTTAGTATTCGCCCATCTTTGCTATCTGAATGCATCAATTACTGTTTGGTTCCACCCCTGAACATCTAAGCCCAGAATGGAAAAGGTTTAAATGAATAACTTAGGCCAGGTTCACACATACAAATCCTTTTTTTAAGCCCTTAGAAAAACGGATCAGTTTTTCTAAGGGTGCCAATAGTGTCCCCTGAGGTCCTGGACGTTTTTGGCCAATTTTGTGACTTAGTTATTTTTTCAGTAAAACCGCATATGCGTTAACGCATGCGTTTCCCATAGGGCCCCATGTTAAAAAAACGCACACACATGCGTTAACGCATATACGTTTTTAGACTTTGAAAAAAATGTCCAAAAAGTTCTCGAAAACGGATTAAGGCAAAAACGGATGGTATGTGTGAACCTGGCCTTACTAGTGATCTAGTGATACTGAATCTTTTTAACAACTATGTACAGTGTATCAAACTGTTCAGCTCATTTTGGTTGCTTTTAAGTCTCACCAGGAAGACCAAAAAACAACATACATTTTTGAGAACTCACCCTCAATGATGAATATGACAGTAAAGAAATCCAAAGGCTGCCTGTGTAAAGCAACCCCAACTATTACAGAAGGTATTTCATCACATTCATAATGAACCTAAAACAGGAGTCATTCATCATGTTCAGATATTCTGTGTTGGAAAGTGAGAGCTTTTGAAAAAAAATACTTGCTCATTTGTTCCAACATCATTTACTGCAATCGCAGTAAAATTACCAGAGAAAGGTCAATGAAATATCCATACGTTACATTGTTTCCAGGAGATGAATGTAAAGATTGGTTATTGATTGCCATTGATGAACTACTCGTGTCAGCCAGCCATTAATAAGGTAGTTGCTGACACATGACACACCAAATTATGAACCTGTCCCAGCAGAGACGGTGTATTGTCAGCCGAAATGACAAATGTTTCCGGATAATTGAGTATTGACATTAAATATAGCTTCTTGCTTATCAAAGAGAATGAATATTAAAATCTTTTGAGCTATCACTAAAGTCAAATCTGCAAAGTCTTCTAATGTTGTGCTTATGGCAGTTATGTATTTTCTGCAATTTTTTAAGCACTACTCTGTTTTGAGAGAAAGAAATATATGAGTTTATTAAACTAGGCACAGCTCTATGGAGAGATCTATCAGCATCACTAGAGTTTTTCAAGGCAAGGGCGGTAGTTGTGGGTGAGGTACTCGTTTTCCATGCCCCGCCATGCTATAGGAAAATAGGAAACCTGACTATGTGCATGTGCTGCTCATACCGTAGCTTACACCTCTGCAGACCGCATGCTGCTGTTGGATGTGGAAGGCCAGGACCAGATGAGGTAGAGTTAAATGAGGGAGACCAAAGTCCAAAAATATACCTCTTACTGAGCAACAACTTGGGGAGAACTATAGACATCAAATAACAGATCATACACTTCATCAATACTTCTGTCAAATTTAGAGGAAGGCATTTTGTGTTTACACATGGCAGTACATCACTTCCATCATATGTTACAGCGGTCCAGCAAACCATTACGGGAATCTCCATTTTCTCATGTGAGGAACGTACAGATCAAGGTATGACACTACCACCCCCCACAGCTACTCTCAACTCCCAGTTGATTTGTGATGACCTGGTTGAGATACATCGTACGACTCCTCACTAATGCACTGTACATGAATAATACTACTACTTTAAGGAAGAGCTCTAGGAAGGTAAATTTCCAAATAAGCAAGAATCACGCCACTCTGATGGCCCGACACCATTCTGAACCCGATTCCGCGTCAAAGCCAAAACTCCCCTTAGCATCTGTAAAAAGCTGCTACTTCACATCAGACTCTTCTTCTTCCTCTCCACATATGATTCTAACCGTTAATAGTTGCCAAGAATTCTTGCAATATCAACAGATTGTCCCTTATTTCTCTAGTAATATGAGCAAAATAGTCTTGTCTCTGCACGCCGTGCGTTGAGAAAGACAAATGCTGTGAAAAGGCCCAACCCATTGGTATTACCCAACATGTGAAAACTAACAGCCCGAGCAATGACTGTACCTGTCTGACTTACCTTCTTGACCCTCATGCAAACATGTATCAATGACACCAGCCTCTGCACTTCTAGTCAGGTAGACTAAAGACCATAACATGGTTGTCGAGTTCTATGCCCAGAAAGGAAAGCTTGTTTGTGGGACCTTCTGTTTTATTTTCCGCTATTAGTACTCCAATATGGTTCATCAAACACCAACATGTAAGCAAATGAATTATCATCAATGGTAGAAATCATCTAAGTAGTAGACTGACAATGGGATACTCACCTTGAATCTAACCATCCATTCAAGGAATGAAGCAAAAGCTTCAAAATAATAGCACAAAATGGAGCAACCCATTGGCAGGCACATATCATCAAAAAAGAGGCCATCTAGACTGCAACCAAAAATACCTTTCGTAAGCAGTCAATATACCATACATAATACATTGAGTTCACCCAATGTGTTCACTACGGTTCCTATTTATAACTATGGTGGCCATCAATACTCTGTATTCAAACATCAAACATGACCTAGGGCTACAAGCAGTAGCGCACTATTTAAATAACATCTATTATATAATTGCCGTAGCGACTTCCGTCGCGTCCGGCGCTACTTCCGTGGCTTTGTTCGCATGGCTCGGCACTTTGTCTGGAGCTCTGTTCGTGGCCGCGTAGCGGCCCCTTGCCCCGCGAATCATTGCCCGCGAAGTGGGCATTGCGAGCCCTTGCCCCGCGAACAAAGCCACCAACATGCCCCGCCATCCTGAGCATGGGGCTGTAGTGTACACCGCTATGGTATACTACAGCCCCATGCTAAGGCGCCTGTCTGCCCCACTGGCCTCGCCGCCGGCATGGGCTGTAGTGTACACCGCTATGGTATACTACAGCCCCATGCCCAGCCGCCTATTCCGCGCCCGCTACCCCGCTCTGCCCGCCTGAACCCCGCGGCGGCGAGGGGAGGCAGACGCGGCAGAAGAGAGGGGTTGCTCCGGAGCACTGTGTCACCATGCGTGACAGCAGCGGCTCCGGAGCAACCCCTCTCTTCTGCCCTGTCTGCCTCCCCTCGCCGCTCCGCCACCCCACCGTATGGTACACTGCTCCGGAGCCACTGCTCCGGAGCCACCCCTACCTCGCCACCCCTACCCCCTCGCCGCTACCAACCACCCCGCCACCTACTATCCTCCGCCGCCCCCTAAGCCTCCGCCGCCCCCTAAGCCCCCGCCGCCTTCGCCGCCGCCCCCTAAGCCCCCGCCTCTGTCGCTGCCCCCGCCGCCCCCTAAGCCACCGCCGCCGTCGATCACTTACATGCCTTCTTCTTCATCAGATCATCCGTCCGATCCAGGAGTCCTCCGTCCGGTCCAGGCGTCCTCTTCGTACAGCCCCGTCCTCTTCGTCCGGCCCCGGGAGTCTTCTGTCTTCTTTCCGCCATCTCTGGGTCCTACGTCCTCTTCACTTCCCATAGAGATAGAATGGACGAAAAATCGTCCATTAAATCTCTATGGGAAGTGAGGCGCTATTCTGATTGGTCGCTGTGTGCTGCCGGCGACCAATCAGAAGAGCGCCTCACTTCCCATAGAGATACATAGCGGTGTTTCGGCGAATTTATGGCCGGGCCCCTGGTTCTATTTTCGGCCACGGGGCTGGGGCTCGGCTGTCATCGGTCGTTCCACGGGGCCAGAGACTCGCTTCGCGGACATTCCTCGCGCCTTAACAATGGCTCGCAATCATTGCGAGCCGTTGCTGATGCGCCAGCAATCGCCGCAAGCGGCCATTGCGAGTCTCCTGCCCCGTGGAACGACCGACCAGACCCGAGCCCCGTGGCCGAAAATAGAACCAGGGGCCCGGCCATAAATTCGCCGAAACACGCTATGTATCTCTATGGGAAGTGAGGCGCTCTTCTGATTGGTCGCTGTGTGCTGACGGCTACCAATCAGAATACCGCCTCACTTCTCATAGACATATAATGGACGACTTTGACTTTCAAATTTACCGCTTAAACTGAGGCGCATTTCTGATTGGTCGCCGCCAGCACACAGCGACCAATCAGAATAGCGCCTCACTTCCCATAGAGATAGAATGGACGAAAAAAACGTCCATTCTATCTCTATGGGAAGTGAGGCGCTATTCTGATTGGTCGCCGTCAGCACACAGCGACCAATCAGAAGAGCGCCTCATTTCCCATAGAGATACATAGCGGTGTTTCGGCAAATATATGGCCGGGCCCCTGGTTCTATTTTCGGCCACGGGGCTCGCCTCTGATCGGTCGTTCCACGGGGCCGGAGACTCGCTTCGCGGCCATTGCTCGCGCCTTAACAATGGCTCGCAATCATTGCGAGCCGTTGCTGATGCGCGAGCAATCGCCGCGAAGCAGCCATTGCGAGTCTACGGCCCCGTGGAACGACCGACCAGAGCCGAGTCCCGTGGCCGAAAATAGAACCAGGGGCCCGGCCATAAATTCGCCGAAACACCCCTATGTATCTCTATGGGAAGTGAGGCGCTATTCTGATTGGTCGCCGTCACCACACAGCGACCAATCAGAATAGCGCCTCACTTCTCATACACATATAATGGACGACTTTGACTTTCAAATTTACCGCTTAAAGTGAGGCGCATTTCTGATTGGTCGCCGCCAGCACACAGCGACCAATCAGAATAGCGCCTCACTTCCCATAGAGATATAATGGACGATTTTTCGTCCATTCTATCTCTATGGGAAGTGAGGCGCTATTCTGATTGGCTGCTGTGTGGTGACGGCGACCAATCAGAATAGTGCCTCACTTCCCATAGACATATGATGGACGACTTTGAGTTTCAAATTTACCGCTTAAAGTGAGGCGCTTTCTGATTGGTCGCCGCCAGCACACAGCGACCAATCAGAATAGCGCCTCACTTCCCATAGAGATATAATGGACGATTTTTCGTCCATTCTATCTCTATGGGAAGTGAGGTGCTATTCTGATTGGTCGCTGTGTGGTCACGGCGACCAATCAGAATAGCGCCTCACTTCCCATAGAGATCTATCTCTATGGGAAGTGAGGCTCTATTCTGATTGGTCGCCGTCAGCACACAGCGACCAATCAGAAGAGCGCCTCACTTCCCATAGAGATACATAGCGGTGTTTCGTCGAATTTATGGCCGGGCCCCTGGTTCTATTTTCGGACACGGGGCTCGGCTCTGATTGGTCGTTCCACGGGGCCGGAGACTCGCAATGGCCGCTTCGCGCCGATTGCTCGCGCATCAGCAACGGCTCACAATGATTGCGAGCCATTGCTAAGGCGCGAGCAATGGCCGCGAAGCGACTCTCCGTCCCCGTGGAGCGACTGATCACAGCCGAGCCCCGTGGCCGAAAATAGAACCAGGGCCCGGCCATAAATTCGCCGAAACACCGCTATGTATCTCTATGGGAAGTGAGGCGCTCTTCTGATTGGTCACTGTGTGCTGCCGGCGACCAATCAGAATAGCGCCTCATTCCTCCATGTATCCCTATAGAAAGGCGGCCTCCAATCACAATCACGGCGCCATTTTTGAAAATACACAGCGACCAATCACATTCATGGCGCCATCTTTCTGAGGTTGCCGCCCACCAATGAGATAAGGCCGCTATTTATAGCGCAAAATTTGAATCTTTTTCAACACATTATTCCACCTCTGCGTATTCTGTTTGAGGGAGGACGAGAAGCTACCGCCGGACCATCTGTTGGACTATATTTCAGCCAAGATATCCATCCTTCGTGAGGGCCGTCGGGAAGCAAGCGCCGGACCATCTGTTGGACTATATTTCAGCCAAGATATCCATCCTTCGTGAGGCCCGTCGGGAAGCAAGCGCCGGATCGGGTTCTGCGATTTATCAGCTAAGATATCCTTTTTGAAAGATACCTTTTCACATCAGAGTCTATATTCCTGATGCTAAGTTTTATTTTCACCTCTTTTGCAATCTTTTATTTTCACCACTTTTACTATCTTGCGCCATGCAGCGCCAATCTGCGCTGCATGGAGCCTGCTCCACAGTTTGGACACTTCACCGCTGCAAGTGCCGACTTCTGCGCTACAAGCGCAAACTTCGGCGCTTCTAGCGGCCTCCGCGGTGCATCAGACCGCTGTGGCCGAACACTCATTCAGGCGCCGCCCATACAACTTGCCGGTCTTCCTGCTGACCGCCGACCAATCGCATTCTCAGCGCCCCTTCCCATAGAGATGCATTGAGAAATGAGGCGCGATTGTGATTGGCCGCTATGTATTTTCAAAAATGGCGCCGCGATTGTGATTGGTCACAGTAGATGGCGCTCTGATTCCGATTGGTCGGCGCTCAGCGAAGAAAGCCGCGCTTTCTCTGCCGAGCGCCTGGTTCGATTTTCGGCCATAGTGGTCGGCGGCATCGGGGTCGCCGCTTTTAGCGCGGAACACCGCGCTTGGAGCGGCGAACTCGGCACCAAATTGTGGGAGTGTGTGCTAGTCTATGGCGGCGCTCAGAGGGGAATGCGGCGCTTTCCCTGCCGAGCGCCTGGTTCGATTTTCGGCCACGGCGTTCGTGGACCTTGGAAGTGTGTAGCTACGCCCCGCTGTGTTGTGATTGGACAGCGGCAACTTTACAGAGTAGCGCTGTGATTCCGATTGGTCGGCGCTCAGCGGGGAAAGCCGTGCTTTTCCTGCCGAGCACCTGGTTCGATTTTCGGCCATAGTGGTCGGCGGCATCGGGGTCGCCGCTTTTACCGCGGAGCGCTGCGCTTGGAGCGCCGAACTCGGCGCCGAATTGTGGGAGTGTGTGGCGGCGCTCAGCGGGGAAAGCGCTGAGCGCCGCCACACACTCCCACACACTTCCACAATTCGGCGCCGAGTTCGTCGCTCCAAGCGCGGCGTTCCGCGCTAAAAGCGGGGACCCCGATTTCGCCGACCACTATGGCCGAAAATTGAACCAGGCGCTCGGCAGGGAAAGCGCGGCTTTCCCCGCTGAGCGCCGACCAATCGGATGCTCAGCGCCATCTTCTGAAGTTGCCGCCAGACCAATCATAGCACAGCGGGGCGGAGCTACATACTTCCACACTACGACCGACCTGAGCCTTGCGCTCTGGCCGAAAACAGAACCAGGCGCTGGGCATCCAAGTCGCCGGTCTCCCCGCATAGCGCCGACCAATCGGATTCACGGCGCCATGTTTATGAAGTTTCCGCTGCCCAATCCCACAGCGGCTGGCGTCTGCCGCCATTTTATGAATGAACATTTCGCGTCTGTCATCTTAGAGCGCGAAATTTGAATTTTTGCACTATTTAAAACCTAAAAAACTGTTTTCACAGTACAATCTCACATCAGAGTATATATTCCTAATGACTATGCTTATATTAACCCCTTCTTTATACAAATTTCATATGAGCTACATTTCACCATATTGACCTGTTTTTTTAATACCTTTTTAACCCCTTCTATTCTATTTGTGCTCCACTTGCTATCTCACTATGTGCTGTACTAAGGCCATTTCTACATTAACCTCTTCTATGCCATTTGCATTTTAATTTTCTGTCACACTGTTTCATAGGGTTCAAACTGCTACATTAACCCCTTCCATTCTGTTTGCTATTCACTAACTGTGTCACTATGTGCTGACATTTGAAAATTAACCTCTTCTATACCATTTGTTATTTATTTTCTCATCCACACTGTTTTATAGGAGTGCAAGTAGTACATTAACCCCTTCTATTGTCTTGGCTATTCACTGCCTATGTCACTATGTGGTCTACAACTGGCATTTGAATACTAATCAGCGTTTTTTGAAATTCGCAGCAGATGCGGTGAAAAAACCGCATCTACCGCGATTACCGCATACCGGCTGCACTTGCGGCGCGGTTGCGGTAAACGCCATTGTATGTATAGGCGGACTTGCGGCAGGTACGGCAAGTGCGGTTTTGGCACTTGCGGCAGGTGCGGCCGTGAAAAATCCGCGGCTGACAGTATTTTTTTTCGCGGCCGCACCTGCCGCAAGTGCCAAAACCGCACTTGCCGCACCTGCCGCAAGTCCGCCTATACATAGTATGGCGTTTACCGCAACCGCGCCGCAAGTGCAGCCGGTATGCGGTAATCGTGGCAGATGCGGTTTTTCCACCACATCTGCCGCGATTTGAAAAAACGCTGATGTGAAAGGGCCCTAATACTATTTTTAATTTTATTGATCGTGCAGTATTTTGTACACGTGCCAGTGGTACATTAACCCCTTACAGACTGTTCTATATTTTATTTCTACTTGGAGTGTGTCGTTAGACTGTTAGGAGTACATTAACCCATTATATGCCATTTTGATTATATTTCATACTAATGAGTCTGTAGGACTACTACCTGTCTTATATTTAACAGTTTGGATGTAATGCTACCTTACCACTGCCTTATTGTCGTGCCAGTGGGACATTAACTACTTTTACATACCAAAGATATTGGTTGCATGGCATTTTGCACTATATGACCGACTGGGGCCCCTTTCACACGTGCGTTGTACATGCAGATTTACATAATTCCATAACATGTGGTAATATTCCCAATATTAACGCAAGTTCCCCATACTCGCCACCAGGGGTGCAGTTGCGTAAGGTATCGCTACATCGCCACATTAATGTTTCATTTTTACATTGACCTGCCTGTTTCACCATGTACTGCGGAAGTTGCCTTATTTCTTTTCCACCCTGCTTGGTCACATTGCGCCATTTGACGCTCGGCACTAATGCCGCTATTTCCCCAACTGCAGAGAGAAAAATAAAAACCACTACTTCCGCAATAATCACAAAACCCTAAGTTCAAGGTAAAAATGAACGCTACCTCTGCCATTTTGCCCCAACTTCTGCAACTCCACCCCTGCTGGCGGTTATGCGGAACTTGCCGTCATATCGGTAGTTTAACCGCTTTTTTTACAATGTTGGAACTCTGCATTTACAACGCGCGTCTGTAAGGGCCCTTACATTTATTTGTCTTGCCTTCAAGTCTCTTTTTAAGGACTTTAAACACACTGATTTCCATTCACAACTCCATACAGTAAACACATTAAATATTTGTTTCATACTCTAAAGAAGTCCATGATTTGCTTTTCACAGGTTAATGAAATATACACTTTCCTTTTATTGTTTTTGCCTATTTAGACATAGTTATTATTGATTGTTTCCTTAACTAACACACTCTAGCTCATTTTTGATTGGATTCACTGCCTATTCTTACGAAGATGAGCGCTCCAACAAAAAATCTCGCTCTTGCCAAGGAGGCTGCATCTACGCCTAAGAAGAAGCGTGCAGAGGAGACTTCGGAAGAGAGACGTCTTCGGTTAGATCGTGCTAAGGCTGCTAAAGCGAAACACATTGCAGAGGAGCCTTCGGAAAAACACGTCTTCGGTTAGATCGTCTTAAGGCTGCTCAGGCGAAACGCATTGCAGAGGAGACTTTGGAAGAGAGACGTCTTCGGTTAGATCGTGCTAAGGCTGCTAAAGTGATACGCATTGCCAAACTCTCTTCTCCACTGAGACGTTTTCGGTTGGATGCTGCGAAGGCTGCTTTGAAGAAACGTATTTCTGAACTGTCTTCCGAAGAAAGAAGCCAACAAATGGCAAAAAGAGCCATGGCTCAGCGTCGCAGACCCAAACAACAACAACTTAGAGCCACTGAAGAACCGTCTGACAAAGATACTACTCCTGCCTCTTCGTCTACTGACATTCTACAAAGTGAACAGCCTTTAACACCTCCCATGACCTCCATGGGAAAAAAACAAGCAAAGGTTGACAAGGACGCTGTGCGTATGCGCAAGAAGCGTGCGGAGGAGAGTTCTGAAGAAAGACGACTTAGCTTGGACAAGGAAAAGGCTGCTTTGAAGACACGGCTTTCAAAAGAGTCTTTGGAAGGAAGGAGGGAACGATTAGCCAAAAAATCAATGGCTGCGCGTCAAAGACGCAAACAACAAAAGTTAATGCCTACAGGAGATCCGTCTGATCCTCATACTGCTGCCACCTCTTCGTCTGACCCTCATACTGCTGCCACCTCTTCGTCTGATCCTCATACTGCTGCCACCTTTTCGTCTGATCCTCATACTGCTTCCACCTCTTCGTCTGATCTTCATACTGCTGCCACCTCTTCTTCTACTGTGTTAACTACAACTGAACAGCCTTTACCATATCGCAAGGCCACATCTAAACGAAAACACTCTGCTGAGGAGACGCCATACAGCAAACAGTATAAAATTATGAGGCTTAAAAGGACAAGACAGATATGTCAAGATACGGAGTCTCCTACGTCTAAACAAGTCCGCTTGACCCATTTGGCTGCATCACGTCGTGACCTACGCAAAAGTTCTTCTTCCACTTCAACATTGCAAGAGGCAGAACGGAATATATATTCAACTTCTTCATTTATGGAATGTGTTGAATCTACGTCCCTTCCACGTCTCATCTATGTAGGATTACACAATAAAAATCTACGTTTGTTATCTACACCTCTCCTACATCCAATGGCATTTACTGATCAGGATCATGCTATTCACGAACATACCTGTGGTCCCATGAAGTTAATATGTGAACATTGTGAGGCTCTGCATTTTACTGCTGAACGCCCATCAGATCAACAGTTTAGTCTTTGTTGCCACAAGGGAAAAGTAAAGGTACCATTACCTCAATACCCGGAGGTCTTCCAACGCCTGCTGAAAGGAGAGAGTGAGTACAGTCGAAATTTGATGGAGAATATCAGGAGCACTAATAGTTCTTTTGCTTTTGCCTCCATGGGTGCCCATGTTTCTCTACCACCTGGACACGGCCCTTACTGTTTCCGTATTCATGGGCAAATTTATCATCGCACGGGAACACTCCATCCTGCTCAAGATCAACCTCCAGCATATGCACAACTGTACATTTTAGATACTGCAAGCGCTATAGAACAACGGCTACAGTCTCCAGAAAATGTTAAATGTCATCCTACTTTAATGAGTATCATTGCTCTTCAATTGGATAATATTAATCCCTTTGTTTCGGCCTACAAAATGCTACGTGACGTTAAATTAGAAGAACAACAGAAGGCAGTAGAACATGGCACCGTCATGCCAAATATTATCATGGCCATTAAACAAGACAGACAGCAAGACCCTAGATGCTATAACAATCCTACTGTCAATGAAGTTGCTGTGGTCTTTGAAAATGCTGATGGAGAGCCACCAGTCAATAGAGACATTTTAATTCATTTGAAACCTGACCCAAATAACCCCTTGGCCCCTAAAACACAGCAAGTCAGTATTCTATATAGCAATTTAGATGCATTAGTCTATCTCTTATTTTTTCCTCATGGAGAACAAGGCTAGCATGAGGGACTCAAGCATCAAGGCCAAAGTCTACGCAGGGTTACACAGCTCCAGTATTACTGCTATTTGCTGTCTGTACGGAATCACTTCAATCCTGTCCTGAATGGTGGCAAACTAACACAGCAGTACTTAGTGGATGCGTGAAAATCGAGGCCAATTGCTTACATTTTATCCGTCAACACCAAAAGGATTTAAAAGTAGAGGATTATTGCGTACTCCAGGAACATCTCCAGAAAAAATCTATTGAGAAAGGTATTCCCATTGGCAAGACGGTCATTTTACCATCTTCCTTTGAAGGCAGTCCAAGAAACATGCAGCAACGCTATCAGGATGCCATGGCTGTTGTGACTAAATTTGGACGACCGGATCTTTTTGTAACCATGACCTAAATGGAGGGAGATTACAAACAATTTAGAGCCATGGCAGCGTGTGGAACATAGACCTGATTTAGTCGCCCGTGTCTTCAGAATTAAACTGGAAGCCCTATTAAAAGACATTAACACTGGATTATTTGGCAAAGTTTGTGCAATGGTTCATGTTATTGAATTCCAAAAGCGTGGCCTACCACACGCTCACATTTTGATCCTTCTGGATAGCAAATCCAAACTAAGAACTGAGGTTGAAGTGGATAATATAGTTTGGGCTGAAATCCCTGATCCAGCAGAATACCCTGTGCTCCATAAAATTGTTATGCAACACATGATTCATGGACCCTGTGGACAACACAACCCCAATTCTCCATGTATGGATCTTGGAAAGTGTAAGAAAGGTTTTCCTAAAGATTTCCAAACAAAAACAGTCTTAGCTGAGGATGCATACCCTACTTATCAAAGAAAGGAAGGATCATCCTTTGAACACCATTCAAAGATGATTGATAATTCTTGGGTTGTTCCCTATAACCCTTTCCTACTATTAAAATACAAGTGTCATATTGATGTTGAGGTATGTGCTTCCATTCAAAGTGTTAAATACCTATTCAAATATGTCTACAAAGGACATGATAAAGCCAATCTTGAAATTTGCCAAACTAATATCCACCATGATGAAACACATCAATTCATGGATTCAAGATACGTGAGTGCACCGGAGGCAGCTTGGCAAATATTTGCTTACCCGATGCATAGACAATCGCACTCCATTATTCGCCTTGCCGTACATCTCCCACATTCTCAACCACTTTATTTTCATGAGGATGACTCTGTTGACAACATCAGTTACACAATGCACAGAAAATCTACTCTTATGGCCTACTTTGAGCTGAATGAGAATGACCTGCATGCTCATGATTACTTATACCGCCAAATTCCAGAGCACTATGTTTGGAAACAAGGTGCATGGGAAATTAGAAAGCGAGGAGGTTCTTCAGTGATTGGAAGAATGTATACTGTCAGTATGAAAGAACAAGAACGGTACTATTTAAGGTTGTTGTTACTGCATATCAAAGGAGCAACAAGTTTTGACAACATTAAGACTGTTAATGAAGTCACATACCCAACTTTTAAAGAGGCGGCATTAGCCCTTGGATTACTCTTCGATGATAGTGTTTGGAGAAATACTTTATTGGATGCCTGTGTTCTCAACATGCCTGCACAGCTTCGTGATATGTTTGCATATATATGTATTTTTGGTCCTCCAGCTCATCCATTGGAGTTGTGGCAAGAATTTAAACAAGACTTTATCCAAGACTACTGCCATGCATATCACTCCAACACTGAGGAGTGTGAGAATTGTGAAGGATATGCTATGACTGATGTCCAAAATGTTCTAAAATTTCATGGCAAAACTTTTACTGATTTTAATCTACCACGACCAAAAAGAAAGCCACACATGGCCCCACAATACAACAAGGATGATGAGTTAAGAAGAGCTCAGCAAATGAAAGCTACTTTAAATGACCAACAACGTTTGGCCTATAATGCTATCAATCAAGCTTTACACGATAGAAGTGTACAATCTAAGTGCTTTTTCATCGATGGCCCAGGTGGCAGTGGGAAAACATATCTGTATGATTTATTAATTCATGAACTAAGAGGAGAAGGCGAAATTGTCTCACCTGCAGCCAGTACAGGGATTGCAGCTAACTTACTGCAAGGAGGAAGAACCATCCATTCGCTTTACGGCATACCAATTCCAATAAATGAAACATCCGTTTCCAGAATTAAAAATGATACAGATGCTGCACAACATTTGAAAAGTACCAAACTTTTCATTATTGACGAGTCCACTGTGTTATCTAAATATGCATTGCATGTGATAGATCAACTTTTACGGGATGTCATGACAACAGATATCTCCAAGAAAAATACAACACCTTTTGGAGGGAAAGTCATTGTTCTGGGAGGAGACTTTCGACAGTGTCTGCCTATCATCCCTCATGGTACAAGAACTGACATTATAGAGAGTTGTATTAAATACTCACGACAATGGCAGCTTTTCACTCAATTGCCACTCTTCAACAATATGCGCTCCATTGATCCTGATTATAGCCGTTGGTTACTTCAATTGGGAAATGGTGAATTGTCTAATGATTTCAACCTTGGAGATGATACCATTGAAATCCCACAAGACATGATCTGCACTGGCTCAATCATTCTTGCTATATTTGGTGAAAACATTCTCATTGATGTACATAACAATGAAAGCATTCAGATTGCTGCATCACATGCCATTCTTTGCCCTAAAAATGACCATGTGGATATGGTGAACTCTAAAGGCCACTTCACACACACAGATATCTGAGTCCAATATCTGAACAGATCTCTGGTTGCAGTGAAATCATGGATACATTGCTCCATGTTGTACACAGCCACAACATGGAGCAATGTATCCATGATTTCACTGCAACCAGAGATCTGTTCAGATATTGGACTCAGATATCTGTGTGTGTGAAGTGGCCTTTATATGGATAAAAATGCATGACACTCTTGATACTTTGTTACTTTTCTTGCAGAGAGTCTAATGGTGGGTCTACACACACCAATTTCTGTGTCCAATATCTGAACAGATCTCTGGTTGAAGTGAAATCATGGACACATAGTTCCATTTTGTGGCTGTGTACAACATGGAACTATGTGTCCATGATTTCACTTCAACCAGAGATCTGTTCAGATATTGGACACAGAAATTGGTGTGTGTAAACCCACCATAAGGTTATGGATTGCATTGCTGGTGAATACACTGAGTACATTAGTGATGGTTCCATTGATCCTGATGAGACTGAAGATCCAGACCAATATCCAGTGGAATTTTTAAATTCACTCACACCAACGGGAATGCCTTCTCATCACCTCAAATTAAAAATCAGCACCATTGTCATGCTTTTGCGCAACTTTAACAGCAGAAAAGGTCTTTGCAATGGGACTCGCTTGATTGTCATCGCTTTGGCTGGGGTCACAGTACCATTTTTCACATGCATTTTTGGAGACCTGCGTTTTCAAAAACGCATGTAAAAAACGCACCCATAGGCCCCCATGTTAAAAAACGCATGCCCAAATAGCCAAAAAGCATGTGTGACTGTCCCATGGGTTTTTGGAGCATATCCAAAAACGCATGCGTTTTCTACAAAAACGCATGCGTTTTTGTAGAAAACGCATGCGTTTTTATAACATGGGTTCCTATGGAAAACGCATGCAGAAACGCATGTACAGTTAGTACC
Organism: Allobates femoralis; assembly: GCA_033576535.1. NCBI lineage: Eukaryota > Metazoa > Chordata > Amphibia > Anura > Aromobatidae > Allobates > Allobates femoralis. The sequence goes on along the minus strand of JARQOC010000001.1, from coordinate 67,854,058 downwards.
TTTTAGTGCCATTCAAAAACGCATGCGTTTCCCATAGGAGCCCATGTTAAAAAAACGCATGCGTTTTTCCGGAAACGCATGCGTTTTTTTAACATGGGCTCCTATGGGAAACGCATGCGTTTTTGAATGGCACTAAAAGGTACTAACTGTACATGCGTTTTTGCATGCGTTTTCCATAGGAACCCATGTTATAAAAACGCATGCGTTTTCTACAAAAACGCATGCGTTTTTCAAAACGCTCAAAAAAATACTACAAGCACTATTTTTATGTGCAGATTCAAAAACGCACCCAAAAACGCAGGGAGCCATCAGAGACCTTACAAAACTCATGCTGACATGAAAAAAAGCATGAGTTTTGTTAAATCACTTAAAAAAACGCATGGCAACTGTGACCACAGCCTTTGTTTGACAATATGATTCAAGCAAAAGTCATTACTGGGTCTGCAGAAGGAAATGTGGTGTTCATTCCAAGAATAGATTTATCTCCATCAAAGACTGGCTTACCTTTCAAGTTAAGACGTCGACAATTTCCCGTGAAGCCTGCTTTTGCCATGACCATCAACAAATCCCAAGGCCAAACACTGGAGAAAGTAGGGATTTTTTTGCCAGAACCCGTTTTTGGACATGGACAGTTATATGTGGCTTTTTCACGAGTGAAAAGACGATGCAATGTTAAGGTGAAAGTGCTGGATACACCCATTCAAGGCAAATTGCTGCCTAATTCTGAAAATGTCTTTACTAAAAATATTGTCTATAAGAATATTTTATTTTAAATTCTTTAGATACATATTAGATTTAGATACATGATGTACATAACAATGAAAGCATTCAGATTGCTGCATCACATGCCATTCTTTGCCCTAAAAATGACCATGTGAATATGGTGAACTCTAAGGTTATGGATTGCATTGCTGGTGAATACACTGAATACATTAGTGATGATTCCATTGATCCTGATGAGACTGAAGATCCAGACCAATATCCAGTGGAATTTTTAAATTCACTCACACCAATGGGAATGCCTTCTCATCGCCTCAAATTAAAAATCGGCACCATTGTCATGCTTTTGCGCAACTTTAACAGCAGAAAAGGTCTTTGCAATGGGACTCGCTTGATTGTCATCGCTTTGTTTGACAATATGATTCAAGCAAAAGTCATTACTGGGTCTGCAGAAGGAAATGTGGTGTTTATTCCAAGGATTGATTTATCTCCATCAGAGACTGGCTTACCTTTCAAGTTAAGACGTCGACAATTTCCCGTGAAGCCTGCTTTTGCCATGACCATCAACAAATCCCAAGGCCAAACACTGGAGAAAGTAGGGATTTTTTTGCCAGAACCCGTTTTTGGACATGGACAATTATATGTGGCTTTTTCACGAGTGAGAAGACGATGCAATGTTAAGGTGAAAGTGCTGGATACACCCATTCAAGTCAAATTGCTGCCCAATAGTGAAAAACTCTTTACTAAAAATATTGTCTATAACAATATTTTATTTTAAATTCTTTAGATACATATTAGATTTAGATACATAGTTACTTTCTAATTAAACACAAATATTACAATAAATTAGTTTAGCCATAGATGTATAGGAATAAAAAAAAAAATACAAAAAAATTAGTTTAGCCATAGATGTATAGGAATAGAAAAAAAAAATACCAAAAAAATTAGTTTAGTTATAGATAGTCATTATAATTAGTTATTAGATATAAAATAGTAATTTAAGATATATAATCGTTAGTTTTAGTTTTCACTAAAAACATAGTGTATAAAAATATTTTACTTTAAATTGTTTAGATACATATTACATTTAGATACATAGTTACTTTCTAATTAAACACAAATATTACAATAAATTAATTTAGCCATAGATGTATAGGAATAAAAAAAAAAAATACAAAAAAATTAGTTTAGCCATATATGTATAGGAATAGAAAAAAACAAAAATACCAAAAAAATTAGTTTAGTTATAGATAAAGACATTATAATTAGTTATTAGGTATAAAATAGTCATTTAAGATATATAGTCGTTAGTTTTTTAGCTTAGACACATTCTTTTTATATTTCATAGTATATGTATATAAACACACAATTTTGTAGTAGATTGTAGATGTGTATCATCTAAATGCTTGCATTTAGTGATAAGAACCTGAAGCTCCAGCAGTATAGCTGCTGAGAGATTTCATTTTCTTTTTACACAGGGTGAGATTTTTGTGAACAGCTAAGAGACGGGTGGGACGCCTGTTAACACACATCTCTATCTCAAACTGTGTTGTGTACATATAAGTACATACATACATATAGGTACATATTTAGACACATAGGTACATATTTAGACACATAGGGAAAGAATAGACATTTTGATTTTAAATCTGAATTCTTCTGCTATTTGTGGAATTTATAGTGGGAAAAAAGCAATTTTGCCACTTGCTGCCTAATGGTGACCTACAGCATTCTTACTGTAAGTTGCATGAAATTTATTTGGAATTTGTGGTTTACTTGCGGCAGTTGTGGCACATGTGGTTTCTACAGTTTCAACCGCCAAAATCGCAGTTAGCTCTGATTTTTAGTGGTTGCATTTAGTGAACCTGTTGAAGCTATGCTTGCCATATTTACTGCAAGCTAACTGCAAGTTCCATATACATTACATGTTACTTGCTGAAAGTGAGCTATAGGTAGGCCCTTTGGTGCCAAGTGCAGAAATTGTATTTTGTTATTCCACACCTTCTGCAAATAGCCGAAAAATATCTGATTTAAAAGGAGTCTAACTATTAATTATTAGGGATAGAGTAGAGTAGGTCCCACCAGCTGTAAGGCTACCTTCCCGTGGTTGGTGGGGAAACAGGTACTGGCTAAATCATAGATTATTAACATTCATATATAAATTGAATATACGTAATCTGTACAAAACATTGGTGCCAGTATCTGTACGAAAAGCCTTGCCTTAGAATCATGACATGTACTACACTGACATATACCATACAAACATTGGTAGTTGATAGATAGATATCATGTCTTATGTGCATTATTGTCAAATTTGAATGAATAATGTATATATGCATGCTAGACTCCCGATTCTTTAGAATCGGGCCGCCATCTTAGACATATAATGGACGACTTTGAGGTTCACATTTACTGATGAAAGTGAGGCGCTATTCTCATTGTTCGCCGGCAGCACACAGCGACCAATGAGAATAGCGCCTCACTTACAGCGGTAAATGTGAAACTCAAAATATTCCATGTATTTTAAGTATGGCGCCATACAGCGCGGCGCTCTTCTGATCGGTTGCCGCCTTCAGAACGCCGAACAATCGGAATAGCGGTGGCCGCTATGCCGCCATATTTGAAATATACTGAGTAAACTATACACAGATTCTAGAATCCCGATGCAATCGCATCGGGCTCACAGCTAGTAATAAATATGCCTGAATCCCCCCAAAATTTCTTCTTTTGGAATTGAAATTTCTACTTAAACATAATCTATTTGTATTTCAGGATCAACTTTATCTCCAGCAGCTTGGTACAGCGATGGGGACTCAGGAAGATTAAGTTTGGCAAATTTATTCATGGGGCTATTCGAGTCCTCATCGCCCATATACCAGCAATCTTACAGTGCGCATATAGTGCTATACCGTCGTTTTATTGCCAACCTAGTTATTATATGGAGGGGTAGTGAAGAAAAAGCTAAAGAATTTATAATTAAGATGAATGTAAATGAATGGAGTATTACATTCACCGCTAAAATGAACAAAGAAAAAATTGATTTTCTGGACCTTGAGCCATACCATGCTAACAAAAGGATTATTACTAAAACTCATTTAAAAAAACTGATACAAATGGATTTTTGGATTACCGCAGCGCGCATTACAAAAAATGGAAATGCAATATTCCCTTTAGCCAATTCCACCGAATAAGAAAAAACAATACGAATAGGGAAGATTACATTGAGCAATCCAAAATACTTAGGGATAGATTCAGTGATAAAAAATACCCTAAGAACCTAATATTGAGTGCCTACACAGTGAACTTGACAAAGACAGGATGACTGTCTGATTAAAAATATAACTATAAACAAGAAGTCCAGTGATGATAAGAATAAAGAGCAAAACAATGGATGGCGGTATAATTTCATAACGGCCTATAGCTGCAATAATAATGTAATTAGGAAAATAATAAATACTGGTATTTACTTAAAAGGGATGTGTATTTGAAAAAAATAATACCAGAAAAACCTAACATCACTTTTTGCAGGGGACAAACTATAAAGGGCATTCTTGTCCTTAGTAATTTACAGCAATTTATCCAAGATGGTCAAAAAAAACGATTTGAGAAACGAAAAATCAGGTTTAAAAAAAATGTCAGCCTAGAAAATGCTGTTGTTGTGGATTTATTGATCACAATGTTGATTTTATTACATCTAATAATACTGGGGAACAGATTCCAATCACACAAAAGCTTTCTTGTGACAGTGAATGTAATAACAAGTGCCTGTGGTCTTCAATATGTAGGTCGCACTATGCAGAACCTGAGAACACATATGAATGGCCAAAGGCATAATGCAAAAAATTAATTCCTTAAACATAGTGACTCACCGTTGCCGGGTTCCCAGGTCTCAGGCGTTGCTTCCCTCGTCACGGTTCTGCGCCTGAGGCTGTGGGGCCAGGTGGTCAAATCAAAAGGGGATGAAAAGATGGGATTGATTCTTATTTGTCGTGACACCACCTGCAGGAGTCTGGTGATGGCAGCGGCGCTGCTTGGGCCTCCGGGGGATGTGCGGTAGCTAGATGGGATGCTCCACACAGGATGAGCAGGAGTCCCCGAGGCCTGGAGCTGCACTCGATGGAATACAGCAGCTCAGTAGTTGCTACGTATTAGTCCAGGAATGATGCACGGACACATAGAGTCTTTTGGTACCTTTACTGGTGACAACAGGTACACTCAACCGGGCGATGAAGTAGACACTCCTGGAGGTTCCACAGCAAGCAGTGTGTAGGCTTCCTTCTATACACTATTCGGGTGAGGTCGGGTGGATATGAAATCCTGCCGGACCGGGTTGCACGTTCTGGTGGGACGTGATTCACCTGAGTTTGCTGCACTGAGGGCACTATAAAAGGGGTTAGGTAATATTACTCCTCTTTTCCTGGGCTCTCGTCTGGTGGTGCTTCAGGTGTACAGGGAGCTAGACTTCCTGGTTGGGTTGCTGGTTTCTCTGCAGCCTGCGATGTGGCTCCTGCAGCTCGGATCCAGTGACTGGATTGATAGGGAGAGTTGAACAACTCTTCTGTCCCTGTGAGGTGTTTGCCTCCTGTCCTATGACCCCAGTTGCAAGGGTCTCTCACTCTCCGGGTGTGCTGGTCTGAGCCTAGTGTGGCTCCAGTACCGGGTCAGCTCTCCAAGCTGTTCACAGTTCTAAAGTGACTGCACACTCTCCTGTTTCTCCCTCCAGGACCTGTATTTATAGGGGGAACTGGCTTAAGGTAACCAGTGGAGCTCCCCCTAGAGGCCTGGGGTGAAAAGAGGTGTTAAAAGGTGTGTTGTTAATGGTGAGTTCTGCTTGCTGTGTACATTCCATTTGTGTACCAAGAGTTCTGTGGTGCCCCAACCAGGGTGCCAGGGTGCCACAATAGCTTGTCAAGACACTTATGATTAAAACATAATAAAACATTTAATATAAATGTAATACAAAGCTGAACAAATTCCTGCAAATTGTTTAAATCGAGTGGAAAAATTAAACCATAAAGAATCATTTAAGATTTTTAGGTTGGGGATACTGTACACTGACGGGCTAAATGATGTCATACAAAAATTTTAACATGGTTGTTTATCTGTCTTCATATAAAGAGAAAAAATATGATTTTTTTATGTGCAACATTGATATGATTTTTTTTAAACAATTCATGATGAATTCTGCCATAGGTGGCTATATATAATTATATATTGTTTTTAAAAAATTACGGTATCTTTTAGCTATTTATATATTTATAAAGAGTTTTTTTTAAAAAGGACGATCTATGTATAATTGACTTCTAATGGGTGTGGCAGGTTTTGTACAACACGGCCCCCACCCAAACTAACGTGTTTCTCTTCCTATAAGAGGCAGTCATGGTCTTAGTGCATTTAGATAATTTACTTGATAAAGACTGTTTTATGCCAAAACGTGTTGTATATTTAAAATAAAGATTATACAGGAAAAAATTACTACCTGTATTACTGAATTCTTGGGAGCACATCTATCCTGGAGGAAATTTGATGTTGATTATATGCCTATGATAACCTCGACAGGACAGGGTTATAGAATAGGCACCAGGAACGTGAGGCAAACCAACAGTGAAGGACATATTCACTACTGAGATCCTTAGTGACCGAGCAAGACAGCAAGGTCCTATATAGGTGAGTGTAAAACACCACCATAAACATCCATCTTAAGCGGCCGTCACACATGTCGACATCGCTAGCGATATTGTAAGCGATCACGTGCACGCGCGATCGCTTACAATATCGCTCACATCGGTGGTGAGCTGTCACAAGACAGACCCACCAGTGATGTGGACCAGCGAGATCGCTGGTAACTATGGTACACATCGGGTTACTAGGCGCCGCGCGGCGCTTAGTAACCCGACGTGTACCATAGTTACCATCTCCCAGCATAGGCTCTGCCGCTGGGAGATCGTTCATCGTGGTGTCACACACCACGATGAAGCAGATCGTTAAATCGTTCATCGCTAGATTTGAGCTCCGGAGCTCAGATCTGCGATGTCACGATCAAGCGATTTTACATAGTAAAATCGCTTGATTACATGCAACGATGCCAAAACGATATCGCTTAAGCGATAAAAACGCAGATCGCTTAAACGATATCTAGCCATTTATCGTAGCGTGTGACGGCCTTTAGTGATACAGCTACATTTAGATCGGTGCACTCTCTGTCATCTTTCTTCTTTCAGTGGATATAAGTATACCATCATTGCGCACATTGTTAGTGGAATAGAGCGTGTACACCAACGATTCAAAAATACAGTCTTTAGTCAAAATATTAAGCATCATATTAGACTTGTGCGGGTACCGCATACCCCATATGTACATGCAATCATCATTAAGACACTACTGCACCCCACCTTTAGCGTGTCCAGTTCTCCAGCACTCAGGTCTCAGTTATCTCCTTTCTTCCTATAGCCAGTGATTCACATCATCTATTCCGCACATGCCACGTCGTGCGAGCACCCTCTATCTATTTCGCAGTGTGCATTTTCTATTGATGTAATTATCATATACTATTTTATTTTTGCACAAGTCACTTAATATTTAGACTAGAGACTGTATTTTCTGAATCATTGGTCTACATGCTCTATTCCACTAACAATGGTATACTTGTACTTTTGCTTTATTTTCTGCATTCGCTTATGTAATTTTTGTATATCTTTACATTATGATTTGTATAGATCCATACCCCTGATGAAAGTCTAAACGTGACAGAAACGATTGTCGGATGGATATAAATGAAGGATCTTTTTTGCATAATTTCCGGACTCCTTGTTTGTGTGCCAAGGTTATTCTTGTACAGTTTGGGTTTTCATTGGCTGTAAGTCATAATTATTAGTGATGAGCAAGTATACTTGCTATATTCGCTACTTGCACGGATAGTATTCAGACTACTTGGAACTCTACGGGCCCCGTTACACAGGGCGACATCGCCGCCCATAACAGAGGCGACGTAGGGGGTGGCCTATCGCCGTTGTCATCGCACCTACGTCGCCTCATGTGAAGGGGCGATATCGCCGGTGCCTGGAAGTCGCCTGGTTTCAGAGCAGTGCTCTGAAACCAGGCGACCATCATGGGGCGATGTACACACATCACCCCATGTAACTGGGCGCCGGCGACCTGTCAGGCAATAGGCTCCCATTGTCTTGCATCGCCGCTGGGGTTTCCAGACACCCCGGCGGCGATGCCACCTGACAGATCGCCAGCGCGGGGCTAGAGGTGTCGCCCCGTCTAAACGGGGGACGGCGACGCTGGCGGGGGAGGCAAGAGCGTGTGCGCCCCCGCCATTTGCAGCCGACATCTCCAGCCCCATCGCGGGGCCCTACAAGTGTTTTGGATTTTATTCATAATATTCGCATGAGCTGCCTTGCATGTTTCCTGATTGATTTTCAGCCAACACACATGCTGGAATTGCTTGCCAGTCATAGTAATGCCACATTCATCTTTGATAATGGCATTACTGTGATTGGCAGGCGTAGTATAACCAAAGAAAAAAAAGATGCTCTAAGCCTAGGGTCACACTTGAGACCTGGATCCACTAAAAGCATCAGTTTTTCAAAGTTGAAAATGTTGAAAAACTGAACAGTTAACGGATCCATAGGCTCCAATGCAAAAGATGCAGTGTCAAAAGTGCACTGAAAAAACGCTATGCATTTTTGAAACTGCATCAAAAAACACTGCTAGCAGTGTTTTTGGGTGCAGTAAAAAAACGCATACTGTTTTTAACATTAGACCCTATGGGAAACTCATCCGTTAACGCATGTACATAGGGGTACCATGCGCGTTAACGCATTCGTTAACACATAGCATTATTTACATGCAAGAATGGCATTTTCCAAAAACGGAATCAAGTTTTGGAAATGGAAAAAACTGACTGCAAAGTGTGACCCTAGCCTAACTGAATAGTAATGAGGTCTTGGGGGGCTGTAAAAAAGGCAGAGATGGATGAGAACATGTTCAAACTGCATAAGAACAGTGTGCAGACATAATGTAGACTATGTCTGCCTGCCATTCTGCCATACAGTTGTCTGTTCTGAGTGACAGGACCTAATGAAGATAGATAGATGGTAGAACAGGTAGTTTGGGCTTACCAGACACCCGCTGTTGCTCCCGGGTTCTAACGACCAGGACGCCGCTCGTTTAAATATGATAGATCCGGTGCTGCTATGAATAACTCCAACTCAAGTATAATGGTAAACTAAGTCTTTTATGAAAAATTGTTAAACAAATGACAGGGTTACACTCTCTACAAATTAAAGGCCCCAACAGCCCAACAACACAATACAACTTATGCAGCCCGAGTGAACTCAAGTGCCGGTTTCTCAGGGAGGGAACATGTCTACCCCCGATCTATGCCACCTTGCCCTTACTCAGTACGGGGCCTACCCAGGATTTTACCGTGGCCACAGCATGTGTTCCCCACAGGCATATAATCCTACAACCTCCTCCCATGCTATTTACAATTTGATTCGCAATCCCTTATTCCCCTTCATAAATCTATCCCACAAACTATTCACAATAAATACAATTTCTCCTCCTGCAGAAGTGAAGTTCCTACTCAGAATTGGTAATGCACAAACAGTTAATAGGGTGTATTTCTGTTTAACCCTAATCACCGGCCACTGTGGTATATGAGATCTTTTCTACACTGGGCTTTTTAGAACAACCCGGTGTAACAGGGATGCTGGAATGGAGCAAGTCTCTAGGCTTAGAGGGGAGACTCCATCTTAGAGTTAGTTGTAGTGAGTAAGTACAAGCTGTACTAGCAAACAGTACAGAAGTAGTAGTGCACAAGGCAGAGAGAGTACTTAGGCCACAATAAGTGGGTGCTCGTGGCGTTGACTTTCATAGGTAGGCTTTGGCAATGAAGCGCCCAGGAAATTTTTCAGGCTGGGATTTTGTCAATGGTGTCCTCCATCTGGTAGTCTTGAGTTTCAGGCTCGAACATCCAGACGATCCCCTGTCAGAGGTCTGACGTGGATGCTTGGTATTGACCTGGACAGACGAACAGGTCAGCACCGCAATGCACTCTGGGTGAGAGTAGTCTGTCGACATTTTGTACTGTAACTGAGAACAGTTCCCTAAGGGTGGGATGAGCGATACCCTGGTCAGTGAGGACTTAATGACTTTATCTACAAGGCTGTGGTGTCAGGTAGAGAGGAGGAATAAAGATGATGTATACCATCAGACAAATCATGAAAAATGGAGTGGCCTCATGTTATGTTGTGCCCTGAAGCTGCTATGTGTCCTTGCACCTATCAATGGAGATGATTGCTCTGGGGTGAAACATCTTACTTCTAGGGTAAGGATTAATTCAGTATTTTTTTTAGTACACACTTTATTAAATAGATTTTTAATCTTTTAGTGTACTCTTCTTCTTTATCTCCATAGAAAAAAAATATCATTATTCTAACAGCTTGGTCAATTTTTCTTTTTCTGGGTATGATCACCCACTGAAACCATGAACATATCTGGTTTTTAATGGTCATAAGGTATGCTATCCTTATATGGGAGGCACATAGTAATTTATAACGTTGACTACATATGGGAGCACTCATATTTAACCAGCTGGATTAACTTTATTATTGTGACAATATGAATATAGATTAGTCTGAACTGTATGTACCGTTAGTTAGTGATGGGCGAATCCTAAATTACTCGGAATCGCTTGACTCTAGCGAGTCCGAGCACAGGACTCGCTACTCGTTGCGAGTCTAGCGAGTCCAATGTTAATGAATGGGGAAGCGAGTAATAGCGAGTAGTGTGAGATTTACAAATCGCAGATGTGTCTCGGAAGCTTCGGCCTGAAGCAATCCTAGTTTTGTCATTTATTTGCATTGGACTCGTTTACTTTGCAACTGTAATCGCTGGGAAACTCGCACAGATAAGAGTCCTGTCTTCTCTGTGTGCTGGCTGCCAGCTCCAGGGTCCTAGAGCCTGCCTGCTGCCTGATGTAGCAGTGCTGAGATTGTTCTCAGTCTGCTCATTCCCTGTGTACAGACATGAATGTCTGTGCACAGAGATGATGTAGCAGAGCTGAGATTGTTCTCAGTCTGCTCATTCCCTGTGCATATACATCTATATCTATGCACAGGGATGGGCAGAGAGGACATCGCGTTTTGGACTGCGTCGGACGGAAGAGGATTTTTTTAATTAAAGATGGAGTCTCTAATGGCTTTTTTTTTTATTTCTAATAAAAAAATTTCTCTGTGTTGTGTTTTTTTTAAAACAATTTAATAGAAATTCATGGCGGTCATGTCTAATATTGGTGTGACCGCCATAAATTTCGGGCTTAGGGCCAGCTGATAATACAAAGCTGGCCCTAACCTCTATTACCCAGCGTAATGTCTAGCCAGGTACAGCTAAGCAGCTGGGGGCTGGAATCCGCAGCGCAGGGATGCCCAAGCTTTCTGGGCACCCCCCGCTGCAAATTGCAGCCCGCAGCCGCCCCAGAAGATGGTGCGTTCATTGAAGCGCCATCCTCTGGCACTGAACCCCGCTCTTCCAGCGGCCCTGGTGGCAGTGGCACGCTGGGTAATAAAGGGGTTAATACCAGCTTTGTTATACAAGCTGGTATTAAGCCCGAGATTGTTAATGTCAGGCCACGTTTGACCCAGCCACTAAGAATCTCCAATAAAGGGTTAAAAAAACACAACACAGAGAAAATTTTTTATTTGAATATAAAAAAAAAAGCCATTAGGGACTCCATCTTTAATTAAAAAAATCCTCTTCTGTCCGACGTAGTCCAAAACGCGATGTCCTCTCTGCTGCATCCCCTGTGCATAAATATAGATGTCTATGCACAGGGAATGAGCAGACTGAGAACAATCTCAGCACTGCTACATCATCTCTGTGAGCAGGCGGGCTCTAGGACCCTGGAGCTGCACAGAGAAGACAGCTGGACTTGGCTCGCAAAGAAACAGCAGTTACTTTGCGAGTTTCCCTGCTATCACTGGCACAGTAGCCGAGTCTAATGCAAACAATAGCAATCCGAGTTTTGTCAGCGTTTCTGACAAAACTAGGATTGATATTGATTTGCATTGGACTCGTGCGAGTAATCACTGGGAAACTCGCAGAGTACCGAGTCCTGCGAGTCCCTTACTACTCGCCGAGTAACGAGTCCTAGCGAGTAGATTCGCCCATCCCTACCGTTAGTCACTTAGTGGAATATAATGCTTTGACCTTTTGTCTCTAGACAGAGCAATAAACACAATCCTTTGTACTTCTGATGAGCCCTGTAACATAAGGAAGGGCAAAACGCATCAAGCGTGGAGGATTTGTCAAAAAATTGGGAACCACAAAAAGACCAGATTAAAGGCCCCTGTTAAAAGAAACTTCAAAACAATCTTGGATCCTAAGCTAGGTTTTGAAACGGGACCTATCCTTCTCCAATATTGCTCTTCTCCTGTCCCTTCATGTAATAAGGGACCTTTTTGGGCAAGCTTCCCTTGAGAGGGGCATCACCTGATTGGGATGCGTATTATTACCCATCGCTAGGTAGGAGTGGGAAATATGGTTATTTAGGCCCTTCTATACCGGTGATTTAATTGTGTGTTCCCTACAGTGTGTATATGTTTTTTACTGTCTGTTAATTTGTGGGTTATTGAAATTTTAACTTTTGTGTTAATAATCATAAACTTTTTAACTAAAATAAGTTGGTAATCTCTCATGTTATGTTGTGCCCTGAAGCTGTAAGTACTGTTAAAAGATTGTTTAAACGCTATATGCACCATATCAAAGTGTTCGCGATATGGTGCCAGTTGTTAAGTAAAAGACTACTGAAATAGGCAAATACTTTGTCAGCAGAAGAAGCCTGGCCTGAACAGAGGCCTAACAGCAAGTATGGCTTGCGCTCCCCAAATCCACGTACCCAGCCTGGGTCACCACGACCAACCCCTTCTCCATTGCTCTCTGAAGATGTCTGGGGTGCAAAAGGCCATAGCCACCAAGGCAACACCCAGGCCCTCGCCCGTGACTATCACCCTAGGCCACCCTCATAGATGCTCATGATAAGAAAATAGTGTTAGCTGTTGCCAGAGAATATGGGATGCCATGTCTGCTGGGATGGCTGGGTGGTGGGAGGTTCTTTCCACTTACCTCTCCTCCCTTCCTCCTTTGCATTTGAACTGAGCGTGGAGATTGGGTATTACCTCATCAATGTCAGGTGATGTCTGAAAGGCAGATTGGTATTGTACTGCACTGCTTCTCACATTTTACTAGTGTGTTTGATCTGCTTGTTGCTTGTGTGCCTGGTCATCAGCCACCGCGCTGCTTGCTGCCTGGGATGGGTTCTGCCAATGTCCCCCCTTTCCAGGACCAATAGGCAGGTGAAACGCTCCAAGGCCTTTAAGGGTGTGCAGTAGTGTGACAGCTAGCGCAAAGTGTGACCGGCATACTGCACTTACTGATCTGTAGCCTGGTCATTCCACCACTACCCAACATTACAAGGGGCCATAGAGATGAGTGGTAAGGTGAGTATGAGGATTGTTTTAAAAATATTTGCAATCTGAGAGTCCTCAGTGGTTGATACCTTTTAATGGCTAACTGAAAAGATGGTAAACATAGCAAGCTTTCGGGACACTGTGGTTCCTTCGTCAGGCAAATAATGACACAGATTCTGAAGACACATACATATATATGTAAGCAAATGAAACAAAAAAACAAAACAAAACCAGTTTTAGATGTTATAGTAAATACGACAGGTGATGTAAACCAGAGTCAGGCTAGGGAGGAAGAGATGGGCCTGGGGAATTGAAACTAAAAGTGTAATGGTGGGGTTACACGTCCCGATATCGCCGCGATATCGGAGGCAACGCCGCGGGAGCGTGCATTTTTTGAGCGCTTTTCCCGATATCGCATCGGCGGTTTACACGCTGTGATATCGGGAAACAACGTCCCTCCGATGTGTACGCCCACCAACCCAGTAACGACCATTTAACATGGGAGTTAATGGGTGAGGTGCGAGTACGCATCGGAGTTGGGCTGTCACACGCAGCGATCCTGCTACAACGGCCTTGCGATATCGGGGAATTGAATAGCTCAGCTATTCAACTCCGATATCCTTTTGGCATCGTTCCAGGATCGCGTTGTACGCTCAAACCGTACAACGCGCGCCCGATATCGGCTCCAACTCGCGACCCACGTGACTTTTTGTCGGAGTTGGGTCGGAGTTGGACGCCGATATCGCGGCGTGTAAACCCACCATTAGATAAGCGGAACAAATTGTATAATGGTAGAGGTCTGTGGAGAACTGAAAATACTTAAATGAGTTGAGGAAAGCAATAACAGGAGGCAAGGATGTTCATATAAGAAGTGTCAAAAGTTCATTATCCTAAAACTGGAGTTTGTTGGAGATGTGATATCCCCAAATGTCTTTTCAATTTAAATAGAAAATGCATGAATCTGTGATGTCCCCAAATGTCCATTCATGTTCAATAAAAAGCCATGAATCCATGTGATGCTTTTTGACAGGAGTAGTTGTCCAAGTTGTCAGGATTTGTCCTTGTTTTGTTTATATTGAGTCCTGAATTGATGCGCAGTCTGTGTAATTTCTTTTCCTTGTTACGAATCAGACAAGTTTGTAATTTATGGCAAAATTGTTTTAAAAATGTTTAACCTCTTTATGGCCAGCTACAGATGAGAAAAGTGGAGGCCATGTTGCTAAATCCTTGCTGAAGTGAATTGCAAAAAATCCACATTTTAAATTTAAAGTAGAATTAAATTCCACTTGAAAATATTCGCTCATCTCTAGTCGTATTCTGTTTTGCACAGTGATAGGACTATGAATGAATGTAAATAAAACAGCCATGACTAGGCATTAGTGATTTTCCTTGTTGCTTCCCACCTTCATAACCTGCAAGCTGTAAAGCCATGATCATTTATTGTTGAGGTTTTCAGCCCTTTCTGCACCTGTGTTAATTAAGTTTTATCCCACTGGATGGAACAGGAGACCAGTAAACCAAATGTTTCTTATTAAATATTGATCAGGCCACGTAGAGGGAAAAACACAAGAATTTATTACCATACATAAAAAAAAATCCAATCTGCTTTAGTGATAGATGGAAAATGAGTATCTATTAATCAAGCTTTATATGGCATTAGGAGTGTATTGGATGCGGATGGCAATTTTGATCTTAGATCTTGGAGTCATATATCTGTGTATACAATCTATTGCTGTCCCGGTATTTACATTAGAATGGCCACATTAATATTATGACTATTGGCTCACCTACAATGTCATATCATGGAGTTAATAGAGGTGGCTTAGGGTGATGATGAGGGACATAGTGGCTGCCTATGTAAGGTACTGTTAGAAATGAGGGGAATGTTACAGTAAAGTTGTTTTGCTGCCCTGTCACTATATTAGTGTTCACTATACATAACAATATTACAGGAGCACTGACAGGCACATAGCCATAGATTAAGGAAATGGCAAAGGTATATGGTGTTTTATGTTTCATGGAGCACTATTTCATTAATGGCTTGTCCCGACAAACCTATTATATGTATGTGTGCGATATGGGCTTAAAATCGCATGACTACACTGGCAAATGGTATTGAATAGGGCTGCACAATTTGCAGATTTTTCCATAAAATTGACTGTCCAAAAATCTTAGCGCTCTCTAGTCTCTTCCGCATTTTGGCTGATTCTCACATATCCAAGTTGTGTGTTACAAAAAAGAAAATCCCATACACAGGGGCGTGGCCTGGCGATGGACCTGAGAGGACGCTGCTGTTAGAGCTTCTGCGGCCCTCGGGGTTCATTGGCCGAGATTCAGCGGTAAAGAGCATTTTAACGGCAGAACTAATACCTTTCGGTCCTCCAGGAACCCGCCTGTCTACTTGTAAAGCGGCACCGCTAAGAGGGAAGGCCGCGCCTTTCTGAACAGTGGCCGCCTCCTGCCAGTGTGAGCAGCGAAGACTGCCTGTGCTGAGTTGATCCACTGCCGATGCCTGTAACAACACACCAAGGCACCGATCTCCGAAGCAGCGTAGGTGGAGTGTGATCCCTTTGGCACCAGACCACCGGCGGTGCCCACAGTGAGTGACTGCGGTACGGGATTTCCATGTTGTGGGTGGCGAGTGTTCCCCTTCGGTGTGACCGGGGCACGCGGTGTGGCCCTGTGGCGGTTTTCACATGCAATAGAAGCAAGTGCCTTACTCCTTATATCTGCTGTGAGAGCGATGCACAGCTCCGTCTTCAGGGATTGAGATTCTACTGCACAGATAAGTGAATCTTTTTTATTTCTTCCTTTTTTTTTAATCGCACATGCACGGCCCTTCCAGAGTGGGAGATTGAGCATATCCTGAGACTATGTTATTGATTTTTGGAATTCCTGATCAGAGCTTATGGTCATACCCTATCTCTCCCCTAACTAAGGGCTTCTAGGACTATTTACCCTCAGCACTAGACCATATTTTCACCCCTCACGTGGGATTACACAGATCACTGCAGGCTACTCATAGACTCTGTTATGCCAGGAGAGAGGGCCTCTAGGAATAAAAGGAGAAATTCACCATCCTCAACCCCAGCAAGCTCTTCTAGAACCCATGGTAGGGACGGGAATATGCAGAGATACCTGACTGATCTCATGAACCTGGTCGCGTCCCCTTCGACAGGCGTTATGTCTCATGCCGCCTCATCAGCCCTATCTAGGTCCTTTGTCGATTATACCAGGGGGATGCTTCGGAGTTTCCCGCTCATTACACATGTCCGGTCCTAGAAGACATCAAAGACTTACATTCCAGAATGGCTGACATTCCGACCAAATCCGATATGGAGGGTTACATCTCCCATTTGGAAAGTCTCTGTAGAGTGGAAATCCAGGGTCTTAACACCGCTGTATCACAGATTTCTGAGAGGGTGGAGGTTCTTGAGACCTCTGCTTCTGTAGCGCCCCTGTGACTAGGCGCCACAGAATGGTATTGCATTTATTGTTTGTGTAATATTATTGTAAGTTGCTAGTTTAGGATTTCAATCTTATGGAGTCTATTTTTAGCACTCACTTAGGACCGCACCACTTAGAGTAGGGGGAACTGGTAATATAGTAGGTTCCACAGGTGGGGGCGGAGCTTAGGACTGAGTAGAGTGACAGTTGACAGTTTTACCTCAGACGGTGCTGGGAAGGCGGACAGAGTGGTCAGGCCTGGCAGCCCAGCTGAGTGGAGGGTACCCCATCTTTATGTGGGGACTCAGGACAGATGGCAACAGACCAGGACTGGTAGGAGCCAGCCGGTCATGTTGAGGGGACACCGGTGACACGGACAACCGAGGCAGCCAGGAGTTCAGCCCTGACTGAAAAAACGACGAGCTGTAGGCCCAACAGAAATGGGTTGCTGACAGCGCCACTAGGTACCTCTCCCCTCAGCACTGAAAACCGGTTCAGGACACTAGGAGAAATTAAAAGGGACAGACATATACTGCGGTACTGGAAAGGAGCCTCTTTGCTTTCTGTTCGGGTTGCCTTATCCGGGCCGAGTAGTGAACAGACCTTATCTTCTAGACACAGACCGTAGGACTGGCGGGGGAGCTCTTCAAAGGTGGTGAAAGACTGAAAGATCTAGAGAAAGAAAGTAGTAACCCTGAAAGACAGAGAGAGAACATCTAAAGACTCCATAAGAGAAACCCTGAGTTGGCAGCAACACCCTAAAACCAAACTGTGCCGTGTCTTGTTATGCCATCAGTCGGTACCAAGTAAAGCAGAGTTAAACTGGAACTGTTTCTGTTATTCTTCCTGCCGCAGCCCGGAGGGCTTAACATCATCAACATCATCAGCAGAAGGGGTAAGAACTGCACCACCATTACCATCACTGTCCTCCCTCACCGACTCACCACAATAGCTGCCCTGAGGTAAAGCTCCACCTGTGGGGAGCTGCACCACACTGAGCTGCCTCATCCATCACCTCAGTGGCTGGGTGGCAGCGCTGGTACCATCTTACCGGACTCTACAGGTGGTGTCACGTTCCCCTGTAAATAACCCCTTTAACCCCCACCGTTTACCATCAACATTTGGTTTAATTGATCACCAGGGCACGGCATCGGGGTCCCGACCATCCGTGACTCCACACACAGTAGCCCCGGTGTCCGAGTCCCTCATCCACCCTAGCTCTGGTTGAATCACTTCTATGACTACAGATACCCTGGTAGACCATCGAAGATCCCTAGATGCTCACTCGGAACAAATTTCTTTCTCGTTTAATCCAATGGAGGACTCTGAAAATCGGGACCGCTGCAACAATATCCGGGTACCAGGCCTCCCGGAAGCCATTGGGGCGGTGGACCTTGCTCCCACCTTAAAGTCCATTTTCAACACGTTGCTGGATAGGCCTCCGGATACCCCTATTAAGTTTGACAGGGTCCACCGGGCTTTGCGACCCCGGTCTACCGATCCCAACAATCCCAGAGACGTGATTTGCAGACTGCCCTATTTTCAGCTTAAAGAAGACATCATGAAATGACCTTGTGTCAGAGGCCCAGTTGACTTTGATGGGGCTGAACTTCATCTTATGGCGGATCTAACCAAGGCAATGCTTCTGAAGCGGAGGGCTCTGAGGCCACTTCTTGATGTTTTGATAGAGCGGGACATTACATATTCATGGGGGTTCCCCTTCCAGTTGCAGGTTCGCAATCAGCGGGGGATTTTTATCCTTCAGGTCCCGCAGGATCTGGGGTCCTTTCTGGAGGGGCTTGACCTCCCTGAGATGACCATACTGGAGTGGCCCATGAACCCTATATGCCCCCTCACCGCGGAGGTAAGAGACGCGGACCTGCACTGTCCCGGAAGGCTCGTTGGGAAAGCATGGCCCGTCCTCATATGGCGGAATCGTAGTGTCCTTCTTCTCATGATTATATTACATTACTAGTCAGGTGGTCTGCACTGTGAGTGCACATCTCCTACATTTACTTCCCTCCCCTTCCCTTCCTTTACCCTCCCCTTACTTTCCTCCCTTCTCTTTCTTCCCCCTCTGCGTTTCTCCCTGGCAGCTTCCCTTCCCCCGTCTTCCCACCTCCCTTTTCAACTAGTGACTTCCCTCAGCAATGCGTTTGGCCATGTTACTTTGTGCTCTTATGTCTTTGTGTATGCTTGAATTGAACTAGGGAGTGGGTTCAAAGGGGTGATGATGAATACTTTTGTAATTTGTTTGCTATGACTAATATTGTTCATTCACAGTTTGTCTGTTACTACTATAGAGAACAAGTAGTAGGGGCGCGATATGTCTCCGCCCGGTAGCACTTTGGCACATTGGACCACACCCATAAATGGACAATTTTGCTGACAGGGGCCGCTCAGCAGCCAAGTACGCTTTTCCTCCCTCCCCTGTTCCCCATGCTTTTCTTACCCCCCCCCCTCGCCTTTTTGTTTTCTTTTTGTTCCCCCTTCCCTCTACTTACTTCCCTCTACTTACTCTTGCCCCCTCTCCCATGCCTGCATTCCCTTTCCTATTCCTGGTCTTCTCCATGTTCTTTTCCCCCTCATCTTTAATCTCTCCGTGGTTTGGTGCTGTGTAATAGGTTTGAGATGCCTCATGCATCTCCTTGCATTGTGTTTACCGTCATACTTTGGTTTTCATTCATGCTGGTTTACAATGTGATATTCAGGTGCTCTTACATTATATCTGTTCCTGCCATTGTTACATTTTTTACTAAATGTTGCTGCTGTTTTCCGGGGGTGTTCCTCGAGGGCCCCCGCTGAATATCAAGAGACACTACCCCATTTAGGGACACTTGTACCCAAGTGATACTATACCGTCCCAGAGCGCTCATCTGGTGACTGTATAGTTGTTATACCCTGACCTAGGCTCAGGTTGACAGCCAATTTGTAGTTGTCCTGTGTTTTCTTTTCTTTTTACCAATTTTGTTTTGCTTCCTCCCTCTTTTTTCCTTCTTTTTTTTTCTGGCTCCCTCTTTTTCACTTTCCCTCATTTATCCTCCCTACAATTTCCTTATACCCCTGGCCCTCCCTGGGGCGGCTTGAGCTTACCATCTTGCTATTCCTTGGTTTAGCTCTGAACATGGCTGCATTGAAATTGGCATCCCTAAACGTAAGGGGCTTCAATTTACCTCTAAAACGTAATCAAATTCTGCATGGTATGCATAAGATGGGGGTGCAGATTATTTTACTTTAAGAAACCCATTTTAAGACAAACCCTTTTCCGGAGGTGAGGAATCGGTATTATCCACACTGGTTTCACGTCTCCAACCCTATGACCAGATCGGGGGGATCAGCATCCCAAGTCATAAAACTGGTACATGCTGTCCAAGAGGTGGAATCTGACCAGCTGGGCAGATTTCCGTTCCTGAAACTGACAATCTATGGTCAGCTGTTTACAATAGCTAAGTTTTACCTTCCCAATACAGGACAAGTTGCTTCTGAATTGCACTACCTGGGGAAGTTGGACAGGGTAAATTGGCCATGGGAGGAGACTTCAATTTACCCCTAGATAGGAGATTGGACACATCGAGGTCAGTGATTTCTTGCACCCAGCTGGGAGCTTTTAAGCTTTCAAGCGGGCGATCCATACTCTTAAACTTGTGGATGTTTGGAGGGTTCTCCATCTGTCGGAGAGAGACTATTCCCATTTTTCAGCGGTGCACTCGTCCTATAGTCGCATAGACTACTTTTTACTTGGTCATTAGATAGATAGATAGATAGATAGATAGATAGATAGGTAGATAGATAGACAAGGAGGATAGGGATATCAGCGTAGGACTCATCAGACCCTGAAGTCACTTTGTCGCAGTTGATGAGCAAACAGACATTGGCCAATGTGTGTACTAAGAACTTCAGAATTAAATAAAAAATTGGAGATTTTTGAGTTTTTTGAAAAAAACGTAAGTTTTTAAACTTTTTCCTCAAATATATATAGCTAGTAGCTTATGTACATCATTGGTAGTAGCTGTGTGCTGCAAGGATCTTTTTCATATTATATAACCCTGCAGCTTTGCTAGCACCAGTTCACATTTGCCTTTGAGTGCTGTGCAGTTTTTTCTTGTTATTTATCATATGGAGTTGCAGGATCCATGCTGCAATGTGCACCCTCATTACCTACAGGTGATGGAGGGTCTAGATGGTGTCTGCCCACTTAGTAGTGGGGAAGCGAACAAGGAGGATAGGGATATCAGCGTAGGACTCATCAGACCCTGAAGTCACTTTGTCGCAGTTGATGAGCAAACAGACATTGGCCAATGTATGTACCAAGAACTTCAGAATTAAATAAAAAATTGGAGATTTTTGAGTTTTTTGAAAAAAACGTAAGTTTTTAAACTTTTTCCTCAAATATATATAGCTAGTAGCTTATGTACATCATTGGTAGTAGCTGTGTGCTGCAAGGATCTTTTTCATATTAGATAGATAGATAGATAGATAGACAGATAGATAGATAGATAGATAGATAGATAGATAGATAGATAGATAGATAGATAAACTTTATTGATCCCGGAGGAAATTACAGTATTACAGCAGCAGAACAAAGATCAAGAAGATTACACACTTTACAAAATAAGTCTATATGGACAGCAGATGCGGGTAGACTGGTACATGTACCTCACCTATTCCCCCTATACACTTAGAACTTCACTTAGTCATGGGATGCTTTACACTTATACATTTGTTAAACATCCCCACAGCTGTCGGAACAAATGATTTTCTGTATCTTTTAGAGATGCTCGACTGGAATCCCAAGGCCTCCATAGGCCTTGCTACCTGGTTTGACCATGCGCCCATCTTCTTAGCAATTTACCCCCCTAATGCTATCCCGCGGGCTTGGCGTTGGCAATTGAACTCCAGTCTCTTGATGGACAGAGATGTTATACGGGCAACCCACACAGCAATTTCAGAGTTCTTAAGTGATCACGCTAATGCCACCACCCCCCTTCTCACACAGTGGGAAGCATAGTTAGAGGTATCCTTATGAGGGAAGGGGCTAGACTTAAAAAAGAAAAAAACAAAATGGTGGACAATTTGCTCTCCCAAATACATCGTCTAGAGCTCTTGCACAAACAAAAGATTGCGTAGCGATCTTAAGAATCTGCTAGACCAGGCTTACACGAAGTACCGGGAACTCTCACAACAATTTTTCTATGAATTCGCAGATAAATATGGAGGCCCACTAGCGCAGTATATTCATCCGAGAGTGGCAACCACATTTATCCCCTCTATTACCTCATTGGGCACCAAGTTTTATCAGGCACTCTACAATATTGATGGCTATGAATTGGGTCGGGTTTTACCCGGTTTCCATTCACGAATTGATGAGTATATTGCCAATACAGCTTTACCGACTATATCGGAGGCGACATCCACGGAATTGGATGCCCTTTTCTCACCTGATGAAATAGCTCAAATTATTAAATCTACTCCCCCGAACAAGAGTCCTGGCCCGGATGGCTTCATGGCCAAGTTTTATCACACCTTCTTGGAAGCCCTTGCACCGTTCTTTGCTAGGGTATTTAATGCGGTCTCCCCGGACCACCCTTTTTAAACACAGACCCTGGAGGCTACTATTGCAGTGTTGCCTAAGCCGGGAAAAGACCTCCGGCTCTGCACGAGTTACCGCCCAACTTTCCTGATAAATATTGATGTGAAATTTTCGCAAAGCTTTTGGCGGTTGGACTCGGTCCTTCTCTGTCTCAGCTGATACACACCGACCAGGTGGGATTTGTCCCTCAGAGGGAAGCGAAAGACAATACTATTAAATCAATCCTGCTTCTTGCACATTTAAAGTCAAAAGACATTCCCGCCTGCGTGTTGTCGGTCGATGCAGAGAAGGCCTTTGATAGGGTCAGTTAGCCCTTCCTGGGAGGGTGTTCACGCAGATCCGGCTTGGCTCGAGGTTCCGGGAAAGAGTCTTGGCTATATGTACGACGAGGATTAGGTGTAACAGCGTCCTATCAGAATTCTTTCCTATAAGGAATGGGACGAGACAGGGGTGTCCTCTTTCTCCCATGTTGTACGCCCTGGTGATGGAACATTTGGACTTGGCCTTAAGGCGTAACTCTGACATTCACAGGGTTGAGATCATTGGAGTGATGTATAAATTGGCATTATATGCTGACGATTTGTTGATATACGTCAACATGCCCGAAATTTCTTTCCCATCTATCCTGAGAGAATTTGAGAGCTACGGCCTTGTCAGCAATTTTCGGGTTAATCCAGCCAAATCTAAAGTCATGAATATTAGCTTATGGCCGGAGCGTCGGGACAGATTACAGGTGGCCTTTCCCTTCAAATGGTGTGCGAGTTCATTGAAATATCTTGGTATTCAATTGACTGCTGATCTCTCGCAATTATATGACCTAAATTTCAAACCTCTCTTAAATCGCATTAAAGATGCCCTTAAATTGCAGATTGGGAAGCGACTGTCCTGATTTGGCAGGATTAATGTCTTCAAAATGGACATACTGCCAAAATTACTCTACCTCTGTCAGACGGTTCCAATAGCTTTACCCCACACTTTTTTTGCCCAGCTGAAATCGGTCACCACTAAGTTCATCTGGTCAAATAAAAGATCCCGATTGGCTCATGGAATCTTGAGAATGCCCAAATTGCACGGTAGGGCAGGACTTCCTGATTTCCATCTTTACCACATAGCAGCTGTGCTTACCAGGGTGGCAGGTTGGTTCCACGGCACTCAGTCAAAACAGTGGGTGGATTTGGAACGTTGCCTGGTGGGTTGGACCCTAACTTCACTTCCCTGGATACCCAGATCTAAACATCCATAGTGCATTGTGTCCTCTGCTCTATTGAAAGACACATTGCGGGTGTGGGATAGCGTGTGCACCAAGTGTCAGCTTTCCGACAGATGGGGGCTATGACTCCTTATTCGACAATCCTGACTTCCCCCTGGTGGTTCAGATGGAGAAATTTATGGTATGGTCATGGCAGCAGCATACCAGGGCCCGGAAGGTTCTGATGGGCACACTCTCCTTTCCGACCCTGCTAGAACTCCAATCTAAATTTCCTGGTAGCTCAATTCGCTGGTTTGAATACTTGCAATTGCGCTCATTTTTTAGCGCTGCTCGGTCTCCCTCTGGTCTGGCCAGGGATTCTTCTGCATTTGAAGCCCTCTTGTTACAAGACACAGCGCCGAATCATCTGATTTCGCAGATTTATGCTTTACTGGCCATATCTGCCAACTTCAGATCGCTGTGGTTTGTTAAATCATGGGAAGCGGAACTGGCTCTTGAGTTTTCAGACCTTGATTGGAAGAAGGTCTTTTTTGCACCCATAAATTACCATTGCCATGCAGGGTACAGTAACAAAATTGCAAGCTAATTACCAGATGGTACAGGTGTCCTAGAGATCTCAATAAAATCTATGATTCCATTCTGGACACTTGTTGGAGGTGTCAGTCGCCTGATGGTTCTTTGATCCACATTTAGAGGAGCTGCCCACCTCCTCTGTCATTCTGGCAAAAAATCTTTGTAATTCATGAGCGCATCTCTGGCATACCTGTCCCATGCCACCCTCAAACTGGCCTATTGTCCATGATCCCGGGATCCTTTAAGAGTCTTAAACGAGGCCTTCTCAGGCACTGCCTTATGGCGGCCAGGTTGGTGATACCGAGAAGGTGGAAGACTGCTCTGGTTCCTGGCGTACTGGACTGGTCCAGGGAAATGGACTGTTTATGCAGAATGGAGAGGCTTTATGCCCACTCTGATGTCCAATTGGACAAATATTATGCCACCTGCAGGAATGGATAATGTTTAGGGACACCTCTGGCTTTTCCGACATCCTCTTGACGGACATCCCTCTTTACGGATGTACAGTGTGCAGGGTCATTTGACTAGATGGACCTCGTCCACTCGAGTTGCCCTGGGGACGACCACTACTTCATCCTGCCTTGCGCAGGTCTCTTCCTCCTTTCTTAGGCTTCCTTCTCCCTTCTCCTCCCTCCCCCTTCTTTCTTCTTATCTTCTGTCCAAATGTTCTCCTTTTTTCTCTCTCTCTTGCCTTTTTTTTCATTATTTTACCTTTTGGCTGATAACAAAAAAAAAAAACAAAAAAAAACTGAGCTATACCTCTTGGTATATGTCTGCCTTTATTGGCATTAAATTGCAACCTTATTTAACTCAAGATCATTGATGTACCACTTATTACGAGCTACTGTTTTCTTTTTCTTATTTTATTTTTCCTCTGCTCTTCTACATGATTGTTTTGTCAAACGCACATTTATGCATATGTTTGGGATCTGATTGATCGCTTGCTGTAGCTTACATGCTTATGTTGTACATTACGTTATACATAAATATGTATCTTTGTTTGTATTTGAAATAAAGATTTTCAAAAATCCCATACACGTAATTCTTATTGCATCAGATTTTATGGATATGAAACTCTTAACATTGGTCTTTAAATGTTTTGTGATAATCTGCATAAAAATGGATACCATAATGTCACAAAAAATGGACATTCGGTTGACCTATGAATGTCACACTCATGACAATATGGTTGAAAGCTGCTATTTCTGGATGAAAATCAGATGATTTTTCATATTTTTGTCTGAACCTGGCATTAAATGGAATCTCTCAGCAGGGTTTTGCTATGGAATCTGAGAGCAGCATAATGTAGGGTCAGAAAACTTGATTCCAGGGATTAGTCACTAACTAGACTGCTTGGTTCAGCTTTGGTAAAATCCATGTTTTCTCTGCTGGAGATGTAGACAAAATGCTTAGCTGTATATAACCCAGGGTCATATCTGAGAGGTGGAGGCTGGCAAAGCACAAAAAGCAGGGGGACGCCATTCTGCCGTCTGATGCGGCAGTCCGAGGTGTCTACCTGATGCCTGCATGTGCTGCCCACCAGGACTGGGACTGAGTCAAAGCAGGCTTTTTTGAAGAGGTGGGTTTTCAAGTTCTGTCTAAAGGATCCGAGGGTGGAGGATAATTGTACTGTACATGTTTGAGCGCAGAATTCTAGAAGATGGGGAATATTCTGGAATAGTCTTGGAGGCGATTGGGTGAAAAACTAATATGGTTGGAGGAGAGGAGAAGGTCTTGGATGGGCCAGAGATTATATGAGATAAGATATTGGGAGATTAGTTTGAAGGACAGGTTATGGATGACTTTATAGGTCACTGTTAATAGTTTGAACTGGATTCGTTGGGGGATTGGGAGCCAGTGGAGGATTTGTAGAGAGGAATAGCAGGGAACTAGTAAGGAGAGAGGTGGATTAGTTGGGCAGCAAAGTTAAGGACAGACTGGAGAGATGTCAGATTGTTAACTGGGTGGTCAAAGATGAGGATGTTGCAGTAATCAAGGTGGGAGATGATGAGGGCGTGTACAATCATTTTAGTACATTCAGGGCTGAGGAAAAGATGAATTTTGTCAATATTTTTGCGCTGGAGGTGAAAGGAGGTGGCGAGTATTTAGATGTGCGGTTTGAAGGACAGGGTAGAGTTAAGGGAAACTCTGAGGCAGCAGATTTCTGGTACAGGTGACAGGATGATTACATTTATGGTGATAGGTAGATCATGTAGGGAGGATACGTGAGATGGAGGGAAGATAACAAGTTTACATTTGACCACGTTGAACTTTTGGATGCGACAGGAGAAGGAGGAGGATATGGCTAATAGACACTCCAGGATTCTGGACAGCAGAGAGGTGACATCTGGGCCAGAGAGATAGATCTGAGTGTCATCAGTGTATATAATTCTAAGACTGCAATAGTCATTAAAAGTGACGTTTTGTGGTAAATCCACCTGTTATATTAGTTGTGTTGAGGTGTTTAGATCTTGTTTGATTAACTTATTGCAAACAGCAGAAATTTTGTTGAATTTGCTAATGAACCAAATTTACACTGGAGGTTTAATAATTTTATAACTGTACTTTTATTAATCTTGTGTATATGTTTGGTCCCTTTCATTAAAATGGGATTGTGCTACCACACTAAACTACAAGGCTATATGTATTTTTTGTATTAATCATTTATACTTCTAGCCCATTTTATGTTATTGTGGTCGTATGTATAAATGTCTTTTGAGCCGCTCTACATTATTATGTGCATAAATACCATCCACTTTATACTGAGGCACCTACGGAGGTTTCCTATCATTCTTTAGAGAACTCTGTTTATTACCGTACAATAAATCGTAGTAAAAATTTGACAAGACCTTGTGGATGAAAATGAAAACAGTCAATAGACGCCCTCAACTACGGTATGGAAGTGGATGTTAGATAGAATAAACATTCCATTCAGCTTTCATTCAATGATTATTCTGATTTCACCTATCCAGTAATCATCCGTTAGAACTGATCCTGCAGGAATCCCTTGGAAAAAAAAGTTGTGTAAACACAAATCTGTTTTTCAATAATGGATTTCAGCAGGATCCATTTTTTTAGTAATGAAGTCTATGGAGAAAGGATCTGTTAACTTATAGCTTGTTACCCATTCTTTTTTTCTTTCATTTGTAAAGGATCCGTTTTTTGATACTAGATCGGTTTTGAATGGAAGATAAATAGCAGTCAGTTATTTAAAAATGGACAAAAAACTTGTGTCTACACAACTTTATGCCAACGGACCTCTGCAGGATCCGTTCTAACGTATGATTAATGGACAAGTGAACTCAGCTTACACCTTCACATATTTGAAATTAATCTGTCACCTAGTTTATGCCCCCAAACCTATCACTACCTGTCCCTGCAGCCTCTAGTACATCCCTAAGCATCCTTGTGCGACCTAAATAGTGTAGTATAATGGTTAAAAAAACACTTTTATAACTTACATTTTCTGCTTTTGTCTAGATGTGTGGGCGTTCTCTGAGGCTTAATGTTCCCCCTCGCTCCATTGTTATCATGCCCCAGTGGCGTGATAATTAATTCAGAAGTGGGGCCTGCATTTGAAATCCATGGGCCTTCCCACTGCCCATGACGCGCAGCTGCACATCATTTCCGATCTTGTGCATTGTGGGTGTAATGTCCGGTCTAACATTGGCCCGACATTAAGAATTTTGGGCTTAATGCCAGCTGGCATACAAAGCTGGCATTAACCCCTTATACCCTGTTTTCCACTCTACACAGCCGTGTAAAGTGCCAGGAATTGGTGATTCTCATGAATGCGACAATTTTGGGGGGCTGCAGGCTGCTATTCTATAGCATGGGGGGAGGGGTCAATAACGATGGGCCTCACCCCACTGAGAATACCAGCCCTCAGCTGCCTAGTTTTACCTTGGCTGGCAATTAAAATAGGTCTGAGCCCTATGCATTTTTTTCTATTATTTATTTTTTTACACACTATGACGCCAAGTTGGTTGTCATACACTAATGTATATGCCAACCAAGCATGGACACCATTCAGATTGTGGAAATGCAGTCTGATTGCAACAGCCAATCACAGATGCTCTCACAGAGTATGAGCATCTGTTGTCAGTCAGTGAGGTGACTATGCATGAAACTTCATGGGAGGGGACAGAATTGAGAGGGAGAGCGGACCTGGAACCAAGCAAGTAGTGGGAGACTGATAAGATGATCTATGTGTGTATGTGTTATTTGAGCTGTCTTTGGCAGCTTTTGGACACCTTTGAAGATGTTTCCTATGTGTTTCATGTTACCTGCCATTGATTTCAATGTGGTTGGGAAGGTTCGCTATACTGTTTGGCAAACACCCTGCATTTGGCGAACCAAACCGAATTCGAACTCTCAGGTGTTTGCTCATCTCTACCTGTCACCAGGTTTTAGACATATATACTCCGGCCACAACCAGTAAGCACATATATACAGCATTTTAGAATGTTGTATATAAGTCCCCTGGCTGATCTATAAAATGTAAAAAATAGCTTTCATTATACATACCTGCGGGGTAGTCCAGTCCAATGGGCAACACTGGTCTTAAATTGACATCTCTCTCCTTGTGATTGGCATCCTCTTTCCCTGCTTCTTGTGGATGATGGATCTTATGTCATCCACTCACTGGCCTCACTGGAGGGGCAGTCCAGTCCAATGGGCAACACTATTCTTAAACCGATATCTCCTCTCTTTTTGTGATCGGCGTCCTTCTTCCCTGCTTCTTGTGGATGATGGATCCTATGTCATCCACTCATTGGCCTTTATTGTGCTCCTGTGCATACACATTTCTCTCTCACAGAGCAAAGTGCTGTAATGCGCAGGTGCAGGGAAAGATCAAAGAACGCCAAACTGCTATAATCAATGTATTTTCTCCTGTAAACTACAGGGGCCTCTAACAAAGTTGGGGTCCTGGTAAATTTCCAGTTAACCCCCCCGTACAAAAAACTACTAGAAAAAAAGCAGCATCAAAAAACCTTACCATCAATGCCAAAAACAGAAACCAAGAGCACTTACAGGATGCAGTCAGAGCCCAAATGTGAAGCAAGCCCAGCTGCAGGCTGATAAATCACCTCTACCAGCAAGATGTGGGAGGCGACATGCCATGCATACACTGGGCTTGCATATAGCACCATTCATACTGGTACATATGATGCAGAGTGTCTGAAAGCTACCCAACCGCTCCGCTGCCTGAGCATTGGGCCGCACAGTACGACGCTTCTGCACCACTAGATGAATGGCGCCCCCCCCTCTTGGTTTCTGTTTTTGGCATTGATGGTAAGGTTTTTTGATGCTGCTTTTTTTCTAGTAGTTTTTGTACAGTTTTGTTAGGACTGATGGGCATGGGATTCCGTGACGTGGATCATCAGCTTAAATGTCTTGGGCCAATACATGAACCAAAATCCCATTTATAAAGGTTTTTTATTTATCATATAAAAAACTTGCACTTTTTTATCCATCCAGGGTGCAGTTGGGCCCATAGGGCGCCATTCATCTAGTGGTGCAGAAGCATCGTACTGTGCGGCCCAATGCTCAGGCAGCGGAGCGGTTGGGTAGCTTTCAGACACTTTGCATCCTATGTACCAGTGTGAATGGTGCTATATGCAAGCCCAGTGTATGCATGGCAGGTCGCCTCCCACATCTTGCTGGTAGAGGTGATTTATCAGCCTGCAGCTGGCTTGCTTCACATTTGGGCTCTGACTGCATCCTGTAAGTGCTCTTGGTTTCTGTTTTTGGCATGGATGGTACAGTTACCCCCCCCTAACCTACCCTGCCTATGCACCATATGGACATATCTTGGTAGGTTTTTTGTTGTGCCATTTTCCTTCCATTTTTGGACGATGGATTGAACAGTGCTCTGTGAGATGTTCAGAGCTTTAGCTATTTTTATAAATCAACCTGCTTTACTCTTCTTCCGAACTTCATCCCTGACCTGTTTGGTGTGTTCCTTGGTTTTTATGATGCTGTTTGCTCCCTAATGTTCTAGTGCAAACCTCTGAGACCTTCACAGAACAGCTGTGCATATACTAAGTGTAAATTACATACAGGTGAACTCAATTTACTATTAATTAGACTGGAGGCAATTCATCACTCATGATTTTATTTAGGGGTATCAGACTACAGGAGAAGGAATACAAATGCTTGTCACGAATATCAGACATATATTTTTTAAAATATCTAGAAAACCATGTATAATTTCATTTATAGTTCACAAATACTTGCTACTTTGTGTTGGCATATTGCATAAAAGCCCAATTAAATACATTTATGTTCGTGGGTGTAACATTGAAAAGTTCACGGGGTAAGAATACTTGTTCAAGGCTCTGTATGCGTAACACGAAAACCTGATTTAAACAATTGGTCGTTTTCTAATTGTAGCTTCTCTGTTTAAAACTGTTGGTTTGCATGTTGGAAAAATCCTTTTGTTTTAGTATCTACAAGGCTTAAAATTACACTTCGAAAACCTGTACTTTAAATGCTTCATAATTAGCAATCAGTTGTTTGGAAAGAACGTGGTTTTGGCAAGATCAAACATTCTGAAATAATTTGGAAATAAGCCAAATATTCCAACTTTCATCAGAACAGAAGAAAATAATTCCATAGATGCTTTGACTCAATTTTAGACACATTTTATTGGTTAGCTGCCAATTAGATTAACTAAGTTTTAATTAAGCTAAGCATGTTCTATTTATATGGGAGAAACATGAGAACACAAAGAATATTTGTTAGAACAATGAAGAACTTGAACTTTCTTCTTATGATGAAGGATTGTCCCGTCAGTTATTATAAACATGATGACTACAAAATACAGTAAGTTAATTGGATT
The DNA here is from genome assembly GCA_033576535.1 of Allobates femoralis. Taxonomy (NCBI): domain Eukaryota; kingdom Metazoa; phylum Chordata; class Amphibia; order Anura; family Aromobatidae; genus Allobates; species Allobates femoralis. The sequence goes on along the minus strand of JARQOC010000001.1, from coordinate 67,823,198 downwards.
CACGAGATCATCACAATTGTCTTGGCTTTGGTAATAACAGAAATCATGGTGGTAACGCAATCAGACTTAGCAATTCAATGTAGGTTTATCTTTGGACTTACTGTATATGTACCCTTGGACCCAATCCTCTATGATGTCATTGCTCTCCATGGAGCCCTGGTGCAGGACGTCCGGCTAAATCCAAAGATAAGAATATGTAGTGTTAGGAAGCCCTAAACAGTTTTCTACCAGACAGTAATTCAATCAAAGATATTATTTTTTGCTTGTATAAAAAAGACTTGTCTATTTTATGCAAGAGAATAAATCTTGTCTAGAACATTTTGAATCACTGATGATCCAGTTCCACACATTCCCGGTGCCTCTGTGCATCCTACTGCCGATGTCCCTGCACTCTCATCTCCCTTACTCAGCAGGGATACCGATGCTGTTATGACTCGCCCACCAGGGCCGTGGGGTATTCGAAACCGGGCAGTTTCTGCTGGGGGTGTCACGGGGTTGAGACCCAGCTCCGTGGCCCTGGGCGGTCAATAAAAGTTTGGTTATTTATAATTGGAGATTAACGTGACGCTACCCGTGGTGTGCCGCAATGGGTACCCGCTGCTCTAGTCGGGACCTCTGGAGATGATGGGAGTATCAGCAAGGATGTTGAGCCCTCCACGGGTAGGACTGGTCCCGAGGGCAACCGTAAAGTAGTTTAGTGCAGGTTCATCAGCGTGCAGAGCTCACAGTAACGGGCAGCCTCCTGCTCTGCTGTATCACAAAACCAGTCTATCTCCCCTTAAGCGCAAGAAATACAGTCTCAGACTGCATAGACCTTTAACCGGGTTTACTCTTTCTCACCCCCTTTTCGTGTCTTGTTTCTCAGTCTGTCCGCATGCTAGTTACGATCCAGCGGTTATGGGCTTTCAGTGGGTAGCTTTCCGGGCCCCCTAGCCCTAATACGACGGCCTTCTCTTCACTGCAGCGGAGGTTGGGTTTCAGGACATAAAGACCCCCGCACCTTGCCGAGGTTCGTGGTTGGCGCATACAGCATCCTGGTCACTTCAGCAGAGCTGGCACTCTGGTTCCGGCCCAGTCACCAGTGTCCCCTTTAACCTGGGCACACCTGAGCTCCTTCTGTTTTCACCATGGTCTACAGCCTTGAACCCCGGGCAATAGGGATGGGCGAATCTACTCGCTAGGACTCGTTACTCGGCGAGTAGTAAGGGACTCGCAGGACTCGGTACTCGGCGAGTTTCCCAGTGATGACTCGCACGAGTCCAATGCAAATCAATATCAATCCTAGTTTTGTCAGAAACGCTGACAAAACTAGGATTGCCATTGTTTGCATTAGACTCGTGCGAGTCATCACTGGCTACTGTGCCAGTGATAGCAGGGAGACTCGCAAAGTAACTGCTGTTTCTTTGCGAGCCGAGTCCAGCTGTCTTCTCTGTGCAGCTCCAGGGTCCTAGAGCCCGCCTGCTCACAGAGATGTAGCAGTGCTGAGATTATTCTCAGTCTGCTCATTCCCTGTGCATGTAGCAGAGAGGACATCGCGTTTTGGACTACGTCGGACGGAAGAGGATTTTTTTAATTAAAGATGGAGTCCCTAATGGCTTTTTTTTTTATTTCAAATAAAAAATTTTCTCTGTGTTTTTTTAACCCTTTATTGGAGATTCTTAGTGGCTGGGTCAAACGTGGCCTGACATTAAGAATCTCGGGCTTAATACCAGCTTGTATAACAAAGCTGGTATTAACCCCTTTATTACCCAGCGTGCTACCGCCACCAGGGCCGCTGGAAGAGCGGGGTTCAGCGCCAGAGGATGGCGCTTCAATGAACGCGCCATCTTCTGGGGCGGCTGCGGGCTGCAATTTGCAGCGGGGGGTGCCCAGAAAGCTTGGGCATCCCTGCGCTGCGGATTCCAGCCCTCAGCTGCTTAGCTGTACCTGGCTAGACATAGAAATTGCGCGGAGCCCCACGCATTTTTTAAAAATTATTTCATGAATTTCAGAGTCAGAGTCTCAGAGTCAGAGTCTCGGAGTCAGAGTCAGAATCTCAGAATTTCATGAAATAATTTTAAAAAAATGCGTGGGGCTCCGCGCAATTTCTATGTCTAGCCAGGTACAGCTAAGCAGCTGGGGGCTGGAATCCGCAGCGCAGGGATGCCCAAGCTTTCTGGGCACCCCCCGCTGCAAATTGCAGCCCGCAGCCGCCCCAGAAGATGGCGCGTTCATTGAAGCGCCATCCTCTGGCGCTGAACCCCGCTCTTCCAGCGGCCCTGGTGGCGGTAGCACGCTGAGTAATAAAGGGGTTAATACCAGCTTTGTATTATCAGCTGGCCCTAAGCCCGAAATTTATGGTGGTCACGCCAATATTAGACATGACCGCCATGAATTGCTATTAAATTGTTTTAAAAAAAACACAACACAAAGAAAATTTTTTATTAGAAATAAAAAAAAAGCCATTAGGGACTCCATCTTTAATTAAAAAAATCCTCTTCCGTCCGACGCAGTCCAAAACGCGATGTCCTCTCTGCTACATCCCCTGTGTATAGATATAGATCTCTATGCACAGGGAATGAGCAGACTGAGAACAATCTCAGCTCTGCTACATCATCTCTGTGCACAGACATTCATGTCTGTACACAGGGATTGAGCAGACTGAGAACAATCTCAGCACTGCTACATCAGGCAGCAGGCAGGCTCTAGGACCCTGGAGCTGGCAGCCAGCACAGAGGAGACAGGACTCTTATCTGTGCGAGTCAGCGATTACTTACAAAGTAAACGAGCAATGCAAATAAATGACAAAACTAGGATTGCTTCAGGCTGAAGCTTCCGAGACACATCTGCGAGTTGTAAATCTCACACTACTCGCTATTACTCGCTTCCCCATTCATTAACATTGGACTCGCTAGACTCGCAACGAGTAGCGAGTCCTGGGCTCGGACTCGCTAGAGTCAAGCGATTCCGAGTAATTTAGGATTCGCCCATCACTACCGGGCAAGCGCCAAGTGGCTCAGGCCGCCAGGTCCGTGTCCTCTCAGTCCTGTATGATGGTCTCACCTCTCCTTCTGACTAAACTTGACTGATCTGGGGTCTCTCGACTGAATCCTCTATTCCACTCTACTCTTGGTCTTGTCTCTCTGAACTTGTTGTTGTGTTCATCTGTCTGTGTCCTTTTATTAACTCCCCTCACCGGGTTCCTCTCTAACTTTCCACCCACCACCTGGCTCCTCCTGCTATCCCATTGCTGGGTATAGAGTCCCTAGACTAAGGATCGGGAATGTGTTGGGTGTTTGTGTGGGGAGACCAACTTACCAATCCCGGCTGCGGCACCATCTAGTGGTGACCAGTCCGCATGGGGCACCACAGTTACCTCTTTGACTGCTTGCTTGGTCCCATGCTCTGCTACTTTGCCCCCCACGTGTAGTGCAGACTCCAGTTCTCCTCCACACCATCCATGTGTGTTTTGGCCCCTGGTTCAGCTGAAGTCCCTAGGCCTCATGCCCTGTGCTTGTCTTGCTGGGGTTCCTAGTCTCTAGCCTACGGTTTGCATGCTACCCTCTCTTAAGGGGCCAGTGTGAGCACCTTGAATTGGTGTTCCGGGCATTTTGCTGGGAGGCACCAGGTACTTAAAGTTCCCTCTCCCTGTTGGGCATCACCCGAGCAACTGATGACTTCTATCTATTACAGCACCAGATGACATCTGCCTAATGTCTGTGCCTGATTACTTCTACCCACGCCAGTGCCAGATAACCTCTGCCTGACTTCCTCACCCTCATGTTCTACATCTGATGTTCTGTGCCTGAACCTGCCTGTACCCGTGTACTTTTCCCAGTCCTGTTTGTGTTCCTGTGCCTGCCCTGTCAGACTGTTTCCCTTCCAGTACCGTATCTGCTCACTTGCCCTGCTGTTACCCAGCTCCTGTCATGAGTTGACAGCACTGCAGTCTGAGTATTTAATATTTTTTTTAATTTTCTTTGGGACACTAAGGGTTAATGTCAGTTTCATCCTTTGCTGCTGCTGTCTTAAATCGGGTAATGCTGTTGATGACCATTTCTCCATCCTTTAAATAGGCACATGACCCATCACCTGAAGTCATTGATAGAGTTCATTCTCTGCCTGACTATTAAGCTGTCTGGAAGTAGTGCTTAGCTGCTACTGGAAGTTCTTCCTGGTGACCCACTTTCTCTGTGTTGGAGCTTTGCAGCCTATTTCAAGTATCCTTATTATCATTTCCCCTGTCTGTCTTTACCTGCCCTTTGTTTTACTATCTGCAGTGGAGGGGCGATCTCCCTTTCTGACCAGTGCACTAGCCAGGGTTGCCTTAGGTATCAGAAAAGGAGGAGGCTTGTGACGGCGGCAAGGAGCATTCACATCAGCTCTGCTCCGTGTTATCAGCTGATGGCCTCCACACAGCTCCTCAGCTGATTGCACAGAGCAGAGCAATGTGAATGGAGAGGAGTCATAAGATCACAGGAGCTGTGTGCTGACAGCCTGATGAGTCCTCTTTGAATGAGGTAAACTGATGATACACTAATCAGCTGTGGCACGCTGTGTAGGCCCTGCCCCCCGTATAAGACTGTATTCAATGTGTGGACTGAATACAGATTCCCTGACAATGAGCATTTGCCAGGTTTAGAAACAGCATAGGGGGGACATCTTCTGGAAGGTTTTTGAAAGGTTTTCTTCCAGATTTCACTTATGAAGTATATTTGAAAATTATTATAATCACATGCTCTACATTATTATTAAATAAATATTTAAATGGTGGTTGGTTGCACTTTCAGTGTTAAAGGTTTAAGCTCTCGAAGAACAATCTTTTATAAAATGTATCATGAGATCTGCCTAAAAGGGTTATCCCGCATTTATAGATGGATATTTTTGAATAGTACTTGTAATTATAAGCACTTTTGCAATATACTGTTCATTAAAATTTGCAGCAATTCTTGAGATATTAATACTTCCCATTTCTTTTATGTACAGTTTGTTGCCTAGGAAACCGACCACTTCTGCTGCCTAACTTGTAAGCCCAGCGCTGAAGGTGGCCAGGATTATGAGGTAACGGCGTGCCCCAGAACTCCTGACCAGCTTTAAAGTAGTGCCTAAATGCAGAAAATGCAGTAGTGCCTAAAAGAGAAAGATCTTGTAAATGCTGTACATGTTCTGCTGTTTCACCGCGGTGGTCAGACTCCATGACAATGAGCTATTACTAGGTCTTAAACAGCTAAACATTTTTAAATGCGTTAAATTGCATTATGCATTTATGAAAAAGGGAGTAACCCTATAAAGAATATTTTTTTAGATTCTTCTATGTTAATATGTTAATTATCTTAATGTCAAATATTAACATTTATTTTATGCAAAAATACAATTATGAGATTTACAGAATTGAATTGGTAATAGTGGCATTTCTGTGTCCTCTTCTATGACGCAGCTATTAGCAGCAGGATTTCCATGCAGTTTGTGATTATATAAGTGTTTAAATTTGGATGGGAAAATACATCCAGTATTGTGCAATATGACGGCAGCCTGATAGCAGTGGGTTTTCTAGTCTTAGCGGTTTTAGATTTTTGGAGTGGTTTGTAACATGGCGGCATTTTGTTCAAAATATGTCAAAATCAAATGATAATTACTTGTATGGTAAAAATTACATTTTTTAATGATTTTTTTATGCTAAAATGAGTCACGTTGTCAGTTTATCTATTATCATCATTGTTACATATAATGTGGTGTATGAATCATACATTTTGCTAAGACTAGGCACAAGCCTTAATTTTTTTCAACTTCGAATGAAATATACAAATTGCCTCTTCAGAGAGTGAGAGGACTTGAACTCTAGCGCCACCTACTGGAAACAGCACTCTTAAAAGTTAATAATGACCCTTTAACGAGCCTCATCATAAGACTTAGGCCGGTTTCACAATGGCGTTTTCATGCATACTACTCTACTGCTACGGATCCGTCCTGCTTCCCTATATTTATTATGGGGACGCATGGTGGATGTGTTTGCGTTCAAATGTGTTTTTTTGTGGCCGGTGAAAATGCAATTTGTTGCATTTTTTCTGCGTTGGAGGTTGCTTGGCTTGTACTCAAGCATCCTGAAGTGTTTAATTCTTTCATTGAATCCAATTGAGCGGCATTGGCATCCGGATGCCAGCGCAAGTAAACGCACGCTGGACTCTCTCTCTCTCCTCAGTACGTATGTTCCAGCATTCGTATGCATCTCTACACTCAGACGGAGGCGGCACGAACGCTAATGTGAAACCAGCCTTAGATATAAATGCCAAACCAGAATCTGAATTTGCAGACGCTGTGTTTTGGGGTGTTTGTTACTCATCACTGCAAAGTATGGTTTATGATTTGTCTAGGTGAGAAGCTAAGACTGGGATCTAAGGGTAAAGTTTCTCCTTGTTGAGAGTGACATGCCAAGTCTGCTATGCCGGTATAAGGAGACTTAATATTAGGCATACGTAGGTGGAGATGTAGACCCACTAGATCACCAAAGTGGACGCTGAGATGTACACAGGAACAAGCTTGAGATGCCGGTAGAGTTAAAGCAAAGTCTTTAATGAGAAAACTTACCGATACAGTCAGGACGTCCACACGATTAGGTACAGTCAATGAGTAGCAGGCACGAAGCTCAGAGAGCAAAGCAACTGAGAGCTATCCTGGAGTCGAGATTCTGTTGCTGGAGAAGCAGCACACTGGACGATGGAATAGACACAGTGGACATAGTTAACTTGGAACTAGCAAGTACTGGTATAGTGAGTTCCAGTTCAACGTGGCAGATGCACTACAGGTAGGACAGGTAGTGCTGGTCCTCAGGCAGACGTAGCAGGCTCTAGGAAAGACAAGAAGTATAGGTAAACAGGTATTACCAAAGAAAAGTAGGCAGGCAGGAGAAGGAACAGGACCTTGGGCGCAAGCAACAACACAATTAGTGACAGGTTACATTGCTTAGGCACCTACCTTAAGGCTATGGTGCCTTAAATAGAAGTATTTCACTCAGTGATAAGCTGAGAGGTGATTAGAGGTGAACTTAAGAACTGGTGTACTGACCCTTTAAGAAGAGTGGTGGGTGGGGCCTATGAGCTAAGCATGTTCCCGGAGGCTCTGCAGAAAGGATACAGAACTCGGGAGGAGAAGGAGGAGGATGGAGTGCTTGGACGCAGTGCAGGATTGCTGGCTGGGTAAGTAATATGAGAGTGACTATAAACAGACCAAGAGGGACCACGTGATGGGCACCTGCTTAGTGTAGACTGGCCCTGTGGTCGACCATAAGGCAGTCACGTCAGGGAGCACAGAGCTGCGTGGTGGGCACTGACACTTAAATGTCTTGCATGCTTTTGTGGCACCCCTGAGGGTCCAGTTGCCACAGAGGTACTGCAACTCAGCCAGAGGTGTCGTACCCCACACTCGGGTAAGGAGAGGACACCACTCGGTACCCACACTTGCATCCAACACCACACCACCTCTGGCCAGGAGTGGGAGGAGATTGCTCCTGAGGGAGAGCACAGTCCCCCATCTCGGGTTAGAGAGGGAGCTAGGTAGAGGGTGTGGGTGGAGGAAGTAGCTAAGTGGAGCACCTAGGAAGTTGGGAGGAAGTAGTAACAATGTAGAGGACGTGACTTACGTCGAGAGAGATGGAGAAGGAGAGAACAGTGAGGGAAGTTGGAGACTGGAGTCCTTCGTGAGTGGACGGACTGGGAATGATGTCCTGGGCACTGGAGCTGGTTGGAGCTCATCACAGAACAAGGAAAGGCAGAAGAAGGATGGAAGAGCCAGTGAGGGGCTCTAGAGGGACTGAAGGGGTCCCAGGGGTATGGGAAGTGAGGAATCCACCCGTGGCGCCCGTATCCAAGCTGGGAGGCCGCAGATGGGACTGGACCCACACTCTTGAAGTGACTAAGGACTCAGCCAGCTAACCAGAGGCTGAGGTATCTTCAAGTACCGGAGCCGAAGTTGCACTTACTTCGCTAAAAAGGCAGTCGCATATGGTCAGGGGATTGGGAAGACGTCGCCTAACAGGATCCGAGGCTGCTGGCTTGGAACACTGAGTGTGAGGCGCGGGACAGGAGGGAGTAAGCAGCGCAGAGGGATGACCCAGGGAACGATACTAGAAACGGGTCCTGGCAAAGTGTTGCTAAGCTACCCAAGAGTTGGCGTGATCCCTGTCCCGGAAGACACAGCACCCGGCTGGTGGTGAGAGCCTGGAGAACTGTAAGAATTGTTAGTAAACCTTGTTGACTACACCCTGCTGTGTCCTCAAATCATTTCCCAGCCATTTGTTCTGTGCTACAACTGATATCATTGACTAATAGACTTTGAAAATGCCCTGGGGCCCCGCTCCAATTGTGGGGAGCTGTATCACCCTTGCTGCGCTACCATCGGCCCCAGTGGATCTGAACCACAGTGCCGGCCATCATCTAATTGCCGAGAACAACGGGTGGTATCAATCCCATATAAACTATTCTCCCCCATTTTATGACACCGCCAGGGTCATGGAGCCGGATGAGCCACTGTGACATCCCCAAGAGAATCTGAAGGCCCAGTTTCGAGTACCCCATGGCTCTGGTGGGTGCGTCACTTCTCTGAAGAAGAAATTTGCGTAGGTGCTAAACCTAGGTGTTTAAATCTCCTCTTACTGGAATACCAGACCTGGCATGTCACTCTCCACAAGGAGAAACCTTACATTTTAGATCTCATTTCCAATGAGCAAAGCTACCAATGTTAAAAATTATTTTCCAAATTTTCAAGTAATTCTTTTTCCAGGGGTCGATCCTTAACGATCAACAAGTTATCCTTATTAGTCCTGTTGTCGGAAATAGCCAAGTGATGTACTTTGCAGTCAGAAATACTATGACTATAGAAGAGTTTGAGCTTGCACACATCTGCTCCATTCAAGACAGATGTACTGTTTCCAGGGGTCAGACCCCAATTTATCAGCAAGTTATCCCCTATTTATAGAGGGTAAATTGCAATTTTGTGAAAATCCCTTTAATGGGAATATGGAAAGCAGGGTTTTGCTATGTAATCTGACAGCATCATGATGTAGGGACAAAGACTCTAATTCTAGTTATGTGTTTAAATATAGGCTATGTGTTGCAGTTTCAATAAAATCAGTGTTTTATCAGCAGAAAGTTGTCACTACAGGACTATGTGTCCCATGACTCATAGTCCAACCCTGTCCCCACTACCTATTAGCAGCTTTCTGCCAATGTACAGTTTACACAGAAAGATGGTGTGAGCATGTGAGAAGACGGAGTTAGGCTGCCTTCACATTTGCGGACCCCTCCGCAGCGTTCTGCAAAGGGGATCCTCAATATGAGCGCAGCACCGCCAGCCCCTATCTTTATAATGGGAGCGCACGGTGCTGCGCTTGACAGCGCATGACCGTGCACACCCATTCACTCCCATAAGTGATCTGTGCGCAGGCGGATGCCTGCGCACAAATCACACACGCTCGCCCGCACCAGGGACGCAACATGTCGCGTCCCTGGTGCGGACGAGACTGTGTGATTTGTGCGCAGGCATCCGCCTGCGCACAGATCACATATTGGAGTGAATGGGTGCGCACGGTCATGCGCGGTCAAGCGCAGCACCGTGCGCTCCCATTATAAAGATAGGAGCTCGCGGCCGCTGCGGTCACATTGCGGATCCCTCCGCAGAACGCTGTGGAGGGGTCCGCAAATGTGAACCCAGCCTTAGTGCTTAATAGACATCTGCAAATGGAAATTATCTGCTCGCCAAAGAGTTTAAGGAAGAGTGAGCTGTTTCAGCAGGAACCGGCGGGCCAAGTGTATGTTCCAGGGAGGAATAGATAGTAAGAGACACCAGGACAGGTGTCAGCTGTGTTGTAGCAAGGAATTATAAAATGCCCAGGAGGTCAGTGAAGATGGGGAGTCATTGTCTGCTCCTATGCCAGGGAAGACGCTTGAAGGCAGCTGAACTGCCTTACAGCCAAGATTACCGGCATGGGCCAAACCAGTGAAGTGTAGTCTCAGCCTTAGTGAGGAGCTGTAATCCAACTAAGAGATGGTGGCCAGAACCAGAACTAAGATAGCAAAAGTGAATGACCAAAACCAGAACCAAGAGACTAGAGATGAGTTGCCAAAACCAGAACTGATACCAGAGATGAGGGCCAGAGCCAAGAGACTAGAGATGAGAGGCCAGAACCAGAAGCGAGAGACCAGAGATGAGGGCCAGAACTAAGAACCGAAAGACCAGCGATGAAGGCCAGAACCAGATCCAAGAGGCCAGAACCAGAACTGATACCAGAGATGGGGGCCAGAACCAAAACCGAGAGAATAGGGATGAGGAAAGAACTAAGAACCAAGAGACGAGAGATGAGATCAGAACCAGATCCGAGAGGCCAGAACCAGAACTGATACCAGAGATAGGCCAGAACTCGAACCAAGAGACCAGAGGTGAGGCCAGAACCAAACCATGACCAGAGATGAGAGGCCGAACCAGAACGAGAGATCAGAGAGGAGGCCAGGACACAATCGAGAGACCAGAGATGAGAGGCCAGAACCAGAACTGATACAGAGATAGGCCAGAACCAGACCTGAAATACCAGATATGAGAGGCCAGAACCAGAACCAAGAGACCAGAGATGAGGGCCAGAACTAGAACCGAGAGACTAGAGATGAGAGGCCAGAACCAGAACTGGAACATCAGAGATTAGAGGCCAGAACCAGACTGATACCAGAGATGAGGGTCAGAACCAGACCTGAGATACCAGAGATGAGAGGCCAGAACCAGAATCGAGAGACCAGAGATGAGTGCCAGAATCAGAACCGAGAGACCAGAGATGAGAGGCCAGAATCAGAACTAATACCGGAGATGAGGGCCAGAACCAGACTTGAGATACCAGAGATGAAAGGCCAGAACCAGAACCGAGAGACCAGAGATGAGGGCCAGAACTAGAACTGAGAGACCAGGGATGAAAGGCCAGAACCAGAACCAAGAGACCAGAGATGAGAGGCCAGAATGAGATTTGAGATACCAAAGACAAGTGTCCATAACCAGAATTGAGAGACTGGAGATGAGTGGTCAAAAGCAGAATTGAGAGACCAGAAATGAGCAAACGGAACTGTGACCGAGTGAACAGGACCAGAGACACATGAGAAGAGACAGTTCCATAATAGGTGACCAGACAGAAGCCACTTCTCAACACGTTACTTGAGGTTGCGCCTGCAATGGTTAATCTCACTCAATCCAGCACTCAACCACTGTCCTATGCTGAAAGGGAGCATCAATCACACCCCGACTCACACCACGCACCCCGCTTCACACACGCTGCCACCACTCACCGGATTTTGGGGGGCCGATGAGTTCCCCTAAACTAAGACTTATCAGACAATCAACAAAATCACACCTTCCTGGGCTGTGAATTCTTAGAGTATACAAGGTTCAGACTTAATAAAGTTTTAAGCTTTAATATAAAAAGTACAGTGCTTACAAAAAAGGTATAAAAAATAGAAATAATAAAGTGACATACACATATGCAAACAATGAAATAAAAAGGAGAAACTTACAGAAACCTAAACTTCGACTTCTGTTTCCCGATGGGGAGAGCAGAGATTGGAATGATGATCACAGCAGCTTCGGCTGACGCATCTCTGTGACAAGGGGCTTTAGCTGCGAGAGCCCAGATATAGACTCAGACTAGGGGGGTCAGATTCTAGACCGACCTTCCAGTTTAACATTCTACTTCTGGGTCTATGATTGGACACTCACTAATTTATCCATGCATATATTATTTTTCAAATGCTCCTTTGTCTAAACCAATTATTTTCTCACAGTAAATATCAACTGCTATACTACCCATTTGGTGGAGTCTTTTGATCCCCTTCTCTTGCTAGCTACAGGTGTGAAGTTTGTCACTCTCTGCTTTTCCCAGAATGCCGCCTGGGGAGACTAGAGTCAGTGTGACTGTGAAGTTAGTGTGTGCTTATATAAAGCAAGTTGTGACCTCTTGTGGATGGACATGGGATTTAACCCCTTACTGGCCTAGTGTCCAGTCCACTGAGATACTATTTCACTACATACAGTATTCCCCTTGTCTGCTATTGCTGTGGCGCCCAACTGGTCAGTGCGCCACATGTAGGGATACTGCATCCATAACATAGTCAACCTGAGGCTCTTTTCCTAGCATCCCTACACCTAGAGTATGGGACCAATCGGCTAGCCCATTATCAGGGTAACCGGTCTCAATGGAAGGAGTGTTAGGGTAGAAGAAGCGGGAAACAAAAAACAGACAGTTAGTCAGTGAAAGAGGAGAAGAGAAGAGGAGTCTAGTCCTAGAGGGACACCACAGGGATGGTGCCTGAAAAGGAGCGGCGACCCAGACGGAAGGAGGAGACCCAGTGCTGGACCTTATCCACTGCCCGGGGAAATCCTGGTCCACAATGGGGTACCGGCTCCGAGTCACGGTGCAGGCGAGTCTAACCCTGAGCCATCAATACCGGTGGGTTGCATGTTTGCCCAGCAGCCCTCACCTCATCCAGAACATGCAGCCCCACCAGAAGCACTAAACCGGGTTGAGCCCCTTAAAGAAGAAAGGTAATCCATAGCACTCAACAGACCAGGTAGACAAGTGGGTTGTGCAGGACAGCGCAAGGATAGTGAGGAGGCACAAGAAAGACAGCAAAGGACAGTGAAAGTAGCTGAAGGAGCACTCTGGGAGACTCAAAGAGACTTTATCTTCCCTAGTGACTACCTGGCAAGCTACCCGCTATAGACTGTGTAACTGTAACCTGAGTATCATCTTAACCAGTGACAAGTAAACACCCGTGCAGAGCAAGCATGACTCGAGTGTCTCATTTCCACTAGGCCGCAGAGCAGCTACGCTGACCATATCTAGCACTGCGACAACAAGTGCTACCCGATCCTGCCCTGGGGACCCTGCTCCGCCTGCAGGGAGCATTAACAACTGGCTGCAATAACATCGTCCCCGGCGGTCTGACAGGGGCGCTGGTGAACTCACCAGAACCTGCAGGTGGGGTCACGAGACTTTTATCACTTAATCCATTATTCAGCTGACCCCCAGGGCTACGGGCCCAGGCATCAGCACCGAGACAGCACCCCCATATCAACGCCAGGGTACCGAGTTCCCATATACCCCTGGGTGGGTCATTGACACCTGTGACAATTTCTATTTCCATGTAGCAAATAGTTTTCTGGGGTGATGGGTTGCCTAAGAACTATTCACATCTTTTCATCATTTTATATATAAGACCATGTCATAAAAGTTTTGGCACCCTTTAATTTACTCACTTGGTACATAAGCTGGAAGACAGGGAAAGACCATAACTCACTGTATACTAACAGGTCTACCCTATACCTAAAGTAAAAGTGACATACATACTGACTCATGCAGCTTTTATCTATTCCCCATTTCCTTCAGACGGCTGGACCATCATTGTAAATAAGTCCCTGTACTTTGTGTCACCCCCACCCCATTGTAGATTGTAAGCTCTTACGAGCAGGGGCGCTATTATTTTTAGTTTATTATTGCATATTTATAACTGTTAATTTTGAGTTTGTATATGAACCTCTCAATTGTAAAGCGCTGATAGGCTGTTTTTTTCTTTCTGAATATAGTGATTTTGCTGAAAGCTATAATCTATAAACGAGAAAAAAAAGTAATTACATTTTGCCTTCTCTACAACATTGCAATAAAATACAAAAATGATCAAAATATCGCATCTACACCAAAATGATATCATTAAAAACATCAGCCCGGGATGTTAAAAAAAACAAGCTACGTTGATGGAAAAATAAAAAAGTTATGGTTCTTGGAAGTAGGAGTAAAACACCTGATGAAAGTAGGATGACATTTTTTTCTTGCACTGCATTAATTTCATAGGCAAATTGCAGCATGCCGAATACAGGTGAGAAAAAACTCAGCTCTGCACTGCCTCATTGAATAACATTGGCCCGAGTGCAATCCCTTTTTTTTGGCAGGTTTACACGCATCCGAAACTACTGTATTTTCAGGGGTATGGGACTTAAAAGGTTGTAAATAAGTTAATACAAATTATCCAGGCACTTGACACGTTTTTCCACATCATATACAAAGAGGTTCATCAGAAGAAGGAGAATGGGAGCCTTGTTGATTGATCATACATGTGCATCTCAATGAATTAGAATATTGTGAACACCCTACACTGCAAAGGCTGAGCTGCCGGCAAGGCAGCACCCCGAGAAACTCCGAGACCCTTTACCTCTATACAGGGATCTGGAATTACTACGGAGCCCAGGAGGAGCTGCCTATAGATGAGCAGCGGACTGCAGCAGGGAGATCATCAGGAAGGGACAAGGGGAGGAGGTCAGGGAATAGACAAAGTCTGAATCCAAAAGCGTAGTCAGAAGGCAGTGTCAAAAACCAGGAGGGCAGCAAAAATACAAAATCGTCTGGTGGCAGAAGAGTCAAAGGTCAGCGTCAATATAATAGAGCACAAACTAGATAGCTGGGAAAGCCAAAAATATATCTGGCGGTGTGCAGGACAGGCCCCAAGGTATTTGAAGGGCGCGATTCCTCTCATAGCTGGAGCTAACAGCCTGATGACCTCATCTAGACCACTCCTACAACAAGGCCAGGTGGTGATGTGCGACTGGTACATACCACCCCACTTCTCATAGAGGAACAAACCCTGCACCCACCAGATGCCTCTGCAGGGACCTCTCTCTCCTGTCACCAGCATCACCCACAAGAGGAGCACAGTGATGCCCAGAGACAGAGGCAGGAGAACAAAGGAGCAGGTCCCAATGAGGATATGCCCCCCCCCATCCCCGGAACCAGTAGCCTAAGGAATTCGATGCCACTTAGTGGCTGGGCAGGAACAGCAGTCACTGAGTCCGACGGTGACGTGACAAATATAATCAAAAAGTTAATTTTTTTCAATACACACAGAGTGATCTATTTCAAGTGTTTATTTCTGTTAATGTTGATGATTATGGCTTACAGTCAATGAAAACCTAAAGGGCATTATCTTAGAAAATTAAAGTAGGGAGGAGGAAGGGTTAAAAACCGCACAGCCGTATTCCACGAGAAATCAAAGGGTGAATATAATATTGATTTATTAGTGAATGTGTTTCAGAGCTCCTAGAAAACTCTAAAAATGGCAATATTACATTGATTTTTGATGATATTCTAATTCATTGAGATGCACTAGTAGATCGTTCTTCAGATGGAGGGATAATCTGTTCCTGGTTGGCTGTGGAATTAACCTTATTTTTGGCTCCCTGTGTGCCCTGTCACTATTTATTGGACTGGGTTCTATTATTTGGCCACTTGATTTATACAAATAGCATCTAAATTGCCCCCTCTGTGTATTGCCTAGTACAGGGTGATATTCAGGGTTAGCCACCTTGGAATGCGGGCACTGCTAAATTAGGGTGAAACTCCTCCATTGTTAGGTAGACGTTTGTCTCTTTAGGGATAAAATATGGTGATAGTTTCTAATCTATTATGACCTGTTTTGTTTTGCATTTTTTGCTTATGATTTTGATTGTCATTTCTATGTCGGTCTTTGGACCTTTTTAATTTTTGTAGAATAAAGGTTGTTTTTTTTATCTAGTATCCTTGAAGTAGGTATTTCTCTTTAGCCTAGAAACAAGATCTATAGATAATTTGGGAACTAAGCTATGGTGTATTCTTCAAGGAACACTAACAACATACAGTACAGACTAAAAGTTTGGACACACCTTCTCATTCAAAGAGTTTTCTGCATTTTAATGACTATGAAAATAGTACATTCACACTTAAGGCATCAAAACTATGAATTAACACATGTGGAATTATATACTTAACAAAAAAGTGTGAAAAACTGAAAATATGTCTTCTATTCTAGGTTCTTCAAAGTAGCCACCTTTTGCTTTGATTACTGCCTTGCACACTCTTGGCATTCTCTTGATGAGCTTCAAGAGGTAGTCACCGGAAATGGTTTTCACTTCACAGGTGTGCCTGTCAGGTTTAACAAGTGGGATTTCTTGCCTTATAAATGGGGTTGGGACCATCAGTTGTGTTGTGCAGAAGTCTGTGGATACATAGCTGATAGTCCTTACTGAATAGATTGTTAGAATTTGTATTATGGCAAGAAAAAAGCAGCTAAGTAAAGAAAAAGAGTGTCCATCATTACTTTAAGAAATGAAGGTCAGTCAGTCCGAAAAATTGGGAAAACTGTGAAAGTGTCCCCAAGTGCAGTTGCAAAAACCATCAAGTGCTACAAAGAAACTGGCTCACATGAGGACCGACCCTAGGAAAGGAAGACCAAGAGTCACCTCTGCTGCGGAGGATAAGTTCATCCGAGTCACCAGCCTCAGAAACTGCAGGTTAACAGCAGCTCAGATAAGAGACCAGGTCAATGCCACACAGAGTTCAAGCAGCAGACAAATATCTACAGCAACTGTTAAGAAGAGACTTTGTGCAGCAGGCCTTCATGGTAAAATAGCTCTAGGAAACCACCGGTAAGGACAGGCAACAGGCAGAAGAGACTTGTTTGGGCTAAAGAACACAAGGAGTGGACTTAGACCAGTGGAAATCTGTGCTTTGGTCTGATGAGTCCAAATTTGAGATTTTTGGTTCCAACCACTGTGTCTTTGTGCAACGCAGAAAAGGTGAACGATGGACTCTACATGCCTGGTTCCCACCATGAAGCATGGAGGAGGAGTGTGATGGTGTGGGGGTGCTTTGTGGTGACACTGTTGGGGATTTATTAAAAATTGAAGGCATACTGAACGAGCATGGCTACCACAGCATCTTGTAGCAACATGCTATTCCATCCGGATTACGTTTAGTTGGACCATCATTTATTTTTCAACAGGACAATGACCCCAAACACACCTCCAGGGTGTGTAAGGGCTATTTGACCAAGAAGGAGAGTGGTAGGGTGCTATGGCAGATGACCTTGCTTCCACAGTCACCAGACCTGAACCCAATCGATATGGTTTGGATGAGCTGGACCCAGAGTGAAGGCAAAAGGGCCAAAAAGTGCTAAAAAGCTCTGGGATTTCCTGCAAGACTGTTGGAAGACCATTTCCGGTGACTATCTCTTGAAGCTCATCAAGAGAATGCCAAGAGTGTGCAAAGCAGTAATCAACAGCAAAATGTGGCTACTTTGAAGAACCTAGAATATAAGACATATTTTCAGTTGTTTCACACTTTTTTGTTAAGTAATAATTATCCCACATGGTTAATTCATAGTTTTGATGCCTTCAGTGTGAATCTACAATTTTCATAGTCATGAAAATAAAGAAAACTCTTTGAATGACAAGGTGTGTTAAACATTTGGTCTGTACTGTAGGTACCACCAACACTCCTGGTTTTACATCCAACATACCAAAAATGCCTTTTCAGCCAACCAAAGATTGAGGCTAATCAATGATTTCCCTGAGGGGGAACCTTAGTTTTTCACCTGGTGGTTTACGGAAATCAATATATGAAAATATCCAAAGATTGGCCAAGGTGCTTGTATTTTGTATTTTTTATTGTACTGCATATATAGCATAAAAGTTTCCCTTTAAGTAGGTCCCTCTCCTTTATGAGAAATAAGTAGACCCTAGTGTTTTATATAAAGTGTTGCTTATTGCAAGCTATAGACTGTCTTTTGAGAAATGTGAAGGCCACATAGTCTGAGAATGAAGCCAATGTCTAGCATGTTTCTTTTAGCAAATAATAAAGGAGTGCGATGGGTCAGTAGCATCAAATGATGAAAAAGTACAGGGACACATATGTATTTAGAATAGATCTGCGTAATCCAATCAGCTTTTACCTATTAGTAACCAATGAGTAGGTGTGTTTAATATTAAGTAACCAATTCATGAACGATCATATCCTGGAGACTACCCCCAGGATTGTTTGTATAAGTTTACGTGCTTTCGCAATAAACTTAGATTTTTTCTTGAACTTGTGTCAGGTGTCTGTTATTCTCACAGCATGGTTGAATTAAAAACATCTAAGACAGACTAAGCTTGATACTCCTGAATGAGGAAACGCAACAGTCCGAACAGGGCATGGCAACCAACATGAGCCAGGTAAGTACTGGAAAGGGAGCTGTGGCGCCCCTGCGGGCTGGTCGCCACATTATGCTGCACCTACTCCATAGATGTTGTCACCATTCCCAGGTGAGAGGGGTCGTAAACCCGAGGCACACAGAATTGCACACAACATTATCTAGGGGATTCGGGTGGACCCTATTAGAGGTAGGACCCCATATTCCAGTCAAGAGGAGGGATTAGCAAGTAGTTAGTGAGTAGTTAGAGAGAGAATGTCAAGGAGGACGTCCGGAGCAGACGCAGGACTACGTGAGTCCTAGGGGACACAGGAGTGGGGGATCCACCCGTGTGCCCCTTTTCCGGTCCTGACCTGAGTCGGCGGAAGGACTGGTTGCCGGAAGGGGGTGGCCCCAATCTGGTTTAGGTGCTCTAGGCTTTGAGCAGTAAAAACCGGAGGCCACAGGCTCTGCAGGAGCAGTGGACACAAACAGTGGTTAATCCGCAGGACGGTGGCTAAACTAGGGCCAGGGATGTGCAGTCATCCAAAAAGGCCCACAGCCATCAACCTGGGACTCTGTCCACGAAGGTGTTGGGAAGGAGGGTGAATATACTGCCAGGGAAGTTCAACCTGGGAATGCCTATGAAAGGTGTCTCGGTAGAGTCGATCCCGATCTCCTGGGGACTAACCTGGCTGCACTCTGGAGAAGCACAGCACCCGTCTCGGTGACCCTGTGCATACAGCAAGTAGAGGTAAAGAACTTCACGAACTGTGTTTGCCTCCTTTTTCCTCGCCCTGCGGCCTTTCTCACCATCACCATAGACTGTTCATATCATCCCTGGTGCCCTGCTCCACCTGTGGGAGCTATACCAACCGCTGCACTGCCATCTTCCCCAGTGGTCATATCCTGCAACGTTAGCCACTCCTGGCCGGAAACCACAGGTGGCGTCACAAACTTTCCCCTTTTAAATAATCCCATCTTACTGCACAACCAGGGCCATGGAGCAGGGTCATTCCACCGTGACCTCCCACTGAACTGACCGGCCAAGTTACCGAGTATCCCCACTGCCCTGGATCGTGATTGTTACTTCTATCATTTTTTTGTCGCCCAGTTTGAGTCCTTTTAACAATATTTTTTTTATTTCCTGGACAACTCTTAACTTTTGTGCATTTCGATGTACACACATATTTGCCTAAGTTACTGTCTGCCTCGCTGAATACAATTTCAATTTTTCTTTCATGCAAAATAAAGAGTCTACGAGAAGGTGCTCGGTTTCCACCTCATTTAAAAGCAGATTCATTTTCAATCTTGTTTGATATTGAGCCTAATGTCCCCCCACCTCCCATTGCTTTAGAATTTTTTCCACAGCGTACTTGCAAAGCATACGAAGAATCTCTGCTTTCTTTTGTTCATCTATATTCTCTTCACAGCGCAGAGATAAATCCCAGGAGTAATGACCTGCGTTGTAGAATAATTTGTTAGACATAATTAGAAGAATTGAGATGCCAGGCCACAAGTCTATTAGAAAATTATTTTTCCTGTGAATATTCTACATGAAGTCCCTGTGATAGGTCTGTCAGCTTTAAATATACTTGTGAGAGGCTGACTCCGACTTCTACACTCTCGTATTTCATATACAGCATACATTCTGGGACGATAAGCATTCAAGTAATACATTCATCTCCTGCTGTTAGAAACACAGGCAGCAATCCAGGGACAAAGCCGAATGAATATCAAACAGCGAAGGATTCCGGCGCATGGTTTAGGTAGCGGTATTTGGGGGGTGGGATCTATGAGATATGTCTCTATTTTACATAGACTGCTTTTTCACTCTTCTTATTCTTTTCAATCTATTCTTTCTTAAACTGGCAATATACATTTGCTTACTCTCCCCCAATGCTTGTTTGATCTAGAGATATTCCTCCTTCCCAACCTATGTACATGCATGCTAGACCTGGCTGAGTGTACATCTGTCCTCAATGGTGAGAATTAGGTAAGCTGCTGCAGAAACTCTTGTTGCAGGAGACATGTAAGAGAATGGACGAGTTTTGCATTACACCACCTGTCATGGCTAACTGGTCTCCTGACAATGAGCATGCAGCCGCATAGAAATACATGCAGCTAACACGCTCCTCTCCGAAGAGCCAGAGGCCATGCAAGGTGGTGCAATGCAAGACTCGCGAGGGTCTCTCGGAAGTGTAACTCTGGCCTTATCTGCGCCCTGGTGTCTCTCTGCAGGTAACAGTGTGAACTGCACCCTGGTGTCTTTCTGCAGGTAATACTGTGAAATGCCCCCTTGTAAGGGTGTACAAGTATGGTAGCCTGCAGTGACTTGCTCTGTCAACCAAAGGGGCTCTGGTTTGAATAGTATAAAAGTCATGTCCTGGCCTGGATCGAGCCGGAAGCAGCAGAAGCTCAAGAGCGCGTGGCTTGGTGGTGACGGGTTGTCTTGCCGCTTGTCCTCCTTTGCGGTACTATCTCACGGAGAGTGCTAAAGCAGTACGGGACTGCTGAGCTTTTGTTTTCTCCCTCTCTTGAGAAGAAGAAACTGTGTGCTTGTGTGGCGCCCCTGCGTCCAGGAGGCCACAAAGGGAACTGCAGCCAGGCAGGTAGGACATTGTTGCACAACAACACCCTCACAGCCCACACAACCCACGTGTCAGGAGAAGGTTAACATCCAGCCCTGAGATTAGATGCTCTATGAGATCAAGGGGTGGTGGATCAGAGGAGTGGGTTGGGGACACCAGAGGTCAGGTGACTGACAGTATATAGGAAGGGGGAGGAGTGAAGGAAGTCAGTAGGCCGGAGTGAGCCGAGATGCAAAGACCAAAGAGTAGGCCCAGGGTGCTGAGCTGTAAAGACTGAAGGAGAATCACACGTCCTGTGAGTGCAAGGCTAGGAGCGCAGAATCCGTACTGAGCCAGTGCGAGCCAGAGGGGAGAGAAAGCACGTCCGATGCTGATGCCACCAGGAGTGTGACAGGACAGAGAGGGACGGTGGAACCCGTGCCCTAGACAGCAGCCAAAGCCACTGACTGCAGAGAGAGAAGTCCCTCCTATGATACTGGAAGGAACAGAGAGAAAGAGCCTGGTAGAGCCTCGTGTTGAGGACTGCTGGAGGCTGGGCTGAGTAGAGTGTCGGCTCTAGAGGGGACCGTAGTTCAACCGGCATTCCCAAACACCGACGGGGGATCACAGCTTCACACTAGGATCCCTAACCCAAAGGACATGTGAAGACAAAAAGTAGATAGGGGGCGCAATGGTGCGATATCCACAAGTATATTGCAAGGGTGATTTATATAACGTAGTTACTAACCTATATTAGTTGTGCTACCCATGCACAACTCTGGTGTGAGCCTAATGGTTTATACGTCCTCTCCTGACCCGAGTAATTAGATGCAGCGGCGATGAGCTGCGGCTCCAGACACTCGCAGCGTCCTCGCTCCCCTCGTGTAGTTTTCCGGACTCCGCCCCCTCGCGTCGACGTGACCAGTCCTTTAAAGGTCCTTTAGCTAAAATGAGCAGCGCCTGCCGTGTCCTCCAGGGAGATGTAGAATATAATGCAATTACCACGGTCTGGTGGGCGCTCTAAAGTAGATCCAGGATCTTGTTAAGTATGAAGTCCTTTATTCTAAAAACCTCCTTCCCCACAACATGTTTCGACGGTATAGTGCCGTCTTTCTCAAGTGGAATCCACTTGAGAAAGACGGCACTATACCGTCGAAACATGTTGTGGGGAAGGAGGTTTTTAGAATAAAGGACTTCATACTTAACAAGATCCTGGATCTACTTTAGAGCGCCCACCAGACCGTGGTAATTGCATTATAACCCAAAGGACAGGCAGCTAAGTGAAAACCCGGAGGACTCACAGGAGCCCGAGTCACCGCCATACTGTCCAGTGTCGCACAACAGGTAGCAAAGAGAATGTAAACAGCCCGGAAAGACACTACAGACTGTGTGAGGGGTCACAGGGAGAGATAGGCCTGGCTGCAGAGCAAAAGGGAACCCGGAGAGGGAGAATGAGCCCGCGTACTTGAACTGTGTACTAAGAACTGTACTTAAACTTGTAAGAACTGCAAACTACTTGTGAACTGTTGGAACAACTGAGAGTAAAGCTTTGGAAAACCCTGGAACAGTTTCCCTTGTGTCTCTGCGTGCAAGCTATTCCCTCCATACAGGACGCAGCCTGTCAGCACCAGCCAGGAGGAGAGATCCCTGCAGCCTGCAAAGTAAGTGTCCTGGACAATTCTACAACCCTTACTGCCCCGGTGGTTACAGTTCTTCCCACTGGAACTATAACATCTCCGCTGCCATTCCATCACCCCCGGAGGTTCTGCAGCAGCGGCGGCCCCATCACTGGCCGCACGAAGTGGGTGGCGTCACCCGTGACATTTCCCCTGTAAATATCCCCCCTTTATTGTCGAGCCAGGGACACAGTCCGGACCGAGCCACCCGTGACTTCCCCAGTACCATCTGGTCCGGTACCGAGTACCCCCTGTCCCGTGGGGCCCGACACTTGACTTCAGCTGTGAGGTGGACATTTTTATATTTTTCGAAGAGGTTGTTTCTGTACCAACTCTGTCACCAAAGGACACATTTGGTTTTCTTGCCTTTGCTTTTTCCTATCAGGATTTTGTCTAGAACATTGGGAACCTTTTTTTACCCCTAAGGTTCAAAGTTGCAACGATAACTGTAAGTCCCCGATCTTGGGCTCCTCATATGCACTTGTTTAGTTCTAGTGGGAATAAGTCGAGAATGTTTTGATGCTAAGGACACAGCCCTCTGTTAAATTCTAGGAGGTTACTATGATACCGTCAGCCAGATACCTGGGTATCACAAGTAGAATAGTGTATATTTTTATTAGGGTTTATTAGTGTATTAGTTTGTAAGTCAAAGTGTCATCCCAAAGACTCGCTTCTTGTGCATGCACTAATTTACACTGTTCTTGTAGTGGTGGGTAGATTCATTGGCGGAGGTATTCTGTGTTATGTAAATTGTTTCCTGTTGTTCTTATTGCATTGTGTGGAGTCTTTGGCATGACACTTTGATCCTCGTCCCCTGCGCTGGGTGTGTGTTTATATGTATATTTGTGAATTGGTGTGGAGTGGGTGGAAGTGGAGTTGTATTAATTGCTTATCCCTGGTATCAGCAGAGTAAACATTCAGTTAAACTTATAGTTGGCTCCGTATTTGTATGAGACCCACCGTTTCCAGATCGAACCCTTTAGTTCTCATACCCTGGTGTCTCTCTGCAGATAATAATATGAACTGACCCTGGTGTCTCTTTGCAGGTAATAGTGTGAACTGTAAAGAATTATAAAGTGCACTATTTAAAATATAGCTTTTAATAAATTATTTGTTAAAATAACAAAAAGGTGCTCACCCACACCTAGTGTCTATAAACACAAACATCACAGAGGGATGGTAAATCCTACCTTTATCCTGTTCTGTTTCCTACCTGGCAACTGAGTTTTATACACCTAATTTGTACGGTGTCCCCGCTCAACGACAGCTCTCCCTAATATTCATTAACCTATTAATAGGGCACAGTCATGTCACACATCCAATCTCCTTCTGGGTGTCTGTCTGGATTACTTATCTTAAGTCGGCTGTCTTTATACTCTACGCGTTTCCACCTACTGATGGATAGTAGGTTTCATCAGGAGTGACAGTTCTTTCCTTGGAGGTGCCTGAGGTCTCTTTCTTTAGTCCTCAGGTTGCGCTGGTGTGGGTAGATAAAGATATCACCTTCCCCTTAGTTCTTGCGCCCTCCTTCCCAGTGTAGATGTCTGGGGGCCTTTCTTCTCTTTCTGTCCGTGTGCGCTAGCCGGGGTATTAGATATCACCTCCCGTTCTCCATAATAGCGGCGCCACCGCCAGCACCGCCACACACTCCTTTTATATTTGCCTCCGTCAATGTGAGGCTATAGGAGGCGTGTCGGCGTGCGTTCCACCGCCGCGTGTCTTCCGGTCTGCGTTCCACAGACCGGAAACACATCATCACCATCGGGTGTTAGTGATGGGTGGATACAATATAGCCTCCCAAATAGAATCTTACACATTGCATATCCATGTTAAAGTATCTCAATCTCACACACTGTATGTATAGACAACTCTTTGATATAGTGGTCTCACAGTAAGACCCTCAAGATGATATAGCCAATATCCTTTTTTGGAGTAATAGGTTTCTAGCATCTCCCTGTTCTGATATCAGATCTCAAGTAGTATATTAAATAGAAAAAGACTACCGCCCCCTTGATCAAAGGAAGCATCTCCCAGAAACAGACATCACAAGAATGGAGTATAGAGTATCTGCTCATTCAGACCGGCCCTTCCTGTAGACTGCATTCTATATATCCATCTAGTTTCCCTTTTTAAAATCTCCTTGTCCCAATCGCCGCCTCTTTTAGGTTTCCCTACCACTTCTAGGGCCTGAAATCTAATGCATCCCATATCTCCTTGATGTACCTCCCTGATGTGTCTTGATATTGGTGTGTCCCTTTCATTACGAATGTCCCCCACATGGTCCCCTATCCATCTCCTAAACTCTCTGATAGTATTACCCACATAATCCATGGGACAGGGGCACTGACACAAATAGACCACCCCTTCCGTTTTACAGTTTGCAAAGTATCGGTTTGTAAAGACCTCCCCTGTGGTACTGCTTAGTGCAGTTTTAGACACTCTGATGTAAGTGCAAAATGAACATTTACCACATCGGAAAGTACCTGCCTGTCTATGATCAAGCCAGGTTCCCAATTTTTTGTGGGGCGATAATGGCTATGTACTAGATGGTCCCTAATCGATCTTCCTCTCCTAAATGTTATAGCCGGCCTATTGGGAACTAGTGGTGCCACATCCTGGTCGGCCAGAAGGATATCCCAATATTTCTCAAAAATCGCCCTCACTTCATTGGACTTGTTGTCAAATGTCCCTATGATGCGGATCACCTCATCTGATTTCTTAGTTCTAGGTTTCAGAAGGATATCCCTATTGCTTTGACAAGCATTTTTAAAAGCTTTGTTTAGGGTATTGCGAGGGTATCCCTTCTCCATGAAGCGATCACTCATTTTTCTGGCTTCCTCGTGAAACCTATTGGTCTCTGAGCAGTTCCGCCTCACTCTCAAGTACTGGCCTTTCGGTATACCTTCCCTTAGTCCTCTTGGATGATGGCTCTCCCAATTTAAAAGGTCATTAGTTGCCGTGGGTTTCCTAAATATAGTTGTCTGCAGACCTCCCTCTCCATCCCTGTAAATTGTAACATCTAGGAAATTGATGGTATTCTCATGTATCTCAGATGTAAAGCGTAGACCAATCTGATTCTCATTCAACTGTCTGATAAAGGTGTTGAATTCCTCCACACTTCCTCTCCACAGTATCATCACGTCATCTATGTAGCGCCCCCAGAAGATTATCTTGGGGCACCACCATGACGACTCATCTTCTGTGAAGACCACGGTGTCCTCTCACCAGCCCAGGAGCAAATTGGCGTAACTCGGGGCACAGGAACTCCCCATCGCCGTGCCCCTGAGCTGGTGGTACAGTCTCCCATCAAATTCAAACCAGTTGTGAGTAAGGACGTATTCCAGTAAGTTAAGGACAAACTTGTTATGGTTATTTTATTGATTTCCACGGTCACTAAGGTAGTATTCAACTGCTTTCAGTCCCATTTCATGGGGTATACTGCTGTACAGTGCCTCCACATCGATGGAGGCCAACTGCACGCCATGGTCAACTGTAATGCCATCCAGTCTCCCAATTAGATCTAAAGTGTCCCGTATATATGATGGCAGACTGGTAACATAATTACAGAGGACCTTATCCAAATAAATCCCGCAATTCTGGGTACACGAGTTTATCCCTGATACAATGGGACGCCCTTTTAGTGGGTTCAACCCTTTATGTATTTTAGAAAGCGAGTAAAATACTGCCATGGTCGGGTTTTTGTTATACATAAAGTCCTTCTCTTTCTTTGATATGCTCCCATCCTCAAATGTCTACGCTAGGATCAATTCCAATTCGCATTGATATTTTTCAGTTGGATCATTTTTGAGTCTAGTATAAGTAGTGTGATCATCTAATATGTTGTTACACATGGTTTTATAAGTTTTATGATCCATAAGGACCAAATTTCCGCCCTTATCGGCTGGTTTGATTATTAGTTGATCATTTTTTGACATTTTCTCCAGAGCTGTCTTCTCCTCCCTGGTGAGGTTCGGGTAGTGTGATATTCTCTGTTGTTTTAACTCCCTCAGCTCTTTAGTTACTAAACTCGTGAAAATATCGATGCTCGTTAGATCGCTAGCTGGAGGCATTTTTTTGCTTACCGGTCTGCAGTCCGTGAATGGTCCTACCCCCTCGAACCTGTGGGAATCTCTGACTAAATCCACTAGATCCCCAAACATGGCCATATCCTCCTCTTCGATGTTGTATTGTTGGTACTTTTCCTCTGTGTTTAACCTAAAGAATCTCTTCCACTTCAATTTTCTGGTGAAGAGATTTAAATCCTTCACCCAATTGAAATCGTCATAATAGTTGGTGGGCACGAATGACAACCCCTTCATCAATACTTGTTTCTCAATGTTTGTTAGTGTATGGTCTGTCAAATTAATGATTCTATTAGGGTCTTTTATTTGGGTCGTGATGGGTGGTCCAGCAATTTGTCTCTTAGCATATACGGGTCTCTGCCTAAAAAAGGCCCAGATACGTAGCTCCCCAGAGTTGTTGGTCCCGATATACCCAATCCAAATCGTCCAGGGGGGCTGTGAATAGTGTGAACTGACCCTGGTGTCAATGTAATTATAAACCATAACATCACTTTTTGAAATACCTGGGAAGTCATCCAAACAGAAAAGTACCCACCTCGGCTTGTACGCGAGTCATACGCCTCCCATGAGTATACAGCAGCCCCAGCAGCTTCAGTAATCCAGGGCCCACACCCCCCCCCCTGCTCCGGAAACATGTAAAGTAAAAATCTTTATACTTATCACTGTCCTGTCGCCGCCGTCCCCGCTGCTGCCAACATCGCGCTCACCCGGCTTCATCCGTCTTCTTCCGGCTTCCTGTTCGGCGCAGGCAATGACGTCATTGCCTGCGCCGAACAGGAAGCCGGAAGAAGACGGACGGATGAAGCCGGGTGAGGGCAATGTCGGCAGCGGCGGGGACGGTGGCGACAGGACAGTGATAAGTATAAAGATTTTACTTTACAGGTTTCCGGAGCAAGGGGGGGGACCTGGATTACTGAGGCTACTGGGGCTGCTGTATACTACCACTGGGGCTGCTGGGGCTGCTGTATACTACCACTGGGGCTGCTGGGGCTGCTGTATTCTACCACTGGGGCTGCTGTATACTACCACTGGGGCTGCTGGGGCTGCTGTATACTACCACTGGGGCTGCTGGGGCTGCTGTATACTACCACTAGGGCTGCTGTATACTACCACTGGGGCTGCTGGGGCTGCTGTATACTACCACTGGGGCTGCTGGGGCTGCTGTATACTACCACTGGGGCTGCTGGGGCTGCTGCATACTACCACTGGGGCTGCTGTATACTACCACTGGGGCTGCTGGGGCTGCTGTATACTACCACTGGGGAGGCCTGTATACCACACTGCTGGGGGCTGTATACCTGTGCTGGGGTCCACCCTCGGCTTATACACGAGTCAATAGGTTTTCCTAGATTTTGGGGGCAAAAGTAGGGGGGTCGGCTTATACACGGGTCGGCTTATACACGAGTATATACGGTAATAGGTTAAACGATAAGTATAATGGTCCCATAGAAATGTAATCAAAAGGAGCGTGGTTAAGGTTACCCCCAATAGTGACAATTTGGGCACCAAATCTGACAATAAACAGCAAATGAATGAATTGAGAGATACACAAGTATAAACACAGTAATAACACAGAATGTACTTAGAGATTAGGTTGTGAAATAATGTATATCAGTTCACAGAAACATATAGGCTAAGTCCATGTAGGTCATTCCAAGTCCCCTCAAGTGTAATTACAACGAGGACAGACAGCCTTATATGCATAAATCTCATCCTGTAAATTGCTCAATAAAGTGCTCTTGCTATTGTGCTCAATGCTACGGTTCCCCAAAACAGGGGACTGCATATCAGACTGGTTGTTACTATACAAGTGTGCAGTAAGGGAGACCTCGCACCACACCAGCCCAGACATAGGTTTCACATGTCTGGCTTCATCAGGGGGCATGGCTACGAAAGGTGCTCAACCTGATTCTTCTCCGGCCAGTGTGTCACATGACCGAGATAAGCCAGTAGTAGTGGCTCTATCGGCACATGATTGTCACAATCCAACAAAGTGCAGTTACACCTCTCCTCATCATGGTTGATGATGTCACCGCTCCACAGCCAAACAGCAAAGCATCCAGTTACCATAAAGACAGAGATAAGGGTGTATCATGAACAGGAGACTTGGCATCCAAGCAAACAGCCACTATAATCATTGTTATGAGGAGCTTCAGAGAGAGAACAAAGTAGATAAATAGGGAGGAATAAAGTGAGTGTATTGGATTCATATTTTATATATTAACATATTTATCCATCACACAAATCATATAGGATTAATATATACTTAATGAATATCCAACATTATCATATGCTCCTTCATTTACATTGTATACTCCTTCCTTTATATTGTATTTCAATAAATTCTCTTCAGTCTTAAAAGAGTAACCGCTGTTCAAATTTTTATTTAATAATAATATAGAGCAAGTGATCATAATAAACTTTTAAATATACTTCATAAGTGAAATCTGGAAGAAAGCCTTTCAAAAACCTTCCAGAAGATGTCCTAACTATGCTGTAAACCTGACATATGCTGGTTGTCAGGGAAATCAGTCTTTAGCTCCACACACTGAATACGGCTATATAAGGGGAGGATTGGGCCCTACACAGCATTCACAATACAACTTATCAGAGTCTCAGGTTACCTCAGGCAGGTACAGTGCTGAGCTCTGGCTGACAGCACACAGCTCCTGTGATCTTATCTCACTTCTCTCCATTTACATTGCTCTGCTCTGTGCAATCACCTGAGGAGCTGTGTGGAGGCCATCAGCTGAT
This sequence comes from Allobates femoralis, assembly GCA_033576535.1. Lineage (NCBI taxonomy): Eukaryota > Metazoa > Chordata > Amphibia > Anura > Aromobatidae > Allobates > Allobates femoralis. Next base: position 67,794,135 of record JARQOC010000001.1, on the reverse strand, counting down.
AACACGAAAACGAGCCGATGTGAATGGAGAGGAGACACATAAGATCACAGGAGCTGTGTGCTGACAGCCTGAAGCTCCCTTTGTCTCAGATACACTGATCAGCTGCAGTCGGAACGCTTTGTAGGCCCCTCCAACCCCTTATATGGCCATATTCAGTGTGTGGAGCTGAAGACAGATTTCCCTGACAACCAGCATATGTCAGATTTAGAAACAGCCTAGTGAGGACATCTTCTGGAAGGTTTTTGAAAGGATTTCTTTCAGATTTTGTGGCACCCCACTGGTCAGTGCGCCACAGTAGGGGTACTGCACCCACAACAGAGTGTGCATTATTCCTGTCATTTGGGGAGAATAAAGTCAATCTGAGGCTCCCATCCCGACATCCTTACATCTAGACTAGGGGACCAATTGGCAACCTGCTACCAGGGTAACTGGTCCCGGGGGGAGGAAAGTTAGGAGTAAGGAGTAGCGGGAAGTCAGACAGTTGGATCTAGTCCGTACTGAGGAGCGAAGCAAGGAGGGAATCCTAGAGGGGTCTCCCAGGGAGGACGGCGAGAGAGAAAAGGCGGCCCAGAAAAGAAAGAGGAAACCCAGTGCCAGAGCACCGGACAGGTCTGGGGAAATCCTAGTCCACCAACGGAGTGTCGACTCCGAGTCACAGTACAGGCGAGTTCACCCCTGAGCCGTCTACACCAGCCAGTCGAGGGCCAAAATATCAGCTCCAACCCCCCATCCAGAACGTGCAGCCCCACCAGGGACACTAAACAGGGTTGCACCCGTGAGAAGAGAAGAAGGGTACCTCATAGCACCCAACGGGCCCAGTAAACAAGCACGTTGTGCAGGGCAGCGCAAGGATAGTGAGGAGGTGCAGGTCAGAACAGCGGGACATAAGGAAGACAAAAGAAAGTATACTATGGGATCCACAAAGAGACTTTATCCTCTCCAGTGACTACCCGGCCAGCTACTTATTCAAAGACAGTGTAAACTGTAATCTGAAGTGCCATATGAACCGGTTCCAGTAAAGTACCAGTATTGAGTCGCAAGGACTCCGTGCCTTCTTCCTACGCAAACCGCTGTGCAACTGCGCTGTCCACATCCAGCACTATGACATCAAGTCCTCCTTCACCCTGCTCGGGGCTCAGCTCCACCTGCAGGGAGCTACACCACCCAAGGTGCAATACTGACAGTGGCGCTGGTGAACATCATCAGAAACTGCAGGTGGCATCACGAGACATTTATTCTTTATTATTTCTTTTATTTTCCCCATTTTTGCCAGTGACCTCAGGGTACGGGTCCGGGCAGGCCACCAGTGACATCCCTCTAACTCTAAGCCCAGGTTCCAAGTTCCCATAGACCCCTGGGCGTGCCAATTTCACTTATGAAGTATACAGGGTGGGCCATTTATATGGATGCACCTAAATAAAACGGGAATGGTTGGTGATATCAACTTCCTGTTTGCGGCACATTAGTATATGGGGAAGGGGAATCTTTTTCAGATGGGTAGTGACCATGGTGGCCATTTTGAAGCTGGCCATTTTGGATCCAACTTTATTTTTTTCAATGGGAAGAGGGTCATGTGACACATAAAACCTATTGAGAATTTCATAAGAAAAACAATGGTGTGCTTGGTTTTAATGTAATTTTATTATTTCATGAGTTATATACATGCCGTCATGTATGTAACAGCCACCTAGATATGTGCGTTCCCGCTAAATACAAATGTCTTGAGCAAGGCCAGATACAGTCTAGTTGGACACATGCAAATCTAATAAATGTGGGCACAAGACCGTGCTTTCCAGTCAACGGATAATTGTCACAGCACACAGTGCACGAGATATGAGTATTCCCAAGTCTGCAGTCATATAGAGTGACACTAAAGGCCCTGTTACACGGCACAACATCGTTAATGATATCGCTTAAATGTCACGGGTTTGGAGTTGTTCAAGCGACATCGTTAGGATGTCGTTGCGTGTAACACCGAGATTCAACTACGATAAATCATTGATAAATCGCTGATCGCAGGTTTAAGAACATGTTCTCAAACCTCATGATCAATGATCAGCCAACCTGCTATATCTTTGTGTGTGACACCACAATAACGATGTCGTTTACTACTTCGCCCATTCACAGCAATGATCAGGTATCATTCACTGGGATGTGCGAACGATACCTGCTCACAACATTGTTGGTGCATCGTCCACGATATCTAGACGTGTGACATCTCACCAACGGTGTCAAAACGATGTTGGATACAACCGCACGCCCACGGGATCAATGCCGACATCGTTCCAATGTCGTGCCGTGTAATGGTACCTATAGAGAGACTGCAGATTTGTAGCCTAAGATTGGACAACCCCTTTAAGGGTACCTTTACATGACGCAATTTTTGCTGGCGATATGAGGCGATCTAACGTGCACGTGCATGTTTTTCATGCTTGCCTCAGATCGCCGATGGCGCCATTACATGCCACAATTTTGCCCTCAACCTAAGGTAATGTGTCGTCCCGGAAATCGCCTCACACACAGCGGAACCAATCCGATCGACTTCCCTCGCCGCTTCACACGCTGCAATCCCCAAAGGAATGTGGGCGTACATGGTCAGCGCGGCGAGAACATAGGCGTGCCAGACTGGTTTACACTGCGTCCCAAACACGTTCATTGGACAACGCAATAGCGTTATGATTGGGCAGTCTGTGCTGGAAGGCTTGCTAATACATTACGCCTTTGTCTATCGGAGTTTGACACCAATACATGCTCAAATATGGTGTGGAGTCAACTGACAGCCAATGGAAACACAGTAGCCACCACCAATCATCGCAGATGGGGCGCGGACTACAGTACGCTGTGGCACGCCTACGGGAAATCATAGGCAACGCAGATTCCATCACTATCTCCCTATCACATGCCAAAAGCCGGAAATCTCTGCCTCTGATTTTGGAGCAGTGCTCTGAAATCAGGAACCAGGCGACAGGCGATTTATCGCCGCCAAATTCCCCAAATACACGCTGCAACTGGGAGGCAATTTGACGGCGATAGTTTTAGGGCGACATATCGCCGTCAGGATTCCCACCAGATATTGCGGCGTGTAAAGGTACCTTAAGTGATATGGGGTAGTTTCAGAAAACACACACATTGATGGCCAATCCTGAGGATGTTGCCATTTGTCCTACTGAATTTTGGATGATCATGAAAAATACTTATTCATTTGTTTTTCTGTAAAACTCCAGTGAAATAAAAAATAGATATAATTCATGGCTTAAAACTACAATAAATAACAGTATCACGTATCTTTTAACAATATCTATCAAAGCTAAGTCCATGAAAAAAAACCTGGTGCATTAATAGCCGCTTTGATTAGTTCAGGTCCATGCAAACAGTACAAGGATGATACCATCGTTCTTGTGATAAAGCCCTAACCTACTTTGTATTAGATTTTCTCATATATTCCCATATTTGCTGCCTATTTTACTGGGACTCCTTGACCCCGCTCTGAGCTTTGATTGGTGACCATTGACAAGTAGTCAGATGGAAGGATAATTCTTACAGTCATTTCAAATCATTTCCCTTTCATCTTTAAAAGAGGCCCTGATACTTGTGCAGGGCATTGTATGAAAGTCTACACCTGAGGGCTTCCTTTTAGATATTCTTATTATTTTCCCTTTTTACAATTATTTTTTTTCCCTTATTGTTGTTGCTACTATACATTTTTAAAAGCAAAATAAATAGAAAATACTTCTTATGGACTTTTATAATCCACACAGTACTTTATACAAATAGGTCCATGACTATGGCGACCATAAGGACTAAGGCCATATATTTATTTAAATTGTTCTTGTCACCACTATTTTTCTTATTTAAGGAGATTATGAAAATTTCACATTATAGCTTCTTTTTTCACCCAAAAAGGTCAAGATTTACTTTTGAGTCTGTATTAAGAATTAGATTATGTTGTAAAGAATCATAGCATTGAGACTTATAGGCAGAGAAAATCCTTTTATTAGAAGAAGAGCAGCCTGTTGCCACTGAGCATAGGACGTTTCATTTAGTTCCAATGGAAGAAACACCATTCTCCTGGTAGGACAAATTTTGAACGCTGCAGCCAATCAGAAGCTGGTGATTGGCTGCAGCGCTCTTGTGAGGTCCTCACTGGTACAGTAGTTGATTCCAGTGAACGATTGGGGAATCCAAGTCTGTGTTTGGAGTATTGATTCCAATTTGGGAGATGATTATGCATTTTTTTTTTAATTTTTCTCATCTCCCTGAGTCCAAAATTAAAGGGTTGTCCCTCTGTGCAACTTAAAATGAGACAAAATATGTTTATAAAATATTTAATTTAATACTTTATCTTTAGGATTGTGATTAACTCAGTTCACTATCACTGTCTTGCCTATATGACAACAATTCATTCATAGGCATGACATATTTGAATATACTGTATCAAATTTGCCAATAAAGTCACATCCATACTGTATTGGGAATTACACTGATAAGCCAGTAGATAAATTATGAAAGTTAGTACTTTTTTATTTGCAGAGAAATACAAATCTCTGTAGCATTGTTAATACTGTGCTGTTATTACCAACATACTAGCGCATCTCAATGAATTAGAATATTACCAAAAATCAGAGGTTTATCTAAGTTTTCTGGCACCTGGGGCAAGAATTCAGATTGCGCCCCCCACGCAACACCCCCAAGCGGTCTGAGTAGTTGTTGTGACCGATTATTCATTTGCGGTTTTCACACTTACAGTCATGAGCTGATGATCCATTTTCCCTAATTCTCTCAAAGTTCAGTGAAAAACAGAGAAGCAGGAGGAAAACCTGTCACATGACTGTAAAGGTACCGCCACATGCGGCAATATTGCTAGGCAATTTCACTGGCAATTTGCTGGTTGCTGTGAAATCATGGACACATTGTTCCATTTGTGCACAGCAACAAAATAGAACAATGTGTCCATGATTTCACTGCAACCAGCAAATTGCCAGTGAAATTGCCTAGCAATATTGCCGTGTGTGATGGCAGGTTAAGTATGAAAATCACATATAAGTGGAGTGTCCATGTGATGACTGCTGGAATCAGCAAGAGCTACATCCTGACTGAGAGTATATGTGGCACCCCTATGGATCTATTCGCCACAGAGGTACTGCACCCCTGTTAGGGTGTAGTATCCCACTCTCGGATAAGTGAAGTACAAACCAGTGCCGGGACACACACTAGGAACCAGGGTAGTGGGGATGGGTGGAGAGGAAGTAGTTAGTGGGAGTACCTGGAAGGCATGTAATTAGGGAGCACACACGTAGATGACGTGGGACACGTGACAAAGGGTATAAATAGAGTGGAAAAGATCTAGAAAGGAAAAGAAACAGTTGAACGGCAATGACAATGCATGGGGCTTGCCGGATCCGGGCTGCAAATCGGCCATTATCAGGCAGATGCGGCGCCATATGCCAGATCTGCCGGAAACATCAGCAAAACGCTGATGTGAAAGGAGCCCTAGATAGGTTGCTGGACGGTGGAGCGAGAGTGAGGCAAGGATAGTCTAACAAAGCAAGGTTAGTCTTAGGATGGGCTAAATGAAAAATATACAGTAAACAAAAACTGAAGTCAGAGGGGAAGCCAGGATCCAAAACCAAAGGTCGGTCAAAACGGAAGAGAAGCCGAAGTCAATGTCAGGAGGGAAAAAATATAAGACAACTCAGTGTGCAAGCCAGGTCTATATCTAGAATAGCAAAACAATCAGAGCATTAGTGCTATAGGAATTTTCAGACCTAATATATGGCAACCAAAGTAGAGAATTTCGGCATTTATATAAGTGTCATATTGGCCCAATTGGCCACAGCAGGAAAATGATTGTAGCTGCTGGGCTGTTGGACAATACACACAACCATTATCCTGGCTGAGCAGAACCACAGGTCTCAGGATAATTCCTGGTTGGACAGCATGTGAGCGATCCAGAAATATTGACTCTAACATTTCTTCTATCACCGGTGCCACTCACAGAGTGAATACAGTGGTATGTGATGACTGAAGCAGATGTAGCTGGTGGATAGAAATCTAATATGCCCAGTTCACATCTATGCGCCCCTGCATTTGCCTGTCCTGTGCTGGCGCAAGTGCAAATACAGGTGCATTCACAGCCCAGTGCATGCAAGCGCATAGGTGCATAGATGCAGAGCCCTTGTCTGGACAAGCGCATGCACTGTGACACTAACCCTGTCACACTTGAGCTTCCGGGTTTTGGGCTCCAGCGGTCGGCTGCGCTCGCCCACAGCAGGTAATGGCGGCATGAGCGCAAGCAAGCGCAAGGGCTCTGCATCTATGCGCCTATGCGCTTGCCTGCACTGGGCTGTGAATGCCCCTGCGCTTGCACTTGCACGCCAGCACAGGGCAGGCAAATGCAGGGGCACATACATGTGAAGCAGCCCATACATATTTTGTAACCTTCATAAATTAGGTAAATAGACAAATATTGCAGATAATGTATTTCTATTGGGAGAAAAATATATTAGTTGACAGTGCATGAAAAACTATTGAACACGTCACAAATTTTTTAGTAAATATATTTCTGAATGTGCTGTTGACCTGAATTTTTCCCCAGATTTCAGTAACAACCTATCCAATCCACATGGGCAAAGAAATCAAGCCATTGATGTCCATAATTTAAGTTATTTGTAATAATGAGAATTGACCCAGGAAAACGTATTGAACACAAGAAGAAAAAGATGTATAAAAAGCCAAGGAAAGTAATGACACCAGCTGAAATCGGTAATAAGAAAGTACTCCTGCCACTTAGTGAACAATCAGCTGATTCTACTGATGGTGTATAAAAGGTGTTTCATTATCAGGGTGTCACACAAAAAACATCTCATGATGGGTAAAACCAGAGAGTTGTCTGGAGACCTTAGCATTCTTATTGTTGCAAAACACACTGATGGCATTGGTTACAGAAGAATTTCTAAACAACTGAAGGATCCAGTGAGCTGTACTGGGGCCATAATCTGGAAATAGAAAGAATATAATTTTATTATAAATTGTTCACAACCAGGTGCTTCCCACACGATTTCTGACTGAGGAGTGAAAATAATTATCAGAAGAATTGTCAAGTAGCCAAGAACTACCTATGGAGATCAACAGAAAGACCTGGAATCAACAGGTAAAATTGTTTAATAGAAAACAGTAAGTAATGGTTTCTCCATGAACTGAATGCACACTTACCAAGAAAGTCTCAAAAGCATGTATAAGTGTGTTTAAAGTTTGCTAAACAACATTTAATCAAATCTGTTGAATACTGGGAGAATATAGTCTGGTCAGATTAGAGCAAAATTAAACTCTTTGTATGCCATAATTCAAACCATTTTTGGAGGCTAAAATGCACTTTACATCACTCCAAATATACCATAGCAAGAGTGAAGTTTGGAAGTGGAAACGTCATGGTGTGGGGCTGTTTTTCAGCATACAGCACTGGCAGCGGCAGACCTTGAGCCCAGAGGGCCCTGGTGCAGCCATCGGGGGGGTGTGCTGGCGGCCGTCGATGAGGGAGGTTAGGGTGCTGTCCGGCCGTCGGCGAGGTGGGGAGGGGGGGCGTTGTTGGAGATGCAGCTCTCCTACCTGCTGAGCCACGCTGAGTGCATGCAGAGTGCAGCAGAGGGGCAGAGGAGAGGAGGGGCAGGATCAGGAAGCTTTCTGCTTCCCTTGCCTGACCCTCCTCTCCTCTGACATTGGGTTACGGGGGTCGGCTGGGGGCCCCCCTGCAGGCTTGAAGGGACCCCTAGCTGGTCGGGGCCCTGGTGCAGCTGAACCAGCTGCACAACGGTAGATCCGCCCCTGAGCACTGGCAAACTTTATGTGATTGAAGGAAGGATAAATGGACAAATATACAGAGACATTTTTGATAAAAAACTCTTCCGCCATCTGCCACGATGATGAAAACAAAACAAGGGGGGACATTTCAGCAAGGCAATGAACACAGTCAAGAAAATTTCAATTGGTTCCAGAGAAAGAAAATAAAGCTGTTTGCATAGCCCAGACAATCACCTGACCTGAGTCCAACAGAAAATGTATGGAATGAACTAAAGCTCAGTGTTTTTATAAGGAGCCCATCAATGCTTCAGGATTTGAAGAGTGTTCGTGTGGAAGAATAAGTCAAAATCACACCTGAGCAATGCATGTGACCAGTTTTTTTATACAGGAGGTGTCTTGACGCTGTCATCACCAACAAATACTTTTCTACGAAGTAAGTGGGTTAAATACCTTTTCCTTGTGTTATTTCTCATTATTACAAATTGCTAAATTTAGGGACATCTATGGTTTGATTTCTTTGCCTGTGTGGATTGGATGGGTTGTTACCAACATCTGGTGAAATATTCATGTCAATAGCACCTTTAGAAATATATTTACTTGGTGGCATGTTCAATATTTATTTTAACTACTGTAAATATAATTGTTGATATTAAACTTGAAGTACGTTATGTAGAGTACATGTTCTCTCCTAATGGTAAAGAATGTGCTCAAAAGGATCACTTTACTGTATCAACCTTTGAGCTATGAAATATGATGCCATTGGATTTGGTAATTCTAATAGACTTATTTCTTGACTCATCTGCTTTCTTGGTTGGTGTTATAGATTAGACTTAAGGCCCCGTGTCACACTTCAATGGTTGAATGATGCGATCATCGATCAGACTTGACCTAGATTGCTTGAACAACGTTCAATGATCACTAGTGAAATGTCACACGTATAGATATCGTTAACGATGCAGCAACGAATTGATAGATCGCCTATGTCCTTCACTTCTCAATAGGCGAGGTCGTTAACAATATTGTTATCGAGATGTCACACACACCGATGCTGCAGGTTGAACAACGCTCATCGTTTGGTTTAAGGTCTTGATCACAAACCTCCGATGAACTATCTGCCCGATTATCGTTGATCGGATATGCATGTCACACTGACATCATTATGACGCTGTTAGAACAACTGAAAACCCATGATGTTTCAACGATATCGTTAACGATATCATAGTGTGTGACGGGGCCTTTAGATATTAGCGTATATATATTCAGTCATGTAGTGGCAGGGCACGAGTACCTCTCTTCAACTCCATTTGGCTGTCATCTAGCAGCTGGAACAAAATGGTAAAGACAGGCGCCTAGTGACCTGTCGGGGCCCAGCTGCCATACCACTTTGTTTAGCCAATAGATGATTTTCTTAATCTGGAAATCTTTAAAATACTTAATACATGTCTTTTTTTTTTGTTCAACCCATTTACCATGGAAACTAGATATGTTGAAAAATCTATCATTTTACAATTTCAGAATCTTAAAAATATTTCTGTTCTCTACAAAGCTCTCTTAAGTATCCATTTAAGTTTACAGCACTAAAGGATCAACTTTCTTTTTCTTAATAGCCCCAGGTACCAGGAAAAGGTAAAAAGGTAATAATCTCATTGAAAAGATATAATGACTTTTTTAGCCACATTTTTAACAAAAACGACAGTACCGTATCTCCAACAATGGAATAGACTGAGCTTACTCTTAGATCACCTGAAGATTCAAACCTCTTTCTGAGGGTCTTCTGTGTTGTGAATTCATGTGCCAGGTCGTTAGTTGACCTTATTGATGCGGTAGTGGTAAAAAAAAGAAATCATCAAGGGCGCACATGCTTTTGAAGCATATAACCCAGTTTCCGTAGGATGCCATCACTTAGAAGGAGCTCTGTGGAATCTATGAAACAAGAATAAGAACCTCATGGTTTCTGGTGGCTACGAGTATTGGCCATTTTTATTATTTCTTTTAAGGCTAAACAGATAAATACATGGAAAAGCTTGACTTTGAAAAATGGTGAGTTCAGCAATATTATGGGTTCAATATCATAGACAACAAATTTGTTTAATTTCATATTAATTAATATATACCGTAGTTATTTTAGATGTGTGCAGTGTCAGGATGAACAGCCTTCTGGCACCCCTTACCCATCAGGCCTATTATAGAATTGACTGAGGATAAGAAAATGAATGTGGTTGCTCTGATTAAATGCAGAATATTGAGGCACTTGCAATGATAGAAATGATAGAGTGTATATATACTGTAAATCACCAGTTCCAGCTAGGAATATGTAAATACCTCGGTCCTGTCACTACCAAGCCAATAACACATAAATGCAAAATACGCTGCCACCACCAATCGTTTATAGGCCAATTGGACACCCGTTTCTGGCAACATGAGCCTTACACGGGGTCAAGGCTTTTTGTCATAGAGCAAAAAGAACTAAGCTAGATTTCATCCGAAAGAGTAGGCAGTGTTAACAAAAATATACAAGATTTTACAAAGAGGACAAATTATAATACGGTATAGAAAGTTACATGAAAATAAAAAGGATTAAAATAAGAAATTTTACTACACCTGAGCCACATATGACTTCACAGAATAAAAAATAAATCTCTCCAGTAGATTTATTACAATGTAACGGAAACGCAGACCGAAACCCTTTTCCTTTTGTTCCTTTCCTCCCTGGATCTTTACAGATATGACTTCGACATATAGGGAGGAAGAGTCTCCCTAGAAGAAATATGATTCACTTCCACAGCATAGTTTCTGATGTCTCTCAATAGCTTTGAATGCTCCCAAAATTGAGTTTTTGTTTTTATGATTGTACCATGAATTTAAGAACTCCCATCTGCTGACCTCAGGGGTGCGTTCCTTTTGAAGAATAACAAAGGATATTACAGGTCTCTTCTGTCCCGTTCTTGGTAGAATTGTAGGTTTCAAATCCAATAACGTAATCATTAATGCATGAATCCTTGAATAGGACCTTTCATGAGTTTTAGCATGTTGAACTGGCCACATCATAGAATAGTGGCTGCTGAGCTGAATAAAACATAATTTCTATTTTTTAATTCATCATGTGTGTTGTAGAAATATTAGCCTCCCCCCTTTCATGATTGGTCAAAATCATGAAGGGAAAAAGTAAATGCCCAAGAGGCGACTTTCTGCTAATGCCTCCTTGGTTGATAGGGAAATTAAAATCTAAAATTAGCTATCTTATATCTCCACTAGATGTGGGCCTGATGTTATCAAATTAGGAGGGCGTTCTCTGTGCACTGTGTCTCCTCTCCCTGTGTCTGTGTCCATCTCCTCCTGTGTCTGTGTCTGTCCCCTCCCTGTGTCTGTGTTCATCTCCTCCTGTGTCTGTGGCTGTCTCCTCCTGTGGCTGTCTCTGTGTCCTCCTGTAGCTGTCTCTGTCTCCTCTTATGGCTGTGTCTGTCTCCTTCTGAGGCTTTCTCTGAGTGTCTCTGTCTCCTCCTGTGCCTGTCTCTATTTCCTCCTGTGGCTGTCTCAGACTGTCTCTGTCTCCTCCCTTGTCTGTCACTGTCTGCTCCTCTGGATGTCTCTGAGTGTCTCTGTCTCCTCCTGTGCCTGTGTCTTTCTCATCCTGTGGCTGTCTCCGAGTGTCTCTGTCACCTCCTGTACCTGTGTCTGTCTCCTCCTGTGCCTTTCTCCTCCTGTGGCTGTCTTTGACTGTCTCTGTATCCTCCTGTGCCTTTCTCTGACCCCCTCTATGCCTGTCTCTGTCCCCCCCTGCTCCCACCTCCTACCCTGTGTGACATTTAGCATAGTGTGGCTGTCATATTGTTATCAGTCACATGAATATGGTTCTGGCTGATCACATGACTGTGACATGACCACAGGTCCTCCATCCTCCTCAGGAGTCTGGTAAGTCCCATCATGGTCCCGCTATGTGTGCGACCGCGAGATCCTAACTGTGCCTGCGCAGTTGGTTCTCCCAGGTGCAGTTAGGATGTTGTGGGAGCTTAATGCGACAATGTGTGTGGCGGGTGGCTTAACGTCCCACGAGATTGTACCTGTGCCTCCGTTTGTGACTGGAGCGGTGGTGCAGTCAAGATCTCAAGGAACTCCGTCATGTGGGCACTGTGGTAGATTGGGGGTGACGGTGGTTGGGGTTCCTCTGGCGGTAGTGTGTGGCAGGCAGCACTACCACCAGTGGACACCATATTGTTACACCCACTATTTGGGTGTATGTGTGGACAGAACATGATATAGGTGGGGCGGAAGTGACATACTGTTACAACCAGACGGAAGAGGAAAACACAATGCATGTGTATAGATAATAGAGATGAGAAATTAAAAAATATGAAACTAATTAAATATTACTCAGCTCTGCCGTCACTATTTCATGATATAGCCAGTTCAACATGCTCAAACCGTTGAAGGATTTTCTTCGAGGTATATTGCTGTGTGTATATAGACATGTTTGGGGTTTCCTTCCGCTTTAGTTGACTTTGCCACATTTTTTTAACTGTAATTTGATAATTTAGGCAAATTATATATTTACATTGGAATGTTCCCCAGACCGTTTAACTAATACAATACTTATGATTCACTGCATAGATATTAATAATTCATCAATAGTTTGTGTGCAGTCTTCATTTTGTCTGCTGCTCCCTGAAATATTTCACCATATTGACGCACCTGTGCATATATTTTACTTTGCTAGAAGGTGCCTGTCAATTTTACTTTTTGGAGTAAAAATTCGGGAGTAGTGACTGCCTGTGTATCTCATTTCATCTGTCCAACGCTGTTTGTAATTAGAGCTGGACCTGACAGCGCCATTCAGTTTTTTTTTTTACTTCACCACTGAAATGATATTACTAATGTCTGTGCCCTATTCTTATCAAGATACTTACCAGCTGCCATCTTCTGCTCTCCCAGTGCTTTGGTTCAATTATGCCATTTTGTGACTCCAGCTCCTGATTGGCCGAAAGTCAAAGCTATTGGCCACAAGCTCTCAATGTAAGGATATGAGATCTCCATTCTGGCCTCATTCTGTCTCTCGTATACTTGAATTGAGTAGTGACTTCTTGTCCACCCTGCAAACACTGGAGCGATCTGGCTAGTTACAACTGACAGAAGAGGAGCGTTCATTAAAGAAGACATGTCCCCCTCTTGGTGCTATACTAACTGAATGCAGTGTGCCCCCCTGTAAGCTTTAAAAAAGACTTTATAAAGTGTCCAGAGAAGGAGTCCAGAGAAACTTACTCAGTAATGAGTCATGGCTGCTGCTGGTGTCCTCCCCACATCCAGCCTTCTGTGTGCCACCTCCAGCCCTCTCTGCGCCACCTCTAGCCCTCTCTTGTTCAGCCTCCTGTATATGTCATTGCTGAGGGCTGGATTTGGGGAGGACACCAGCAGCAGCGATGACTCATTACTGAGTAAATTTCTCCGGACTCCTTATCTGTATACTTTATAAAGTCTTTTTAACAACTCACAGGGGGTCTAGAGACATGGGGGACCCCTTCCCTGAATGCAGCAGATATGCTGCATTCAGTTAGCATAGCACAAGGGGGTGACAGGTCCTCTTTAAAGATTTCCCCTTACCTGCTTCTATTTGTTGCAGGATGCTGAAACCGCACATGTGTAATGATATACTGTTCCTCTCTATAGTTTACCAGCCAATTTACAACTCTGAACTGATAATGGTCTTTCTTGTACGTGTGCTGAAGTGGTGTGAGGTGTGATAATGAACCAAGTGGAATATAAAGCAGTCATCTAGTTCCTTTACTTGAAAGGTGGGTTCATCGTAGTGGAATGGGGTCACCTTGGAATTAGAGCCATTTCCCCCAAAGTTTGACAACATTTAAATTGATGATGCTCGTTTTTGACTACCTCATATTATGGGGAATTCGATTAAACACAAAGCACAGTCTCAAGGTGGGCGCTCAGAACACAGCAGGGACTCCTGATCTGGTGATAAGTCCTTTATTGAGAAACCTCCGTCAGTGACGGAGGTTTCTCAATAAAGGACTTATCACCAGATCAGGAGTCCCTGCTGTGTTCTGAGCGCCCACCTTGAGACCGTGCTTTGTGTTTAATCGGATCCTGTGTCTTTGAGTGCACGGCCAGGAGCTGCTCGTTCATCTTTCAAGGACCTTGATCTCCGTGGCAACGGCTAAACATTGGAGGTATAGGACCTGTCTGACGTCAATGCGCCCAGTCACATGGGACGTGAGGAGGCAGAGCCTGTCTAACACTAGGAAGTGAGCGGGGAAATCGGTGGTCAGCGGGGTTCCGGAGGACGTGGGGCAGGAGGCATCTCTACACCACCGACTGCAGCTCTTCTGGCGTGAGGGGGAAACCTCTATAATCGTTTATACTCACACCAGTGTTGTGCATGGACCCGCACAACACTAAGAGGTTAGTAGCATTAGGTCCATAAGCAAACATTGATTAAGGCGATATTGCACCATTGCGCCCCCTTCTCTCTTTTTGTCTTTTGCATATTATGGGGAATTGTCACTATAAACCTCTTTCATCTCATCGAATGTCTCCCTCAGTGTACGGCCTTGAACGTAAAGGAATTTGATGACTGCTCTATATTCCACTGGGTCCATTATCACATCTCACACCACTTCAGCATTTGTAAAGGAAAGACCGTTATCAGTTCAGAGTTGCAAATTGGCACATAATGTATAGACTTATATCATTACACATGTGCAGTTTCAGCATCCTGTGATAACTAGAAGTGGGTCAGGGGAAATCTTCAATGAGCGCTGCTTGTAGATGTGAGGTAATGTGAGTGAAGATATTGCCTGCTGATATTTTAAGTTAAATGGGTTGTTCCCCCACTGATTATAACATGCCCCCCAGGGCCGTGGGGTACTCAGACCTGGGCTACAGTACTGCTGGGGAGTCACAGGGGTCAAGACCCGGCTCTGTGACTCTGATGGTGTCAATAACATTTTGGGGATTAAGGTTTTCGGGGTTGAAGTCATAACGCAAACCTACAGTACTTGGCCATGGATGGCCGACGCTGCAGTTCAGACCTCTGGGGCAGATGAAGATGCAGCCAGATGTTGTCATTCCCCATAGAGCAGTACCCCTGGGTCTGGACCTAGAGATCCTCTGCGGCCCTGGTCCCTCCACTTGCCTGAGACCGGCAATAGATGTGAGCCCCACCGGTGAATTTCTCACTTCCCGTGCCTTTGGGACCCGTTCCTTCTCTGGAACTCCTGCTTGGCTCCCTCCATCTCTCTCTCTGGGTCGAGCTCCTCCATCTCCAGTCCCCTGGTACTAGTCC
Source organism: Allobates femoralis (assembly GCA_033576535.1). Taxonomy (NCBI): domain Eukaryota; kingdom Metazoa; phylum Chordata; class Amphibia; order Anura; family Aromobatidae; genus Allobates; species Allobates femoralis. The sequence continues at coordinate 67,779,044 of JARQOC010000001.1, read as the reverse complement.
TTCTCAGCTCCCTCACTGGAGCTCAACTCTCCTCCTCTTTTTTTTCTGGTCTCTACTCTCCTTCTACCTATTCCACTTTCTAGTGTCCCCTCTTTTTCTGCTCTTCCTGTCACTCTCTATAAGTGGTTCCCCTTCCTACAGTTCCACCCACCTCCCTATCTTAGCCCCATCTACAACTAGGGATGGGGGGTTGATCAATTCCCTCACCTTTCTGGTCTGGAGTGACTAGTGGTGGATGCAGGTGTGTGGGTACCGGGTAGGGTCCCCTCCTTACCTAGGGATGGGGGTACCACACCTCTGGCTAAGATGCAGTACCTCTGTGGCAACTGGCCCCTCAGGGGCGCCACAATTACATACTATTATTGTACCCTTTTAAGCTGCATCTGGTATAGATTTACATATCTCTGTCAATTGATCTGATGTAACTTGCCATAAATATCTACGAAATCCAAGTGAAAAAACCTCAGCATGTCACCATATGGGTTAAGAGCCATATAGGAGGTAAAAAAGTGACCCACAAAGGACCATATTAAGGCTCCATACAGCAAAATTGTCAGATAGCATTCCAATGTGATTCTTTGTGTGGGCCCTTAGATTGTAAACTCCAGTGATCAAAGCCTTTCTACAGTTTGTGCCTATAAATATTAATTATTCATATATTTTTGTCTCCTACCTTCTTATTGTTACACAGAAGGCTGTTACAATGCAACAATAGCGTAATAAGGACATTGACAGCTTGAGTGGTTTTGGTTCTTGAAATGTTCAGTCTATGTCTGGAAGAAGCCGCATAGATTAAGATTAACTAAGCATTTTATGTTTTCCTCCCTTTTTTTATGGAAAAGAAGCGGAGGTGTTTTCTACTATCTTGCATCATAGAATAGATCCATTTTCTTTCTGCCGCCTGACAGTCATCCTGTTCCCTGTAACATGCCAACTCAGACATACTAAATCATTTCCTCATTAAATATGGATGAATGCAAAAGGTGGCGTGCCCATAATACATTCACAGAATAGGAGAAGATATGTTTGTGAGCTGAATAAGGATAAAGAAACTCGAAGAATTCATGAAAAGCAACTGTCGAAGAATAAAAACCGATCAAATGGAAATAAGATTTCTTTTTTTATCCCTTGTGTTTCTCCCTCGCTCTTTGTCCAGGAGTGGAGCGAGCTTAAATCTGCATGGCGGCAGCACTTGCAAATAAGAGATTCATCTCACAGTCAAGCCGAATACCCATGGGGGCTATTGCGCGGTGTACATTTATGAGGCAGTCTGCATCAAGATGCGGAGAACAGAGATCGAGACACAGTAACACAGGCTCAGGTTTTCCCATCTCAAGATAATTCAGACCAGCACCAGGATATTGCCTGGAATTGAATACATGCCGAACCCTTTCCAAACCAGGGTTACCGTCACTACCTGTTCACTTCAATTCACTGGGTTACCCAATACCTTTTGCCTTATTCCTTGTAGTATATTGAATTGATTTCCTTCCAGAATGTCATTGTAGCAAGAACATACATACATACATACATAAAATTCCAAGCGCTGCACTAAGTGATCACCAATCACATGGATTGGTTTAATAATGGATTTTACAGCCTTGAATACACCGGTTTTATAAAGAGTAATGTTTGCTTTGTGGCTTTGTCGGTCCCACATTGACATAATTTTATCATTTAGTTCATAAAACTAATGTAATGGGTAGATTGATGAGGTTTACAAGAGCATTTAGTGACTTCTATATCCAACGTAATGGTGTAAAATGTAGAACTAATTCTATAGAGTTTTAGTTTAGCATAAAATTTTCTATCTATTACACAAAAACAAGTCGACCCGAGGTGTTATTCAGATTCCTGCACGTGATGTGCGTTTTTATCATAGTTAAAACATGTAATCATACAGTCTATGGATCTGTTCATATGTGTGGATTTTTGTGCACATTGAGCATCTGCCAAAAAAAAAAAAGAAAAAACAGAGACAGGTCCATTATTGAGCTGAGTAATGGATCAAACTCACCTATTCAAATCAATGGGTCTATGAAAGAATTAGCACATACAGTGGCATGCAAACGTTTGGGCACCTCTGGTCAAAATTACTGTTATTGTGAACAGTTAAGCAAGTTGAAGATGAAATGTTCTCTATGGCCGGCTTCACACCATGGTGTGATCAGGTCCGGGGCTGTCCGATGCAAACCTGACAGTCCCAGACCCAATTTCAACACAATGTAGCCCTATGGTGCCATCCGGTTTTGTCCCTGCTCGGGAGCATCAGGATGCATTCGTTTTTTGCCCCGGACACAAAATCGGAGCTTGCAGCATTTTTGTGTCCTGGGCAAAAAATTAAACCAAACCGGGTCCTGCTGGATTCTCCTGGATCCAACGCGATCCGGCGCCCCCTAAAAGGGAGTCTATGGGGCACTGGATAGCGCCAGACATGACAGAAAATTTGTCAGGTTCCCAGACGGCGTGCGCTGAACTTCAGCACCTGGAGCTGACCCCTGCTGAGATTTCAGGACCACGGATAGCTCCCCGGTAGCCGCAATTCTGTCATTTCAACAGGGACAGCTCAATGCAGCTGCGCTCTGCCGAATCCGGCTGCAAACAGAACCGGAGGGCATATTAACCCTCCGGTTCTGTTTGTTCAGAGCTGTCAGGCTGTTTCCGGTGCCTCCTGTAATGCACCGAACACAGCCTGACAGCTGAAAAACCATGGTGTGAAGCCGGCCTAAGAGGCAAAATTTAAAGAAGACACATTTCCTTTATATTTTAGGCAAATAAAAAATGTCTTCGTCTTTAACATATTAAAAATTGCAAAAAGGAAAATGGCCCAATGCAAAAGTTTAAGCACCTTTGGAGATTTGTGTTCTCAGATAACCTTGACCAAGGTTTCAGACCTTAATTAACCTGTTAGGTTTATGGCTTGTTCACGATCATCGTTAGGAAAAGCCAGGTGATGAAAATTTCACAGCTGTATAAAAACTCAATCTCCTCTAACCTTTTGCCAAAAAATAGCAGCCATGTAGTCTTCTAAGTAGCTAACTAGCACTCGGAAAATGAAAATGGTGGCGGCCCACAAGTCAGGAGAAGGCTATAAGAAAGCAAAGAATTTTCAAGTTGCCCTTTCCTCAGATTAACATGCTAGATCAACATGCTAATAAGATATGACAGCATACCAGTTAACAGAAACAGTGGAGGTCAAGATAAGGTCTGGAAGGCAGTGCTGTAGTTATTCAATAATAAAATTAATTATACAAATTGGCTCACATTTTATTGCCTCTTTTGCCTTGCAAGATATCTGACACTGGTCATTAAAAGTTACCTGTCCACCCATACATCCAAATCTTTTTTTAGTGAAAGTTTTACCCAGTGTTTTACTATTTACTAAATGGAATTGCATGACCTTATATTTTCTATGTTAAACTTCAATTGCCATTTCTCAGCCCAAGCCTCCAAAGTTGCCTAAACTTTCTGTAGCATTAAATTTTCTTCCTTTGTCTTTATTACCTTTCAGAATTTAGTTTTATCTACAAATACTATGATTCTGGCCTCCAAAAGGTCACTAACAAATATTTAAAAAAGAGGGCACAATACTGACCCCTGTGGTACCCCCACTTTAAACTTTAACCGAATCAGAGTGTCTTCATTAATGACCACCCTCTGTTTCCTATCACTGAGAAACTTATTAACACAATTACACATATTGCTCTCGTTTTATGTATCAACCTTATATATCTTACTGTATCTTTGAAAAGTCTAGATGAAAAACATCCATAGACCTTCCCTGATCCAGTCTGGAACTCATCTCATCATAGAAGCTGATCAGATACGTTGGACAGGACCAACCCCTCATAAACATAAGTTAATTCTTGGATGTGAGGTTATATTTCTTGAGATACGTCAGGATAGCATCTCTTAGAAAACCACTGTAGAGGTTAAGCTTAAAGGCCTATAATCTTCAAGCTCAGTTTTTTACCACTTTTATGAATATTGGCATCCCATTTGCTATGTTCCAGTCCTGTGGTATATACTCTGTTAACAATGATTTGTCTCTCATGGGACTTAATTCTTGGACGCAAAAAGGTAAACTGCTGCACACTAAACACTATGAAAAAAATGACTCTAGCATACTGGATATAGCAATGAATGGCAAGTTAAAACTTTATACAATAAGGTAAACCACCGCATACTACCTTATTGTACAGGGTGGGCCATCTATATGGATACACCTAAAAAAAATGGGAATGGTTGGTGATATGAACTTCCTGTTTGTTTCACATTAGTATATGGGAGGGGGAAAACTTTTCCAGATGGGTGGTGACCATGGTGGCCATTTTGAAGTCGGCCATTTTGGATCCAACTTTATTTTTTTCAATCTGGAAAAGTTTTCCCTCTCCCATATACTAATGTGCCACAAACAGGAAGTTGATATCACCAACCATTCCCATTTTTTAGGTGTATCCATATAGATGGCCCAACCTGTATAATGTTTTTTCCAGCTAGCACCTTTACACACAGGTGTCGCCAGTTGATCTTTACTACTAGTATTACTATATTTTCTGACTGAGCACTCTCCCCTGCCATATAACCATGTTAAATCCTCCATCTTGTTGTAGGTTTATTCCTAGACACACCCATACCTGCATGTTTTAATTGCACATAGTGGCATAAAAACACCCATTCATGCTGTTGTATACTGCTAGCAGAGACACATGGTTAGGGAACCAATAAGATGAGAACACCTTGACATTGGTTATTGGGCTCTCATGCAATGGCTAGTGCATCAGCTAAGTTTCTCAATTTTTCTGCATTCTGAAGCATTTTTGCTATGTCTGATTCCCCAGACACATTTGAATCAGATGTACCTATTTGCCTTGCAATTCATTGTTTCACAGTTTTAGTGGGCAGCGGTTTATCTTATTGTATAATATTTTACACACAGGTGTTGCCAGTCGATCTTTACTATTAATTCCTAGATAATCTGAAGTGTATGCCATCTGGACCCAGTCAATTGTCTAGTTAAGTGTTTTTGTGGCAGTTTTGCACTTTTTACTAGGTAAAGCAAGTGACATTTAATGTAAAATTTATGATATGCCTAAGTATGTCTTTTCTCATGGCATTTCCTTTTGTAAAAACAATATGTTATAGAATGACCTTCCCCTTAATGGTTATTAACCACCTATTAACTCTAGAATCTGAAATCTGATTATTGCTTTCTATTTTTGCCACATCCTAGTAGTCTGGCCAATAGACCTTTAATTTTGTGGCTGCAAAAATGACATTTGTTCTCAGGCTAAAACTGTATTTGTTAAAGGGGAACTCCAGTGAGGGAAACGTTTTTAGTACAGTTACTGCCCTGCAACATGATGAAGCAGAGCGTACACTGCAGTTCTAGGATCTACAGATCTCTTATAATTCAATAAAATCATACCTGATTCTCTGCTCTGGCCCCCACCTCAGGGAACCCAGAATTTTCAGCCTGACAGTCTAATGCTGTTGCAGAAAAGAGAAGGTGTGTCGGGGCATGGATGCTGGGAGCTGCAGGATCATCCTACATTCACGCCCCCTCACATTTCTGTATAGGGAAGGAGCGAGCCATCGTCCTCATGCTCACTGCTCACACATACAATCCAGCCCCTGATATACCATCCTATGTGATGGGCGGTCTAGGCTTCAAATAGCAATCATGTCACCAAGCAGATACAAATACATGCTGTGATCCTTTGCTGTTTGATGATGCATAATGTGTACTGCTATTGTGAGGATAGTAAGAGACAAAATCATTACATTGATCGATTCAGCTCTGCATGGTTTCCCCGTCCCCATAGGAACATGGTATCTACCCATCCCTCCAACTTTCAATGGATCATCATCATCACTCCTCACTGGAATGTAGGCTGATCCTGCAGCTCCCAGCATCCACACCCCCGACAAACCTCACCAGCAACATAAAGCTGCCAGGCTGCAGTTCTGGGTTCCCTGAGGTGGGGCCAGAACAGAGGAGCAGGTATGATATTATAGATTTATAAGAGATCTATAGATCCTAGAACTGCAGTGTATGGCTCTGTTTCACCATGACTTTTCTCTCACTTGAGTTCCCCTTTAACTATTGCAATCAACTAGAGCTCGGCTTTTATTTATCAGAAAAGTTTCAGAAATTAAATGGAACTGTAGTTGGTTGGTATAGTTAACAGTGTCAGTGTTATTTTCAGACACACTCAACAAGGCACACAGTGTATGAAGGCACCTGTCACGGGTGGCACGGATGACAGGGTGGAGGCCACGCGCAGACGATCCCAGCGTTTGGCCCACCAGCCATAATGATGGAGAGAAGAGGTGATGAGATCTCTCTGTTATGGGGAGACGGCTGTGGAGGTCTTGTGCTCGGTCTGGTTTTATCCACCTATGTTGTAGGTCTCTAGGACCCAGCAGATTCCTTCCACCTTTATAAGGAAGTTCATTACCCTTCCTCGGTGCAGGTGATAGTTCCTTGTGCACTCTTATCCTTGCTCCAGCAGAAGCTGAAGTTGTGAAGGTGGCTGTGTTCTGCTGCAAGATAAGTGTTTTTCTTTCCCCATTGTCTGTTTTTTCCTTGTGTTTGTGTTTAGTTGTTAGTGGAGGGGTCTAGTGAACCTCTCCCTCTGATCCTTAGATAAGGTAGTGCTAGGATCAGAGAGGGACGAGGTTCGTGGTCGGCGACAGTTGCGGAGACTGTATAGGGACGTCAGGGCAGACAGGGTCAGCTCTAGGAAGTCCAGGGGTCACCGTCTCCTTCCTGTGCCCTTAGCATTAGGGACTCCTGATTCCCCCCCCCCGTCGTTATCCTACGCTGGGTGTCTTCCCCACTCCCAGCGTGACATTATCACCTGCCATAACTGTAAGTGAAGGAAGGGGAGGATTTGATTTTCCTTCCTTTCCTTATGGATCCTGTGTCTGCTTTAGCCCAGCAGCTGCAGACCTTGTCTTTGGAGGTTGCGGACCTTCGGTCGGCTCTGCAGGGACCACAACCGCAACATGGTGTCTTGGGGAATCAAGCAGTGGGTCCGGCCAGACCGGAACCTAAGGTTGCCCTCCCTGACAGGTTTTCAGGAGGCAGAGACAAATTTACTGTGTTCAAAGAGGCCTGTAAATTATACTTTAGGCTTAAGCCGTATTCCACTGGTGATGAGCAGCAGCGGGTAGGAATTATTATATCATTGCTGCAGGGGGATCCCCAATCCTGGGCTTTCTCTCTGCCACAGGACTCTACTTGTCTCCAGTCTGTGGATGGATTTTTTGACGCCTTAGGCCTCATATATGATGACCCTGACCGTGTCTCTTTGGCTGAATCCAAATTGCGCCATCTCCACCAGGGGACTCGGTCGGCGGAATCATATTGTTCTGAGTTCCGCAGGTGGGCTATGGACACAAAGTGGAACGATCCGGCTCTCAGGAGTCATTTTTGCCAGGGTCTTTCAGAAAGACTGAAGGATGCCCTGGCAGTGTATGAGACCCCCCCGTCCCTGGAGGCAGCTATGTCGTTGGCTATTCGCATGGATAGACGCCTCCAGGAGCGGAGGGGTAGACCTCCTGCAACTGGGGGCCCTTCTCATGGTGATTCCTTGTTGCCGGGTGGTCACTCGGAGGGCGAGTCATTTCTCCCGAGGGGGGAGGAACCTATGCAGCTTGGAGGCGCGGCGGCCTCGAGGCTCTCCTCCGGTGCCTCCCGGGGCAGGGGGAAGGGGGTCTGTTTTTTCTGTGGGAAAGGAGACCATTTTATCGGGGCCTGTCCCTACGCTCCTAAACGGACTAGGGTGCCGGGACCTCGTGTGACTATGGGGGGTGTGGAGGTGGTCGAGCGGGAGGTGTGTGTATCCTCCTTTTGTACTTCCCATTTTCTCCTGAGTGCAGAGGTGGCGCTAGAGAGCAAAACGGAAGGCATATCTGTGTTTGTGGATAGTGGTGCGGGGGTCTGCATGGTGGATGCTCGTTTTGTACACGCTCATGGGCTTGACCGCTGTTTATTGTCTCGCCCCATCCGTATCTATGCCATCGACTCAGCACCTCTTGCTCAGGGTAGTCTCACACATATCGTCCATAACATTAAGTTGACGGTTGGATCCCAACATCGGGAGACGTTATCTTGTTATGTCTTGGACGGTCTCCCCGCTCCCATTGTCCTGGGCGTGCCATGGTTGATTAAACATAATCCCGTAGTGGATTGGCAGTCCAGGGACATTGTGGAATGGAGTGATTTTTGTTCGGAGAATTGTTTGGCTACATCCTTTTCGGTGGTATCTGCTGAATCTCTGCCCCCATTCCTATCGGAGTATGAGGATGTGTTCTCAGAGACGGGGTGCCGAGACTTGCCCCCTCATCGGGCATATGATTGCCCTATCAACCTCGTTCCCGGAGCTAAACTGCCCAAAGCTAGGATGTTTGCTATATCTGGTCCCGAAAGACAAGCAATGAAGGATTTCATTTCTGAAAGTCTGGAGACGGGTCACATTAGGCCCTCCACGTCGCCGGTTGCGGCTGGTTTCTTTTTTGTGAAAAAAAAAGATGGGGGCCTCCGTCCTTGTTTGGATTTTCGGGAATTGAATCGGATTACGGTCCGTGATCCATACCCCCTCCCTCTGATCCCTGATTTGTTTAGTCAGGTTGTGGGTGCCAAATGGTTCTCCAAGTTGGACTTGAGGGGGGCCTACAACCTGATTAGGGTCAGAGAGGGGGATGAATGGAAAACTGCATTTAATACCCCGGACGGCCATTTTGAAAGTCTCGTAATGCCGTTCGGGCTCACTAACGCCCCTGCGGTGTTCCAACATTTTGTCAATGATATTTTCCATCATTTGGTGGGTAGATTTGTAGTTGTTTATTTGGACGATATCTTGATCTATTCTCCCGATATGGAGACGCATCAGTCCCATGTCAAACAGGTGTTGCAGGTCTTACGGGACAACAAACTGTATGCTAAACCCGAGAAATGTGTTTTCGCCGTTCAGGAGGTTCGTTTTTTTGGGGTACCTCTTGTCGCCGTTGGGTTTCCGGATGGATCCGGATAAGGTCCGGGCGGTGCTGGACTGGGAACGGCCGGACAATCTACGGGCATTGCAACGTTTTTTGGGGTTTACCAATTTTTACCGTAAATTTATTAAGAACTATTCGGTACTGGTGACGCCTCTCACGGACATGACTAGGAAGGGGACGGATTTTTCTGAGTGGTCGGAGTCTGCTCGCCAGGCTTTCTCCTCCCTGAAGCGTTGTTTTGTTTCCGCACCTGTTCTTTGTCAGCCCGATCTGTCTCAGCCCTTCATTGTGGAAGTAGATGCGTCTGAGGTGGGGGTGGGGGCTGTGTTGTCGCAGGGTCCTTCGCCTGGGAGATGGGTGCCCTGTGCGTTCTTCTCCAAGAAGTTGTCGTCGGCCGAGAGGAATTATGATGTGGGTAATAGGGAGCTGTTGGCTATTAAGTTGGCTTTTGAGGAATGGCGGCACTGGCTGGAGGGGGCTGTCCATCCCGTCACGGTTATTACCGACCATAAGAACCTGTCTTACCTTGAGTCCGCCAGGCGTCTCAATCCCCGGCAGGCCAGGTGGTCTTTGTTTTTCACGAGATTTAATTTTACCGTCACCTACCGTCCGGGGGTTCAGAATGTGAAGGCGGATGCTTTGTCGCGTAGTTTTCCGGGTGGTAGTTCTCATGAGAGTCCCGTCCCCATCTTGCAGGAGGGGGTGGTTGTTTCTGCTCTTTGCCCTGATCTAGAGGGGGAGGTGTTGAAGGTTCAGGGGGACGCCCCTGCCTCCTGTCCTTCTGGAAGGCTTTTTGTACACGTTTGGGGATTACGTTGTCCTTTTCTTCGGCTTTTCATCCTCAGTCTAATGGTCAAACCGAACGTGTGAATCAGAATTTGGAGACTTACCTGAGGTGTTTTGTCTCTGACCATCAGGAGACTTGGGCAAGTTATTTGCCCTTGGCCGAATTCGCCCTTAATAATCGTCTTCAGGAGTCCACTGGCAAGTCACCGTTCTTCGGTGCATATGGGTTTCATCCTCAATTTGGTACTTTTAGTGGTACGAGTCCTTCCGGAGTTCCGGAGGAGGACCGTTTTACCTCGTCCCTCTCCACGGTTTGGCGGGGTGTACAGCGTAGCTTGAAACTCTTAGGTGACAGGTACAAACGTATGGCTGACAGGAAGCGTGCGCCAGGTCCGGACCTATGTGTGAATGACTACGTGTGGTTGTCTACCAAGAATGTGAAGTTGAAGGTGCCCTCTTGGAAGTTGGGGCCCAGGTTTATTGGCCCCTATAGGATAACCGCTGTTATCAATCCCGTGGCGTTTCGTCTTGCGTTGCCTCCTGCTCTTAAGATTCACAATGTGTTTCACAGGTCGCTCCTCAAGCCGTATGTGCCGTCGTCTAACCCATCTCCTTTGCCTCCTGATCCCATCTGTGTGGCGGGGAATCTGGAATTCGAGATCTCGAGGGTGGTTGATTCTCGCATGTTACGCCGTTCTCTTCAGTATTTGGTGCACTGGAGGGGGTACGGTCCTGAGGAGCGGATGTGGGTGCCAGCGTCGGAGGTGTCCGCCGCGAGGCTGGTCCGCGCTTTTCACCGTTCACATCCGGATAAGCCTGGTCCTGAGTGTCCGGGGGCCACTCGTAGGAGGGGGGGTACTGTCACGGGTGGCACGGATGACAGGGTGGAGGCCACGCGCAGACGATCCCAGCGTTTGGCCCACCAGCCATAATGATGGAGAGAAGAGGTGATGAGATCTCTCTGTTATGGGGAGACGGCTGTGGAGGTCTTGTGCTCGGTCTGGTTTTATCCACCTATGTTGTAGGTCTCTAGGACCCAGCAGATTCCTTCCACCTTTATAAGGAAGTTCATTACCCTTCCTCGGTGCAGGTGATAGTTCCTTGTGCACTCTTATCCTTGCTCCAGCAGAAGCTGAAGTTGTGAAGGTGGCTGTGTTCTGCTGCAAGATAAGTGTTTTTCTTTCCCCATTGTCTGTTTTTTCCTTGTGTTTGTGTTTAGTTGTTAGTGGAGGGGTCTAGTGAACCTCTCCCTCTGATCCTTAGATAAGGTAGTGCTAGGATCAGAGAGGGACGAGGTTCGTGGTCGGCGACAGTTGCGGAGACTGTATAGGGACGTCAGGGCAGACAGGGTCAGCTCTAGGAAGTCCAGGGGTCACCGTCTCCTTCCTGTGCCCTTAGCATTAGGGACTCCTGATTCCCCCCCCCCGTCGTTATCCTACGCTGGGTGTCTTCCCCACTCCCAGCGTGACAGCACCCTAAAATGGAAATGGTTTATTTTGTTGCATTGTACTGTGCATTTACCTGAGGTGTAAAAACCTTTACTAGGTGTACCATAGAAATTGCTTAACCTGTGTTTATATTTCTGGGAATGTTTTTAATAGACTTGCAGCCTTCATTAGTCACGCCTGCTGCTACTCTATTTATCATATCTACTAGCTGTGAGCCCGATGCAAATGCATCGGGTGTCTAGAATATTTTTTTTTTTTTTTAGATTTTCAAATAATAATCCAATATAGTAGATAGGAATTTTTTATTTTATTATTTATTTTGTTTTGTTTTTTTACTATTTTTATTATTATTAAATGTATTTATTATTTGTTATTTTATGAAAATTTATTTGTATTAAAATTATTTTATTTTATTTAAAAACCGCATCTGCGGCGCGGTTGCGGTAATCCCCATAGAAAGTATAGGGGGACTTGCGGCAGGTGCGGCAAAACCGCACTTGCCGCACCTGCCGCAAGTCCCCCTATACTTTCTAAGGGGATTACCGCAACCGCGCCGCAAGTGCTCGCACTCAGCCAGCGACTCGCAATGCGGCGCGGTTGCGGTAATCCTTATGGGGATTACCGCAACCGCGCCGCAAGTGCTCGCACTCAGCCAGCGACTCGCTGCCGCACCTGCCGCAAGTCCCCCTATACTTTCTATGGGGATTACCGCAACCGCGCCGCAAGTGTAGCGACTCGCAATGGCCTCGCGGCCATTGCTCGCGCTACACAGCGACTCGCAATAGATCCCCATTGAAAGTACAGGGGGAGTTGCTGCAGATGCGGCAGCTGAGGTAGCGACTCGCAATGGCCTCGCGGCCATTGCTCGCGCTACCTCAGCGGTAAATCGCTAACTTTGTAGCCGGGCCTCTGGTTCTATTTTCGACCAGCGACTCGCAATGGCCGCTTCGCGGCCATTGCTCGCGCGTGGTGACGTCACAGCGTGACATAGCCACGGCGTTTTCGGGGTCCGACACAAAAATGCCTACGGCAATTATATAGTAGATAGCTACTTTTTGGGGGAGTCCAATACTTTTTTTGGGGGGTCCAATACTTTTTGGGGGGGTCCAATACTTATTGGGGCGCGTTCAATGCTTTTTGGGGTGCGTTCAATACTTATTGGGGCGCGTTCAATGTTTTTTGGGGCGCGTTCAATGCTTTTTGGGGCGTGTTCAATACTTTTTGGGGGGCGTTCAATACTTATTGGGGTGTGTTCAATACTTTTTGGGGCGCGTTCAATACTTTTTGGGGCGCGTTCAATACTTATTGGGGTGTGTTCAATACTTTTTGGGGCGCGTTCAATACTTATTGTGACGCGTTCAATACTTATTGGGGTGTGTTCAATACTTATTGGGGTGCGTTCAATACTTTTTGGGGCGCGTTCAATACTTATTGGGGTGTGTTCAATACTTTTTGGAGTGCTTTGCTGGGCTAAACCTGAATGGTGCACAGGGGGTTAATCACATGTCAGGTCTGTGTGTGAGTGAAGATGTGCTGATTGACTCACTGGGTTGCAGCTGGGAGTGAGTAGGCTGGAACCTGCCAGGTGTCTGAGTGAGGAGAGGACGATTCAGAAGTTCAGAGCACTGCCATGTGAAGAGGTGCTGGAAGTGATCCGTCCTCAGTGGGTAAGTGATGGGAGCCTACCAGCTGATGTGTGCATGGCAGCCAGTGTCCAAGGGCCAGGCGGTCACAGCTGACTTTGGGACATTGAGGGGGGGGGGGTCTGTGCGGCCATTGGGGGGGGGGTCTGTGCGGCCATTGGGGGGGGATGTGCGGCCTTGAGGGGGGGGTCTGGCCATTGAGGGGGGGGGTCTGTGCGGCCATTGAGGGGGGGGGTCTGTGGCGGCCATTGAGGGGGGGGGTCTGTGCGGCCATTGAGGGGGGGGGGTCTGTGCGGGCCATTGAGGGGGGGGGTCTGTGCGGCCATTGAGGGGGGGGGGTCTGTGCGGCCATTGAGGGGGGGGGGTCTGTGCGGCATTGAGGGGGGGGGGGTCTGTGCGGCCAGTAGTAGTAGTAGTAGTAGTAGTATGATGATGATGATGATGATGATGATGATGATGATGATGATGATGATGATGATGATGATGATGATGATGATGATGATGATGATGATGATGATGATGATGATGATGATGATGATGATCTGTGATAGTGACTCGCAATGCTTGCACTACCCAGCGAGTCGCATGGATCCCCAGTCAAAGTATAAGGGGTCTTGCGGCGGCTGACGTAGCGACTCGCAATGGCCTCGCGGCCATTGCTCGCGCTACACAGCGAGTCGCAATGAATCCCCATTGAAAGTATAGTGGGACGTGCGGCAGCTGAGGTAGTGACTCGCAATGGCCTCGCGGCCATTGCTCGCGCTACCTCAGCGGTAAATCGCTAACTTTGTAGCCGACCCTCTGGTTCTATTTTCGCCCAGCGACTCGCAATGGCCGCTTCGCGGCCATTGCTCGCGCGTGGTGACGTCACAGCGTGACATAGCCACGGCGATTTCGGGGGCCGACACGAAAATGCCTACGGCAATTATAGAGTAGATAAGTTGAATCTAGAAATAATTGTATTTCAGTGGTCAGCCAACCATGGTTAAGTACTACATATTGTTTGAGCCATACATGAAAGGTCATAGGGGTGTTAGATACATAATATAAAATGAATATATGACACTGGTTGAATCACATATTAAATATTATTTTAAATATTGGACACTGGGATATTGCATTAGTCAGGTTTTAAGCCATTATCTCAAGAGAGGGATTTTGCAGTGTTAGAAATAAGGATCTGTTTATTTCACAGAATTATTTTCTCAGAAATGATAGATAAACCTATTCCATTGAATGATACTGAAGTATCATTGATGCTATTCTTAAAAACGTATACTCCAACTTATAAGATACTGTAGAATTTAAGATCTACTCAGATAATTCCAGGAGCCATCCTGTGCCCTCCCTTACCTGTTCTGCCGCTCCATGCCGGGTCCTTTGCGCCCTCGGAACAGATTTTGGATTGGATTTTCCTCTTTGGTTTAGTTCTTCTGGTGGCAGCTAGGTCTTTCACAGCCATGTGATACATCGTGACAGGTGAGGGGCAGGTATAGAATGAGTCCATATAATATTCAACTTTTTTTAGGCCATGTGAAGGCTCCAGTAAAATGGTGACCAGTTGAACCCAAATTGTGCAAAAAACTTAGTAATGGATTCAGTCAGTTCAAAGTTACTGCATTCACTCCTAGTTGTGGACCAGTTTCTAAAATACCCAACATTTCCTTAAGTGATGAGGTACAAGAGCTCACTTAAGTGTTTTTTTCTTTGGATAGATGGGTTTAGCTGAAGACGGGCTCACAGACTTTCTATGACTTTGTGTTTTACTAATCCTGCCTCTTCAGGAAGATTAGAATGAGCTAAGCCTTTTGACCATTTGTTTCATTGATCAGTAGGTATCTTAGCACTCAATCCCAAAAACTTCTGGCTTGTCGCTATGATACTTTTTCTGGGACAGGGGAGGTATCACTAATTTCTGGAGTCATAGACATTCTTTAAGGCTTTTAGGACAATAGGTTTTATGCTATGGTCGCTATTCATAGTGCAAGGTGCTCCAATAATGTTCTTCAAAGTTTTCTCTGGTCCAATTAGAACATCAGATGAGAATTAGGTTAAAACCAGTCTTATTAGCACAGTGAAACATGTCAATGAATGCCCAGAATGAGTAGAGGAGTCGTTCGTGGTTTGTACTTTCACAGTGGTCAAAGAAATTAGTATGGTGTCCCCATGTTTGTGTGGACTTCCATCTAATAGCTAAAAATATACTAATATATTTCGAAAATAGATTGTGAGCCTCACTGGAGATAGGGACTGATGGAGGTCATGACATTCTGTGTACTGGACCCTGGAATTTGTTGGCATATTCACAAAATCTCAAAAAAGAAAATATAAAAAATTCATATATTTAAAGCAAAAAAGTAAGATCTATATTTGTGTCAAAACCTATATCGCTTTATATCCAGCTATGCATACATTAATAACATAGTATCCCTATCTTCTATCTTTTTGTATAATTTCAATAGCTAATGTATAGTTAGCAACGAAGAATCCTGCTGGTGGCAGGATAGATAGTGTGCGGATACTGGATGCTTATCCCAGCCTTGTCTGATGCCTCTTATGTGTTTCTACCTCTGCAGCATGCCACATACTGTTTCATTCCATACTGTTCTTCCCACATACTGTTTCTTCACAGGTGTAGTCTAAGTAAAATAACACTTTCTGAATTGCAGATTATCAGACAAACACCTAACTTTATATTATTCTAAATCTTATTTGAATAAAAATAATTTAATACTTTTAGGAACTCTTCAAGAATATCATCGAATACAGGCACTAGATTTAAAAGGGGTCATTCTCTTTCAGAAAATTTGCACCCCTAGTTGTAATTTGTTTTAAAGAACAAACTGCTATTTATTAATGCTGCCAGGTGTAGGGATATTAGGGTCAGTGTGTGCTTTCGTCCGCTGGCCTGGTTTTCTTTAGATAGACCACTTAGGGCCAGGTTTTATCCTACTGAATGCCTGCACTTCTTTCCCATTGGCAGAACACTACTCAGACAACACAGGAAGGTACCACAAACCGCTAAGACTTTACTGGGGCACCAATAGTCAACAGCATATAGTACATTCTAAGATGATGCATATGACAGAGTTTCACCCGCTTTTGGCAGGCACCACAAAGAGAAGGTAGCAGCAAGCTTAGGAAATCAACAGTGCCCAGTGAGATATGTGGCCAGGTAATCTGACTGTACCAACCTGGGCCCTTAAAAAATAACTTGTGTGCTCGGCATTTAGCAGCAAAGCAGATCTGTGAACTACCCCTTGGAACCATGGACTCTAGGCTGAGAACTGTAGAAATCACACTGAGGAAAGGAGAAGGCCCCTTTTTATATCCCATAGCTCCCATTTCAGGGCATTGTGCCCCACAGAATTGGTGTGAGATGGCTGTTCACTCATTGTTAGTTCAATCTGACTGCATTATTTGTCCCCTGAATAATGCAGTCTAGTACACCACAGGAGGCTGATGCAATTGGTAATCATCAAACATTCCACAAATTAGCAGACAAAAGGAGGCACTGGACAGTCTAACATGAAATAATGTTCCCTTGACTTGCAGGTCAAAGGAATAGTGCGTATGGCATACTTACCAATAGTAGATCCTCTGTAAGTAGGTCACTGGGAAAGCCCAGGAAGTGAGACATGTATCATCAAGGTTAATACCTTGCTGATGTAAATCAAGAAGCAGGCACCAGCATGATAAATGCTAAGAGAGTTCATAGGACATGAAAGGGCCAGGTTTACGAGCAGTCAGAGAGATGAGTGGGAATAACTGCTCACATATTCCCAACCTCAGGTGTGGAACTTCAGTTAAAATAGGGACCTTAGTCTGTGTCTGTGCGTGAAGGCATGCGGCAGACCTCCAGAGATGTTATTCTTATTAAAGCGTCAACATTATCCTGAGCAGGTGGACCCCACAGTGCACTATAAACTTATTAATTTTTCCTATTCATTACTGTGTAATATAGTGGTTTATGAAGATTGAATAAATCAACCAACATGTAAATAAAAATGGTTCATGTCTCTACGTTAACAAGCTAATGATTAAGCCATATCCTCACCCCAGACACCATTGGACAGATGCTATGCTGTTACACCAGGGTTCAGCACTGAATATCTACTGCTGCTATCAGTGTCCAGTATTGTCTGTGGTGCTAAAGCCACATTGGCACCACAGCAGCCATTCAGTGAGCTCTTTGTCCATGTAGTAAGAATGTGCACCTCAAAGCCATAACTGTTGACTAGCTTCTGCGCTATCCATGTTATGTCAATGCTGCAGCCAATACCAGATATCTGGAGAAGCACCAGAGACTTAGCGTCAGGGTTGGAGAGCACTTTATTTTAACAACAAACCACAGCAAGGGGTCCAAGATTTTTTGAAAGGAGACATCTCATTGATAAATCTTTGTGCCAGAGCTAAATGTTCCTCACATTTGCTTTTGTATTGTGTAGTTTACTGTGCTGAGTTGGCACCATAAAACACCATGTTAAACAAGATATAAATATATTCAACCAATAAAAATGACATGTTTAAATATTTTTTTAAACTTTTAATTAGAGATATGCAAAAATATGTATGCTGCATTGGTATTTGGTGGCATTTCCTAAAGAAGAAGCAGGGTTAGCTTCGAAACGCATCGTCACAATAAACCATTATGCGTTACTTCATTGCTTCTGGACCTTCATCTTTTCACAGCGGCAGATTTAAAGGAACTCTGTCAGGTCATTTTTCTTTATGACACTAATAGTAGTTTTGAATATTGCCTGCCTAGACCTTTCAGAATATATAGAAATCATTACTGTACCCTATGTAGTTCTCTTGCTATAAGCACCTTTACTCCCAACAGGCAGCTAAAGTCACTAGTCCATTTCATTACTTTCACAGCCAAATAGTCCGCAGTATGTAAATATTAATTTATTATTCACTCGATCCCAGGCTGACATGTCCTCCCCCCCTGTGCTCTGTGCCTCACTGTTAGTTTCATTTTCATTTTCCTGCATAGTGCTTCTGATGGGAGAGGAGGAGAGAGATGACCGACAAATATCTGATATATGATAGCTTGTCTAGTTAAGGCAATCTCCTCCATCTGTTGCTCTGAGCACAAGCCCCTGCTGTCTGTGAGGGATTCTATGTGTTTATTTGAACATTTGTTTTGATGCATACAAGGAGAGCAGAGACAGAAGGATACAGCCACCCCCACCCTGTGAGTGAGTTCTAATGAACTTTCCTTGTGTGCAGTGCAATGATGTCACTTCCCTGGGGGAGTGAACAGAGAACTATGGGATCACTCACTATGATTGACAGATGGAATAAATCTCTTTATTTACAGTTCACAGAGGATAAGGGGTGAGTATAAATAAAAGAAATAAATGAATAGAGAGAGCTTCACCAGAGGAATTAGAAAATTATATCATTTACAGTCATATGAAAAAGTTTGGGCACCCCTCTTAATCTTACTCTTTTTTCTTTTTTTTTTGTTTAAAATAGTTTTTTTGCAACAGCTATTTCAGTGTAATATATGTAATAGCTGATGGAAAAAGTAATATTTCAGGATTGAAATGAGGTTTATTTGTACTAACCAGAAATGTGAAATATGCATTATTTAAAAATTTGACAGGTGCAAAAGTATGGGCACTCTTTTTTGATTTTCATGATTTGAATAACCCTAACTACTTTTTACTGACTAACTGAAGCACTAAATTGGTTTGGTAACCTCATTGAGCTTTGTACTTCATAGCCAGATGTATCCAATCATGAGAAAAGCTATTTCAGGTGGTCCACTTGCAAGTTGTTCTCCTATTTGCATCTTCTCTGAGGAGTGGCATCACGGGCTCCTCAAAACAGCTCTCAAATGATCTGAAAAAAAAGATTGTTCAACTTCGTTGTTCAGGGAAAGGATACAAAAAGTTGTCTCAGAGATTTAACCTGTCAGTTTCAACTGTGAGGAACATAGTAAGGAAATGGAAGACCACAGGGACAGTTCTTGTAAAGGCCAGAAGTGGCAGGCCAACAAAAATATCAGAAAGGCAGAGAAGAAGAATGGAGAGAACAGTTAAGAACAATCCACAGACCACCTCCAAAGACCTGCAGCATCATCTTGCTGCAGATGGTGTCACTGTGCATCGGTCAACAATACAGTGCACACTGCACAAGGAGATGCTGTATGGGAGAGTGATGTAAAAGAAGCCGTTTCTGCATGCACGCCACAAACAGTCGCCTGAGGTATGCAAAAGCACATTTGGACAAGCCAGTTTCATTTTGGATATTGGTCCTATGGACTGATGAAACAAAGATTGAGTTGTTTGGTCATACAACAAGGAGTTATGCATGGCGCCACAAAAACACAGCATTCCAAGAAAACACTTGCTACCCAGTCTCAAATTTGGGGGAGGATAAACAAAAAAGAAAGAGAGCGGAGGGGCGCTCCTTGTGAAGGTCCGACAGTACAGGGAACAGAGCTGGTGCTAATGCGCTCACCTGGAACGGTTATGCAGCAGGCATAACACCGAGGATAAACGCTTGTGGAGGAAGTATGAGCGCCGGGCAGTCCAGCAGTGCACAGGCAGTCACGTGGTGCAGTCACATGGGAGTGATGTCACCACAGGTCCTCCAGCTTTTGAACATTCAGCAGATTAGATGTCTCCTCAGTGCACAGCAGCCCACCACTCGCCCTAGGTGATCACCTGATGAAGGCGGAGCCAACGCCGAAACGCGTTGTGAAGACCCTCTTATGCTTAGTAAAGGAAAGTACTCTTAATTACTCTGTGTCTCCCTCTTTGTGCGCCCCAAAACCGCCACTTTCACTCACACACAAAATTTGGGGGAGGGTCCATCATGCTTTGGGGCTGTGTGGCCAATGACGGTACCGGTAATCTTGTTAAAGTTGAGGGTCGCATGGATTCCACTCAGTATCAGCAGATTCTTGAGAATAATGTTCAAGAATCAGTGTCAAAGTTGAAGTTACGCCGGGGATGGATCTTTCAGCAAGACAATGATCCAAAACACCGCTCCAAATCTACTCAGGCATTCATGCAGAGGAACAATTACAATGTTCTGGAATGACCATCACACTCCCCAGACCTGAATATCATTGAACATCTGTGGGATGTTTTGAAGCAGGCTGTCCATGCTCGGCGACCATCAAACTTAACTGAACTGGAATTGATTTGTAAAGAGGCATGGTCAAAAATACCTTCATCCAGGGTCCAGGAACTCATTAACAGCTACAGGAAGCGACTAGAGGATGATATTTTTGCAAAAGGTGGATCTACTAAATATTAATGTCACTTTTCTGTTGAGGTGCCCGTACTTTTGCACCTATCAATTTTTGAAATAATGCATATTTCACATTTTCGGTTAGTACAATAAACCTCTTTTCAATCTTGAAATATTACTGTGTCCATCAGTTATTACATATATCACACTGAAATAGCTGTTGCAAAAAAACAATTTTAAACAAAAACAAAAAAAAGAGTAAGATTAAGAGGGGTGCCCAAACTTTTTCATATAACTGTATATATGGATTTTTAATATGACAGATTCCCTATAACCCCTTCACCACCCGGCGATTTTTCGTTTTTCATCTTTGTTTTTTGCTCCCCTACTTCCAAGAGCCATAACTTTTTTATTTTTTGTCAATATAGACGTATGACAGCTTGATATTTGTTCTGCGACCTGTAGCATTCTCATTTTTCGGAATCTGGGGCTGTGTGATGGCTTATTTTTTGCGTCTTGAGCTGATGTTTCTAATGACACTATTTTTGGGTGGATGCGCTCTTTTGATTGCTCGTTATTGCATTTTATATCAATGTTACGGCTTTCATTAATTAATTTTATATCTTGATAGATCGGGCTTTTCTGAACGCGGCGATACCAAATATGTGTATTTTTTAAAATTTTTAATATTTTTATTTTGAATGGGGGAAAAGGGGGATGATTTGAACATTTATTTTTTACGTTTGTAAAAACTTTATTAATTAATTCTTTATTTTACACACCACCATAGGGAGGCACACTGCTGATTCCTTGTGACAGGTCCTGATGAGTTGCAGCACATATGGACCTAGCACAAATGCACACTGTGAGTGTTTGGCAGCGCTTGCCAACCAATCACAGGAAGCTTTCCGGATCTCGGCAGGACCCCGGGTTATCACGTGATGGCCGAAGATCTCGTGGTATTATTGCAGGATCTCCAGTGTAGATGGGGAACAGCACATTCCCTGGCACTGCGGTTTTTGATCACGCTGTCCGTGAATGACAGCGGGATCCAATGAGTTAACGCACCAATCGTATTCTGGATTTGATCGGTGCTGAAAGTTTGACATCTCAGCTGATCTCATCATGTTGAGTGTTTGATGTGAGCGCCGCTCCGGAGATCACATCAAGCACCGGGACCCAACCCTTGACGTTGTAGGGTCGGGAAGGGGTTGAATCCACTATTTATCCTGGTTCCTGTACATTCGTTTCTTCCTTTTGGTATGTGGATTCTGCAGCAGTTGTGTTCCACCTTTTTTTCACTGGTTATGTGTCACACAACCCCACAAGCTCCATAAGGAGTCTATTTAGTTTTTATCTGGGTAAGACTCTATTTCACTATTTTATCCACAGTTACTGACATTCGTCCCTTGGTACTCTATTGAAGCCAGCGTTATGATGTCACAGAGGACTAGTATTTGGCAGAGATGCTCAAGGCGCCAGCATTCGAGTGATGACCGATGAAGTTGGCATTGACCTGAGCCAGCTGCCATGGAGTTCTGAAGTGCACACTAGATTAGGTGATATAAATTTTTCGTCTACTTTAAGTATTTTTTGCATCTTGAAAATCAAATATGGATGTACAAATCCTCAAATGAATGTTGCTACGATTAATATTTATATGCAATTTGCACAATTTGGCCCTTTACTACAAAGTAAAATGAGGAAACAAGCTACTTTACAGCGTTAGCTCATCTCATGTTCAGGATAATGACAGCTACATCTGTAGGTAAAACCGTGAAATATTTTGTTTTCCACATTGGTCCCTATAGACGTTTTTACTGTTTAATTAAGTGAAAAACACTAAGGAGTTTATGTTACATAAAATTTACACCTTTATTGCACATACAAAAGTAGACACATACACGTTAGACATGAAGTGACAGTTATGGAGATCCCAAATGGTCTGCAGACAGGTAGTTACATTGTGGATAACACTTCGGAGGCAGTTGTACACAATACCACATGGCATCAAAAGGACACATCAGACAGGCCCCGTTTCAATGACAAACTGGAGTACACTGTTTACCACTCACCCATCTCATGTGACAGGAAGGAGCCTCCTCTGGTCACACACCAATGCCCAGCCACGCAGCATGCCCCTATAAACTTCTATAAACTTATAGAAATTATTACTGTGTAGACTGGGACAGAAGAAAAAAAAAGAAGTTTGAGTTTAGTATATGTCTGTTGTACTGCTAAAAGTCCAGGCACGATAGCATCACTACATGCATATAGAAGGCTTTGCATGCCTCTTGACTAGTGATGGGCGAATCCTAAATTACTCGGAATCGCTTGACTCTAGCGAGTCCGAGCCCGGGACTCGCTACTCGTTGCGAGTCTAGCGAGTCCAATGTTAATGAATGGGGAAGCGAGTAATAGCGAGTAGTGTGTGATTTACAAATCGCAGATGTGTCTCGGAAGCTTCAGCCTGAAGCAATCCTAGTTTTGTCAGAGTCTCTGCCATTGATTTGCATTGGACTCTTTTACTTTGTAAGTAATCGCTGGGAAACTCGCACAGATAAGAGTCCTGTCTGCTCAGTGTGCTGGCTGCCGCAGCTCCAGGGTCCTAGAGCCCGCCTGCTGCCTGATGTAGCAGAGCTGAGATTGTTCTCAGTCTGCTCATTCCCTGTGCATAGACATCTATATCTATGCACAGGGATGAGCAGAGAGGACATCGGGTTTTGGACTGCGTCGGACGGAAGAGGATTTTTTTAATTAAAGATGGAGTCCCTAATGGCTTTTTTTTTATTTCTAATAAAAAATTTTCTCTGTGATGTGTTTTTTTTTAAAACAATTTAATAGAAATTCATGGCGGTCATGTCTAATATTGGCGTGACCGCCATAAATTTCGGGCTTAGGGCCAGCTGATAATACAAAGCTGGCCCTAACCTCTTTATTACCCAGCGTGCCACCGCCACCAGGGCCGCTGGAAGAGCGGGGTTCAGCGCCAGAGGATGGCGCTTCAATGAACGCGCCATCTTCTGGGGCGGCTGCGGGCTGCAATTTGCAGCGGGGTGTGCCCAGAAAGCTTGGGCATCCCTGCGCTGCGGATTCCAGCCCCCAGCTGCTTAGCTGTACCTGGCTAGACATAGAAATTGCGCGGAGCCCCACGCATTTTTTTTTAGTTATTTCATGAAATTCATGAAATAATAAAAAAAAAGGGCTCCTCTATATTCTTGTGTCCGGCCAGGTACAAATAGGCACCTGATCTGGCTGGTTCCAGAAATACGGCGAAGCCCATGTAATTTTTTTTCTGAAAAATCAGTAAAACAATCCTAAAAAAGGGACTGTATCTTTATTAACCCCTCGCCCATGGTCCAGGGGTTAATAAAGATGCAGTCCCTTTTATTTACATTGTTTTATCAGAAAAAAATTTCACGTGGGCTTCGCCGTATTTCTGGACCAGCCGGATCCAGCAGGCAGCGACGGGCTGCCCCAACCCCCAGGTGCCTATTTGTACCTGGCCGGACACAAGAATATAGGGGAGCCCTTTTTTTTAATTATTTCATGAATTTCATGAAATAATTAAAAAAAATGCGTGGGGCTCCGCGCAATTTCTATGTCTAGCCAGGTACAGCTAAGCAGCTGGGGGCTGGAATCCGCAGTGCAGGGAGGCCCAAGCTTTCTGGGCACCCCCCGCTGCAAATTGCAGCCCGCAGCCGCCCCAGAAGATGGCGCGTTCATTGAAGCACCATCCTCTGGCGCTGAACCCCGCTCTTCCAGCGGCCCTGGTGGCGGTGGCACGCTGGGTAATAAAGGGGTTAATACCAGCTTTGTTATACAAGTTGGTATTAAGCCCGAGATTCTTAATGTCAGGGCACGTTTGACCCAGCCACTAAGAATCTCCAATAAAGGGTTAAAAAAAACACAACACAGAGAAAATTTTTTATTTGAAATAAAAAAAAAAAGCCATTAGGGACTCCATCTTTAATTAAAAAAATCCTCTTCTGTCCGACGTAGTCCAAAACGCGATGCCCTCTCTGCTACATCTCCTGTGCATAGATATAGATGTCTATGCACAGGGATGAGCAGACTGAGAACAATCTCAGCACTGCTACATCATCTCTGTGAGCAGGCGGGCTCTAGGACCCTGGAGCTGCGGCAGCCTGTACAGAGAAGACAGCTGGACTCGGCTCGCAAAGTAACAGCAGTTACGTTGTGAGTTTCCCTGCTATCACTGGCACAGTAGCCGAGTCTAATGCAAATCAAAGGCAATCCTAGTTTTGTCAGTGTTTGCCATTGATTTGCATTGGACTCATGCGAGTAAACGCTGGGAGAGTACCGAGTCCTGCGAGTCCCTTACTACTCGCCGAGTAACGAGTCCTAGCGAGTAGATTCGCCCATCCCTACTCTTGACACCCTCATGAGGAGCGGTAGTATACTAGAGAATTTGACTCTGGGGCCTATTTAAAATAAAAGGGGGCACTACCAGATATATGATGGCTGCCCTCCTGATCTTACTGTAGAGCTGTGTGTGATTATAACTGACACATCTGCAAGATCAGTTTCCATCTCACAAGCAGCTAGTGTTATAATACAACAGAGCTGTGAGAGCTGCAGCAAATGCGTTTGTAAAAAGACAAAGTTCAGTTGTACTATTCTGTGTTAGTTACATGTCTCACACTGGTATCACGCCTGTAAACTTTGGAGGCAGATTATCATGCAGATCTGTGACCTCCAAGTCCTTAGACGGCTTAAAAGGGTTGATCTTACAAATCCCTAATATTGCCAGTGCCCGTGGACGTATTTTGCCTTTTAGTTTAATCCCAACGTCTGGATTCCTTTAAACTTCACCAATCATTACCAATCCGACCTTCATCTATTTTTTGGATGCTTATTAGTGATGAGCGAGTATGCTCTGCGCTGCTCGGTACTTGCACGAGTATCACTGTACTCGCGCTACTCGGCGAGCACCGAGTAATCTCGCGATACTCGTGCTGTGCTCGTGGTCCTCATCCCTGCATGTTGGCGCTCTTTTGAGAGCCAGCCCACATGCAGGGATTGGCTGGCAGACCACTGCAATGCCACAGCCCTGTTAGTTGTGGCATTGCAGTGATTGGCCGGCCTGCACAGCGTGACCGAGCCTTTATAAGACCCGGCCGCGCTGTGCTCTGCACACAGGCATCCAGACAGTGAGTGTAGGGAGAGTGTCTGCTGCTGCTTAGGGACAGATTTGCGGCCCTCATAGGTAGATCCGGAGCAGGGCTGCAAACTGCTGCTGCTGACCACAACAGTCCTTCTCAGGACTAATCTAGGAGGATATAGGCAGGGTGATCCGATCGGTATCCAAGCTTTTCTGTGACCATTACAGTCACCAGACTGGTGTACTTACTACCTTAATACAGGTTAGGGACACAAATCCTACTCTCCTGTGACCATTACAGTCACCAGACTGGTGTACTTACTACCTTAATACAGGTTAAGGACAAAAATCCTACTCTCCTGTGGCCATTACAGTCACCAAACTGGTGTACTTACTACCTTAATACAGGTTAGGGACTAAAATCCTACTCTCCTGTGATCTGAACTGTCACCAGACTGGTGTACTTACTACCTTAATACAGGTTAGGGACTAAAATCCTACTCTCCTGTGATCTGAACTGTCACCAGACTGGCGTACTTACAACCTTAATACAGGTTAGGGACTAAAATCCTACTCTCCTGTGATCTGAACTGTCACCAGACTGGTGTACTTACTACCTTGATACAGGTTAGGGACTAAAATCCTAATAATCTGTGACCATTACAGTCACCAGACTGGTGTACTTACTACCTTAATACAGGTTAGGGACTAAAATCCTAATCTCATGTGATCTGAACTGTCACCAGACTGGTTTACTTACTACCTTTAATACAGGTTAGGGACTAAAATCCTAATCTCCTGTGATCTGAACTGTCACCAGACTGGTGTACTTACTACCTTAATACAGGTTAGGGACTAAAATCCTAATCTCCTGTGATCTGAGCTGTCACCAGACTGGTGTACTTACTACCTTAATACAGGTTAGGGACAAAAATCCTACTCTCCTGTGACCATTACAGTCACCAGACTGGTGTACTTACTACCTTAATACAGGTTAGGGACAAAAATCCTACTCTCCTGTGGCCATTACAGTCACTAGACTGGTGTACTTACTACCTTAATACAGGTTAGGGACTAAAATCCTACTCTTCTGTGACCATTACAGTCACCAGACTGGTGTACTTACTACATTGATACAGGTTAGGGACTAAAATCCTACTCTTCTGTGACCATTACAGTCACCAGACTGGTGTCGCTGTATACAAGCAAAATGCGCAAGGGCGTTGGCAAGGAAGAAGGAAGTGAACATGATGGTGGTGCAGGCAGAGGCCGAGGTCGTGTGCAAGCACTAATTTCGTAACAAGAAAGGGGCACATCTACTCGCTCACACGTCCTGTCCCAAATTCTTGGGGCCCGCTAAAGTACACTGCTCTTGAACCAACACCAGTGTCAACAGGTTGTTACTTGGATAGCGGATAATGCTTCAAGTCAGATGGGCACCTTCACAAACACCCTGTCTTCCACACGGTCAAGTGTCAGTAGCCGTGATACTGCACCGCACATTTCCCAACCTGATCCTCCTTCCTACCACTAGGCCGAGTACACGTCCATGGAAATTACTGATCCCACACTTGGACACTCGGAAGTCCAGAAGTGTGTACCCATGGGTGAGTGGAGGTACATGGCAAATTCCCATAACAAAATTTAAATTCAGTTGTCATTTGTTGGTGGTGTGGTGAAGTCTGTCCCAATCCAACCCTTGTTCATCTTGATCAGAGTCAGCCTGTCAGCATTTTCAGTTGACAGGCGGGTGCGTTTATCAGTAATGATTCCACCTGCGGCTCTGAAAACACGCTCTGACAAAATGCTAGCGGCAGGGCTAGGCCAGGACTTCCAAGGTGTAGAGAGCCAATTCATGCCACGTGTCCAGCTTGGAGACACAATTGTAAGGCACAGAGGAATCTAGCAGTAAAGTTGTTTGATCTGCAAGGTACTCCTTCAGCATCTGGCCAAACTTAGCATTTCTTGTGGCACTACCCCGCACCTCAGGGGCTGTGGTACGTGATGGGCTGAGAAAATTGTCCCACATCGTAAAGACTGTTCCCCTACCTCTAGCGGATTGGACTTGTGCCCCTCTCGGCCGTACGCCTTGGTTGTCCACCGATTCCTGACCTATGCCGCTAGCGTTTTGTGAGGGGAATGATTTGCCTACTTCCGTGACTATGGCCTTCTGGAAATGCTGCATTTTGGCTGACCTCTTCGCCTCAGGAATGAGAGACATAAAGTTCTCCTTGTAGCGTGGGTCTAAGAGTGTTGCCAACCAGTACTGATTGTTGGCCAAGATGTTCTGAACGCGAGGGTCACGAGCCAGGCAGCTTACCATAAAGTCAGCCATGTGCGCCAGACTCTTAACAGCCATCACTTCAGTATCCAGACCAACACGATGACTGAACATGCTGTCGTCCTCCTCCTCCTCATCTCCATTGTCCTCTGGCCAGCCACGCAGAATCAAGGGTATGACTGGTGTGCATGTCATATCCTCAATTTGGCCAGAGAGTTGCTCCATGTCTTCATCCTCCTCCTCCTCGTCATAGTCCTCCACTGCACGTTGTGATGATATGAGGCTGGGCTGTGTGTTTCCACCCACACCCACTACTGTTTCTTGCTCCAAGTCATCGCGCTCGGCCTGCAATGCATCCTCTTTGTTTTTCAGCAGAGACCATTTTAGAAGGCAGAGTAGTGGTATGGTGACGCTAATAATGGCGTCATCGCCGCTCACCATCTTGGTGGAGTCCTCAAAGTTTTGGAGGACGGTACATAGGTCAGACATCCATCTCCACTTCTCAGGTGTTATGTGTGGAGTTTGACCCATTTCCCAAAGGCTTAGGTGATGCAGGTAGTCCATAACTGCCCTCTTCTGCTCACATATCCTGACCAACATGTGCAGAGTTGAATTCCAACGCGTGGGGACATCACACACCAGTCTGTGGGCCGGAAGACGCAAACGGCGCTGAAAGCCGGGAAGGCCGGCTGAAGCAGCAGGTGACTTGCGAAAATATGCAGACAGACAGCGAACTTTTACTAGCTGTTCAGACAGCACTGGGTATGACTTTAGAAACCTCTGAACCACCAGGTTGAGCACATGGCCCACGCATGGAACATGCGTCAGGTGGCCTCACCTCAAAGCTGCCACCAGGTTCCGGACATTGTCACACACGACCTTTCCTGGCTTTAGGTTCAGAGGTGTGAGCCAGTGATCTGCCTGCTGTTTCAGAGCTGTCCACATCTCTTCTGCATTGTGGGGTTTGTCACCTATGCAGACTAGCTTCAGCACAGCCTGTTGCCGCTTCGCAGAGGCAGTGCTGCAGTGCTTCCAGCTTGGGACTGGTGTGGAGGGTACAGTGGATGAGGATGAGGAGGAGGCTGAAGAGCATGACATACCGGAGCTGTAGAGTGTCGGTGAAACCCTGACAGAGGTAGGGCCTGCTATCCTTGCTGTGGGAAGGACGTGTTCCGTCCCTCGCTCAGACTGTGTCCCAGCCTCCACAATATTAACCCAGTGTTTTGTCAAGGAGATGTAGCGGCCTTGCCCACAAGCACTTGTCCACGTGTCTGTGGTTAGGTGGACTTTGGCTGAAAAAGCGTTATTCAGGGCACGAGTGATGCTGTTGGACACATGGTTATGCAATGCGGGGACAGCACATCTGGAGAAATAGTGGCGGCTGGGGACCGAGTAACGTGGGACAGCAGCCGCCATCAGGTCGCGGAATGCTTCCGTCTCCACCAGCCGGAAAGGCAACATTTCTAGCGCTATGAGTCGCGAAATGTGATAATTCAGGACTGTGGCATGTGGTGCGTTGGCAGCGTATTTGCGCCTGCGTTCAAAGGTTTGCTGAATGGATAATTGAACGCTGCGCTGGGACAAGGACGTGCTTGATGGTGGGGTTTTTTGTGTGTGGGCAACTTCAGTTGCAGGGCCGGAGGCTTGTTCGCGGCCAGCATGTACAGGGGATTGGCTCGCACGCACAACACGCGAAGACGTAGCAGTGACATCAGCAAGCACCGCTCCTCGACTCTATTTTACTTCCCACAAAGTTGGGTGCTTGGCTGACATGTGCCCGATCATGCTGGTGGTGGTCAGGCTGCTAGTTTTTGTACCCCTGCTGCTGCTGGCATGGCAGGTGTTGCAAATGGCCTTTTTAGAGTCATCTAAAGCCAACTTAAAAAACTGCCAGACTCGGGAAGACCTAACATTTGCACAGGCACCTTGTGTCGTGTTGTTGTTCCGGGGAATAGTTGCCTGCCTTCTGCCTGCGGACCCGACCCTGCTTTGTACTGCCTGTTGGGATGCTACGCCTCCCTCCCCCTGTGCACTGCTGTCCTCGCTCTGCATATCCTCCTGCCAGGTTGGGTCAGCTACTGGATCATCCACCACGTCGTCTTCCTCTTCCTTGGCTAATCGCTGGACTGCTCCTCCTTCTCCTCATGTGCCACCATGATGACCGTTACAATAGTTAGGCTGTTGTTTCAGGTATACCCCCAGTGGTAAATTTTTACACCCATTCTTTTTGAATGGGCATTACAACGACAGGATACCCACTCCTTTTCAATGGGAAAAATGTTTTGAGGCCCTCATGCACGTCTCTATCCAGGGACAATGTGGAGGGCTATACTACAATACACCCACTTGAGGTTTACAGGCCCTCCTGCATGTCTGTATGCATGGGTCATTGTTGAACCTCCCAATTTTTGGCTGCCCTGGCCAAAGGGCTATACTACAATACACCCACTTCAGGTTTATAGGCCTCCTGCACGTCTCTATCCTGGGACAATGTGGAGCCTCCCAATTTTTGGCTGCCCTGGCCAAAGGGCTATACTACAATACACCCACTTGAGGTTTACAGGCCCTCCTGCATGTCTGTATGCATGGGTCATTGTTGAACCTCCCAATTTTTGGGTGCCCTGTCAAAGGGCTATACTACAATACACCCACTTCCTTACAATGGGCACTTCAGGTTTACAGGCCCTCATGCACGTCTCTATTCAGGGGCATTGGTGAACCTCCAAATTTTGGACTGCCCTGGCAAAGGAAAATACTACAATAGACCCAGTTCCTCAAAATGGGCATATTATGTCAAGAGGCCTTCATGTACGTCTCTTCTCAGGGACATCGGAGTGCCGCACAATGTTTTCACGTAAAATCTTTCATGTAATCACAAAAAGTAACATACACCAGCTGTATCTCACTATTGGGTATGTGCCCTTAACATTTCCACCCTAAATATTCATTTTGGTATCATTTTGGAAGGTTTTCTGGTGACTCCGTAAAATTGGCGTGAAACTCGGACAAGATTGTTCACAGCTGTGACTTTTGAGTGAGAAATGCTTCCAGGGGTCTTCCCATGGTGTTGCCATGTTATTTCAGCACTCTTCTGAGACTTTTGTGACATTTTTAGGGTTTCTACATGCTGCCAGCAGTCATTTCATAAAAATACTCGGGTCTCCCATAGGATAACATTGGGCTCGGTACTCGGGCCGAGTACACGAGTATCTCGGGATGCTCGGCCGAGCTTCGAGCACCCGAGCATTTTAGTACACGCTCATCACTAATGCTTATAGGTCATTTTTAAAACCATGTTCAACTAAAAAAAAAGAATGTTTTAAAATTTGGGTGGAGTTGCCATTCGTAACTGATAAAAGAATGAAATTCCTCTCTAATGCCATCCCCAAGAAAAATCCTAACTTGATTGTACACTGATGAAAGAAGTGCAATCATATATATTCACCAGTGTAGACTGCCTACTTGACTCATTAGTGAGAACCATAGCGCCATAACCAGTGTAGGAGGTGCTGAGTGCAGAAATGTCCTCTCTTCATGTAATCATCTCCTACAGTTACTATATTTCTTTGGAGCAGGTTCATGAGAATGATTGACTAGAAGTAATAGCCATGCTTCATCCCAGTTCAATCAATTCATGATGAATTTAGTTGTGATGATCATCGCTCATTTATTCATGAGCATCTAAGGTCCTGATTAGTGACATTTGGGTGCAGAGAAGAGACAGTCGCATTTAATTATACCTATAGGCACTGAAGAGTTCATCACGTTCCACTAAATAAGTCGAATGGAAGAAGGTATTTATCTCACTTCATTGACAAAATATCAAAGATGGCTGTCTCCGATGTTATACGACTGACTGCGGAAGATGAACAGCTGCGCGATCAATATTCGCCCTCATGTTAACTTTGGCTCTCTATTTTTATGTATAACTTACTGCTGTATACTTTGGTGTACTGTATACATCAATGTAAGAAAAGGGACTTCTAATACACACTTTTACTATACATTACTATCTATACCACATAGCTCAAAATGACAAACTGATAAGCAGTGGTGTAACTAGAGTCTGATGTGCCCTATGGCAAAACTTTCATCTCCTCACTAGAATGTTACTCTGACACATGGGCCACAATGACATAGCCTGATCCCCTACCCTAGAATGCGTGACGTGTAAAATATACACATTCACAAAGTTAGCTACCGGCCTGGATTACACATTCTAGGGATAAGACATATGTGGTTGCCCTCGTGTTGGTGAGGCGGCAGTGTGAGGCTTTAGTAGTAGTCACGGACAAGGACAAGCTTTGGCTGCTTCGGAGCCCTGGATTTGCAATTTGCGCCCAAGCTGCCTCCACAGTGCAATTCAACAACAGTTCCCTTGTTACAGCCCGCTCACTGGAGCCTTCTGGTCCACGACAGCCAAGGGGAGTTCTTGAGTATTGGCCAAGGGGAAATGAATACCACTCAGGAATGCACATAATCAACCAATAAGAGATGCAATAGTTTATTTAGTGCGTGTCCGGGTCCCGATGATGACCTGAGGGTCTAACCAAATTAGTACTTGAGGCCTCCACTCACCTACCACAGGCATCTGTTTCTTCTCTCTCTTGCTCTCTCCCCAATTTGCAAACCCCTTTTGCTACCCTAAACTCCCCCCTTGATGGGTGTGTAAGACTCCTTCATTACTAACCCTCACTAACCCAAACAAGCAGTCACCCAACCACTGGCCACTAGTGGATTTTCAAGACAATATAAATACAGTTTACTGACATACAATAAAGATTTCTTTCAACTTCACAGTATCCTACAGGGTGGGGGCGTCAGAGCCCTATTCCACCTACACCTGTAAATTAAAAAAAATGCAGCTAAAATATTAATCTCACAAAAAATGCAGAAATAAGATAAATTTGTAACTCATACTTTTACATTATAGTCAGAGTTACTAAACAAATAGCTATTATGATCATGTGTCGCCCCAGGGTATGGGGCATTCGGGTGTCAGGTGGCAGAAGGAGTTAACTGTGTCACGGGGAATGGCGGCCGCGCCTGACCCTGTGTCCTGGGGACTATTCTCTTTGAAAGGGGGTATCTACAAGGATTATGTACAAGTTTGTCGTGGCACCACCTGCAGTACCTAGTGAGATGTCATCAGCGCTGCTACAGTGCTCCAGATTGCGGCCGGGATGGTATAGTCCTCCGCAGGCAGGACTGGGGACCTCCGGGGCAGCGAAGTGAGGGTGAGCAGGTTGTAGTGGAGCTGAGATTGTTAGGGAGAGCGGGGCCAGTCTCTGAGGGACACGGTGAGTGAAGAGGAAGGATGCACACACACACACGGAAGCAGTCTCTTTTACCTTTTACTGATGTTTGTCAGGTAAATACGTCCAGGGCACCGACGGGTGACAGGGTTGCACAGTGGGTTCCCACAGCAAGTGGGTATAAGGCCTCCTCTGCTTGTGCAATTGCTGAAGCACAGCCTGCTGTAGCCTGACTTGCCTCCACTCTCTCTCTCTTGCCTGTCTCTTTCTCCTCCTGTGCGGTCTCCGGGATGACCTTCTCTGGACACTGCAGTGGACCTCTGGTTCCTGGCTCCCTCTCTTGACCTTCTCTGGGAGACCGGGTAGCTGAAGCTTCCACGGTGCAATGGGGTTTTCTGTGGGCCTATAGTTCCCACAGGTGCAGATCCCCAAAGTCCGGTGTTTCCCTTGGAACAAACTCCCCTCCGAGCTACTTGTTCCCTCTCCTTCTCTGTACTCCCTGCCTTCAGTCCCACTTAGGCTTGTGGGATGCTGAAGGGCCACTCCAGGTCACTGGCTCGGGCCTGAACGCAGCACCGAACACCAGGACTTCATTGCAGCTCTTCTAGCATCTGCAGACACTCTGACTAGCTCCCCCCCAGCAGCAGGATATATAGGGGATCTTGCCTAAAGGCAGCAAGTTGGACTCCCCCTACTGTGCCGGGGTGGAAGGTGTTGTTCGTAGTAGGTACCTGCTGTGGAAACCCAGCTGTGCATTAGATAGATCTGTGGTTACCTGTGTGAGCAGGGCGCCACAATCACAATACCAAGCCAATGCTGAACAAAGCTCATTATACCAATATCACTACAAGGTGGAAATAATGCCAACACATCATCGCCATATATTACACGTAGTGTCTGAATATATCTGAATATATCCATATATTGTAAGTAACCAAAACCCACTATAATATGACCAATAATACCACATATAAGTGAAAATAAATTGTCACATAATACCAATATCTCTAGTTGCAGTGAAATCATGGACACATTGTTACATTTGCACACAGCCACAAAATGGAGCAATGTGTCCATGATTTCACTACAACCAGAGATCGGTTTACAAGTTGGTCACAGATATCTGTGTGTGTAAAATGGACCTAACGCTGAAATAGGCGCATGGTTGTTTAAAACAGGCGGTAAAAAGCCGCCGGCTTTTAAACAATCACACTCAGGTGATGCACACTCCCCGCTCCTGGTGCTGCACTCCTTGCTCCCTGATGCAGCGCTCTCCGCCCAGTCCTAACTAAGGATCGGGCGGGGAATTAGAGTTATGTGTTTGGGGTTTTATTTTATTTTTTTTATTTTAAAAGAAAAAAATTGACATGGGGTGGTCACAACTAGGCAGCTGGGGGTTGGGGCAGCTCGTACCTGCTTGCTGTACCTGGCTGGCATACAAAAATATGGCGAAGCCCATGTCGATTTTTTTTTTTAATTCATTAAAAAATAAAATGAATTTCATGAAATAATTAAAAAAAACTGATGTGGGCTTCGCCCTATTTTTGTGTCTAGCCAGGTACAACTAGGCAGCTGGGGGCTGGAATCCACAGCACAGGGTGACCAAAGCTTTCTGCCCCCCCCCACCCACTGTGAATTGCAGTCCGCGTCCACCCCAGAAAATGGCGCGATCATAACAGCACCATCTTCTGGCGTTGTATCCAACTGTTTCAGCGGCCCTGGTGCCAGGTGGCCCGCTGGGTTATAATGGGGTGTATTTGTAGTGTGCTCATCTAGGTGTTAAGTTCTTTTCCTTGTTATACATATCGACTAAGGCTAGGGTCACACTTGCAATATTCTAAGTTCCCTGCGTTGTTTGCGTTCCCCTGTGCATGGTGCAAATTGCACTCCCTGCCACCCGCTGTGTAGCTGGTATTCAGTGAACACAGCAGGTTGCTAGGGGCTGCATTAGCCTGCATGAAGGCTGTGTGTAGGCTGCGTAGTGAGAAAATATTCTAAGTTTTCTGCAAACAACGCAGAGAACTTAAAATATTGCAAGCGGGACCCCAGCCTTACTTAATTTGAGCACCACCTGTCATGTACTATTGGCTGTGCATCTCATACTACTCCCCTTGGTTTGCTGCATTGAAGCACAAATTGTTCACCATATTTCATGGCTTCAGATCTGGTTACCATGATCAATACTCCTCAACACTTCCCAGAAAGGGTGGCAATGATTCTCAGAAAGAGATGAGCACTGACTACACTGCCCAACAATGACTGACACAGTACAATACAACATACCTTAGCACAACCCAACAAGATGAGCATATGCCCAGCACCAGTTACGGATACAGAGAGAAAGGGACCCCTGTGCAAGACCAGCGTATGGATACGTCCCAACCCAATAATTCTGCCTATGACATAAGCTGCTTGCTAGTTTGGAGGTGAAACTTCACCATCTCACCTCTTGGGCCTTTGTGTAGTTGCACCAATGATATTTCTGCTCCTGTCTACCACCTTAATAACAAAACCATTTCCTTGTCAAAATGTACTGACCTGATCTAGTGCCATGTGCTCTCTTTTTTGATTCTCCCTTTTTCTGAAGACTCTTCTTTTGAGGTTACGTTCACATGGTGGGTTTTTGAAGCGCTTTTTTGAGGACCCGCTTTTCAGCTGCAAAACTGATCCCTGTCTTTCCAAAAAACGCATCTCCTTTCACACAATGTTCTTTGCTGCATTATTCCTGGATCTGTTTTTTTGAGCACATTCACAATGGGGGCAATGGAAATAGTGCAGCAGGGAAAACACCAAGAAATAGACATGATCATTCATTTTGAGGATCTGTTGTCTCTAACGGTACAGTCACCCACCGCCATATGGCTTCCATATCGCCGGCGATTTGACATGAGCATGCACGTTTCTGGCACTTTTTTCTGATTGCTGTGGAACTGTCACACGTAGCTATCTAGCGTGCGATCTTCGGCGATCCTGTGTCCCGGAAATCGCCTGCAGAAGACCGGAAGCGATCTTCCCTTCACACATCACCACGTCACACACCACAATCATAGCAGCAATGTGGCCATACTGTTTCGATAGGGACGTGCTAGAGTGTGTTTCTTTTTTTGAATTCTTTATTTTTATTTTCAAACAGTATATGTAGAACAATAAATACAACCATATGTCTCTCATTGTGCACATCATGTGTACGACATTATAGAGAAGAAATAACATATCGGGTAACTGAACAGTTCCACTTGCACATCAATTGACCAATTATTGCGAGGTACAACTGAAGACATACACATTATGAGATAGTAAAAAGAAAAAGAATATAAGAGAAAGCAGAAAGAAGAAAAGAAAAGGGTAGAGCAAGGGGAGGGGTAAAGAGGTATGAGATGGGAAGGGGGAGTGGTGGGCAGGGAAGAGACGTCTTCCCCCTCCCCTCCCCAAGGGGCAGAGGCGCCCGCCTACATCTTCATTAGGGCTCCGCTTGATCAATTACAGATCCCTATTATCTTTATATACATCCGTGTCCATAAATCTCATCCAGGAGAACCATGTCTGTTTAAATGACTCAAATGAATCGTGTACAGAGGACGTTAAGTCTTCTAGGTGCATTAAGTCATTCACCTTTGTTATCCACATCGCCACCGTCGGGCTAGTCTCTGTCTTCCACAACAATGGGATACAGGACCTTGCTGCCATCACCAAAAAGCGTAGGAGTGATCGTTTATATCTGATCGTGGGGATCTCACAGTGGTGGAGCAGGAGGAGGCCAGGACCCATCTCTCCCTGGAAGCCAGTAACCACCCGGGTGAGTTCTATAACCCTCGTCCAGAAAGGTCGGAGTCTATCACAGTCCCAGAAAATATGCAACAATGTACCCTCCGCCTCACCGCACCTCCAACATTTGGGGTCAACAGACGGGATTTGCCCGTGTAACACCGCAGGGACTCTATACCAACGAGTTAGTATTTTGTAGTTCGCCTCCTGTAACCTGGAACAAATGGATGAGGAGTGAGCTAAGCTAAAGATCTTCTTTCTCTGTTCTGTAGTGAGAGTCAGGTTCAAATCTCTTTCCCATGAAAGCATGAAGTGTGGGGTCGGTAAGTCCGGCTGTGTGACAAGATAGGAATAGATCTGAGATAGCGCATGTCTACTACTCACCGTCGTGGTACACAAGATCTCAAAGGGCGTCTTGTGAGGATTATATGTCTTTTTCGGGGGCAACTCACGAAGATAATGAGCTAATTGAAGACAACGCCAGAAACCTAATGGAACCGGTTGAGTGATTAAGGTCAAGCTTTCTAAAGTCGGCCACGCAGATCTGTCTCCCAAGTTTGCCACCCTGTCCAACCCGGATTGAATCCATGTCTGAAAAACAGAGTCACCTCTACTAGGACCAAACGTGGGGTGGCTTAAGACCGGGGTCTGTGCTGAGTCAGTCGGTAGCATCAGTGTTCTAACCATCGGGTGACCACAGACCCTCAAGGTGGCTCCTATAGTCGGGTGATCCCAAAGCGTCTCTTTTTTTGGAAGGGTCACCCACGGCAACGTCTGAAGCGTGTAAGAGGTGTGGTCCTGTTCAGTTCTAACCCACAATTTATTGTCCCCGTGCCTGCACCAGTCCACTACTCTTGAGAGGTGACTTGCTATGTAATATAATTTAATATCCGGTAGGTTCACACCCCCGTCTTCTTTCCGTCTGGACATCAATGTTCTCGCTAATCGGGGTTTCGCTCCGTTCCAGACAAAGGCAGTCTGCATCCTCATTATCAACTTAAAAAAGGATGCTGGGATGAAAACAGGCAGTGTCTGAAAAAGATACAAAATCCTGGGGAGTATGGTCATCTTAAATAACTGGCATCTGCCAGACCACGAAAAGGTGGACTTCGTCCAGCGTTCAATGTCCGACTTGATTGCAACAAGCAGTGGGGGGAAGTTGGCACTATACAGGTTCTTGGGGTCTGCTGTCAACATTACTCCCAAATATTTAAGTGCTTTGTTTGCCCATTGAAAATTAAATGCAGACCGAAGTCTGTTATATTGCACGTCAGGTAAGGAGATATTAAGGGCTTCTGATTTAGTTCTATTAATCTTGAAATTGGAGAGGGTATGGTACGTCTCCAATTCCTTTAGCAGGTTCGGGAGAGATAGCTCAGGTTTTGTGATAAAAAATAAAAGATCATCAGCGTAAGCTGCTATTTTATATTCTGATCCACCGTGTCGAAGGCCCAAGACATCACCACTGGACCTGACACGCCGCAAAAACGGTTCCAGTGTCAAAATAAAGATCAGCGGAGACAGCGGGCAACCCTGCCGAGTACCGTTGGAAATGTCAAACGGCTCAGAGAGAAGCCCGTTGACTCGTACTCTTGCTGATGGGATCGAATATAGAGAAAGTATCCAGTCCAGCATCTGGTTACCCAGACCGATGTGGGAAAGCGTCGATTCAATAAAGGACCAATGAACGCGGTCAAACGCCTTCTCCGCATCGGTGGATAGGCACATCAGTGGAATCTTTGACAATTTAGCAGTCTGAATCAAGTTTATCGCTTTAGTGGTGTCGTCCCGAGCCTCACGTCCGGGGACAAATCCCGCTTGGTCTGGATGTATCAGGCCCGGGATAAACGGGGAGAGTCTGTCTGCCAGAATCTTTGCGAAGATTTTAATATCTACGTTAAGTAAAGATATTGGTCGGTAACTCGTTGGCAGCAGAGGGTCCTTACCTGATTTGGGTATAACCGCTATCGTGGCCCGCAGAGTGTCTTTAGGGGGAGGGCTGGTTTGGGACATTGCATTGAAAAATGTACACATATGTGGTAGGAGAGTTTCTTTTAGCTTCTTATAGTATCCTACCGTATACCCGTCAGGGCCCGGCGCTTTACCTGATGGGGTCTGAGCAATGGCTAGGGCAATGTCCTGAGCCGTAATAGGGGCCTCCAAGGAACATGCTGCGGTGTTCGACAATTATGGCATACCGGAAGACTCGATATATGCCTTGATGCGTGACTTAAGGGTATCCAGGGCTGACAACGATCTCTTGTTGTCTAAATTGTAAAGGGTTGAATAATATGTTCTAAACGCTTCTGCTATATCTTGAGGGAGCTTAGATCGCTTGGACGTGGTGGGGTGCTCTATCTCCGGAACATATGTGGCTGATATTTGAGCTCTAGAGGCTCTAGCCAGAGATTTACCCGCCTTATTGCCATGTTCGTAGAAATGTCGACGACATCGAGATAGTACCCCTTTTGCCTTGGTAAGTAGAACTGTACGTAGGGTCTCTCTAACTCTGAGAAGTTCCTTTCCCAGTTCTGTAGAAGTGCATCGTTTGTGTCTCGTCTCTAGTTCTCTTAATTTTCCCATAAGTGCGGAAGTTTCTGCGTCTCTAGCCCTTTTCAATCTAGCTCCATGTTTTATCAAGATCCCCCGTATCACACATTTGTGAGCTTGCCAGGTCACCATCGGTGAAACCTCTGGTGAGACATTAAGGTCAAAATAGTCATTTAGCGTATTAGTCACCTCAGCTCGTATCTCCGGATCTTCCAACAGGGCGGCGTTAAGCTTCCACTGCCACTGTCTCGGGATCTTGGAGGACAGAGCAAGGGAGACCGTCACAAGTGCATGGTCAGAGAATGAGATCGGGGCAATAGAGGCGTCAGTTAGATAGATCAAATCAGCTTGTCTAAAAAGGAAAAAATCAAGTCGAGAGTACATGTCGTGGACGGGAGAATAAAATGTATAGTCACGTGCAGAGGGGGAGAGTATACGCCAGACGTCTAGCAGTTGGTGGTCATGAAGAGCTTTATGTAAGCGTCTATTGTTTATTTTAGAAAGCGAAGTCCTGCTGTGCGACGTGTCCAAGGCATGGTCTAAAACAACATTAAAGTCACCCCCCAAAACTAGAGTGCCCTCAGCAAACTCATCCATCTTTTCCAGAAACTGAATAAGCATGGTAATTTGACCGGAATTAGGGAGGTACAGCGAGGCGAACGTATATACATTAGATGCAATCTTACCCTTCACCAAGAGAAGTCGGCCCTCTCCACCACTGTAAGAGTCTTGAAGTTCCCATGGAATCGACCTGGAGATGACAATGCTAGTCCCGGACGAGTGGGAGTCATTGGATAGGCTGTGATATGCCAGCGGGTACGAATGGTCCGAAAGCTTATATGGCTTGGCTGTTGACATGTGAGTCTCCTGGAGGAAGGCGACATGGATTTTGTTAGATTTCAGGTAATTAAACAGAATAGAACGTTTACCAGCACTGTGGAGACCTTGTACATTTAGTGAACCCACGCGGATCTCAGATATATGTGAGTGCGCCATCTCACCTCAACACCTCGGGGCAAAGAGGGAAAGGCGGAAGAGAAGGGAGGGGAGAGTGAAAAGAAGAAAGAAGAAGGAAGACCAGAAAACGGAGAGAAAGAAAGAATAAGAAAAGAAAGCCGAGATATAGAAACAGAGAAAATCGTATGTAAGAACTAAAGAAACAGTGACTATAGCAGTCTTTGCCGGCTTGCCAGCAAGTACGGACCCCTCGAAAGGAAAACAGAGGGGACCGCAGGGACCG
Source organism: Allobates femoralis (assembly GCA_033576535.1). Lineage (NCBI taxonomy): Eukaryota > Metazoa > Chordata > Amphibia > Anura > Aromobatidae > Allobates > Allobates femoralis. The sequence goes on along the minus strand of JARQOC010000001.1, from coordinate 67,738,733 downwards.
TGACAGACCAAGGATCGGTATGCCGCAGACCCGAGACTTATCGTATCTATATCATTTGTCGTACATTCCCTGTTAGACTGTATACAATTATTCATATATAGTACTATATTAAAGGCTCTGGGAATATACGAATGTTAGAATTAGCAAGAACCCGCATCCCCGCAATGAGGAAAACATGAAAATGGAGAAATTAAGACAATAACAGAATCAAACATTAATGCTAAGTTCAGAATAGCCAAAAACCAAGAGCTGGAGGCTGAAAAAGCGCCCAGTGTCACTCAGGGAGAAAAAATGTCAAAAATCAGTTCCGCGTCTGTGTAACAGAGGCATTTACTAGGAAGGCCACTTATCGTTTCCACCCATTACAGACAGTCTAAGACCAACCCAAATGATAGCATCTCTTGGTGGCAGGTAGAGGAAGCAGCCCACTGTAGTGAAGGGTGGGTACGTTCCCTCACGCAAAATAACATGACATTTAGGGATCTCATGAAGAATCAGTGCTCAGGTGGCGGAGGAAGCACAAGAGTCACTTCGCCGTCTCCTTCTCGGGCTGGTGGTTCGGGAGGCTATCTGTCCCCGGGTAGTCTCTTGAGCCCTTCTCCTCCTTCGTCGGCTTTCCTGTGCCTGAGCTGATCCTCGTCTAGTGGACAAAAATTTCTGGAGGTTTTCAAGAGAAAGCCAGTCAGGGAGCACAATAGAGGGTATGTCTAGAAAGGTAAATAGATCCTCCAGTTCCTCTTTCTGCCAAAGATAAAACAGTTTAGTACCCTTGCGGACGATCAGGTGAAACGGGTGTCCCCATCTGTAGGAGGCCCCCACTTCTTTTATCTTAGTGAGCAGGGGTCTCAGCTGACGTCGTAGGTATAAAGTGAGGCCAGATACATCCGGGTATAAACTTACTGAGGAATCATCAATTGTCACCTCGCCATGCGACCAGGCCTTTTTAAGTATGCCCTCTTTATCCGTGTAATTATGTAGCTTACAGAGCACGTCCCTGGGATTATTCGGATCTATAGGGCCAGGTCGAGATACTCTGTGTACTCTGTCTACCTTATACGTAGTTTCCTGTGGCCGTCGGGTCACCTCATTAAATATGGAGAAAACAGTATCCAATAAAGTCTCGGATGTAACTGACTCAGGGATCCCTTTTAGTCTCACATTGCTTCTGCGTTCCCTATTCTCGTGGTCATCAGCTTGTAAGATGAAGGCCACAGTGTGAGAATGGGACTGCACAATCTCCCTTTCTAATGCAGCCACTCTTGCTTCCGTAGTGTCCATGAAGACCTCAGCTTTGGAGGCCTTTAATTTGAGATCATCAATGTCCTCCTTAATCACCCCCAGGGCTCTCTCTTGTGAGGCTTCCATCCGTGCCAGCATAGTATCTATTTCCTGTCTTGTTGGAAGTGCAGCAAACATATCTTTGATCTCCTGCATGTCAGTCTGAGGAGTGCTGGGCTGTGTATGTGATGGGGCCATCTCCGCAGTACTGCCTGCCCTGCTTACAGCTCCTTCTCCACTGCCATCTTCCCCCACCTCCTCCTCCATATGGCCGGGGTTCTCACCACCTGGGGCATAGGCGGTGGGGCACGTTTACCTGCCGCTTTTGTTCCTCCCGACATCGAAGGGCTGCTGCCCGAGCCCTGGGATTTAGGGCTCCTCTGTGGCTGCGGCTGGGACTGGGGAGAAGACTGCCTCTGACCTGCTCCGGCCACCATTACAGGCGCGCGCGCTTTCCCTCCAGCTCCTCCAAACATCTTGGCGATGGCTGCCTCCGGTTTCATTTTCCCTGGCTGCTGCGGGGGTGCAGACTGCTCCTCCGGTTTCTTCCTCCGTGACATCTGGCGGTTATGATAGCGGGAATGCGGGTATTATCCCTCGGGTCTGCAGAGCACACAGAAAGTGCGTCTTCACACCGCCATGCTCAGGCCACGCCCCGCTAGAGTGTGTTTCAACGAGCCCCTATCACTGCGATTTGTGGACGGAACTGTGTTCCCATTGGTCAGCCTTGTCTGAACGCACGGGTCATCAAATAAGGCGCCTCGTTCACTGCCAGCCAATCGGAATGCAGTATCACCCACCAATCGCCGCAGATGTGGTGCAAAAAAACACCATCCAAGCACGCCTACGGGATTGATTTCAGGACCGCTGTATACATCGCTATCCGCCCTGTCACACGCCACGATGCGCTGAAATCGCCTGATGGATATCACCTGATTTCACTACAGTGCAGGGCAATCACGCGACGCTCCACCAGCGATTTCTCACCGTAGAATAGCCCAGTCAAACGCCACTACGCACATGTGATGTGGTTTTCACATCGCCGAATTCGGGAATTGCCAGTGATCTCGCAGGAGATATGGCGGCGTGTGACGGTACCTTCACGTTCCCTCAAAAACACTGAGCATCTAAATGGTAAATTTGGAAATTCATTGACTTGGCTGGGAAGCCAAACATCACTGCATTTGACTGCAAAAACAGATTCTCAAAAAAAACACGGCAAAAAAGGTCCAAATACCCAACGTGTGAATGTAGCCTGATTATGATTATTCTGAGTACCCAACAGACATAAATTATCTCCACATTAACATATCACTGGCAAGGGATATCAGTCTAGTGAATACATTAAATCTCCATTAGTTTTAATTTAATTTTAGGAGAAGTGTTCCTTTAAAATCAATTCGCTATTTAAAGGGGATTGAGTTGCATGGTGGCTCAGTGGTTAGCATTTACAGCACTGGGTCCCGAGTTCAAATCCCACCAAGGACAATATCTACAAGGATTTTGTATGTTCTCCCTGTGTTTGTCTAGGTTTCCTCTGAGTTCTCTGATTACTCCTACATTCCAAAGACATACTGATAGGGAATGTAGATTGTGATCCTCAATGGAGATACAGTTAGGGCCAGAAATATTTGGACAGTGACACAATTTTGGCGAGTTGGGCTCTGCATGCCACCACATTGGATTTGAAATGAAACCTCTACAACAGAATTCAAGTGCAGATTGTAACGTTTAATTTGAAGGGTTGAACAAAAATATCTGATAGAAAATGTAGGAATTGTACACATTTCTTTACAAACACTCCACATTTTAGGAGGTCAAAAGTAATCGGACAAATAAACATAACCCAAACAAAATATTTTTATTTTCAATATTTTGTTGCGAATCCTTTGGAGGCAATCACTGCCTTAAGTCTGGAACCCATGGACATCACCAAACACTGGGTTTCCTCCTTCTTAATGCTTTGCCAGGCCTTTACAGCCGCAGCCTTCAGGTCTTGCTTGTTTGTGGGTCTTTCCGTCTTAAGTCTGGATTTGAGCAAGTGAAATGCATGCTCAATTGGGTTAAGATCTGGTGATTGACTTGGCCATTGCAGAATGTTCCACTTTTTTGCACTCATGAACTCCTGGGTAGCTTTGGCTGTATGCTTGGGGTCATTGTCCATCTGTACTATGAAGCGCCGTCCAATCAACTTTGCAGCATTTGGCTGAATCTGGGCTGAAAGTATATCCTGGTACACTTCAGAATTCATCCGGCTACTCTTGTCTGCTGTTATGTCATCAATAAACACAAGTGACCCAGTGCCATTGAAAGCCATGCATGCCCATGCCATCACGTTGCCTCCACCATGTTTTACAGAGGATGTGGTGTGCCTTGGATCATGTGCCGTTCCCTTTCTTCTCCAAACTTTTTTCTTCCCATCATTCTGGTACAGGTTGATCTTTGTCTCATCTGTCCATAGAATACTTTTCCAGAACTGAGCGGCTTCTTGAGGTGTTTTTCAGCAAATTTAACTCTGGCCTGTCTATTTTTGGAATTGATGAATGGTTTGTATCTAGATGTGAACCCTTTGTATTTACTGTCATGGAGTCTTCTCTTTACTGTTGACTTAGAGACAGATACACCTACTTCACTGAGAGTGTTCTGGACTTCAGTTGATGTTGTGAACGGGTTCTTCTTCACAAAATAAAGTATGCGGCGATCATCCACCACTGTTGTCATCCGTGGACGCCCAGGCCTTTTACAGTTCCCAAGCTCACCAGTCAATTCCTTTTTTCTCAGAATGTACCCAACTGTTGATTTTGCTACTCCAAGCATGTCTGCTATCTCTCTGATGGATTTTTTCTTTTTTTTCAGCCTCAGGATGTTCTGCTTCACCTCAATTGAGAGTTCATTTGACCGCACATTGTCTGGTCACAGCAACAGCTTGCAAATGCAAAACCACACACCTGGAATCCATCCCTGACCTTTTAACTACTTCATTGATTACAGGTTAACGAGGGAGACGCCTTCAGAGTTAATTGCAGCCCTTAGAGTCCATTGTCCAATTACTTTTGGTCCCTTGAAAAAGAGGAGGCTATGCATTACAGAGCTATAATTCCTAAGCCCTTTCTCCGATTTGGATGTGGAAACTCTCATATTGCAGCTGGAAGTGCGCACTTTCAGCCCATATTATATATATAATTGTATTTCTGAACATGTTTTTGTAAACAGCTAAAATAACAAAACTTGTGTCACTGTCCAAATATTTCTGGCCCTAACTGTAGTGTTGCTAATGTATATAGTGAAGATAGTGTTGCTAATGACGCCGGTCATCTACTGCCTGGCTTGCCGCAGACGGAGCTCAGCCACGGCTACTGCTGCACAGAGGTCAGCGGCTCGCCAGCTGATGCCGGTCATATCCCGTCTAATGCCGGTCATATCCCGGCTTGCTCGCCGCGGACCTCTGTGCCGCCGGCTGGACCCGTGTATGCTGCAAATTGGCGTGAAATTCGAACTTTGAATTCGCGCGCCTGTTTGCATAGTCTGCGCTCATTGGTGGCTGACTCCGGCAGGCACCAATGTGCAGCTTCTGTCTGGCGCGCGATTTCTGTGACCGACAGACGCCTTAGACAATTATATAGTAGATAAATACTATATTATATATATATTCACCATTAGAATATTTATAACATATGTTTAGGATCTGCTATCAATGATACATAGAGGATTTCCTTTCCACTTGTGAAGAGGGAATGTTGCCCTCTGACTCCTGACCCTCCTTCTAAAACTGCAAGAAACTGAATCCAGGCATATAATAAATTGAAGGTGGCCATGAGTTATTTCAGAAACTTCCACGTACCTATTCATTCACCATCATTATGTTATCATGATATAGTATAATAAATATAAATATTAAGTTTTTACTATTGATATAAAATACAATAAAGATTGTATAAACTAATAGACAGTGCCTTGTGAAAGTATTTAATCTATAAAAGTTGAGAATGCGCAATAGGGTCTTATCTTTTTATGATCAGATAAAAGATGGTCTAAATCAGAATCGCTCACCTGATAAGGTTGTGTCACACACAACCAGCTTGATCGCTCAGAAATGCAGCTGCTGCAGGGACCGTACTTCCACAGGTTACTGCGGTAAACGATCGATCATCCGGACGAAGTACCTCAGGTCCGCACTGCTGCAGGATCGATGTAAAAGATACCAGAAACACCGGGAGGTCTGGTTAAAATGATGAATAGCTTTATTTCCTACGCGTTTCGGAGCTGCTTGCCGGGCTCCTTCCTCAGGGACATCAGATGTTCCCTGAGGAAGGAGCCCGGCAAGCAGCTCCGAAACGCGTAGGAAATAACGCTATTCATCATTTTAACCAGACATCCCCGTGTTTCTGGTATCTTTTACATCGATCTTGCAGCAGCACGGACCTGAGGTACTTCGTCCGGATGATCGATTGTGAAAGTATTTGGCCCCCTTGAACTTTTCAAACTTTTGCCACATTTCAGGTTTCAAAAATAAACATATAAATTCTAATTTTTATTGAAGAATCAACAACAAGTGGGACACAATCGTGAAGTGGAACGAAATTTCTTGGATATTTTAAACTTTTTTAACAAATAAAAAACTGCAAAGTGGGACGTGCAATATTATTCGGCCCCATAGAGTTAATACTTTGTAGCGCCACCTTTTGCTGCGATTACAGCTGTAAGTCTCTTGAGGTATGTCTCTATCAGCTTTGCACATTGAGAGACTGAAATTCTTTCCCATTCTTCCTTGCAAAACAGGTGGAGCTCAGTGAGGTTGGATGGAGAGCATTTGTGAACAGCAGTTTTCAGCTCTTTCCACAGATTCTCGATTGGATTCAGGTCTGGACTGTGACTTGGCCATTCTAACACCTGGATATGTTTATTTTTGAACCATTCCATTGTAGATTTTGCTTTATGTTTGGGATCATTGTCTTGTTGGAAGATAAATCTCCTTCCCAGTCTCAGGTCTTTTGCAGACTCCAACAGGTTTCCTTCCAGAATGGTCCTGTATTTGGCTCCGTCCATATTCCCATCAATTTTAACCATCTTCCCTGTCCCTGCTGAAGAAAAGAAGGCCCAAACCATGATTCTGTCACCACCATGTTTGACAGTGGGGATGGTGTTTTGAGGGTGATGAGCTGTGTTGCTTTTACGCCAAGCATATCGTTTTGCATTGTGGCCAAAAAGTTCTATTTTGGTTTCATCTGACCAGAGCACCTTATTTCACATGTTTGGTGTCTCCCAGGTGGCTTGTGGCAAACTTCAAACAGGACTTTTTATGGATGTCTTTGAGAAATGGCTTTCTTATTGCCACTCTTCCATAAAGGCCAGATTTGTGAAGTGTACGACTGATTGTTGTCCTATGGACAGACTCTCCCTCCTCAGCTGTAGATCTCTGCAGTTCATCCAGAGTGATCATGGGCCTTTTGGCTGCATCTCTTATTAGTCTTCTCCTTGTTCGAGATGAAAGTTTAGAGGGACGGACGGGTCTTGGTAGATTTGCAGTGGTCTCATACTCCTTCCATTTCAATATGATCGCTTGCACAGTGCTCCTTGAGATGGTTAAAACTTGGGAAATCTTTTTGTATCCAAATCCGGCTTTAAACTTCGCCACAACAGTATCTTGGACCTGCCTGGTGTGTTTCTTGGTCTTCATGATGCTCTCTGCACTTGAAACAGAACCCTGAGACTATCACAGAGCAGGTGCATTTATATAGAGACTTGATTACACACAGGTGGATTCTATTTATCATTACCAGTCATTTAGGACAACATTGGATCATTCAGAGATCCTCACTGAACTTCTGGAGTGAGTTTGCTGCACTGAAAGTAAAGGGGCCAAATAATATTGCACGCCCCACTTTTCAGTTTTTTATTTGTTAAATAAGTTTAAAATATGCAATACATTTTGTTCCACTTCATGATTGTGTCCCACTTGTTGTTGATTCTTCACAACAAATTTGAATGTACAGTGCTGTGCAAATTCATTGGGACAAAGCATTTTTTAAGTAAAATCATAAGTTGTGGTTACCAGTCAGTGATTCAAACATGTTTTAACTGCTTTGAACAGGTGTGAGTGTACAACCTTGAGTAACAAAATATGGTTTGCCTGGTTTTAGTCAGAAAATAACAGCTAGCTGCCCCCTCAGCCTCAGTTGAGAGCTTGTTTCTGTGAGGAGTGGTTTAGTGTACTATTTCTCTCAGTGTGATTTGTGCCTGTAATAATGGATCTTGCTCCACGGATGAGGTCTAGAATTATTACTCTTAATGAACATACAAGTCTGACTGTAAGAGAAATCGCTTCCACCGTTGGTGTTGGAAAATATACCGTTTTAAGAATAATTCGCACACACAATGAAACTGGATCGTTTTCTCCAAAACGAAAAGGGAAATGTGGAAGAAAAAGGAAAACGACACCAAGAACTGATAAAACAATTATTAGAAATCAGTAATAGTAAAACTAATGCAAGAAAAACAAGACTTGCTTTGTCCCAATTAATTTGCACAACAATGTATATCTTTATGTTTGAAGCCTGAAATGTGGCAAAAGGTTGAAAAGTTCAAGGGGGCCAAATACTTTCACAAGGCACTGTAAGTAAGCCCCCAGTAAACATTCAATCAGTGTCAGAAGTATGCAAAAGAATATCAACCAAAAACAGCCATAATAGAACTGGGATTGAGCGGGTAATTAGTGACAGCTGTCAACTTTGTAATCTTGTCTTCCACATACAGGGCTACAAACTCAAGGATCACTAATCCTGTCATTATTTGGGATTTTCTGGGACGAAACACATTTAAAAACCGTCATGGATGGTCAATTAATCTGTTAAATCCTCCTTGGAGGACAAAGCCAAGATACAGCCATTGGCACAATTTCCTTCCTACCTATATTGACTTTTTAAAAATGTTACAAAAAGCTGTAAAATAATCTGTTATATTTCCCATAATTACTTTCTGCACATGTAGCTACCAGGCATGAAATATAGTTTGCACAAATAACATCCAGTCACTGCATTTTTTTACTGTCATGCTGAGGCATGTTGCCAATACCATGATGAATGTTGGTTTTCTTTATTATTTCGGTGTGCATTACTTAACACTTACGCTGCAGAACCGAGCGCTGTATTCCATCATTTTTCATATTAGTCTAACATGTAGCAGCGGCAAAGAGATGGATGACTGCTCTCCTACCGGCATAAAGATCTAAAATCAGCCATGCTTAGCTCTGGCAACCTGACAGTTTGAGGAATAACCACTTTCAGATGCTGTAATGTCTGAGCTTGTAAAGAAATGTTCTGATTTTAAAAAATAGACCTCAAGGCATTTTAAGATTGGTTTTCTACCTTCTTTACATGTTCGATTTGGACCGAAAAGAGACTCATAGGTCTTTGAAGGTCCATACTTATTTATAGAACGCCAGCTCACAGATGTCTTGGAGACAATAACTGTCCCCTGGCAAAATATATCTATATTTCTCTAAATGGGTATATTGATGGAAACTGATGCCGAATTTCAATGTCCCCCCATCTGAGAGTGACAGATTACTTATCTTCATTTCTGTGTAGTAGAGTGAATTTAATTAGAGTTGGGACTAATGTTAGACATAAGAGATCATAGCCTGAGGCATATAGAAGCTACTAAGAAAAGATCTGTAGGTTCAGCATTGAACTGATATCACTTCTGCTACACCGAGAAGGTAAGGTGCAATTTCTTTGCTCCCCCATAGCTTTTCTTTCATGACTGGTCTCTGAGGGCTAACACACATATTGATTGTATTCACAGGGAACTAATAATGTGATATTCAGAGTGATTGGCAAGTTTTATTTGAGTTGTGAACAAGTTAGATTCTACTTTTCTTATCCACCTTTTAGTCTTATCAACTTGCAGACATAATTTTTAGTGTTTGACCTTCTATTGGGAGCTTAAATCAGAGCATCTTTGTTACATCTCCACCTGGACCTGCCACCAGGATCCATTGTGTGGGCAGCATGTATGATGGAGGAGATGCAGGACTAAAGGTCCTGGCCATAACAGGTCCTGTCCAGCCAGAGATTCTAGTGTGTTTGGGTGTAATAACTATTGCGGATAACTCAAGAATCTAATGGTGTGGGGAGCAAAGACATGACTGAGACAAGGTATCAAAGTGAAAGTCTGTATTGAGCACAAGTGGAGCAAACAGGAGCAGAGTGATTACGCAGTACAATTAAGTTCTAACATAGTGAAGGCAGGAAAGTCACTAGATTAAAGTGCACACTGGTTGTGGCCAATAACGGAAAGTCTATAGGTAATAGTTCACACTGGTAGTGGACAGTAACAAAATAGTCAATAAGTAATAGTTCACACTGATAATGGTCGACAATAGATAAGTCAATAAGTATCCGTTCATATCCAGGGAAGCCTGGAAACAGTATAGTCTTTGAGAACACAGTCCAGACATGGATGCAGTACAGAGCAATAAAATGCAAGTCCCAAACAGTCCAGAGCTCTGCAATTGCACTTACATAAACTTAACTAAATGACCTTGTAGAACAAACAGGCTTATATGAAGCAGGGCAGACTGGCAGAACCTGAAGCAGGAATAAACTCCAGACTGAGCAACTTGACGCAGGGAGGCCAACAGGAAGCAGGTGCAGTGCATCTCAAGTTAGTGCTTCTTCACCAGCTATTCCAGCTTCTCTGCATTTTTAAATCCAGCTTATCTCTATTAGCTGGATTTAAAAATGCAGAGAAGCTGGAATACCTGGTGAAGGAGCACTAACTTGAGATGCACTGAGGGGCAAGAAATCCAAGCAAAATACTCAAAGGACTGAAGGATGGACTGAAGCTTATAAGAGCAGGAAGACAGGAAGACATGGACAGGAATGAGGCAGCAGACACCATTTTGGAAAAGAGAGATGAGACACAAAGGGTTAGCTGAAGATCTGGAGTCCTGACATTGGGACCTTTAGAGCAGCACAGTCAGGAGTAATCAGCTCCATGCTGTGGCAAATGGGACCGCACCATATATACTGTTGGGAGATGCCCGCTATAGTTTACATATCTCTCATTCACTGCTACTTCCCAGCTCTTATACAGCCTGTGTAAACTCCTAACTAACCTCGGCCTGTGTTTTGACTTGTCTACGCCTTTACAGTTTTGACTTTGCCATCCTCTGACCATCCTCTGCCAGACAGCTTCACCAGTCAGCAACCACTTCAACATAATTCTGGAGGCCCAATGTAATTAAAAATCCCTGAATAGGTGTTAAATGATAGACGCCACAGTTCCTCTGCAATCTACTAATTGGAGTGGTTTGCATAAAATTTGTTAGTTGGAGCCTTATTAAGAGTTGCCAGCCTTTCTCTAATATTGATACCACCAATACTGTCTAAAACTTTTTTTTTCTGGAACCTCGTAAAACAGACCAATATTGTGAGCTTGGACCTAACTAATACTGGTAAAAGGTTATGCCAACATGAAAAATGCATTATAGTTTCTGTTTCCTGACCCTGCATTCGCATTGGTATATATTTTTTTAACTGTATTGAAAAATAAATCTGACCATACACCCTGCAATATAACATTTTACAGTGGGAATGAGTTGTGTAGATATATAAATCACGATGACTTATGTTGCATATGTTCATCCTCTGTAAAATGTGGAAGATTTTACAACATACAGCTGACAAACATAGCAAACTATGTAAATGAATCCTTAATAGCAAGATCTATTCAGGTAGACACAAATTGAGCAGTGCTGTCTGTGACCCCAAATTAACCTTAATTTCTCTTTCATGTTTTAACATTTGGAAACCAAAACTAGAGTTTGACTTGACTTTCTTCTGACGACTCTAAGTTTATTTTTCCTACAATGTATAACAAAATCTACAGAAAAACTCATTGAGACCAAACTGCTATATTTCCGTCTCTGGGGTGATATTGTTTGTTTCTCAGTGTTCTTGATCAGAATACTGGTTCCATTTACACAAGACCAGTCAGGGATTGAGGCGATGTACGGTTCATAAGCTGTAAATTGCTTGGGTTCACACCTTCATGGCTACAGGAGAAATCAAAGCCATATTGCATCAGGTAGTTTGTCTTCTAACTATTGACTATCAAGAATTCCTTATAGAAAGGAGGACATCAATTTATTTGTTGCTCCATGCTGATGGTATTTTTTAAGCAGTTGAAAAAATTAATTAGAATGCTTATAATATGTGATTTCTTTATCTCAAGGATTATCATATACATTGTATCTCCTGTTCCTTAAAGGGGTTGTCCACTATTCAGACAACCCCTCCTCAATCAGAAAGTTTGCACTCGATAAAATAACAGCACATACTCAATTCTCATGCCCGCGCCATTCCAGCGCAATTGGAACTCACTCTCCAAAGGTTTATGCACTACCTGCGCCCAGTGAGAGCTGGCTTCACTCTGCCCTCCTTCGGACGTATCAAACATTATGATGAAGTGAGTAGTCAGCCAAAACTGTTACTCCCTCTTGATGTTTGATACATCTGAAAGTGAAAAGAGTAAAGCTTGCGCTGATTGGTTGCAGGGCACGCATGATGTCATAACATTACTGTATGTCAGCCCTAGGAAAGCACGTGCTGCAATGGCTCTGGCACTGGAGGTGAGTATAAGTGTTATTTTTTCCGCTAGCCAAATGATGATTAAAAAAGTGTTGTCTGAGTAGGGGAAACCCCTTTAATAGAAGTGAAGACATGAAATAGCATTTTCTTCAAATGTGGACTCTGGATATATCCTTTGGCAGTCTCAGAATATATTAGATTTCTTTAGCAAGATTTAGACATTATTTCATGGAGGAGTCCCCCATTACATATAACATATGAGGTCCACTGCTTGGGGCAGAGAGTCATTAACAAAGAGCACCTCTTACGCATGGTTTGTCCACACTGTATCTCATGGTAGGAAATATAATTGAATGGTCATTTTGTAACACATTTCCTCTATATTAGCTGTGGCAGAAAAAATGTATGAGCAGCTCCGTCTTTGATGAGCAAACTTTGCTTGGACATGTTTGTCAATTTCAAATTCAGTAAGAACCTGGCCGATTTAATTCGGCACCTCGAATTCAAACACTGTTGAAAAGTTGGGAAATTCGGTGAAAATTTGCTAATGCTTTGGATGTGTGTGTAGCTTAATGTAGGACAGAAGCATTTGTGCAAATGCACTAATGCTTCTGTTCTACGTTATCCTTTCCCACCACCAGACAGACACACACAGATCATCTCACCGTGTCTCTGCTGCTTGATTGCTCCGGTCAATATTCCCACGCTCCCGCTCACTTCCGCATCTGCGCTGGCAGTGAGTGATGTGTGCGGTCAGCTGATCTGATCATCATAGCAATCGCGTCATGTGACCAGATAGTGTCAGCTGATCTGGTCATCTGACCTGATTACTATGGTGACCACATGAGATGCCGCGCACATCACTCACTGCCAGCTCTACTCCAGATGTGCAGTGACTCGCTGAGGACACCATTCAGGTAACCATGGTGGCCAATAATCATAGATGGTACCATGGTTACATGAGCTGTCCTCGACAATTTTTTTTTAATTATTTTTTTTTTTTTAAACAAAATATGAGGCAGATTGGTTGCCATACACTACATGAGCATCTTTGATTAGCTGTTGCAATAAGAATGAATTTCCTCAATCTGGATGGGGATTTTGCTTGGTTGCCATACACATGTTGTATGGCAACCAACCTGCCATCATAGTGTGTTAAATAAATAAATAATTTTAAAAATGTGTGGGGCTTCACTGTATTTTTTGTCTAGCACAGACAAAGCAGACAGCTACAAGCTGCCACCCTCAGCTGCCTAATTTTACCTTGGCTGGCAAAAAAAAATGTGTGAGCTTCGCCCTATTTTTAATTGCCACACAAGGTAAAACTAGGCAGCTGAGGGCTTGTAGTCTCAGTGTGGCAAGGACCTTCATTATTGTGCCCCCCACACTATAGAACAGCAGCCCCAGAAATTGGCACATTCATAAGAAGTACCAATTCCTTGCACTTTTCCCGGCTCTTCCAGTTGCCATGGAGCGGTGGCAAACTGGGTGATAAGGGGTTTGTTTTGACAGCTGGCATTAAGCCTGAAATTCTTAATGTCTGGCCAATATTAGACCAGGCCATTAAGAAATAGTAAACAAGAACCAACACAGAGAAAACATTTTATTAGAAATAAAAACAAAAAGACATTTAGGGACTTCATCTTTATTAACCCCTTAATTATACCCCTCCTTGATCCTCTGCAACATCTTCTTCATTGGAGGCTATGGTGCAGAATACAGCATTCTGTCACCACACGCTCCATTCACTGAATGAATGAGCTGCAAGCTCTGTCCATAAGCGGTGACTCACTGAAGTAACCTGAGATCACCATTCAGGTAACCATGGTAGCCGCTATGATTAGTGGCTGAACGGTGAACTCAAGCGATCTCAGTGAGTCATCGCACACCAGGAGCAGAGCTGGTGGTGAGTGACGTGCACAGTAGCTCATCTGGTCACCATAGCAATCAAGTCAGTTAACTAGTTCAGCTGACACTATCTGGTCATGTGATGCAATTTCTATGGTGATCAGATCAGCTGACCGCGCACGTGGATGCGGAAGTGAGAGGGAATGCTTGAATATGGACTGGAGCAATCAAGCAACAGAGACATGGTAAGATGATCTGTGTGTGTCTGGCTCTGTTTTGCAGCTTTTGGACACCTTTGAATGTATTTTCAATGCGTTGAATGTTGTCTGCCATTGATTTTAATCTTGTTCGGCAAACACCCCGTATCTGACTGAGCAGCTGAAAATTCTGAAACAAGATCCATGGCGAGCAGCAATTTACGGTATCTTAATGGCTTCAATCTGACTTAGGGTAATCTTAATAAAACAAACCGTATACAATTCAAAGCTTTTTCCTGGCGTTACGTGTTTCAGATTATTTGTTAAAATACGGTAAGTGTTTCCATCCAGGAGTTAAAAGTTCACTAATGGCAATCAGTTAAACATACTGTAGGCTAAATGTGATTGTAATTGCAGAAATAGCCTTTAAGTACCAGTCAATATACCCATTGTGCTAATAATGTTCTATTAACGTGTTTTTATTTTCAAGCACTGTGCTTTTAAACTTAATTATGATGGTTATACTGTATACAAGCAGATGCTGTAGGCAAGGTAAGAGTGTTTAGTCAAAAATCCATGGACAGTATAAATCAGTGACTGGTGGCATAATTCTAGTTATATATATTTTTATCTGAAAACAGCATATCAGAGAAAATGTAGTTTGAAAAGCCAGTCGGGGACTATGGTCCCAATTCATAAAGACCAGTGATTTTCTTGCTGGTGTAGATGATGGGGTATTGTGGAGACAGACACTCCTGATTCTTGAAGAGTTGCCCCTTTGTGTATCAGGAGTGTCTGAAGAGCGGCGTGTGCTTCTGCATGCCCAAATTATTTGATACGTAGCACAAGAGTTTGCAATTATCCCGTCCAGAATGCACCATTCCTGTGAATCGCTTTACATTGCCACTCAGGAGGTTGGTCACATTCATAAAGCATGACACCATGCCATCCAGGTAATTGTTATGGTCGTCCGCTTCTCTGTCAATGTCCAGTGCAAGCGCTTTCAGCCATGTCACTTTGGAGGAAAGGTTTTCTGAAAGATGTTTATACTCTGCATGGAGCATCTCATCCACTGCTCCTGTATTGGAACCTCGGATCCAGTCCGTCATGTTTGTTTGCTTCCGCTCAGTGAGCTGGCAGGATCCAGAGAATGCTCCGACTGGTGTAAGATTCCTAGGGTAAGTAGCACTACAGCTTGTCAATAATTACCCGAATAATGCTGTCACACCTATCCCGCTGTGCACCGTCAAGCCACAGCTCCATTCAGCTCTGCTCAATTTGATGGGGTGGGAGATACTGGCATGAAAATGCCTAGTCAAAAATTTTTGCATGACTCCACGTTGGGCCAAAATTTTGCCAGTTTTCAAAGCAACTTACACGAGAATTCTGGCGAAATTGTCTTGACAAATCAGGGCCTATGTGTCTCAGGGACAAGTCCACAGAAGATCTTCGGTATTTTCTCCATACTCCAATTCACTTTAGAAAAGTCTTTCTCTTTGCACACACAGAGCTGTAAGTTTATGAGACCAAGCAACCCTCAACTAGTCATCTGAGAGGCATTGTCACTGCTGGCTTTTCAAAGTCTATTTTCTCTGAAATGCCAGAGTTCTAGCTGCAATTGTGTGGCCAGATTCTGTTCAGCAGGATGAATGCAGCGGCAGGTTTGTTTTAACGTGAAAAGATCCCTGTTTTTCTGGTTAAGTATGCTTCCTTCGTAATAGTACCAGAAGTCTGCAGAAGCCCCATCATTCCAGAAGGCAACTGTGACCAAAGAGTGGCCAAAGAGTACACAATGTGTGCCAGATGAATTAGTGTATGTTACTTTATAACCATCAAGTTGAAATAAAAAGATGATAAATACCAAATAATACCTGTGCCAATAGACCCTTACCACCAAGCCTGTAATGTGTGCCAATGTACTGTAACCACCAAGCTAAGTGTCTCTGTTTGTAGTGTAACCATCTGTAGGAAAATTTAAGCTGTGTACATCCAATCCAAGCGTGATGGTCGTGTGAAAACCCTTCATTTTAGGTACTATGACAAAGTTGAAATGCCATAAAGTGGCACTATTATAAACTGTTTGCTGGCATCCACAATTTCTGATAACATTGAAAATTCATCATTCTTAGTCTACACCTTAGTTTTTCCACGCTAATGTGTGCTTCTTCTACACATTGGTCTGAAGTTACAATAGGCAGGAGACATGCAAAAGTGTCACACGAGTCTCGTATGCATTACCTGGCCCAGCCACCGTCTCTCCGGACAGGAGCATGCAGCTCCATAGAAATACATGCAGCTGCACGCTCCTCTTCGGAGAGTCGGCAGCCGTGCTGGGTGATGCATGTGACACTTGAGCGAGGCTCTCCATGTCTCTCTCCCAGTGTGACTCCAGCATTATACACAATGTGCTGTCAGTGATTTTCACGGACCCATAGATTTCCACATGTAGAGAAAATACTGGGCAGTGCTTCAATTTTCTGGGACAGCAGGTTCTGCTGTGATCACTACTATATACCCTTTATGTTGCTGGGGTGCACGCCATATAAGAATAAATACAATTCAAATGAAGAAAAAAGCAGGCGGCACTCACCATTTGAGCAGCGATGACTCCTTTATTTCAAAGTGTCAATGGACATAGTTCATCTGTGACAAAGTGCGGGGAGAGGGAGTGGAGGAAGACGGACCACGGCAAGCCGTTTCGCTGTGACTACAGCTTCAACGGGTCCCTTTGACCCGTTTCGCTGTAGTCACAGCGAAATGGCTTGCCGTCGTCCGTCTTCCTCCACTCCCTCTCCCGCACTTTGTCACAGATGAACTATGTCCATTGACACTTTGAAATAAAGGAGTCATCGCTGCTCAAATGGTGAGTGCCGCCTGCTTTTTTCTTCACTTGAATTCAACCCAAAGATTTGTATGAAAGATTTAAATATGTGACTTATATAAAAAATGATCACATTTCCATGTTTTTTTGCAGACCACAAGGACATGTGAACAGCCACACAATCTATAAAGGGTAATAAAAACTGAAAACATGGGCTGGAACACCTATAGTTATAATTGTAATGTGTACGTGTAAATGCACACTGTGGCCACAAACAAACACAACCTATAATAAAAACAATGAATGTATACCATGCAGTAAGTAAATAATCAGTGGTAATAGATGTAAATAATATATGGTACTTAGTTTATATTCGTTTGATCAAAGAAATGTAAAAGCCATCCCGCTGCAACTAGATGTACTTGATCAGGACTGTCTCTAACGCTATCTCACCCACTGTGTGCCAGCAGGCCTTAAAATAGACAGACAACACAAAGAATTCACTGATCTCAGGGAGACAAGTAAGAAAACACTGCGGGCAGCCGGCTAAAGTGCTCAACACAGTGAATGCCTATGTGCACTGCCCCCTGGGAATTTTAAATATGCAAATAGAGTCTGTGGAGCCTCGTTTAGGAGTCTCAACACAGGACTAGCCAGATATCCCTCCAGGGAAGGACCTAGCCATAGGGTGACTCTTTGAGGAGACCACCAAAACAACCATCAGGGGTGGGCTGGCCCAGGTGACAGGGTGGCATATGCCCCCCAGACCGGTGGGTTAGTCCTAGTTTAGGGCCGCCCAGACAGTGAGAGTGGCCGCGTTGCCCGCAGGACTAGAGCGGAGGCAGCAGCCAGCCAGTAGGTGAGTCAAGGAGCAAACCATTCAAACCATTCCCACCCCCGCGCCGCACTTGACCCCAGTAGCACACCCTCCGCTCCTCACTTGGGCCCTGTAGCACCACCCCACTCCTCACTTGGCCCCAGTAGCACCGCCCCGGTCCTCACCCTGGCTGTACAAAGCGGACTGCCACCCAGGGCAAGATCAGCCAGCCAGCCCCCGACCACCATATTAAGTGGCCCTTTGAGTCAACATCCAGCTCTTTTCAAGCTTAAAGATATGACAATTTATTTGCATATTTAAAATAGACAGAGGCAAAGAAGAACGTGGACCTCACTATTTCACACCTGCCATTAGAAAGCTCAATAGACAACGTCCACAAGGAAAACCAAACACATCGTCCTGCACACCTGCAGGTAGAAGTGTGATATGTAATCTCTTTAATGGGTAAGTGTTGCAAGTGCAAGCCCACTGCTCACCTATGATCAAGCTCTATCACTAAAGGGGCCGTTACACGCTATGATTTCCTTAACGATATCGTTTATACGTCACAGGTTTTCTGTCGTTCAAATGATGTGGTAAGGACGTCGTTGCGTGTGACACGTCGATCTAACAAGCGATAAGTGGGCTGATCGTTCATCGCAGATGTGGTAACCGAACCTTAAATCAGACAATGTTGGGTCATTGCATGTGCTGCATCGACGTGTATGACAGGTCGATATCGCTACCTACTTTAAAAATCAGCGATCCCGCAAACAAGCACGTAGGCGTGCCTGGGGGTTGTTTTGTCCTTGTCTCCACTGCACCGATTGGTTGTCCTTACTGCATTCGGATTGGCTGTCGTCTGGCACCAAAATAATGATTTTAAAAATTGCCGGAGCCGTGTGTGCTGCTATGGAAACGTTGTGGATGTGATCCTATGCCTATGTATGTTAAGAAATGACTAATGACACATACACATAGGCATACATTGCATTGCCCACAGTGCATACACGAGCGTCCTAGTATTACACTTTGGGTACGCTCCAATGTTTTGGCCAGCCGTTTACAACTTGATCCAAAACTTTAATTATGAGCAGGTACAAAGGACGACAATGAACAGATAGTGGCCATCTTTGATCGGAAGCCTGACCAATGGCAACGCTGTAGTGCAACACCAATCATAGTGGTAGGGGTGCGTAAACAAACCATCTGGCACACCTACCTGTCAGAATGGACCAAGAAGTACGCCCACATTGAGCAGTGATTCGTTAACATTGCTGCTGTGTGACAGCATACATAGGACTCAAAATATCGCTCGCTAGGACGTCCTGACGGGCGTAGGATCGAGGCATCGTTGCTGCATCTTTAACGATATCTGTGCGTGTAAAAATTAACATCGCTAGAACTATACGCAAAAACTGACATCGTTGGTGATATCTTTAAGGAAATTGTAGCATGTAACAATCCATTAAAGGGCCGCAGTATCTTTTAGTTAAATACACGCACACATCAGCCAACCCTTTAGTGATCTGTGCAACATGAAGACTTTATAAAACCATCATACATACTGTACCTGTGTTTCCTCTAAACTATCTGAAACTTGAAGAGTTACAACAAGATACTAATGCAATCGTCAATCATTTTCAAATTCCACAGTTTAGAGGGATCAGTGATGCCCACATTTCCACCCAATGGGTGGAGGACATGACAAGTGAAGGAAAGAAAGGTGTGGTGGATCTGCATTCCTGAAGAAGGCTTAAAACTTTCATGAATAAAGTGGAGATTTTGTATTCCCTGCCTTTCATCACCCTTTACTTGTCATGTTCTCCATTGATTAGATGTGAGCAGTGCGGCAGGAGCAGTCAACATTATTTGGGATATACACTTGTTACGAGTTGTGTTATACACAACCCATTCAGGTGAGCAACAAATCTTTCCACCCATCTTCACCTGCAGCCCATGGCGTCACACAAAGAGTGTCTTTTCCCCTCTCTTTTCCCAATTCACATATGTCCATTGCCACTTGGGAGAAAATTAATGATTTTGCACGATTTTCAACATTTACGCTGAACAATTTCGATCATTCACAAATGCTCAGGAAAACCAGAGTTGACTACTTTGAAAGGTGCCAAGTCCCTTAGTTTTCCGAGGGTTGCGCAAGCAAAATTGAAAATATTAGCACTTACTGTATTTTGCACTTTATACGACACACCTGATTATAAGACGCACCTAAGTTTTAGAGGAGGAAAATAAGAAAGAAAATATTTTAGTTAAATCATGTGCTAAAAAATGTTATAAAGTAAAAAATAATATTCATTTAATAAGGGGAGGGAAGAATCTGTAGATGAGACACTGTTATGGAGGATCTGTGTAATTGTAGATCAGATATCCTCCCCCATTCCCTTGTAATTGCAAACGTCTGATCTGAGAGATGCAATTACATGGGAGTGTGATATCTCAACTGAGGGTTGCAATTACATGGAAGCGGGAAGCGGGGTGCACTGCTTCCTGCCATTGGGCACAGGCGGGTTGCATACTGCGAGGTGCCCAGGAAGCACACCAGGGAAAGTCTAAATAGGGAACTTCGCCACATACCTTCTCCCGCTGCCTGGCAGAGCTATAGCATCTTCCTTCACTACTGCTCCTTCAGGTGAATCAATGGTGCATGGAGACATGAATGCAGTGCCGGGCATTGAGGAAGCAGCAAGCCACAAACCCAATCTTGCACTGACCACATCCTTGATCCCGCGGCTTTCCTGCTGCCGTTCACCTCTGCTTTTTAAGATGTACTATGTATATTCCCCCACTGCTGTTGATAAAAAAAATGTCTTATAAAACACAAAATACGATATATTGCTGCCAGTCATATTATTACTTGCATTTCAGCCGATCATTACCTGCACACATTTTCATAAGTGATGTTCAACGTGTGTCAATAAGGTCCTGATATGTTCTGCTGGGTGTGACGACCTTAAAAAATGAGTAGATTCAAGTGGTGATAATGAATGTGCTGCTTGTACGAGGTGATATTCTAATTCTTTCAGAGGAGTTTGTACATGCTCTTCATGTGCGGTCTCTAACCTTGAGGGCTTCATAACAGGTGAAAAATATTGCATAAAATCATGTGTTTTTCACACTCTAATAAATGTCCCTGAAACCTCAGCTCAATATATTAAATTCAGAATAGGCGACACAACATGAATTCGATGTTATTTTTCTATTTGCAGTCCTATCTTCCAGATTGATGAATAATGCATGATGTGATATATTTTCTCTATTTGCTAAAAATAAAGAGTTTTTACCTGGAAACAAATATGACCCTCGATACATAGATTTCACCACTGTCAAACTTTGTAAGACTTTCTTATCATTTGTCTACAATGTAGTCAAATATAAGTTTAAAATCAATGGAAAACCATTAGACATTTCTATTCAGATATGGGAAATTCATTGGCTATTTTCTATCAGGGGTCATGAAGAAGACTCTATGTTAGGTACAAGAGCTATCCCTTAAAAATAGATCACACTTGAACCAATGTGATTTGATGGGGAAGTGCAGATTAACGATTCTTTCACTGACCAATTTGGTTTGTGAAAACAATTGCCACATGCACAATTTGCATGCACTTAGGGCCGCTTCACACTGCGTCACGATCCGGTCCGGGGCTGTCCTGGAGGACCCTGACAGCCGTGGACCGGATCAGCACACAGGACTGGAGGGCTATTATGCCCTCCGGTCCGGTGTGCAGCTTCACGCAGCTGCAGCTGCTGACAGGTCAGGACCGCTGCACCCGCGGACCTGACTTATCAGCAGCGGGAACTGCGTGCAGCTGCACACTGGACCGGAGGGCATAATAGCCCTCCAGTCCTGTGTGCTGATCCGGTCCGTGGCTGTCAGGGTCCTCCAGGACAGCCCCGGACCGGATCGTGCCGCAGTGTGAAGCCAGCCTTAGGGTGCCTTCACACTGCGGTCAGGTCCGGTCCGGGGCTGTCAGGGGTGACAGCCCGGACCAGATTTTGGCCCCATAGTAGTCTATGGGGCCGGATGGAGCCGGATGGCAGCTATCAGCCATCCGGCTTCCATCTCGCCGGAAGAATCCTGGAGAAGTGCAATTTTTCTCCCCGATACAAAAACGTTGCAAGCAACGTTTTTGAGTATGGGGAGACCAATCTCTCCATAATTGGTGTCTCCCGGATTCCACCGCTGCACGCCGCTGTTATAATTCAGGACCGCGGCTAGCTCCCCGCGAGCCGCGGTCCCGAATCATCAGCAGCGGCAGCTGCGGTAGGCTGCACACCTGACCGGAGGGCATATCAGCCCTCCGGTTCTGTGTGCTGATCTGGTCCGGGGCTGTCAGGTTCACCCCTGACAGCCCCGGACCGGATCTGACCGCAGTGTGAAGCTACACTTAGGCTGGCTTCACACCACGGCAAGATCCAATTCGGGGCTGTAAGGGATGAACCTGACAGCCCTGGACCGGATCAGCACACAGAACCGGAGAGCTAATATGCCCTCCGGTCAGGTGTGCAGCCTGACGCAGCTGCCGCTGCTGATGATTCAGGGCCGGGCTCGCGGGGAGCTAGCTGCAGTTCTGAAATAACAGCGGCATGCAGCCGCAGGTGTCCGGTTCCCGGATCCTCCCGGACCAGGGAAATCTGGCCCCATAGGCTCCCATGTTAGGGAGCGCCGGTTTGCCTCGGATCCGGGAGAATCTGGGAGGATCCAATTTGGGGAGATTTTTCTCCCCGGACACAAAAATCCAGCATGCTCCGATTTTGTGTCCGGGAGAAAAATCTGATTCCTCCCAGATTCGGACATCTAAAAACCGGATGCCAAAAGACATTCATCCGGCGTATTCCGGCCCCATAGGGTTACTATGGGGCCAGAATCGGATCCGGGGGTGTCTGGTTCACACCGGACAGTCCCGGATCCAAAAAACCATGGTGTGAAGCCAGCCTTACTCTATGGGTTTAGTTTTCCCAGACTGGCATAATGGAGAAGGTGGAGAACTTATTTTTATTCTCTTCACGTCCAACCTAAATTGACGCCACTCTGATCAAATGCGAATCCAAATAATCAGACTGTTTTTAACATGATCACCTTCTCTACACCTGAGAAAAACAGTCTGATTAGAGTTTGATCAAAGTGTCATCCAGTGGCATAACTTGAAGCTCATGGGCCCCAATGCAAAAGCTCCAATGGGCCCCCAATTATTGCAAAACTTTCATAATAACAGTATTTTTCTATAGGCCAAGGGGACTTTTGGGGTCCCCTAAGCTCCGAGGCCTGGGTGTGATTGCAAACCCTACACCTGTTGTAGTTACTCCCCTGGTGTATTCAGTTTTTCTTGGACATGGAAGGTTCTTCACCTTCTCTATTCTGCGAGTCCATGAAAATCAGACAACAATTTGATGTCGTCTGGGGGCACTCCAATTTTTTTTCATAGACACATAGGGCTCATTCACACAGAGCGTTTGTGCTCCTTTTTTGTTGCAGAAACTACACCAAAAACGGATTCTCTTTTTTGCAAAAAAGCATCACAAATGCATCCTCCATTTGTGTTGCTTTTTTGCTCCGTTTTTAAAGGACATAGACACACACACTTTATTATCCTCCCTGGCGATCCCACAGCAAGGTGATATGTTCCTTACGGGTAGGACCTGCCCATGTAACTCAGGCTGTCACATGGGCAAGTCCTGTCAGTACTGTACCCACAGGTCCTGCAGATGCCCGGAAGGAACACATAGCCAAGGCTCGCCATGGGATCGCCGGGGAGAGTAAGTGATGGAGTGTTGGTGGTTTGGAAAGTGCAGCAGAAAAATGGAGCAATAATTGACACTTGTTATTTTCTGGATGCGCTTTCTACACCACTAACGCAGCAGTCAAAAACGCTGACATCTGTACAGCAAATTGAGAATTATATTCACTTTGCTGCAGACGATCCATTTTTGGTGCAGTATCTTATGTAAAAAAAAAAAACGCAGTACTAATAACAAATAAAACATGTCCAGTGTGAACTCAGCCATTAATTCTCAAAGGAAAGTCATGCATTATATTCTGCTATTCTATGCCAGATCAGTTAGTGAAAAAATGGTTTATCTGCACTACCCGATTGAATACCATTGGTGTGAGAGCAATCCGATTTTTTTAAGTGCATAGCACTTGGTCCAAACATACTGCCAAACTCGAGCATTCAAGTCTACAAGTGAGCAAAAAAAAAAATACTGGTCCTGTATCTATCATCCTTACAGCATCCAAGTTTATGGATCCATTTCTATTCTTAAGGGCTCGGACACACTTTCGTGAAACTCGTCCGAGTTTACTGTACGGAACAATCGCATTGCTCCCGGACCAATGTTAACTAATGTCCGAGAGCACATTTCCGAGTGTCATACGCTTTTTCTGCATCCGATTCTCAGATTGTGAGTCAATCGCAACATATTGCGATGCTATGCGAGTCACAGAGGAGACTCGCCAATGCAAGTCTATGGGTCCGACAAAAAACTCGGATTGCACTCGGACCACACTCGCACCATCCGAGTCTGATGCGAGTTTTAATTGATACATTACCATTCTGTAGCAAAATGCACCTGTAAATGATGATACAGTAAATAGCTGCTGAGGAAAAAAACGGATTGCACTCAGACAGCACTCGAAAGCCAAACTGACCAAAAGTCAGATGATACTCGTCCAACTCTCGGATCCGTAGAATCGGACAGTTTTTTCACTCGGATGTGTGTCCATACCCTAACATGGGAAACAGTATTACATTTTGTAAATGTGATTTACTGTTGATATATAAGAACAGCTGCCATATGGATGACATTACAAATGAAAAATTATTCATTTTGTTCTTCATGAAAATTGGGTTTACTGTTGTGTAAACTATGCCTAAATAAAATGTGGAATACATGGTATACTTTGGATGTGTTTGCAGTATGAATAGTACATTTTATCTCATGAATACATTAATTTCCTGCTTCATAGAGCATTAGCTACACTGCACCAAATAAAAACTGAGTTCTATAAAGTAAGGCTGGAGTCACACTGGTGTATTGGATGAGATGCCAGAACATCAGACACAATGGGCTAATGACATTTGGTTCATGCTCTGCTGCAAGTGTGACCTGATCCTGCGATCAGATCAGAGGTGTCACCAAGTTTTTGCCATCCCATCTGAGAGCAACATAATGCGGAAATAGAGACCCTGATTCCAGCGATGTGTCATTTACTGAGCTGCTTGCTGTCATTTTGATGAAATGAGTGTTTTCTCTGTTGCAGATTTAGCAGTCTATGAATATGCCAGACTACCTGGCAGCAGGCCAAGTAGAATAATGATAATCTCCAACTGATTAAACAGCGATTTTATCAAAACTACACTGAGCAGCCCAGTAAGTGACACAGTGCTGGAATCAGGATATTGGGTCCTATATTAATAACCTAGTCACAGGTTCCCTTTAATCTCTCCCTCTCATCCATTGTTGGCCTCAACTTAGACTAGGGTCAGACCTGCCGGATGCATTCAAAATATGAATTTCTCAGTCTCAGCGCATAGCGTTACCAACATGTAACACTATGCGCAACCTGTGTATAGTATACCTATGGAAACCGGAATGATAACGTACCCGCCGACTGCACTCACAGCTCCGTTTATGGGCCTTTGCAGAGCGCACAGCAAACGTGGTTTGCAGCTCTGCAAAAGCACATATCCGGGACATGTCCGTGGAGCCGGCGGCTGTACGATTATTCAGGTCACCATGAGGGATGCATATACAGGCGGCGCGCAGCGTTACATGCTGGGTACGCTATGCGCTCAGGCTGAGGAGTTCTAAGTTTTTGACGGATTCCTCAGCTTGAGCCCTCATGCAAATCAGAACCTAGCCTTATATGAGAGCAGAATTATCTCCCTGCTTGCTGGTGCTGCTGTTATCAGTAAGCAGCACCGGTCAGCAGGGCCTGCACTCCTGCAGCTCCTGTATGAGCATCTCATTTAGGAGCTGCTGTTCTGTCGCAGGCCATCGTTGCCATAGTAACCGCTTATTAGGTTACTATGACAATGATGTCAGCGATAATGTCATTGCTTACCCGTCGCTGACTCTGTTCATTCAGTGATCACAGAGCAGGGAGAGGAAGCATTCTTCCTCCTCCTGCTTTGTGATGTAGCAGAACATTTGGAGAAGAAAGAAGACAGAAGAAAGAAGAGAGACAAAAGAAGACCTGGAGGGCTGTAAAAGGGAGTAATAAAGTTGGAGACCCTAAGGTGTCTGCGTCTTTATTCCTAATAAATACTTTTTTCTGTGTGTGGTGTTTTTTTAACCCTTTATTGGAGCTTCTTAATGGCCAGGTCAAACTTGGCCTGACATTAAGAATCTCGGACTTAATATCAGCTTGTATAACAAAGCTGGCATTAACCACTTATTACCCAGCGTGCCACCGCCACCAGGGCTGCTGGAAGAGCCTGGTAAGGCACCTGGAAATGGTGATTATTAATGTGGGCTGTTGTTCTTTAGCGTCAGGGGGGGACGCTATAAAAATGGGCCCTCACCCTGCTGGGAATACCAGCCCTCAGCTGCCTAGTTTTACCTTGCCTGGCATTAAAAAATAGGGCGGAGCCCAAGCATTTTTTTTTGCCAGCCAAAGCAAAAATAGGCAGCTGAGGATGGCAGCTCACAGCTGTCTGCCTTCATCGGGCTAGACTTGAAATTGCTGCCAACCCCACGCATTTATTTTAATAATATTTATTAATTTCACAACCTATAATGCCAGGTTGGTTGCCCTACACTAATGTGTAAGGCAACCAAGCAGAATCACTGTCCAGATTGAGGAAAAGCAATCTAACTACAACAGCCAATCACAGAGGCTCTCAAACAGTGTGAGCTTCTCTGATTGGCTGCTTGTCTGACAGTGCAGTGAATATGTAATTAGCTTAATGGGCGGCCCCGGAAGTAGGAGCGGGAGACAGGTGAACCCAATTTAGCTATTCTATCCTATCTATCCTGTCTATTCATATCTCTGCGAGAAACAACACACTGTCCCTGAGCTGTCTGTGTGTGCAGTTCGTGATTTTTGTCGGACCCATAGACTTGCATTGCCGAGTCTCGTCCGACACTCGCATGAAATCGCAGCATGTTGCGACTGACTCATCATCCGAGTATCGGATGAGGGAAAAAACGTCCGACAGTCGGAAGTGTGCTCTCGGACATTGACTAACATTGGTCCGACTGCAATGCAATTTTTACTTGCATTGCAGTCGTCTGTGTTTCATGCCCTAAGTCTGAGTTGCCTGATTATCTAACATTAGGCTAGGTGGTGAACTGGGTCAGGAAATAAAAAATCATGTCTTTTCATTTCTTGATCCTTCATTCTCGGACAGTTTTTTTGTTTTTTCCCCATCTTCTTCCGAGAGTCATACCTATGTTTTTTATTTTTTCATCAATATGGCTTTACGAGGGCTTGTTTTCTTTTTGGCAAGATGAGTTGCAGTTTTGAATTTTAGGGTAGGGTCACATTGAAAACATAAATTGCATTCACCGCATCCGGATCCGGATGCGGTGAACGCAATGCTGGGCACACACATTTTTTTACAAAAATGTGTGCTGAATACCGCACTGCGGTCACCGGATGGCTCAGGATGTGTAATCCTGAGCCATCCGGTAACTGCAGAGTGTGCGGATCCCGGCTCAGCAAACCTAGTAAAGAGTTAAATAGCTGCCCTAAATGACTGTTAGAGGTCTGTAGGGGGGCTTAGACCCCCCTACAGACCGGCCGGCCACTTCCATAGTGTTCTTCAACAATGTCTCAGTGTGCACGGGCGAGGAGCCCGTGCATGTCACCCAAAGTTGCCCCTACCCCCCCGTATCACTATAGAGGGGTGCATACACCCCTCTATTACCATTATGCTTTAATTATGTCATATACAGCAATAAGTGTCCCAATCGTAATGTCAGAATATATTTACATGTGTTCTGAGGCATAGCGAAGGGAATTCCATGGGCGGGGCTGTGTGCATTAGCCTCCGCCCGCTCCTTCTTGATGGCCGCCCCCTCTGGCCGTAATCCACTGTTGTGAGGGCGGGAACGTCGTTAAAGGGGCGTGGCTAACCGCGGCACTTAGTTAGCCACGCCCCTTTAACGACGTTCCCGCCCTCACAACAGTGGATTACGGCCAGAGGGGGCGGCCATCAAGAAGGAGCGGGCGGAGGCTAATGCACACAGCCCCGCCCATGGAATTCCCTTCGCTATTCCTCAGAACACATGTAAATATATTCTGACATTACGATTGGGACACTTATTGCTGTATATGACATAATTAAAGCATAATGGTAATAGAGGGGTGTATGCACCCCTCTATAGTGATACGGGGGGTAGGGGCAACTTTGGGTGACATGCACGGGCTCCTCGCCCGTGCACACTGAGACATTGTTGAAGAACACTATGGAAGTGGCCGGCCGGTCTGTAGGGGGGTCTAAGCCCCCCTACAGACCTCTAACAGTCATTTAGGGCAGCTATTTAACTCTTTACTAGGTTTGCTGAGCCGGGATCCGCACACTCTGCAGTTACCGGATGGCTCAGGATTACACATCCTGAGCCATCCGGTGACCGCAGTGCGGTCCCGGTAAACGCTGCGAAAACTGCTGCCTGCATGATTTTAAACGCAGGCAGCAGTGCCGGATCCGGCCACCGGATGGCTTGTGAAGCCATCCGGTGTTTTGCATTGGATCCTATGGGGAGCGTTTCCTGGTCCGGTTTTGAGCTTTTTGGAAGCTCAAAACCGGATCAGGATTTTGTTCCAAAAACGGAAATGTGACCCTAGCCTTATTTAAAAAAAATTGTTGTAAATGAGGTGAAATTGTGAAAAAACTGTAATCTTTTCATTGTTTTTGTTTTTATAGATTTCATTGTAAGCAAAAAAAAATCTGGAAACATTATTTCCCAATGATGATACCAAACTTTCATTTTTTTTAAGTCATAAAAAACTAAATTCAAAGCTTTCTAAAAAAAAACCCAAAACAATAATTTTGGCTAGTGTCACAATTTTCGAAGACAGTTATTTTGCTGTCGATACTGTTCACTCATCCATTGTTTGTAAAGCTAGGCTATATATCACCACAGGAATTTTTCCGTGGTATGCTCCCATCCAAAAATTAAAGAGCACACATTTCTAATAATAAAAAAAATCTATAAGATTGAATCACCCCATAGTTCCCCTAACAAAAAAAAAAGGATAAAAAAAACAGGTGTTTTGATCTCATCTCTTGGCAAGGACTTGGACAGGGGTTTCCCAAGTGGATCCCTGAAAGAAGTCTCTACAGAGATCCCAGCAAGATTCAGGTGGAGGCAGTGCATCATAGTGAAGTGAGAACTTAAGACCCTGTCAGACATAACGACCGCTCCAGCGATCCCGACAGCAATAACGACCTGCCGGGATCGCTGGAGCGTTGTTACCTGGTCGTTGGGTAGCTGTCAAACAGGCAGATCTCCCCAGCGATCAGGCCATGGGTGCCACCTCCCACATCGCTGAAGGCGATGTCAGCATCCCCTCTGCTTAGCGCTGCCTGTAAGGCAGCGCTAAGCATGGAGAATGCTAGTAACTATGATAAACAGCGGGTATCTAGGCAGCACGTGCTGCCTGGATACCCGGTGTTTATCATAGTTACCAGCGTCCTCCCTGTTTACAGGCAGCGCTAAGCAGGGAGGATGCTGGTAACCATGGTAAAAACTGGGTAACCATGGTTACCAGCCAGTGAAGTCACTGATCGCTGGTTTCTCGCGGTCACATGCAGCGATCCGTGCTGACCAGCGGGAAATCAACGATCAAAAAATTACTCGGAGCACTTTGCAGCGATCAGCGACCTCACAGCAGGGGCCTGATCGCTGCAAGGTGTCACACATAATGAGATCGCTGGAGAGATCGTTGTAACGTCACAGTTACAACAATCTCTCTAACGATATCGTTATGTGTGACTGGGCCTTTACAGACACAATGCTTACAGAGATTGACATAAAATGGTGTGATAGAAGAATCCAATTTGTGAATGTCTGTATTTCTGTCTCAGAGTATCTGTCATCTGTGAAATAGAGGACTAGTGTGTATTTTAGGATAGGAGACTCTATTATCTTCTTTGTTTGAAATGAAACCCAAGATAATCTTAGAATGTGAAAGATAAGCGTGAGCAGTGTGCAAAAGATGCTGATGTTCAGCCAATAGTATGTATTGTTATTACGTTAATGCCAAGAGATAAGCTCAGCCAATGATGATGTTACAATGTGTGTCCAAGAAATATCTACATACGGTAAGTATGAGATGATGATATAATAAACACTGGACATTGAAACAAAAAGAGCTGCTTCTGAAACATGTTTGCCTCAGAGTAGCTCTTATCTTTATGTACTGGTCTCTGAGGGTACCTTTACACGCCGCTACTGGAGGATGGATACCACCCGCTACTTCACGTGCACGAGCACGGCCAAACGGTTACAAACGGGAAACGCACCACCTTTACACGCCGCCACAAGGTGCGCTACGCTACGCTACATCTACAGCTAGATACATTGCCGGGTGTCTCAAGTAGCCATCTGTAGCTCATCTTACCTCATTTACACACCGCTACAACCAGCTAATATGGGCGGACCTGGTGCAGCAGGGACAGCACATAGGCGTGCCACAATTGTGGAGTACGAGACGTCCGTACGCTCATAGGACAAAGCACGAAACCCATGATTGGGCAGGAATCTGATTAATACATGACGCTCGAGCTATTGTGTAGTGTGACTGGTCAGCTCCTTAAATATGCCTCCCTGTGTAGCGACAACCAATCGCAACGCAGGAGCTTCCTCCAATGATCGCTGAAGGGGCGCGGTATCCCGGAGGCTGTGTCACGCCCCAGCTACATACCAGGTACATCGCCTGGTGTATAGACATCCCTTCTGTAGCTTCTTTACACGCCGATACAGCTCGCTACAATCGGCTTTGTAGCCATCTGTTTTCGAGCAGTGCTCAGAAACAGATGTATCTGTTGCCGGCTGCCTCCTACCGTCTTCACACGCCGCTACTACGGGCTATATTGACGCTACAAGCTACATTTGTAGCCTGTAGCGGGTTGTATCCATCCTCCAGTAGCGGCGTGTAAAGGTACCCTCATGGTACCTTTACACGCCGCGACGGCAGGCTGGAAACATCGCGCTACTTCGCGTGCACGAGCACGCCCGAACGGCTACAAACGGTCAACGCAGCCTCTTTACACGCCGCCATAAGGTGCGCTACGCTACGCTACATCTATAGCTAGCTACATCGCCGGGTGTCTCAAGTAGCCAGCTGTAGCGTAGCGTACCATGTTTACACACCGCTCCAACAAGCTACTATGGGCGGACCCGGTGCAGCAGGGATAGCACATAGGCGTGCAACAATCTTGGATTACGAGCCGTCCGTACGATGATAGGACAGCGCAATATAATCAGGATTGGCCAGGCATCGCAGGAGGCTGATTAATACAGCACGCTCGAGTAATTGTGTAGTGTGACTGGTCAGCTCCTTAAATATCCCGCCCTATGCTGCGACTACCAATCATAAAGCAGGAGCGACCTCCAATGATCGCAGATGGGGCGCGGTAACATGGCGACTGTGTCACGCCTTAGATACATGGCAGCCACATCGCCGGGTGTCCAGAGTTGCCTTCCGTCGCTTCTTTACACGCCGATACAGCTCGCTGCAATCGGCGATGTTGCCTTAAGTTTATGAGCAGAGACCATAAACAAATGTATCTGTCGCCGGCTGTAGCGTCGCCTCTTCAGACGCCGCTACTACAGGCGATATGGACGCTACAAGCTACAATTGTAGCTTGTCGCGCGATGTTTCCAGCCTGCCGTCGCGGCGTGTAAAGGTACCATCAGGGTTGTTACATAAGTATAAAGTATGCAGGCAATAAAAAATATATCATAATTTACTTAAGGCCCCGTTACACGCTGCAATATCGCTAACGATATCGTTGAAATGTCACCGGTTTTGTGAGGTTGCAGCGACCTAGTAGCGAAGTTGCTGCGTGTGACATGTACCAACGACCAGCTCGCTGATCGTTAGTAAATGGCCAGGACCATTTTTTGATTGTTGGTCTCCCGCTGGCCGGCCAGCATCGGCGTGGGTGACAGCGGGAGACCAATGATCAACGACCTCTCAGCGCCGCACAGTACATGCTGGGAGGCTGGTACCCAGGGTAAACATCGGGTAACTAAGTGCA
The DNA here is from genome assembly GCA_033576535.1 of Allobates femoralis. NCBI lineage: Eukaryota > Metazoa > Chordata > Amphibia > Anura > Aromobatidae > Allobates > Allobates femoralis. The sequence goes on along the minus strand of JARQOC010000001.1, from coordinate 67,706,946 downwards.
GCGCTACTCTTGGTTACCCGATGTTTACCCTGGTTACCAGCGTTCTCAGTGGTCCTGATCGCTGGTAAGTCTGCCTGTGTGACAGCTCACCAGCGATCAGATTACAATGTCCCAGCGACCCGATCGTTGGTCGGGTCACTGAGACATCGTTATGTGTAACGGGGCCTTTATACTGAAGATTTGGAGTTCTGCCATCTGATTCCAGCTGCCTAGACCATGGGCAGCAGGATTTGCCTCAGCCTGGCTTCCTGATTGCAGACAAGAAATTAATTTTCTATGAAACATTTCAGTATTTCAAATAAAAGATAAATTAAAAAATCTGGCTTCTTAACGCGTCACTGCAGGTATCTCCCTAAGCATACATGTGAAAGAGACCTGTCAATCACCAGAAGCGGTGTCGGTAAGGCTAGCTTCACACCACTTTTTTCGGCTGTCAGGCTTTGCAGGAGGCACAGAACACAGCCTGACAGCTCCGAAGAAACAGAACCACATGGTTAATATGCCCTTCGGTCCTGTTTGCAGCCGGATTCGGGAGAGCGCAGCTGTCCCTGCTGAAATGACAGAATCTCGGATAGTGGGGAGCTATCGAGGTTCTGAACTCTCAGTAGGGGACAGCTCCAAGTGCTGAAGTTCAGCGCGTCCGGCGCTGAGCTTCAGCACCCGCCGTCCGGGAACCTGAAAGATCCTCTGTCAAGGCCGGGGCAATCCAGCGCCTCATAGACTCCCATGTTAGAGGGTGCCAGATCGCCCCGGATCCGGGAGGATCCAATTTGTGCAGATTTTTGTTCCGGACAGAAAACCGCAGCAAGCTGCGATTTTGTGTCCGGGAGAAAAACCTGCATTCTCCCGGATCCTCCCTGACAGATGGCAATCGGATGGCAAATAGTTGCCATCCGGCCCCATAGAAATACTATGGGGCCGAAATCGGATCCAAGGCTGTCCGGTTCACACTGGACAGCCCCGGATCTGATCACACTGTGGTGTGAAGCCAGCCTAAAGGTACCTTTACACGCCGCTACAACAGGATGCATACAACCCGCTACAGGCTACAAATGTGGCTTGTCGCGCCAATATCGCCCGTAGTAGCGGCGTCTGAAGACGGGACGACACAGCCGGCTACAGATACATCTGTATCCGTACACTGCCCATAAACAGATGGCTACATCGCCGATTGTAGCGAGCTGTCTCGGCGTGTAAAGAACCCACAGAAGGGAACTGTGGACACCCGGCGATGTAGCTGCAATGTAGCTAAGGCGTGACCCAGGCTCCGTGTTACCGCACCCCATCTGCGATCATTGGTGGAAGATGCTGCATTACGATTGGCCCTTGCCTCACAGCCCTCCATCTTGGATGAGCTGTCCCTTCAGCACTACACATACGCGCCGTATGCACGATCATATCTTAGTACAATTACGCGGACACAGACTTGACGAAAGAAAATTAGCAAATGCCTCATGATCTTCATACAGTGTGCACACTCTCTCAACACATGATAACGAATAATGCTGTACACAGCGCACAAGTGTGTGTTACGTACCGCTCTGGCTTATTGTACAGCAGCTGCCGTAGAAGTGTTCCGTGTGTGGCACTGCGCGCAGCGCGCACACAGATGCACACAAACCCATAACACATCGAAAGTTATTACTCAGTACACAGATCATAGCCGTGTTGTACGCACTGCACTGTGGGTCTTCTGTAGTAGGTGCCGCATAAGTGTGTCGGCCGTGTCACTGCGCGTCGGGCTACTTAAAAAGGTGCGTCACCCCGACAGCGGCCGTAATGACGTCATGACGTTGGTTTCATTTTCACTCTGCCTGCAAGGTGCCAGCCCCGCCTCTACACACACCATAGCAGTCATGGCAGCCGTTCACCGCGCTGCAACGTGGGGGATGGCGGAGCTGATCATCCTGATTGATCAGTGTGACCGTCAGGACTATTGGGGCCACCATCACCACCGGCACCCCAGGCTGCGCAATCGGCGCACCGTCCGGCGGATCCAGCGGTCCCTGATCTGCCAACTGGGGGTAGAGAGGACAGTCAAAGCGATCCAAAAGAAGATCGCTGACTTAAAGCACAAGTGCCCGGGTCGCATACTGGACATCCGTGCCAGGATTGCCAGGCTGCGTGGTGAGTAATTGTTGGGCCAAAACACACACCGCCACATGTGCATGTCCCAAAATACACAAAAATGGATGGAAACATATGACAAGGGACAGTGTGGCCTACACAATCAAACACATCTTCACAGTGTTGTGGTCATCCAGTCAGCCCTAAAAATGTCTCACACGCACAGTACATGCATACAACATGAGTGTATGCATCCAGCATCACCTGGCTGATGCTAAGTAGGGCTGGGGTCACACACACAGATATCTGGCCAGATATTGTTGGCAGATCTCTGTTTGCAGTGAAATCATGGACAGATTGCTCCATTTGTACACAGCCACAAAATGGAACTATGTGTCCATGATTTCACTGCAACCAGAGATCTGTGAACAATATCTGCCCAGATATCTGTGTGTGTGACCCCAGCCTTAGCCGTCAAATACATAGCCACACAAGCTATTTGTAGGAGAACAATGTGTAGGTACAATATTAAACGTGTTTTGTTTTAAAATTTCAAAATAGATGCCGATTCGTCATCTGAAGAAGGGCCCCATGCCCCACCCCCAGGTGGCCCATCCACAACACCGCCACATCAGGCTGAAGTGGCACCCTTGGCCCCAAGCTCAACACCTTCCCCAGGGCCTCAGGAGCCAGACCTGCCCTCACCTACCGGGACAGAGGACCTGGAGGAGCAGTCAGCACCTGGCAGCCCGCTGGAGTGTGACCAGCTGTCCCCATCTGCTTGGCTGGAGGAGGACGACATCACCTCCCCACAGGAGGCCGAGGAGCTGGAAGCACCTGCCGGGCCAGAGGAGGGTTTGCCCCGTAGCCCAGGACCACTTTTGCCCCTAAACCACGTAATGTGGCCACGGAGCCCCAGCCCGGGAGTAACACCACCTCCCACTGTCTCCAGCTCAGTGGCGAGACCTGGGGTGACCATGTCCCCACACAGTGACTATGGTGGTAAGTGTGTTATGTTGCCACAGACACCCTGCACACTGGTCCTTAAATTTCATCTTGCCCAACAAGATTTCTCTAAACAAAGTTAAGAATGTTGTTTAACCATTTCTGCAGATGGTGAACGTGCGGGTGCATCTGGATGGAGCTTGACCCCATCTCTCTCCCCGTCTGATGGTGATGTGGAGTTGGAGGAACAGGGTAAGTGGATGGTTGTGGGCAGTCCTGACTAGCCATCAGCAGTGACTGCTGTGTACTAAAGTGTGTGTTTACTCCCAATACAGGTGCCCCTACCATGGAGGAATTCATCCTGGCCCATCAGGCATTTGTCGCCTGCATGACCAGGACTCTACAGCGTGGGCTGCAGGACCTTGGCCGGCTGGGTCAAATGCTGGCGGCCCTACGGCCAGAACATGGATCACACCCATGAATTTGATGGATGCATTTTATCCTGGCCAAACATGACCCCAAAAACTGTTGTCCTAGTTGGACCCTAGAATTTTCACACGTTGGCTTGTTGCCTTGAAAATGTGATAATGTGTTTTTTTTTTTTTTTTGCCCCTGTTGTGCTCTTTTCTTATAGTGTCCTACATTGGGACCATCACGAGTGTGGACTGGCTATCCCTTTGCCTTCTTTACCTATCCTGTCCCACATTGGGACCATCACGAGTGTGAACTGGCTAGCCCTTTGCCTTCTTTACCTATCCTGGCCCACATTGGGACCATCACGAGTGTGGACTGGCTAGCCCTATCTGGAAACAAAATTCTGTGTATTGTGGCAAATGTCTGTCACACATGTATGTTGCAAATAAAATGTCTGGGAAACTTTTTATTAGGCTCCTTCATGTCACAACAATGATATGTGGCGCTGAAACATGTCCATCAGGTAACTATGTCACCCACATTACCACACCTCTTTGTCAAAGTGCAACCACATCACAAAGGAACCTATGGTCGTCCTGCTCTGAGGGGATTGGGCCATATTGTGTGGCTTTGCCCAACCTATATTGGGACCACCACCATTCTCCCACGTTGACCCCCAAAAACCATAACCCAAAAGAAATACACAATTGTGTCAGATTAAAAATTTAATATCATCAGAATGTGAAAAAAAAATAAACAAATCATATGCAGCAATTCTGCCAACACGTATTTTTTTTAACAAAAAAAAAAAAAAAAAACAAGCAGTTTCCTCCACAAGGAAAAGTCCAGAGTGCCAATTCTGTGCATTGGCTACTAGTGTCCAACTTCTTCATCCTCTGTCGGCTCTGACAATGCCGGCTCCCCCCTCCTCTCAAGGCAGCCCCGACCTGCCCGAGAACGTGTAGTTCTACGATGACGTGTTGGGGGGGGATGGGGTGACTGTGGCGGGGCCGGTCTTCTCACGGGCCGAGATGGGGCGGCTGGGGAAAGGGGCCATAAGTGGTGTTGCATGGGGGGGGGATGTGGCATCCCCATTGAAGGGCCCCATCATCAGCAGCATCAGCGGCATTGTTGAAGACCCTCAGAAGAATCTGTTTTTGGAGCGGCTCCATCCTTCGCAACCTGTCGCTCATGTAGAGGGCGGTGCTGTCGATGTGGGTCCGCTGTTCGCTCAACAGCACGCGTCGGGCCCAGGTGCCCAGCTCCGTCTCTGGTGGTGCTGGACATCGGCGGCGACGGATCCCGGAGCTGGGACCTGGGCCTGGACCCACATCACTCGCCGCGCCCTCCTGCTCAGCCCCAGATGTCATTGGCTGAGCATCATCAGCGACAGATTGCTCCGCAATGGAGCCGTCCTCTTCTGGGGCCTGTGGGTGGAGAAAAAAAAACCTCATTAGTGAAGGCAATATCAACTCAATACATTGACAACAGGACTCTATATACCACTCCCACACACACCAAGGCCACCAACCAAGATGGAAAATGAGGAAAAACACAGTAAAGCACCAAAGGTTAAATACCACAACACCAGTACTTCTCCTGTACACTCACCTCGACCATTCCAGAAACTCAGATCAATACAGAATTAGGTGTTAGTCACAGAGCCGTAACCCAATTAGTAGATGTCACCACAACACCTTGATACTGGGGGCTGTGCTGCCCAATGACACATATTGCCCACCTTTCCATTTGGACTCCTATTATGATGAGAATCCACCCCACAGTCAACTACCTATAACCCACTGGCACCAAAGCCAACACACATGTGTGCCAGCACCATTAACTACATGGTACTATCTGGCTGTTTAAAATCAAACCACCTGCTATCTTGAAACCCTTAAATAAGTAACCTAAACATAACAAGATGTTGTGGAAGATGCAACATTGGAATACGGCTGTAAGCATAGAATTTCAAAGTCTTCAAAGTCCTGGAAGGAGGGCAGATAGATTGACACCCCAAGGTTTCCCGCAGCAAGGATGAAAATATGGCAAAAAGGTTGGTGTTAAGGATTTAGACAAGCACACATGTGAAAGGAAACATTGTGGCCCACCACTGTCACACAATTACCCACCTCCTGTGGCGCAGATGGTGATGCAGCCGGGCCTACATGGGACGCAGCAACGGGGCAGTTGGTCGTCGTTCGATGCGGGCGAGCCTCGCCCAGGATGAAGGTGAAGAGGGGATAGTACCATAGGGTAGGTGATGGTACCTCCTCAGCTCCAGCCCCTGAGCGACGGCGCTGGTACTCAGTGTGAGCCCGCATGAACGCCGACCGCATGTTCTTTATCTTGGGTGCCACCATATGCTTGTCCCACCTCTTGCCTACCCTTGGCTCCAACCGATTTGCCAGAGCCACAAGAGACCTGTAGGCCTCGGCCCTTGCTGCCCGATTTTTATATTCAGGCAGCGAGCTGCGCCACAAACACTCGTGCCGCTGATACTCCGTGAGAAGCTGGGACTCCAATTCCACAGTACCCCTCGGCATCTGCCGATGACAAAACACACCAAAAACAGACAGTCACAACACAAGGCATACCGACATTTCAAAACTTGCCAAAATGATACACATGCTCATTAACTTTCAACAGGGATAATATATGCAGCTATTTTGTGGAGTGAAACTTTGCATGAGTGGGGCATTTTCTCTATCTCACACCGCTACAAAGTCAAACACATGTATGCGGCAAATAGCAAGCACCGGATATCGGTGTCCACCTACAGATGTTTCATACATGATTTAAGTCCCCAATGTACCTATTTAAACACACCTTTACACGGTGTGTGCGTACATACCTGTAGCCCAACATGTGACCAAACACATTGTGTGCTAACTAGTACCTGTGCACTGTCCAAAATGGTTAAGGTTAACTATATGAGAAAGGAGGGCTGGGTGTGTGCCAACACTGCACATACTACATGTAATGTGCACCCAGATGATCATGTTGGTGTTCCTCCAGACGTGGAAGTACAATTTTAACACATGTACCAAACATCCCTGGAATCAACGGGGAAATTCTGCCACCCATCAAATGTTGATGTGAAGTACCAGCAAAAACAAAACCTTTATCTGTTGCCATCGCAAATAACATCAAAAGGTGCAATCCATACTTAGACAATACAAGTAGAGGCACTACCTGGCTATTGCCCTACAGAGAATAACGTTGCCATATGTATTATTACAGGACAAAAATTACATGCCGCATGAAGCATGCCCATACACACATCGCCTAAGCGGCCTGTGCCAGAACCATCTGCGTTCATTAAATTTTCTTGGAAACCGCTAAAGAGGCTTACCGTCAGAGCAACAGAAGTCAAACAGGACACTAGTAGCTCAATGCACATCGACGTCTGGACAAGGTGCAGTGGCCATTGCCCTGGCTTTATAGTGCGCTAAACCAATCACACCGGACACAATTACGCACATCGTGATGGGACACCTGGGGGCGGATTAGACTTCCGCTACTTGGTGGAGATCGCTGAATCGTGATAGGTTTGCGGCCCTTTAAAAGCTCCCCATGCCGGCAAACATTACGCTTGCTGGCCAGACCCATTAAGTAAGTATTTGTGGACACACATGGAATTTGCGCTGGGTGGGGGTGCATATGTGAATGTTAATGGAGAGCGCCGAAGACTGCTTTTGCGGACTATATAGGGGTTAGTATTGTTGGGGACGATATAGTGTACGGTGTGGTTTTTGAGTAGGCATTTTGCCTGGGGCTTCACTCTTTTGTTGAGATACATTGCTGTGTTTGTTTCCAGACAACATAGAGGAGAATGGATGCATGACTGTAGACAGAACTGTGTAACTCATGTCGACTGGATCGATTTCTGCATACTGGTTGTGGCCAATGGAGACTGGGTCCAACGGTAATAGGATCACACATGTCTTGGAGGTGTAGCGCTCCAGACATAGCATAGATGTGTACTAAAAATGACACCTTCCAAAACATATGAAACTATGTATAACCATCCGCATTCATGTGCAATGTTGTTTGGTTCATGTAGCCTTCCTCAACCTTCCATATCGGGGTACGTAAGATTTTTTATTCTTCTCATTTTTACTGTAATCAATTAAAATTATGGTCTGTGTAATGGATTCTGGGACCTGTTTGAGCAACATTATTGGTGACACATGTCCCTTTCTAACTCACCTAGGTGCAGATGTGTGACTTTGGAACCCTCCGATTGAAGTTGATGTATAGGAGGCCACTCTCATTCGCCGTGTTCCATTTTGGTTGGGGTGACTACTGGTTGTTTGCGGTCCCTTGCTTCAGGGATGTGTTTTGGCCCCACACTAGAGATCCCATCCACTTGGCTATAGTGTGTGATCGAAAAGAGGTGTGGCTTGCTTAACCTGCTGACATGGCCACATATTGTTCTATGTACTCATGTTGTGTATTCTCATCTACAGGTGCTGTTATTGAGGATGCAGAATATCCATGACCGCAATGCTATCGTGGCTCTTGCGTTGGTGGAAGAGCAAATGTGGCTTCAGGATCGGTATGAAAGGTTGATGAGGCGCAGACAGCGGCGGTTGTGGACCCGGGATTGGCTTCTCAGGCGGGAAACCCGGGCCACATGCAGCTGTTGCGGGAGCTGGAGCTGAACAATCCTGATGATTACCGAAACTATCTCCGTATGCCCGAGGACTGTTTCACCTTCCTTTTGGAGCGTGTTGGGCCAATGATAGCGCATCAGGACACTATAATGCGGCCATCAGTATCAGCTGCTGAGCGGTTGGCGATCACTTTGCAGTTCCTGGCTACAGGGCAGTCCATGACATCCCTCACATACTTGTCACGTGTCTCCCTGCCCCTGCTGAGCCGCCTGATCCCTGAAACGTGTTGGGCCATCTGGAGAGCTCTGCAGCCAGCCTACATGAAAATGCCTCTAACCGCCGCAGAATGGCTGGAAGTAGCCCGAGGCTTTGAAACCCGGTGGAACTTCCCCAACTGTGGCGGGGCATTGGATGGTAAGCACGTGAGGATTACCAAACCTGCCCACTCTGGCTCTTTGTATTTCAATTACAAAGGGTATTGTAGTATAATCCTCATGGCTGTAGTGGATGCCAACTATGAGTTCCTCTACGTGGATGTTGGAATGCCTGGTCGCAACTCAGATGGGGGGTGTTTAGCCCGAAGCTCCTTGGCAACACTACTAGGGAGTGGTGGGCTAAACTTACCCTCAAATGTGGACACGACCGAACATCTCAACTTTGCGTTTGTGGCGGATGAAGCATTCCCACTTCAGGAACACCTACTGCGGCCATATCCCCAGAGGGCCCTTACTTCTGAGAAACGCATTTTCAACTACCGGCTATCCCGGGCCCGCCGTGTAGTTGAAAATGCGTTTGGGATAATGGCGAATAGATTCCGGATTTTTCATACGCCTATACATATGAAACCGGAGTCTATTGACGCGGTAGTGGTGGCCTGCTGTGTGCTGCATAACTTCCTGCGTCGTAGGGATAGAGCATCATACACGCCAGGAGGTTATGTAGATCATGCAGACGCTACAACAGGGGAGCTCCGTCCAGGGTCTTGGCGTGATGATGGCCATGTGATTGTGCCACTCCAGCCGCAGAGCCATGGCCGCACTCGGCAGGAGGCCAGGGACAGTAGAGACGCTTACTGCTACTACTTCAATGGGTCTGGTGCAGTGAGCTGGCAGGACCAGGCCATATAATGTGGCTGGCTCTGGGAGTTGCTTTTGTGGTTTCAATGGAGGTGACAGCAGGTTAGCTGCGCCCCTTTTCTTTTTGGTTGACCATTTTCATGATCTTTGGTTTCATTATGTGCATAAGGTTTCATTAGTTAGTTAGTTAGTTTAGGTATGTTTTTCATTTTAATTTTTTGGATGCACAGTTTTCAATGTGTGGTAAATTGGTGATCCCTTTAATGTGGGTGAAGAATGTCACATGCTCTTTAATTGTACATTGTTTTTACTTTCTGTATATTTTTTTTTGCACAATCCAAGGTCAACATTCATGCATTATATTAAAAATTTTTATGTTGGATCCAAAATCATCTGTGTGAGCCTGATTACTTTGTGGAGGAGGGCAATGTGATGCAGGTTTGGGTGGGGGCCTGGGATGTCATAGCCACCTATTGGCTGGGATTGTGCAGACAATATGTGTGGGTAGCCATGTTATTTTCAAAGGATTTTGGCCAACAGTGTTTGTGGCCATTGTGCGTACATGAGCCTTTATTTTGTTGTAGGCAGAGGGTCCCCTGCACACAGCACATTGATGCAGGACATATTCTTCTCAGGTGTTTTCAAATACACTGTCACACAGATCTTTGACATGTTGCCTTGGGAGTTGTTCCACTACATTCACATCTGTGAGCACATATATTAAACACCATTCAGCCTGTATTCACACATACTTCGCCACAGTTGACACAGATAGAATTTTTACAGAAAACGCACATACTGTGTGTTGTAAGCCGCTACTGTGTGTCACACAAACGCACCTCAGTGCAATCGGCACACGCCGCTGTCACAAGCGCTGATCGTGCGTGACAAGGCAAACACTTGTACTACGCACACATAGCCCCGGACCGCTACTTTGATACACACGGGGTATGTAACTGGCCACCGCTCAAGCGTGACCCATTACCATCGATTTCGATGCATTCCGCATGCTCCGCCATGTCACAAGCGCTTATTCCGTGCCACACTCCGATCACTAGTACGGCACGTCTCGCCCATCCGCCCTTTCCGTCGTGCCCAATCACAACTCCGTAATGTTGGCCAATGGTTGTGGTTTGGGCGCGGCGTACAGGTCTGTGGCACGCCTATTTGTTTTACGTCCTGCCTTTGTTGCTCCCAGATCACTCTGTGGTGGCGGTGTGTAAAGCTGGTACGCTGAGCTACAGACGGCTACTTGCGACACCCGGCGATGTAGCTAGCTGTAGATGTAGCGTAGCGTAGCGCACCTTGTGGCGGCGTGTAAAGAGGGTGCGTTTCCCGTTGGTAACCGTTCGGGCGTGCTCGTGCACGTGAAGTAGCCGTTGGTATCCATCCTGCAGTGGCGGCGTGTAAAGGTACCATAAGAGTTTGTCAGGAATAGACTAGTCAAGAATCCAGATATGGTCCCCAGCTGGATTTTCAAATTATATTTTCTGTGGAATGGTAGAGGATTTTAGAGAAAAAAACTGGCTGCAAATGTACAGGTTCATGCTGCATGTGGATTGGGCACCATGAATTAAGAGACAGGTTCCTATTAAAGAGAATCTGTCACCCTTTTGAGGTTTTTGAGATATTAATATGGGTATACAGGTTGTACACAGCTTAAATTGGCCATAACTATATGCATCCTGGATGATGGCTTGTTAAGGAAAAATCATCTTTTATAACTTTTGATCTTTCAGGCTATGGGACATATTGTACCTGGAAGAAACATATATACAGGATTTCTCTGCCCCTACTCTTCCTTAGTGTCCCTGTGACATCAGCTGCGCACCTGGAAGTCCCCTATATGCATCCTGGATGATGGCTTGTTAAGGAAAAGTCATCTTTTATAAGTTTTGATCTTCCAGGCTATGGGACATATTGTACCCGGAAAAACACATATACAAGTTTTCTCCTCCTCTACTCTTCTTTAGTGTCTCTGTGACATCAGCTGCACAGCTGGAAGTCCCACACCTGCGCTTTCTGCCTGCTGTCTCTCCTCTTCACTGTTCTGCCCTTTTGTGGTTTCTAATGCAGCATTAAAAACTATGGTGCCTGTGCACTACCAAATTGATTACAGTGCCCACCGAAGGGTGAAACGGTGCAGGGAAGAGACAGCAGGCAGTGGGTTTTCCTACTGCGCACCTCATCTCAGGGAGACTGAAGAGAAAAAGAAGGAGAAATCCTGTTTAATGAAGACCTGGAGGAAGTCATATCTTCCAGGCAGCACACTCCCCATAGCCTGGAAGGTAGAAGATACATAAGATCATTTTTATTGAACAAGCCATTATCCAGGAGCCATAGAGGTATGACAAATTTCAGCTGTATTCAACCTGTTTACATATATTAATAACTAAAAATGCTATAAAGGCTAACAGATTCTTTACATAAAAAATAAACAAATTCGTGTTCACGTTAAGACTTTCTTGTTGCAGACGTGACCTCCGCAGATCAAGATAAAGGAAGATTATCTGTAGAAATAAACCCGCTGATATGTAAATCCCTTTTCTTTGGAATATTAATAGAAACCATGAAGCAACAGGGGAAAATAAATCGTGGTTGACTATAACCCCTCAACCAATAGATTTCTCATTAAATATATAATTTATTGATTTCATACTATCCAGAGAAATGACTATAGCCATCTTATGATCACCAGGAGAAAAATATAAGATCAATCAGTAAAATGAAATCCAAAATCAACACAGCAACTCAAGGTCATGAGACCTCAGTGCATAACCTCTGACTTCTCATTCCTAATTATTGAATTATATATATATATATATATATATATATATATATATATATAATGACTACTGTTTTATACTATGATCATTGGAATAAGGTTTGTGCTATCATATTTTACAGTGTTTTCTTCTTTTTTAATACTGTATTGGCATTTGGCCCTCATGGCCCTATATAATCATAAGAAAGGCTGTGGCAATATAGAACCACTGTCTATAAACCTAATTAGATCGTATAGAAAATAAAATAATAATAATATAAAATAATAATAATATTATTGTGTTAGCGATCCAGTTTTACCAAGATTGCTGGCAATACAATATCAACCACTTAACGCAAAATGCCATGCATGTACAGGAGCTACATTGTATGGCTACATTGCATATCTGGCATCTGTCTATAACGCCGTGGCTGGAGCTGTTAACTATTTAAATGTCGCTGTCAATCTATGATAGGAGCCATTAAATAGAATACGCGCCCTAGGGGCGTAACTACAACAGGTGCAGAGGCTGGGATCGCACCCGGGCCCTGGAGCCTAGGGGGCCCCAAAAGTCCCTTTGGCCTATAGAAAAAGACTAATACTGTTAAAGATTTGCAATAATTGGAGGGCCCATTGGAGCTTTCGCATCGGGGCCCCAGGGCCTGAAGTTATGTCACTGGACTCGCCACTGCTTACATTCCTCTCTGATGGGTTACCATCACACCTGGGAGTCTACTGAAAGCCCCCTTTGTCATGTACACTAGGCTATGCTCTATAGCAGAGATAGGCGAATCCGCAGATGTTCGGAATGGTGGATCTGGACATACTTTAAAAAAAGTCTGTGTTTGGAGCCGAACTTAACCCAAATTTGAGCCTGATCCCCATATAAGTTTATGGAGACCCGAACTTTAGTGCTATAAAATGGTGGTAGTAAGGGGGCTAAAGGGCTGTAAAAGAAAGCAATATAGCAATAAAAGCAGGAGAATCATACCAGTGTCCTGCTGCGGTCAAACTTGCTTCTGGTCCGCTCATTAAGCATCATGTTTATGTACTGCATCCCCCGCCCACCCTCTATGAGAGCATCTGTGATTGGTTGTGTCACTCAGACAGCGCCCCCACAATCTGTGCCAGTGTCTTTCATTGTTTGCCATACACATTAGTGTATGGCAACAAAGCTGCCATCATGTTCATGTAAAAATACACTGTGTGCAGAATCATTAGGCAAGAGGATTATTTTTATTATTGATCAACAACTATGTTCCCAATCAACCCAAAAGACTCACAAATATCAAAAGCTTAAAGGGAACCTGTCACCCCAAATAAGCTTTCTAAACCATTAATACCTGTCCCTACAGCCTTAGAATACAGTCTAACACATCCCTGCCTCATCTTTTGTAGTAAACTACAAGTACTATAATGTACTTTGCAAACTTACAAAATGCTTGTTACAGGGGCGTTCCTGAAGGCATTTTGACCGGTAGGCGGGTCCCCTTGTGCCGCGCTACCCCTGCCTCGTTGCTGTAATACGCCCTAATGGGCGTCATTATAGAAAAGCAGAGCGCGGGCACGATTTCAATATTACGCCCGCCACGTCACCGCTGCGACGCGGTCATGTGACGCCAGGTTGAAATCGTGCCCGCGCTCTGCTTTTCTATAATGACGCCCATTAGGGCGTATTACAGCAACGAGGCAGGAGAAGCATGGCACAAGGGGACCCGCCTACCGTTCAAAATGCCTTCAGGAATGCCCCTGTGACAAGTATTTTGTAAGTTTGCAAAGTACATACTTGTAGTTTACTACAAAAGATGAGGCAGGGATGTGTTAGACCAAGGGTCTCAAACTCGGCTGGGTTGGTGGGCCGCACATAGAAAAATATTGATATCGGGGGGCCGCATTGCTTGTAGCGCTAAGGCTGCTTTCACATCAGTGGTAAATGCTGATCGTGGCAGTTGCGGTGAAAAAAACGCAACTACCGCGATTACAGCATAACGGCTGCGATTGTGGCACACTTGCGGCAAGCCCCATACAATGTCTATGGGGCTTGCGGTAAGTGTGCGGCAGGTGCGGTTTCGGCACTTGCTGCGGCAAAAAAAAACGCTACATACCGCGTTTTGTTCGCGGCCGCACCTGCCGCAAGTGCCGAAACCGCACCTGCCGCACACTTATCGCAAGACCCATAGACATTGTATGGGGCTTGCCGCAAGTGTGCCACGATCGCGGCCGTTATGCGGTAATCGCGGCAGTTGCGTTTTTTTTTCACTGCAACTGCCGCAAACAGCGCAAAACGCAGATGTGAAAGCAGCCTAAGTGACACTTTTAGTAATACCAGATTTTTTTGCTCAGTGTAGTAATGTCAAAATCCTAACCCCTTTCTTGTAGTAATGTCCCCATCTTGGTCCCTTTCTTGTTGTAATGTCTCCATACTGGTCCCCCTCTTGTACTAACATCCCCAACCTGGTCCCCTTTTGCAGTAATATTCCCCATGCTGGTCCCCTTTTGTAATAATGTCCTCCATGCTGGTCCCCTTTTGTAATAATGTCCTCCATTCTGGCCCCCATAGTGTAGTAATGTCCCCATCCTGGCCCACATAGTGTAGTAATGTCCCCCATGCTGGTCCCCTTTTGTAGTGATGTCCCCATCCTGGCCCCCACAGTGTAGTAATGTCCACATTCTGGCCCCTTTTGTAGTGATGTCAACATCCTCACCCCCATAGTGCAGTAATGTCCCCTATGCTGGACCCCTTTTTTACTGATGTCCCCAACCTGGTCTGAATTCTTATCACACACTAACTCATGCACACACTAACACACTCACTCACTGTCAGTCATGTGGAACAAAGGGGGGGGGAACCACAGCCGATGAGCGGTACCTGGTGGTCTAGTGGGGGCGACAATAACAGATGTGGGGGTTCGCATCTCACCTTTGCAGGTAGTGCAACCCTGCACAACCTTGGCGTATCGCAGTGGGTGGCTCCAGACTCCAGCATTCGGGGTTTCCTCCACGAGCAGCTCCTTCTTCCAGTCAGGTGACTCGAGCAAGCCGATCACCTGACCCTGTGACGTTCTCAGCTATGTCACCGCAGGTCCTTTGGATTTTGTTAGCGGTGACTCTGGTTCACAGCTGCTCCTGCTGCAACCCTAGGATGGGGATATGATATTTGTACAGAAGTGTGAGATTATAACAGAAGCGCAAGAGCACAGGAGGCACACGTTTAATTACCTTTGATATACCACAATGCAGTTCCACGGCGGTCTGCCGTCTTCATCACGTAAATCCACCTGATGAAGACGGCGGACTGCCGTGGAAACGTGTTGTGGTATATTAAAGGTAGTTAAACGTGTGCCTCCTGTGCTCTTGCGCTTCTGTTATAATCACACACTTCTGTACAAACTCGCAGGCACTCACACAGGCAGGCTCACAGGCATGCTCACAGGCATGCTCACAGACAGGCACACAGACAGGCACACAGACAGGCACACAGGCAGGCTCACAGGCAGGCTCACAGGCAGGCAGGCTCACAGGCAGGATCACAAGCAGGCTCACAGGTAGGCTCACAGGCAGGCACACAGGCAGGCACACAGGCAGGCACACAGGCAGGCAGTCAGGGTAACAGGCAGGCTCAGAGGCAGGCAGGCAGGCAGGCTAACAGGCAGGCTCACAGGCAGGCAGGCAGGCAGGCAGGCTAACAGGCAGGCTCACAGGCAGGCAGGCTAACAGGCAGGCTCACAGGCAGGCAGGCAGGCTAACAGGCAGGTTCACAGGCAGGCAGACAGGCTAACAGGCAGACTAACAGGCAGGCAGGCTCACAGGCAGGCAGGGTAACAGGCAGGCTCACAGGCAGGCAGGCTAACAGGCAGGCTCACAGACAGGCACACGGGCACTCTCACAGGCAGGCTCACAGGCAGGCAGGCTAACAGGCAGGCACACAGGCACTCTCACAGGCAGGCACACAGGCAGGCACACAGGCAGGCACACAGGCACTCTCACAGGCAGGCTCACACTCTCACAGGGAATCACAGATACACTCACAGACACTCACACATTAGCACACACACACACTTTTGCTTTGCTAACCATGCTGGCGGCGGTCCTGTGCATGGGGCCGCCGCGGTCTCTGCTATAATATGACTTCCGGCCGCTTCACTCTGCCGCTCGCTCTGCTGATGTGCCAGTTCAATGGAAGCCGCAGTCAGCCAATAAGAGGCCCGCAGGTGACCTCGGTGTATGACGTCACCTGCTGGCCTCTCATTGGCTGACTGCGGCTTGCATTGAACTTACAGAGGGGCAGAGCGAGCATCGGAGTGAAGCGGCCGGAAGTCATATTATAGCAGAGACCGCGGAGGCCCCATGCACTGGACCGCCGTCAGCATGGTCAATTGTCCAAGGTGTCGGGGGCCGCACAGGGAAGCCCCAGGGGCCGCATGCGGCCCGCGGGCCGCGAGTTTGAGACCCCTGTGTTAGACTGTATTCTAAGGCTGCAGGGACAGGAATTAATGGTTTAGAAAGCTTATTTTGGGTGACAGGTTCCCTTTAATAGTTTTGGAAGTTGGAGTGTTTTTTTTTTTTACATTTGGCTATCTTAGGAGGATATCTGTTTGTGCAGGTAACTATTACTGTGCAGAATTATTAGACAACTTAATAAAAACCAAATATATTCCCATCTCACTTGTTTATTTTCACCAATAAACTAATATAACTGCACAAAATTTAGAATAAAACATTTCTGACATGCAAAAACAAAATCTAAAACATTAATGACCAATATAGCCGCCTTTCTTTATGATGACACTCAACAGCCTTCCATCCATAGATTCTGTCAGTTGCTTGATCTGTTTACGATCAACATTGCGTGCAGCAGCTACCACAGCCTCCCAGACACTGTTCCGAGAGGTGTACTGTTTTCCCTTCCTGTAGATCTCACATTTTATGAGGGACCACAGGTTCTCTATGGGGTTCAGATCAGAACAAGGGGCCCATGTCACTATTTTTTCTTCTTTTAGACCTTTACTGGCCAGCCATGCTGTGGAGTAGTTGGATGTATGTGATGGAACATTGTCCTGCATGAAAATCATGTTTTTCTTGAGCGATACCCACTTCTTCCTGTACCACTGCTTGAAGAAGTTGTCTTCCAGAAACTGGCAGTAGGTCCAGGAGTTGAGCTTCACTCCATCCTCAACCCGAAAAGGTTCCAGAAGTTCATCTTTGATGATAACCAGCCCGTACCAGTACCCCACCTCCACCTTGCTGGCGTCTAAGTCGGAGTGGAGCTTTCTGCCCTTTACTGATCCAGCCTCTGGCCCATCCATCTGGCCCATCAAGAGTCACTCTCATTTCATCAGTCCATAAAACCTTTGAAAAATCAGTCTTCAGATATTTCTTGGCCCAGTCTTGACGTTTTGTCTTATGTTTCTTGTTCAAAGGTGGTTGTTTTTCAGCCTTCCTTACCGTGCCCATGTCCCTGAGATCAGTGAATACTTTGTTTTGTTGGTCTACTAGGCATTGCTCACACCTAGCCAGAATCCTACTCCACACTGATGAGGGCCAACACCCCGAAACAGCTGTCTGTGGATGGATACCTGGCCTTGGTATTCCCTTGTCATATCTTTAAAGAGCTGGATATTGACTCAAAGGGCCACTTAATATGGTGGTTATCATGGCTAGGTCCTTCACTAGAGGAAGATCTGGCTAGTCCTGTGTTGAGACTCCTAAACGAGGCTCCACAGACTCTATTTGCATATTCAAAATTCCCAGAGGGCAATGGGCCTAGGAATTCACTGTGTTGAGCGCTTTAGCCGGCTGCCCGCAGTGTTTTCTTGAACTGGTCTCCCTGAGATCAGTGAATACTTTGTTTTGTATGTCCCTGAGTATGGCACACCTTGTGCTTTTTGATACACCAGTAACGTTGCAGATCTGAAATATGGCAGAACTGGTGGCAAATGGCATCTTGGCAGCTTCACGCTTGATTTTCCTCACTTCATGTGCAGTTATTTTGCGCCTTTTTGCCCAACACGCTTCTTGCGACCCTTTTGGCTATTTTCCATGAAACGCTTGATTGTTCGGTGATCACGCTTCAAAGATTTGGCAATTTCAAGACTGCTGTATCCCTCTGCAAGACATCTCACAATTTTGGACTTTTCAGAGCCGGTCAAATCTCTCTTCTGACCCATTTTGCCAAAGGAAAGGAAGTTGCCTAATAATTAAGCACGCCTTATATAGGGTGTTGATGTCATTACACCACACCCCTCCTCATTACAGAGATGCACATCACCTGATTTCCTTAATTGGTAGTTGGCTCTCAAGCCTATACAGCTTGGAGTAGGACAACATGTATAAAAAGCATCATGTGATCAAAATACTAATTTGCCTAATAATTCTGTAAACAGTGTAAATAAATACTATTTGCATGGCCCAATGCTGAAAAAAATGAAGATTACTGGGACTTTATACTCTGTAGTGATGACAGTAAAATAAATATTTTTTGGAACTGATGGAATAAAAACTGTAAGAATTCACAAAGGTGAGGAATGCAAATAAAAATGATGTATTAGATTTATTCACTTGGTTTTGGTGCTATGTGGCTGCTTTGAAGTTGTGCCTTTTGGATGGTGTAGCCTGAAATCATGGAAGCTCAGTCTCTCAGTATTGGTGCTGTCACACACTTTGCCTCTTCCCCTTCTGGCACTTTGTCCCTGTGACAAGTGGTCAGCTTCTAGAATGTAACAATGAAAAAAATAAAAAAAATTACTTTGCTTTTTAAGGGGATAAACAATAATGGAAACCGTAGAAAAAAAGATGACGGCACTCAGCATTCCAGTTTGCAGCTGATCAATTTAATAAAAAAATTACAGCAGCAGGTGCATGATACAAGGAGGGAGGTGTTAGGACCGACGGTGACCGCTTCGCGGGATGTCCCGCTTCTACGGGTCCGGAAGCGGTCACCATCGGTCCTAGCACCTCCCTCCCTGTATCATGCACCTGCTGCTGTAATTTTTTTATTAAATTAATCAGCTGCAAACTGGAATGCTGAGTGCCGCCATCTTTTTTTCTTTGCATATATTGTCTTGAACTCTGGCTGAGCAACAGGAGATTCCACAGCACGCCACAGGAGTATACAAGTAACGCTGTTAACAGGTCAGTGCCCGGATTTCATTTCTATGCTTGAATAATGGAAACCATGTTGTACATGTCTGACCTTTGCACCTTTCAGACAGGGCTCTGCAGTGGCTCTGATCACTGGGTCCCAGCGATCAGCAAATTTTCTATACATATTGGATAACTTTCAATAATGGGGAAACTCATTCTCTTTTGGTATTGGGATGAGGTGAAGGTGGCCATCTAGTACATTATCTTGCAAAACAGGAGAGGGACAACGAGCACTTACGATATTCAGTGAGGAGTCCAAATGAAATTTGGAGGCTGGTCTGTATCCAAACTTATTTTGATATCTGGTTTGGTGTTTGTGTAATGGTAGCACAAATTTGTCCTTAAACGGAAGTTTTCAACTCTAGCAATGTTATTTTCCTGCAGATTTAATGGCAATGTGTAGGTAAAAAAAAAAAGAGTTTAAACCTTGTTTAGCTGCCTTAAGGTACCGTTACACGAGACAACGTTGCTGCGATGTTGTCGGCAACTTTACGGGAGCGTGCACATTTTTGGCACTTTTCCAAGACTGCCTTGTAGATATCGTAGGCAATGCAACTATGATGTTAAAAGCAACTTTCGTTCGCTGGGTTTTGTTCAAACCAGCGAGCGATCCTTAGCAATGTACTGAATAGGAGAAGTTGCTTTCAACATCGCTATTGCGGTGTCACACAGAGCGATGGTAGTAGATCGCCTGAGCAACATTGCCAGGTTTTAGAACATGTTTATAAACCTGGCACCTCTGCTCAAGCAACTTATCGCCGTTGAATCTCCCTGTCACACATTGCAACGCACTAGTGATGTCAACGGCAACAGTGATGCCTACGTCACTTTTCGGCGGTGTTGCCGGCAACAATGCCTCACGTAACGGTACCTTTAGTGGAGCAGTAACTACAGGGAGAAAGTGTTGATATATTCTCTCTGCAGCCATTTGCTTCCATTCATTGGGGCAGTGAGGGAGCAGTTACAGTCACTGCACAGTGAGATCACCATAATCATTCCCCAGAGCTTAAATTAAAATCCTGTTATACACGTGCTAGAGAGCAGGTTGCCATACAATGTGTTGGGAAGAGATTACAGATCACGCACTGTGCAGTGAGCAGTGATTTATATCTACAGCTCCCTGAATTGCTCCAGTGTCTGGAACTGAGAGGCTGCAGGGAGAATATATTTTGTTTTCTTCCTGTAACTGCTGCTCCTGTGAGCCTGTCAGACATGATTTAAATGCGATTATATTTGCAGGTGTAAAGCATTACTGGAGGTGTTAGGTTACCTTCAAAAATTGCAAGCATATAAACTGTTCCTGTTTCCTCTGCTGGTCATCTCCCAGTCTACACAGCAAAACTTACAAGTAAGGTGCAGCAATCAGAAAATTGCTGCTTATTGTGGGTGCTCCAGTGGAAAAATTATAACATTTTGTGGTATATTTTTTAGCAGGAATATTAAAATAATAATAATAATAATAATATTAATATAAATAAACAACCACAAAAAACAACCCTTATTTTCTCATTGCTGATATTCATTTTTTTTAAGGAAAACTATGAAACGGTGCAAAGGTTCCAGATCTAGACGTGAGGTATTTTAGTCATACATTCTATGGTACGGAAAAATTGTAGAAATAAGAATATTTTAGCTATGGTCCACAAACTTGGAATAAGAACGCCATGCACTTTAATCCTTCAATAATAGTCTTTCCAAGATTACTATAATGGTGTAAATGGAAGATTATGTGCAGTTCATTGAACAGCTAAGGAAGGCATTTATTCTGTGTGAAGCCTCGTAATGTCAGTATGGTCATTAAGTAATCTACAGGATGTACACTTATTTGGTTCCTTTCCAATAAAAGGCTTAGCAGTGTTGCATCATATCTTAGGTATTTAGCCACCAAATTCTTTCTGTAAGTAGGTAAGACGGAGAGTCATTAGCTTAGGAAAATCCGAAGGGACCATCAAGACAAGTGAACTATGCTTCATTGATGTTTTGTTCATGGAACCTATGATAATTCCTTAGTTTTGTGGCACCTACTAATAATATATAGGTATACAGGTATAGGCTCTGCTTCTGCACTTGTCGTTATAGACTTTATCACAGACTGCACCACTTGTGCAATGATGGAGGATCATGTGACCATACCTGTCCACCAGCCTCTTCTATTGATGAGCAAGCAAGCTTGGCAATGCTCAATACTCGATTGAGCATCAGGGTGCCCTGGCACACTTGTTGCTCGGCCTAGTATTCTTGGTGCTTACTATACTCCACTTCCCATCTGGGGAGAAGGGAGACAAGAGGGAGAGAAGCAGAGATGGAGAAAATTTATGGAACAAAACGTACGTTCCCATTAGCTTCCATTATATTCAGTTCTCGAGTTGAGCCTGTTAAAGCATCCGACCTGCTCGATTCGAGTACCAAGCACTCAAGCGTTTCAGGGCTCACTTATCACTTGTCTCCTCCAATTGAAAGTAGCTTTTCTATGTGTAATGGTTTTTAAATTGGAAACTGATGGACGGTCTGGTTACATGTTTCACCATCAGATTAGCAGAACTGTGCAGTCTATTATGAAGGCAGCACTAACAGGTTCAGGAGCAAAACCTGTAATACTTATTGTGACGATACAGACTTTTTCAATGTGTGGCATGGGTTAAGTTTCTTAAATTAGCCAGACTTGTTGGCCTTGTGTTTTGTTAACTTGTGATAAGTAAATTATTATTTCTGTCAGACTCCTCAGAGCTTCCATTGTATTAGGTTGTGTATTGCTAATTTAGTGTAAATGACCTCAGCCACCATTGTCTTATTTTGCAGATTAACAAAGTAGAGTCCAATGGATTCCAATGGAAAAAAATTCTCCAGTACCATAGAGTGTAAAAATAAAACTTCACATTTATTAAGAAAGTTTAAAAATTCATAATAAACCACTCATAAAAATAGGAAAATCCTAGGTAGACTTGCCTGTTTTATGAGGTCCTTAATATGCATATTTAGACTTTCTTAATATATGTGAACTTTTATTTTTACACTCTATGGTGCTGGAGAATTGTTTCCATTGGATTCCATTGGACTTTACTTTGTGCTTCTGGCTCCAGCTTGACCGCTCTGGATGTCTGCTGGCATCTGACCACCCCTGGACTCTCTGATGCACTACTCAATGGTAGGTTGAAGTTTTTTTTTTTTACTATTATTTTGTAGATTGTAGACTAACTGTAAATAGTCTCAGCCCCTTTCTGTCCACATCATATAAATGAACATTGTCCAGTTGAATTGGAATTCATTCAATAAGAGAGCAGACTTGTATAACCAATCTGAGAAGAACAAAATATACCTGGAGGTGTAGGATCAGGTTGTAAAAGGACTTGTTTCCATTCACCTGGGGTTCATCTGCTTTGTGGCCTCAGTCTAGGTACTTCAGCCCCGACTAGAGGTTCACATCGCGTGTTCATATGCTACATGGCTTCAATCTAGGGTCTGCAGACCTGGTTGGAAGACCATAAATTCAGCCATGGAATTTCAATTCTGGCAGCAAGGATAACATCATGTTTTTATATGAGGGAAGAAGATACCCAGGTTGTGACAATTCGGTCACCTGGCTATAGACATTGCTATACTTATTCAGTTTCCTAAGTTTGTCGCTATTCCTTTCTTCATGAGTGCCCACCGAAAGTGGGGTGTTTCTGGATTGGAGTAAGTGACCCTGGAAGCCTTGAGGGCATGAACATTCTAATCCCTGCTGTGTCAGCGGAAGGATGAGACTCTGTTGCCTGTTACATTTTGTGTTGTGCTTTGTTATGTGTTATATGCCTTTTGACTGTTGGATCCAATAAAGCCTTACCATTGTGTGGTAACCCTCACCCTGTGTTGTCTAAGTGGTTTTCTGCCCATGGTTAAGGAGTACGGACGTTCAGTTTGCATGAGCCCTGGTCCATGTGGTCTTTCTAAAGGTGGCCGGGTCAGTGGCCCACTGACCCCCGTGTCTCTACGCATATATTAATAAGTATTACAAAATCATGTGCCCAACATATCTGTTGAAATAAAATTAAAGTGGGTAACCACTTTAATTTTCTGGGACTGAAATTATTGATGGCTTATGGTTAGTATTAGTAAAGGTCTAGAGACCCTTCTGAGAAACAGAATGAGGGATCCAACATGAAGCTTGGGTTATACTGAAGGGTATGTGACCCCTCTCAATGAAGCATTGGGCATCTTGATGAATTTGGCACATTCGGGTCCATTGGACCTTGGATCAAGACTGGTTTAAACAATGTCCATAACAGTATAAAAAAATTACTTAACTTTCTTGTAAACAAAATCAAATAAGACGAATAAGGAAAAAGGAGGTGTAAATAATTAAAGCATTCACCCATTTTAGTAGTTGTTAGGGCTAAATGTAATTGTTTCCTCTTGCTTTGATTCTATGAAAATAGCAAAATACAGGCGGTCCCGTTACCGGAGTTGGCACTATGGCGGCACAAGTGATAACACTATCATTCACCTGTTAAAGGAAGGCTTGGGACTATGATTGATTGTGTTGATCAGAACACTGCAGCCAATCACAGATCACAGGGGTCTTGTGATAGGTGAATGGTCACATCATTACTTCCGGAGCCGTCACATTCCACAGAGCGGCTCTCACTCAATTCAAGGGTAAGAAGGTTAAAATACACTAAGAAAATGAGGGCAATGTTATCAGACATTTTACTCAATGCTATGTGTTTATGTTTCCAGTCACTGGTGTTACGATGGCTATTTCTGTTGAATTTAATCTATTTATCTGTTTTCATCTAAATTTAGATGCCTTTTTCTGCAATCAGACAGCTGGCTCCGTTCTGATCAACAAAATGGGTTGCGATTATTACATGTAATAACTGTAATTTAATTTAGAATCACTTACGTTGAAGTTACTTCTCTAAACTTTACAATTTTATAACCATGGATACTGGAATCGTAATAAAAGCCATGAATTAATAAACCGGAAAAATGCAACATTTTGCTCCATCCAGCATTACTGCGGAGGAATTATTACTGATTTATGGAGTTATAAACACTCTTATTTTAAAATTAGATTCGCTTTTCTTAATCTCAGCAATCACTTCTCACACATGCTGATAATCGGATTTCTGGAAGAGTGTTAATCGTCACTTTATAATGAACTCATTCCTGCACTCTCGCTGAATAAATGGATGTTAATGCGTGGGGGGGGGGTGTTGTGTGTGATTTTTTTTCTTAGCTTTCTACAATTTTCCCACTTAAATTTAGAATATATTCTCCTCTAGTGAATTTCCAGGAACAATTCAGTTTTTTTTTTTTCTTCAATCATCACAACAAAGACTTAATTGCAAGATCTGCATCTTGAGAAACAAATGTCTAACACATAAATAATATAACATATTCTGTCCTGAGACAGATGTGCATTAACTGAAGACATTAAGACATCTTTCATAGGTCGACAAAAGTTAAATGGAAACTGTCACCTAGATTAAATCCTTTTAACGTATCACTACCTGTCCCAGCAGCTTCCTACTACATCCGTAACTATCCCTGTCCGACCTAATAGTGAATTATAAAAGTGAAATAAAGCGATGTATAAACTTACATGTCCACCGTCATGTGGGCATTCCTACATTGCTGGCCATCAGGTAGGCAGTCTCTCCAGGTCCACTCTCCCCCTGGCTTGCTGTTGCAATTGTGGCGGCCCACCAGTTTGGTTGCCAAAAAGGGGTACCACACTCAATAACAGGGTGTGGTATCTGAGTCCAAAAGGAAAAAGGCATAATGAACCATGGCCCCACCAATCACACCCACACACCCTAGAACCCAGTGGACCATGGACGAACCCAGGGAGAGGGCACAGTCAAAAGGGGACAAGGGAAGAACAGGCAGTGGGAAGTTAGTGAGTAGTGAGTGAGAAGTGAGGAGCAAGCTGAAGCAAGTGTGCAAGAGAGTATGTCAGAGAACTCCAAGGGCACAGGTGGAGTGAGAACAGCCTGGGCGTCCAGATCCGGGACTAATATAGTCGGATGGAGGTGTTGGTCAAGAGCCAGGGAATTGGTTCTGAGTGTGGCACGGACGCTGCAAGCCCGAACTACCGAACTGGAGGCCACGCAATATCCAGGAGTGGTGGCCGCAACCCGATGCACTCGCTCAGAAGGCAGCCGAACTAGGGTCAGGGAACAGGTACCAGTCATACGACAGGACCCATGGCTGCTAAATCGAGGCACTGCGTGTGGGGGCACGTACAGGAGAGGTGAAGATGTAGCACTGGGAGAGAGACCAGAGTACGGAGAGGCACATGAGAGGTCTGGAGCAAGTTATCCCAATTCCTTCCTTCCTATCGTTCGTGTGTTGTGTGGTGTAAATGAGCAATGCGTCGCAAGAACGGTGCCAAAACGATATCATTGGGGAATTGTGCAGGCTCTCCAAATGGCCGATATTGGCTTGACGATCTGGCAGGATCATGCTGTGTGACAGTGCAACAACGATTTGGAGCACAACTTCCCCTATTGACTCCCATGTTAAATGGTCATTCCCTGGGTCGCTCATACACAGCGCAAAGGAGACATCGCAGTTGCGTTGCATGCCGATATCTCCCTGTGTGACAGCTCCTATGCGATCTTGGATTTCTGCCAAAAACGTGCACGCTCCCGTGCCATTGTATCCAATATCGGAACGATATTGGGATGTGTAAAGTGGCCATTAGGGTCAGGTTTAAATATTAGGTATTAGGGTTAGGTGTCAGGGTTAGGCCTCAGATTGGCTGGTAGCAGACATTGGCATGCTAGTCTCAGGCGAGACATAGCAGTGTTGTCATGCCCTGCCTGTTACTTACAAATTGAAGTCATTTGCTTGCTTTTGCGCTAACTTTACAAAATTATGCTGCATGTCATGAGAGCAGGAGAAGGTGAGAAGAATTGCTTACTTTATTTTCTTTTACATTTTTTGAAGAAGAGACACAGAATAGGGACAATATTACTGTGCAGGATGGGAGACGGAGTCCAGGAGGGGGGACATTATTTAAGGAAAGGGCTAGGATTGGAGACATTACTACAAGATGGGGGGGCATTACTACCTATAGGGACGAACATCTGAGGAACATGCAGGTAAGGGCCCAGGCACAAATAACACATGGGATCCATATTGCATGGGGTCTATCAGACTCTAGTTATGCCATTGTGCTTGGTCTTCTCCCAGGAAACTGAAGCCTTGCTGAAGGGCATACTATAGATGCATGTTGTTCAACAGAGCAAGAGATGGAAGCTTGTGATTGTGCATATACAACCAAAGGTTACATGTACATGTACTGAATAGGGGATTCTCAAGCAGTCTTGAGCCATGCCAAGTTCTTCACCACTCTTGATTTGGCATCTGGGTATTGGCAATTGCCTGTAGCTAAAAAAGACTGGATTTATCACACTAATGGGACTGTTTGAATTCCTATGCATGCCATTTAAACTTTCTAACACCCCAGTCACCTTCCAAAGGCTCATGGAACTATAATTAGCACAGATGGAAATTGAGTTTCTCCAAACTTACATAGATGATATCTCCAACCTTCTCTGTGCATCTGGAGTTGAGCTTAGCGCTGAAATGGGTGGCACAAGTGTCACTCATTCCAAGAGTCTCTAATACCTTCATCAGGTAAAGAGCTATAATTATCGATTTCTATCATGCTGTCAAAGCAATAATAGCTCATGAATACAATGAAAAATTGTTAACCTTTGGGACAGCAATTAAGACATACAGAAATATATGTACTATATAACAGTACTGTGACGACCATCCGCTGTGAGGCTGAGCTGCTGGTAAGGCAGCACCCCGAGAAACCCCAAGACCCTTAACCCCTATACAGGGATCTGGAATTACAGCGGAGCCCAGGGGGTAGCTGCCTATATGAGCAACTGAGCAGGAAGGTCGCCAGGGGAAAAAATCAAGACCCGAAAAACGAAGTCAGAAGTCCGAGTCAAAACCGAGAGGGCAGCGAAGGTACAAAATCATCAGGCAGTAGCAGAGTCGAAAATCCAGGCAAGGGTCAAGGGCAAAACAAAGAGGGCAGCAGAGGTACAAAATCGACAGGAAGAAGCAGAGTCAGAAATCCAGGCCAAGGTCAGAGACAAAACTAAACACACACTATATCACTGGAAAACCAAAACTATATCTGGCGGCCTGCAAGACAGGCTTCAATGTATTTGAAGGGCGCGGTTACCTCCCATAGGCTGGAGATCACAGCCTGATGATCTCATCTGGACCGCCACTAGAACTAGGCCAGATGGTAATGCACGACTGGCTCCATCCACCCCACTTCTGACAGAAGAACGAAGGCTGCGCCTGACAGACACCTCTGCAGGGCCCGCTCCTCTGCGACCAACACCACCCAAAGGAGAAACATGTCGGCACTCAGCGACAGAGGCAGACGTCGCAGGAGCAGGTCCATATGAGGACAAGGCCCTCCTATCACCGGCGCCATCCGCCGAAGGAATCCGGCTCCTCCCAGCGGCCGAGGCAGGAACACCAGCCACCGAGTCCAATGGCGATGTGACAGTACCCCCCCCTCTACGAGGGGCCTCCAGACCCACAAAACCCGGTTTATTGGGATGAAGAAGATGAAACCTCCTGATCAAACCCTTGGCATGGATATTACCGGCAGGCACCCAGGACCTCTCCTCCGGACCATAGCCCTTCCAATGTACCAGATACTGCACGGATCCTCTCACTAAACGGGAATCAAGGATCTGTTGAACTTCGTATTCCACGGCACCCCCGACCAAGACCGGAGGAGGAGGGGACCGGACAGGACGAAACGGAGATCGGTACAATTTGAGAAGGGATTTATGGAATACATTGGGTAGTTTGAACGATTGACAGAGCTTCAGAAGAAAGGCGACAGGGTTAATCACGTCTATTATTTCATACGAACCAATAAACCTGGGACCTAGTTTGGCGGACGGCACTTTGAGCTTGATATTTTTCGTAGACAACCAAACTTTGTCCCCAACTCCCAGGTCCGGACCCTTGGAGCGCCGTTTATTAGCGGAAGAAGCCTGCCTAGTCTGAGCCCCCTTCAAGTTTTTGTTCACTTCAGACCAGATAGTCTTTAACTGATCTACGGACCTTTCTACCCCAGGGACGTCAGAAAGCCTAGAAGAAAATGAACAAAAGCGCAGGTGCAGCCCATGATTACAGTAGAAAGGGGTGGTCTTGATGGACTCCTGGTACTGGTTATTCATGGCAAATTCCGCTAGTGGCAGATGTTCCACCCAATCAGATTGATGCTCCGAGACATAACAACGTAGATACTGCTCGAGAGCTTGATTAGCGCGCTCGGCTTGACCATTGGTTTCAGGGTGATAGGCAGAAGAAAAGGAATAGTCAATTCCAATCCGTTTACAGAATGCCCTCCAAAACTTAGAAACGAACTGGGTGCCCCTGTCAGAAACAATATTCACAGGAACACCATGCAATCGCACAACATGATTAATAAATAATTTGCTCAGGGTCTCGGAATTAGGTAACACGGACAGCGGAACAAAATGACACTGCTTGCTGAATCTACCACTACCCAGATACATGTCTTCCCTTCTGAGAGTGGCAGGTCAGTAATAAAATCCATGGAGATATGAGTCCAAGGACCCTCAGGGGTTGGCAAGGACTGGAGCAACCCGGCAGGGCGGTTGCGGGGAGACTTAGCGCGAGCACAGGTTTCACAAGCCAGTACATATTCCTTACAGTCCTTTACTATGGTTGGCCACCACAAACTCCTGGTTACAAGTCTGATGGTGTTATTGATACCAGGATGCCCTGCAAGGACGGAATCATGAGATTCCTTAAGGACTTGGAGGCGGAATTTGGCAGGGACGAATAGTTTCTGGGCAGGAGTAGTGTCAAGGGCCTGTTCTGGATATCTACGAATCTCTTCCAGAAGGTCCAAAGACACAGCCGAGACAACAATCCCCTTGGCTAAAATGGGAGTCGGTTCCACGTCCTCAACTTGTAAGGGGCAAAAACTTCGAGACAGGGCATCAGCCCTCACATTTTTAGTACCCGGTCGGAAAGTGATAACAAAATCAAATCTGGAGAAGAACAAAGCCCACCTAGCCTGTCTAGGATTCAGTCTTTTCGCTGACTCCAAGTAGGTCAGGTTTTTGTGGTCAGTAATTACGGTAATCTTATGTTTGGCACCTTCGAGGAAGTGGCGCCATTCCTCAAAGGCCCATTTGATTGCCAACAACTCCCGATTACCTATGTCATAATTCATCTCGGTAGATGAAAATTTTCGGGAAAAGAAGGCACACGGACGAAGCTGAGTGAGGGATGCAGTGCCTTGTGATAGCACTGCTCCTACTCCAACTTCAGAGGCATCTACCTCTACAATGAAGGGGTGGTCCAGATCAGGCTGAACCAATATAGGGTCAGAGGAGAAACATTCCTTTAACTTAGAAAATGCATAAATTGCTTCAGGCTTCCAATTAACCACATTCGCCCCTTTACGTGTCAAATCAGTGAGTGGTTTGGCTATCTCTGAAAACCCTTTAATAAATTTGCGATAATAGTTAGCGAAACCCAAGAATCGCTGCAGTGCCTTCAGAGACTTGGGTTGTACCCATTCCTTAATGGGTTTAATTTTGGCAGGATCCATGCAAAACCCTTTAGCCCATATAATATACCCCAAAAAATTTATCTCCTCCTCCATGAAGACACATTTCTCTAATTTGGCGAATAAAGAATGCTGTCTGAGTCTCTGGAGTACAGTACGGACATGTCGGACGTGCGACCAAAGACCGTGAGAAAAAAACAGAATGTCGTCCAAATAAACGACCACATATACACCACTGATATCTCTGAAAATATCATTGACAAAATTCTGAAACACTGCAGGTGCGTTACTTAACCCGAACGGCATTACGAGATACTCAAAATGGCCGAGAGGCGTGTTAAACGCGGTCTTCCACTCATCGCCTTCTTTTATACGGACCAGGTTATATGCTCCCCTGAGGTCCAGTTTGGTGAAATATTTGGCTCCCAACAGCTGATTATAAAGATCAGGGATGAGTGGAAGAGGATACTGGTTTTTCACAGTGATCGCGTTTAAGTCGCGGTAATCAATGCAAGGTCTGAGGCCGCCATTTTTCTTTCCCACAAAAAAGAAACCAGCCCCTACTGGGGAGGTGGACGGTCTGATATACCCCTTTCTCAGACTGTCTGCTATGTAATCATTCATGGCCTGATGTTCTGGACCAGAGAGATTAAATATTCTCTCCTTTGGGAGACGAGAATGAGGTATCAAATCTATGGCGCAATCATACACTCTGTGAGGGGGTAATTTCTCTGATTCCTGAATAGAAAACACATCCTCAAACTCTCTAAAGGCATATGGTACAAAGGGAGGAGTGTTGACCTTAACTTGATTTACAGATAGCGATATACAGTTTTCCTGACACTTTGGGCTCCAGCGCACAATGTCACCCAAGTGCCAGTCTATGACAGGGTTATGTGTATGTAACCATGGCATGCCCAGGATTACTGCAGATGATAAATTACTGATAGCAAAAAATGACACATTTTCAGCATGTAAAGACCCAACCAGCATTGACACTTCCTTAGTGACAAATTCCACTCCACCCTGGATGAGGGGAGTGCCATTAACTGCAGTGGTTCTAATGGGGGCATTAAGCCTTAGTAGTGGTACACCAAGATTTCTTGCTACCAGGAGATCTATGAAATTCCCCCCTGTCTACATAAGCCTCTAAACACACAGATTTCTTAAGGTAAGTCAAAGAAATAGGTAACAGGACTTTGGCCGCATCTGCGGGCAATACCGTAGCTCCTAGGCAGGCAGAGCCAGAACCACCCAGGTGCTGACATCCAGGGAATGAGTCCTTCTGATCTCCAGCATTCATGCAGAGGACTCCAGATTGTGGCTTGTACAGCATGTTGGTATGAGATGATGGGAGTGTTCCTCCACAGGACTGAGAAGCTGGACACAGGTGCTTTGAGGGAGCAATCAGCAGACACAGCTCAGAGTAAAGAAAAAAAAAAACAGGTAGAACCATTGGAAAAAGGAGAGAAAAAAAAAAGGTAAGGGAATGCATTTATATATAGTATCTATATATATAAAAATGTTATGGCCAGATATAATGTGACGAACATCCGCTGTGAGGCTGAGCTGCTGGTAAGACAGCACCCCGAGAAACCCCGAGACCCTTAACCCCTATACAGGGATCTGGAATTACAGCGGAGCCCAGGGGGTAGCTGCCTATATGAGCAACCGAGCAGGAAGGTCGCCAGGGGAAAAAATCAAGACGAAGTCAGAAGTCCGAGTCAAAACCGAGAGGGCAGCGAAGGTACAAAATCATCAGGCAGTAGCAGAGCCGAAAATCCAGGCAAGGGTCAAGGGCAAAACCAAGAGGGCAGCTGAGGTACAAAATCGACAGGAAGAAGCAGAGTCAGAAATCCAGGCCAAGGTCAGAGACAAAACTAAACACACACTATATCACTGGAAAACCAAAACTATATCTGGCGGCCTGCAAGACAGGCTCCAATGTATTTGAAGGACGCGGTTACCTCCCATAGGCTGGAGCTCACAGCCTAATGATCTCATCTGGACCGCCCCTAGAACCAGGCCAGATGGTAATGCACGACTAGCTCCACCCACCCCCTTCTGACAGAAGAACGAAGGCTGCGCCTATCAGACACCTCTGCAGGGCCCGCTCCTCTACATCCAACATCACCCAAAGGAGAAACACGTCGGCGCTCAGCGACAGAGGCAGACGTCGAAGGAGCAGGTCCATATGAGGACAAGGCCCTCCTATCACCGGCGCCATCCGCTGAAGGAATCCGGCTCCTCCCAGCGGCCGAGGCAGGAACACCAGCCACCAAGTCCAATGGTGATGTAACAAGTACCCCCTAACCTGTTGCTTTCCAGCTGTTGGAAAATACTACTAACTCCTAGCATATAACAGTTTTCATAGGAGGATTATAATGAGGCAATCTGTGCTACTTCACGGAGCCCAACTTTCTGAGGAAAGGGCGTGGAGGCACGGCTAGATTGCTCCAACTATAATGTTTTCAGTCAGGAAGCTTTCCTGTGGCTTTATTCTGTGATGTGCCGCCGCAATGACATCATGTTCCAGTGTGGTGATATCTTCATGCCAAAATTAATGCGCTGGCCACAAGAAGACGTGCAGCCTCAAAATTGAAATGGGCGGAATGGGATCGAGGTGAGTATGTGTTGTTTTTTTTATATACATGTGGGGAATGCGTGCTTGTTTGCTTGTAAATAGGGAGCTATGTGGGGGCTCATACTGTATATAGGGAGGCTATGTAAAGGCTCTTACTATGTATAAAGAGTGGCTATGTGAGGGCTCATTCTGTATATTGGAAAACTCCAAGTACATCCTTGCAGGAAGAGTTTAAGCTGTGAGTTTATAGGAATATATAAAATGTATTACATACACTGCAATTAGTTTTTGAGACTCAAGAATTTATTTTCTAAGCATAGCATGCTCTAGGTGTCATATTTATTCCATACCAGATGTGGGCCTGATGCTATCACATCGGGAGGGCGGTGATGTTACAATGGAGGCAGGCTTTGTGCTGCTGGGAGCAAATGATGTCTCTCCCCCTGTGCTGTCTTTCTTCCTCCCTCGTGTGCTCTCTCTCTCTCCCTGTGCTGTCTTCTTTTCTAATTTGCACTTTGCTTTAAGTGGTCTTCCCCCTGTGTACTGTCTCTCCCTGTATGCTGTTTTCTCCCCTTATCTTCTCTCTCCTTTGTTCTGTCTTCCCATGTGCTGTCCTCCCTGTTTGTGGTCTCTCTCCCCTCTTTGATGTCTCCTTTGAGCTGTCATCCCCCTGTGTGCTCTTTCTCCATGTGCGCTCTCTCCCACCCTCTCTCCCACTGTGTGCTCTCTCTCCCTACGGGTGCTCTCTCTCCCACCATGCACTTTCTTTCTCCATGCACTATCTCTGCCCACCCCTTTGCATTCTCTATCCTACCATGTGCTCTCTGCCCCTGCGGCGCCCCGCAACGAGTGCGTCACAAGGGAGTATTGCAGCCGCAATATTCTCTTGACAAAGCAGTGCAATAGTTAACTCTGAGATCCAACCCAACATACAACACCTAGAACAGAGGACCAATCCTAGGTCCTGGTGGGTGGAGTGTTAGGGTAGTGTAAGAGAACACACAATAATCTAGACAGTCTGAACAGAGTCTGGAATCTAGAGCAGAACCTAGAACACAGAACTTGGAGAGGAGCGGGGGCTCCGCACCCCGTGCGGGCCCCTGGGCCGTCACCGGTCGGGTGTCAGCACCTGAGGCCTTAACCACCGGGATTGGGCATATCTACACGGGTTCCTAAAAGACTCCCGTGCCCACAACTCACAGCCGGTTCACTGGTACCGAAGCTGGCAGCAGTTCACCTCTGCCACGCGAACCAGCCCCGTGGAGGATCAGCTTTACAGGAGCACCCCACCACCAGCCAGTTTGCAGTCGTCTAACCAGCGGTGTACCCACTGAGGGACCCAAGGCTCCCCAAAGCATCCAGAACGTACATCATGGATAGGGCATTGAAGCAGCCTCCCCGTACCCGATCTGGTATTCCTGGGCGACGCTGGCAAGAGAAGCTAAGGAGGTAGAAAGGAGGTACACTGCGGATCTCTGAGGAGCACTATCACTGCTGAGTCCACCCGGTCTTCTACTCAACCACTGTAAGCCATGTACTGCCTGCTGGTTACAGTAAAGAACCGTTGCAGAGACTATCTGTGTCCGTGTCTCCTTATGAACTGTCCGTCGTTAACTAAAGGTAACCGCAGCTGCCACACAACATCTTGAGCAGCTCCAGCCCCCGGGGATCACCGCTCAGCCTGTGGGGAGCGTAACATCTTGCTGCTGTCCATCACCCCGGGAGGTTCCGCAGCGTCGGTAGCCCTTACCGAATCTACTCATAGGTGGCGTCACGAAGAAAACAAATTAAAACCCCTTTAATCTGTTCCCGTAAGACGTCTTCATTTTTGATCTGCACTACACCGGGCCCCACTACCGGCAGGCGCGGTCCACCCGTGACAAGGAGGGAGAAGAATCGCCTGTATCAACCGGAGTCCGCCGGCCACGGTGAGTCAGAAAATGGCGTCACGAACAGGATACGAGCAGGCCCGTTATCCAACGGGTATATTGTGCTTAAACTGGACTTTATTGTCTACAATTGGACTTTGTTCGTCCCTAAAAGAACTTTCCCGCCTTTACACCATTGGGTCAAGATGGCGCCCAAGATGGCGTTCCCGCCACAAGAAGCCGCCACGTGAAGCCCAGGAGTGAGTCAACCCCCCCCTCACTGTGGGAGGGCTAAAGACAAAAGGCGCCAAACTCTTTGTCCGCCCTGATTGCTCGAGTCAACCATGGGGGCGGACCCCAAAGACTTTTCCCACGATTGGACTACAAAAGCCCAAAAGGAAATGGGAGTGTCATAGATAGACACACCGACAGAAAGAGAAGACTTCTTCACCAGCTCAACCAGAACGTCTTACCGGTTGAACGGGTGTGGTTTCCCTCTGAGAAGAATGGCCAGCATGAGACTCCAAGACCTGATGCGGGAGGTCGAGGCGGAGGCCAGAGCAGCCGTCAGCCAACCGGGTCCGGATCCTGCCCTTACCATAGATGGCAGCCCCGACTTCTGGCTAGAGGCTCTACAAGACCTCCGGGTGCGGTTACTAGAGACAGTGGAATGGACGATTCGCAGCTGGAGCGCGACCCTAGGCAGACGACTACACCATGCGATGCAGCAGAGCCGACCGGGTACAGCTTCTCCAAGCCCAGACGACGTCACCAGCTTCTCGACCGCCTCACCCTCGCCTACCACCTGTCCTGCTCCGTCACCTGAGCCAATAGACTGTGTCATTCCGGTGGAGGCCGCAACTCGACCCGTTCCAGCGACCAACATCGCAACCGACCCCGTTCTTGAGCCGGAGCTCATAACACGCTCCATGGAAGAACTCGATCTCTACCAGGTTCCCACTGAGGAACCCGCGACATGTTTCACCACTACAGAGACAGTCGCCTGTTTTATCCCCGTACCGGAGGCTTCCCTTGCCATTGCCGAGGCCTACCTGGTAACCGGGATTGAAACACCTTTACCTGCGGAAACAGATGAAGAGGCAGGCAGCCTGGAAGCCCTGCAGGACGTCCCTACGGAAGGATCCGCAGCACCACCGCTCTGTTGTACAACGGAACAAGCTTTAACATCTCTCATCATCGAGCAGCCTGATGTGGTCATCGAGGAAGAGGTCGGAGAGGATGACGACGAGACCCACAGCACCGCTGAGGATTTCGACACCGGGTTCGCTTGGGGAGACAACAAGGAACTTCCTTCCGGGCACACAGCTCGGGTACACTGTACGGGTGCACTGCCGACACCTTCCCCTGTGCCGTTCCACCGGGTTCCGATACAGACAGCCCGCCAAGTTCAAGCTTCCCGCCAAACCACCAGCTCCGTTACTCATCTTTACACCCCGAGTCGTAACGACGGAGATGTACGCCAGAGACGACGAGAGGAGTGGCAAGCCCGAGAACGCGCCAACATGGAGGCCCGTGCCGAGGCTCGCCGCCAGCCGCCGCTGCCTGATGAACTCCGCCGTGAAGGTAGAATTTCCACCTTTAACTTAAATACCGGGTGGGGGTTCGCTTGGGAGGTGGGTTTGAATGAGGAGGTGTTTGTGGGGCGCCGGCACGTTGAGTCAAACTTGCCAAGAGGACATCCCGATCGCGACCTATACCGGGGCGATATTATCACCTACGAGCGCTATGCTTGTGCAGATGGGTGGTTCGCTATCCGGGTGCGCCATCGTTCTCAGAGCCAGTGACTTTAAAACTTGAACTTCATCAATGACTCTGTTCCCGTTAATCACTGACCGTGTGATCTTGCGGCTACAGCCTGGACTCTAGTTAAAGTACAGCCGAACGCCCGCCGGGTCCGCACAAAGTGATTACCTTTTTCTTTGCTTATATCACCAAAGCATACCTTTACCTGTTTTCTATTTTAATAAAAGTGTGTCATATATGTATAAAAATGTAAAAACCTCTGTAATGTGAGTAGTTTGACGCTTGGGGACAAGCTGATTTAACCAAGGGGGAGTGTGGCGCCCCGCAACGAGTGCGTCACAAGGGAGTATTGCAGCCGCAATATTCTCTTGACAAAGCAGTGCAATAGTTAACTCTGAGATCCAACCCAACATACAACACCTAGAACAGAGGACCAATCCTAGGTCCTGGTGGGTGGAGTGTTAGGGTAGTGTAAGAGAACACACAATAATCTAGACAGTCTGAACAGAGTCTGGAATCTAGAGCAGAACCTAGAACACAGAACTTGGAGAGGAGCGGGGGCTCCGCACCCCGTGCGGGCCCTGGGCCGTCACCGGTCGGGTGTCAGCACCTGAGGCCTTAACCACCGGGATTGGGCATATCTACACGGGTTCCTAAAAGACTCCCGTGCCCACAACTCACAGCCGGTTCACTGGTACCGAAGCTGGCAGCAGTTCACCTCTGCCACGCGAACCAGCCCCGTGGAGGATCAGCTTTACAGGAGCACCCCACCACCAGCCAGTTTCCAGTCGTCTAACCAGCGGTGTACCCACTGAGGGACCCAAGGCTCCCCAAAGCATCCAGAACGAACATCATGGATAGGGCATTGAAGCAGCCTCCCCGTACCCGATCTGGTATTCCTGGGCGACGCTGGCAAGAGAAGCTAAGGAGGTAGAAAGGAGGTACACTGCGGATCTCTGAGGAGCACTATCACTGCTGAGTCCACCCGGTCTTCTACTCAACCACTGTAAGCCATGTACTGCCTGCTGGTTACAGTAAAGAACCGTTGCAGAGACTATCTGTGTCCGTGTCTCCTTATGAACTGTCCGTCGTTAACTAAAGGTAACCGCAGCTGCCGCACAACATCTTGAGCAGCTCCAGCCCCCGGGGATCACCGCTCAGCCTGTGGGGAGCGTAACATCTTGCTGCTGTCCATCACCCCGGGAGGTTCCGCAGCGTCGGTAGCCCTTACCGAATCTACTCATAGGTGGCGTCACGAAGAAAACAAATTAAAACCCCTTTAATCTGTTCCCGTAAGACGTCTTCATTTTTGATCTGCACTACACCGGGCCCCACTACCGGCAGGCGCGGTCCACCCGTGACAAGGAGGGAGAAGAATCGCCTGTATCAACCGGAGTCCGCCGGCCACGGTGAGTCACCCCTCCTTGTGCTCTCTCTCCCGCCGTGCACTCTCTTTCTACATACTGTCTCTGCCCCCCCTTTGCATTCTCAATCCCACATGTGCTCTCTACTTCCACTTGCAATCTCTCTCCCACTGTGTGCTCTCTCCCACTGTGTGCTCTTTCTCCCCTTGTGCTTTCTCTCCCACCATGCGCTCTCTCTTCCTCTGTGCGCTCTCTCTGCCCCTTGCACTTTCTCTGCTCCACGTTGCACTCTCCTGTGCTCTCTTTCTACCCACCTTGTGCTCTCTTTCTGCCTCACTGTGCACTCTGCCCTCCATGCTCTCTTTCTGCCCCCACTGTGCACTCTTTCTGCCTCACTGTACGCTCTCTGCACCCCTCTCTACCACCCCTGTGCTCTCTTTCTGACCCCTCTCTGCACTCTCTTTCTTCCGCACTGTGCACTCTCTGCCCCTTCTCTGCACTCTCTTCCTGCCCCACTGTGAGCTCTCTGCCCCGTGCTCTTTTTGCCCCCTCTCTGCGCTGTTTCTGCCCCCGTGCTCTCTTTCTGCCTTCTCTCTTCCCCACTGTGCACTCTCTGCCTCCCTCTCTCTTTCCCCCATGCTTTCTTTCTGCCCCCCTCTCTACTTCCCCTGTGCTCTCTTTCTGCCCCCTCTCTGCACTCTCTTCTTGTCCGACTGTGTGCTCTCTGACCCCCAGTGCTCTTTCTGGCCCCTCTGTGTGCTGGCTTTTTGCCCCCTCACTCTGCCCCCCTGTGCTCTCTTTCTACCCCCCCAACCTCTCTCTGGCTGGGGCTGCAGTCTGTGTCACTGCAGTGATTACTATATCGGAGATGTGTTGATGTCATGGTAATGTGACTGATCACATGACTGTGACATCAACGCAGATCTTGTAGCTCCTCTGTTAAGTTAGAGGTTATCGGTGGAGCAACGGGCGGTGTGCAGGGGGTGGCGGGAAGGGGCCAGTGTGTGGAGCGTCTGAGTTGGATATCGGTACCGCTAATATGGCGCGGCTTCCGATCAGTGCAGTGAAATGTGGGATTCATGGACATCGCGCTGGAAGTGGATGACACACAGCACTAGGTAAATATATAATAGAAGTACTCCTGTAGGCTTCTTTATTAGGTTGTTTTTGCATCTTGAGTGTGTGTCGCAGATCTTTGCCTTCCAAAATCTGCACCTACTGGCAGAAAAACACACCAAAACCATCCCAGTCCACACAGTGCATTTTTGATGCGGATTGGTTGTGGATTTCACATTGCTTAGTGATTACTTCAATAAAGGTTGGATACTTGAGCCAAAACAAACAAACAAACAGATGTCACATCCTGCTCTCCCCTTCAGCACTATCACTTCCTGCAAATTTTAATGCAAATTAGGCACAAAATAAGCAACACACACGCACAGTGCAAATACTGCTCAGTATTTTGAGCTAACATGAGGACCTATGGGTGAAAAACGCGGTAAAATCCACAGCAACAATTGACATGCTGCAGATCTTCCTTCAATCAAATACACAGCAGATCCGCAGTGGAAAAAAAGGAACCATATGGACAGGACTTCACAAATCCCATAGACTTTGATGGGAAAACACGCTGCTGCATATTTAGTGCGGATCTACTGTGGATCCGTATCAAATACGCGGCAAAATATGCATCATGCAAGCGAACCCTTAACCCACTCCCCAATGTTCGTTTTTACGTTTTTGTTTTTTTCTCATCCTTTTTCCAAAGGCCATAACTTTTTTACGTTTCTATATATATAGATGAATGAGGGCTTCTTGCAGGATGAGTTGTACTTTTTAAAGACACAATCCACTTAACTACTGGAAAGATGTCAATTAAAAAGGCATGGGATGCTAAGTCTAATTACTGACTTTGGGTATGTGCGCTCGCTGAGTATTTGGTGCAGAAAGTTTCTACAGCAAAACGGCATAGTCCGACAGGAAAACAAACTGCGTTTATGGTGCAAATTTGTGCATGTAATGAAGTCTCTGGCTTGGAGGGCTGAAAAATGCTGTAAAAATGCCCCAACAATTGACATAGGCCGGGTTCACATGTGCGTTTGTGAACGCAGCGTTCCGAACACAGACAAACGCATGCGTACTGCGTTCCTATATTTAACATGGGAATGCATGGTACCTACGTTTGGCTGTGTTCGGTTGGGTTTGTATTTGGATGCGCATAATTTGTGCGCCCTCCTCTGCCCTCCGAACGCAGCCTGTTGCATTTTTTGTGCGTTCACGGGCACTTGTTTATCAGCAAGCACCCACAAGCGCACAAACAATGCATGGTAGTCAATGGATCCGCAGTGTCTTCCGCATGACAGTGCAGGAGAATGCAGCGGATCACATTGAAATCTCTCCCGGTGGTCGCCACTGTTCTCCCGGGAGATCAGCGTCGGCCACCGGGAGATCAGATGGAGCAGCCGCTGATCTCCCTGGCACAGCCACCGCTAATCTTCTGGTGGTGTCGGCGTGGGAAATTTGAAGAAACAGCTGATCTGACAGCTGTTTAAATCCCGCGCGCCGACACTGAAGAAGTGATGTCGGCGCGGGTGATTTAAACAGCTGTCAGATCAGCTGTTTCTTCAAATCTCCCGCGCCGACACCGTCGGGAGATCAGCGGCGGTCAGGAGGAGGAGATCTCTGCCACTGATATCCGCCTCCGGCCGCCGCCAAGATCGCTGATTGGCTGGCCGGGCACCATGCTGATGTGAACGCATGCGGAGATTCTCCACTGCGTTCACATCAGTATGGCAGCATTTGAAATGCGTTTGCGTCTGCATGCCCTCGCATGCAGACACAAATGCTAGTGTGAACCCAGCCATACTGTAGATTTTATCTGCAAGCAAATCTGCACCAAAACTGTAAGGAAAAAATAAGCATTGAGCACACAACACTTCAGAATTCCCATTGACTTTGTTGGAGTAAGGATAGACATGTAGATTTATGCAAAAGGGAACACAAAAACGCTGCAAAAATGCACTGTGTGCACAAGGCCTTTTAGTGTCACAACTACAATGCTAATTCCTAAAGTAGACTATCAATATGGAATGGTTAGTGCTGGAGAGGCAGTGTTAGACCTGGGGAGGGGGAGGTTGCTGTTTTGTTATTTTATACCTATACTTCTGTATAGGGAAGTGAAAGTCTGCAAATGTAATTGCATCAGTAACCTGTCGAAGAAGTAGCTAACTGCACCAAAAGGCTGCTGCTCCTGCTGCCTTCCTCCAGATGATGAATGCCAGAATCAAATTCTGCCCTGCAGAATAATAATGCTTTACTAATTGTCCCTATGTATAGCTATGCAAAAATCAAAATAGATGGTTGCGCCACACTGCAAATTTAGGTATAAATTCCGTTACACTGTTTTCACTCACCTAAGTTGGTTGTGCCCTCTGCACAACTAATTAACCGCAAGTAGGTGAGATTTTTTTATGCAGGATCCCTGTCTTCATCTATTGCCTGTCTCCCCTTTGCACCAGGTCTGTGGACTTGAGAAAGACCATGTAGCGTCGAAACGCGTTTGGGAGAAGGACCTGCACTGTGTTTATCGTAATAAACTAATAGGTAATGTCTACAAAAGGTTCGGCTTGTTCCTATGTATAGCTAGGCACCTATGCACGAGAGCAGAGGAGGGAATAAAGAAGAGATGGGATTGCTAGAGACTAATTTTCGGAACTTGAATGGGCCTGCTTACCTACTGTAGGGACACAATACAATGCAGTGGCAGATCTACTGTAGTCACAGAAAGAAGGCTGGTGCTAGTACCAAGTATAGTCGTGGGCACTTCTGGCACCTGTAGTCCCTAGTTGTTGGTAGCCGATTATTATTATACTCTCCAAGCATGCAACAATAATGGCTGGTTTATTCAGGAACAAGCAGGAACAAAATAATAAAC
This sequence comes from Allobates femoralis, assembly GCA_033576535.1. Classification (NCBI taxonomy): domain Eukaryota; kingdom Metazoa; phylum Chordata; class Amphibia; order Anura; family Aromobatidae; genus Allobates; species Allobates femoralis. Next base: position 67,665,825 of record JARQOC010000001.1, on the reverse strand, counting down.
TTTGTAGATCAGCAAGAAATCATTTCTGTGTGTCTCCATCCGCAGTGTCTACAAGTAGCTTCCTTTCTCATAGACATGGAGATCTGAATACAGTCACATTCTCTTCCTGTGACCCTCTGGTGTTTTTTTTTTTTTTGTTCTAACTTTATTAACAGCATACAAACTTAGCAACTAAACATTCACAGACAGGAATGGAGTTGTTGCTCTAAACATATTCCTATACTAGTCTAAAGCCTGGGTTACACGCTTCAATGGTCGAACGGTCCAACCAACGATCTGACTTGACGTACATTGCTTGAATGTCGTTCAATGATCGCTAGTGAAATACCACACGTACAGATATCTTTAACGACCCAGGAACGATTCCGCGACAAGTGAAGTCGATACTTGCGGTCATTAGATCGCCTATTCAGAACTGAAGAACTAGGCTAAGTTGTTAACGACATTGTTATCGAGGTGTCACACACACTGATGCTGAAGGTTGGATGAACGATCATCGTCTTGTTTTAGGTCCAGTTCAAAAACCTCCGATGAGTGATCAGCCGACTTATCGTTGGTTGAATCGACGTGTCAAACGCAATGACGTCATCACGACGTCGTTTAAGTGACTGAAAACCCATGACGTTTCAACGATATCATTATCGATATTGTAGCATGTAACGGGCCCTTTACTACTGTTGTGATTGCTTTTCAGCTGTATGCACATATACTTCTATGGATGAGCAGCTGAACAGAAGTTTTGAAGGATGGGACCCCTGGGCAATTGCCCAAATTCCTCCCCCTGACCTCAACCCTGAATAATATAGTAAATGGAATGATGGAATGATCTTACATTTGATATAAAATAGAATTAAACCTTCTTGTGCTGTTGGACAGATCTTTAAGTCATTTTTGTTTTTCATGTATATTAAGCAGCTTTCTTTCTGAGCTTTTGCTGCTTGAAGAATCTCTGAATGTTGTCAGGGAAGAGCAGGATGGGGCAGAGCAGTTCTCATATTTGATGGATTAGCTGATAATGAACTCCTGGCACTGTAGCCTTCTTGATTTTACATCTGCCAAGTTACCTGAATCTAATATGTAATTGTCATCATGAAAATGCTTGTTTTATCACCAGATGTTGAGCTTTTCTTGGATTGTATCTTCTACCTGAGTTTGGGGGCTACATCTTGCTTCAGGCAAATCGATCACATTAAGTATATTTGCATAAAATATCATCCTGCTGTGCTCATAGACTGGCTCCACCATATAGTAAAAACTATTTGATGTAACAACCGAAATGTATTTTATAGAGGCCTCTTGGCAGGATGGTCTTCCTAAAGAAGGTGTCCAGTAGGCATTATATACGATGATGTGGTGCCCCGCAACGAGTGCGTCACAAGAGTGTATTGCATCCCAGACTGCATATGTAATATTCTCTGACTAAGCAGTGACATGGTTAAAACTCAAAGCTCCATACCCTACATGCACATCAGCATAGAGGGCCAAAAGGTCCTGGTGGGCGGAGTGTAGGAGTAGGGTGTTAGAGGAGAATGTAGGAGAGAGGAAGAAGAAGGAAGTGGTCGGGAGGAACGTAGGAGAGGGGGCTCTGCACAGTTCCGTGCTGCCCCGCAACCACCTACCGGTTGGCGCCATTATCCGGTGCCTTAACAACCGGACCTGGGCGAACACAGACGGGTCAAAATATACCCGCGCCTATCTACAACCGGATCACTGGTTCCGAAGCTAGCAAGTCGTTTATCACTGCTATGCAAACCAGGAGTGGAGGGACCGCTCTACAGGAGTACCCCACCAAACAGAGCCATCTTGCCAGCGGAGTACCCACAAAAAGGACCCAGGCTACCCCTCACACCGGAAAGTACACACCGGCAGGGAAATTGAAGTAGTCCCTTGTACCCGAACTTGGCAAACTAAGGCGACATCAGGCAACTCACTAAAATAAGTTAGAACGGAGGAACACGCGGAGCTCTGAGACAACACTGGTCATTGCTAAATCCACCCAGTTCGTTACCCGTTATCTGTATACCATGTATCACCTGCTGGTTACAGTAAAAGACCCGTTGCAGAGACTACTGGTGTCCGTGTTTCTTCAGAACTGTTAATCCCGCGTCAAGAGTAACTAAGCTGCCTCACAACATCTTGTGCAGCTTCTGGCTCCCGGGACTCCCGCTCGTCCTGTGGGGAGCGTTCCATCTTGCTGCATTCCATCCCCCGGAGGCCCAAGCAGCGCCGGTGAAATCACCGGAATTCCCGCAGGTGGCGTCACAACAAGAATTAACCCCTTATCTGTTCGGCAACTTTATTGATCTGGACCACCGGCCCACACAGCCTCGGGCGCGGTACCTTGACAGGGAGCAGCGACAGCCCGAGACGTGCACACCCTGGCTGCGGTGAGTCAATGAAACTGAAAATCTGGCCCTGGAAATCTTGTTCATATAAGGAAGTACTGTAATTTTCTTAAAAAGTATAATTTGTTTGTCTGTGTGTCTGTAAGTTTCCCTGAAAACAGGGCCACCTTTAGGACATTGTGTAAATTACAGTTAAACTGGAATATGAATATGAAGAAGCCCATACGTTTGGTTGATCATCACATATGGTTGATCAGTCAAAGAAAACAGGCTACATTTGAGACATCTGCGATGGGGGGCCCACACGCTGTCCAGGACAATGGCCGCAGTGTCCACATGTCGTCCAGGACACTGGCCGCAATGCAGACATTCATTATCACCTGCAACTGGGTCTGCTCCATTATGCCGTATGGACCATCTTGCTGCTGTAAATACTCAGTGACTCCCATTTGCATTCTATTCTGGAACACAGGTTGGCACTGTGGCTCCTCAGCAAACAGGAGGGAGAAGACATTGCACAGGGGTGAGACAGCGCACAGCAGAGGGACAGAGAGCGCACAGGGGGAGAGACTGCCTTAAGGGAGAGAGAGGACACAGATAGAAGAGTGAGTGAACAGGGGGCAGGGACAGCACAAGGTGGGAGAAACAGAATAAGGGGAGAGAGAGTGCACAGGGAAGAGAGAGCGCACAGAGGGAACAGGCCAGCAAAAGGGGAGAGAGCCACAGGGGAAGATACAGCACAAGGTATGAGAAAGTGCAAAGGGAGAGAGACACAGCACAAGGGAAGGGCATGCACAAGGGGCAGAGCGAGCACACAGGAGGAGAGACAACATAAAATGAAAAAGCATACAGGGGTGAGAGACAGCTCAAGGAGAGAGTGCATAGGGGGAGAGACAGCACAAGGGGAAAGAGACAGCACACAGGAGGATGGTGAGCAGCAGCAGCACCTGCCAAGCCACGGCCACTCAAGCTCCCCCGCCCTCCTCCGTGCCCTGGAATTAGTAGTGGGAGTAGTTGGACTAAAATATACGCGTTCAGAATCACTTGATGACACAGAATCAGGCTCTTGTCAAATGTGAAATATACCACACGGCCACATACATGACTTTCATATGGGAACTTCACAGTTGGCTCCACACATACCAGCATCTGCCACATTCAGATTCAACATGAGGCTATATTTGGCCATGTATGTGTTACCAAAATGGTCAGTCTTAATAAGTGAATAGGAAGGGGAAAGCGGCTCCTCAGACTTTTACTCCAGGATTCCAGACACCTGATTGGCGTTGTGGCAACCACCCATATGTTGGATCCAAGTGTGAAAAACGATCGGTGTCGATTTCTGCTTTAAAAGTGCTTTATTAGTGCATATATAAAAGCATAACAAGCCAGGGGTTACGCTAAACGCGTTTCGAGGTTCTCCTCTTATTCGTTAGCATGCAAAAATTACATAGAAACTTCTATATATGTAAAACAAACCACCCACCATCATGTGCATAAAATATACAATTAAAACCAAGCACTTAATCCATTATAGTCATGAACAAAAATGGACTGTTTAGTAACAGCAATACATACAGTTCATGCAACAGAGTTCATGATCTTAAACAGTGTCATCTCAATAGAGTTCATGATCTTAAACAGTGTCATCTCAACCTGTTACTTTTACCTGGAAATGTTTTCCAACAAAAGAAATTCTCCTAGTTTGTTCAGAAAAATGAAAGGATAATCTAATTATTCCAACTACACATTCTAAATTAATTTATTATTTCTTTTAAATGATACAAACTGATTCCAATAAATATTATGAAACATTAAATATTGAATATAACTTATTATTGAATTATTTTATCCTGCACATCCAATATCAACTTTCATAGTTTATTATAAGAAAGAAAAGATCCTATGTAAAGAGGGAGAATGATTTAAAAAGTTGTTCTTAAGACACAATTCTCTCAAGACATTGGACAATTTAAAAAAAAAAAAAAAGACATTGGAGAATCTATACTTGCCCTGCATGTGATGAGACGCTTTTAGCGGTATTTTAACACTCAGTGGTACAGTTGTGGGTTTTTCTTCTAATGAATTTGGGCTTTCCATGGTTTCACAGTCCAGAATGAATAAATATCCAATAGGAAAGTAAACATAACATTCAAATAAGTAGTTCCCCATAAATTGTGGGTGCCTTATATACGATTTTATGGGATAGAGATCATACATAAATGCCTATATAAAAAAAACTGGAAATGTAACAGTGGAGGGTAAACTAAACACAGTAAGATAACTATACATCCTAAAACAATAATAAAAGCACAAATAATATATGAGAAGAGTAAAATATGTTAAAGAGGTATAATTTTATAAGAATTTAAATAATTTTGGAATACTGTTGCCAATATAAAAGAGAGATTAGATTTTATTATAAAATATGAAGTAATTTTTTCAATTTTTGTCTTTTCTTTCTTATAATAACTATGAAAGTTGATATTGGATGTGCAGGATAAAATAATTTAATAATAAGTTATTCAATATTTAATGTTTCTATAATATTTATTGGAATCAGTTTGTATCATTTAAAAGAAATAATAAATTAATGTAGAATGTGTGATTGGAATAATTAGATTATCCCTCTCATTTATCTGAACAAGCTATAGGAGAATTTCTTTTGTTGGAAAACATTTCCAAGTAAAGGTATTGAAACAGGTTGAGATGACACTGTTTAAGTCATGAACCTATTGAATGACACTGTTTAAGATCTGAATTCTATTGAGATGACACATTTAGATCATGAATTCTATGGATACACGTTAAGATCATGAATTCTATTGAGATGACACTGCTTAAGATCATGAATTCTATTGAGATGACACTGCTTAAGATCATGATTCTATGAGATGACACTGTTAAGATCATGAATTCTATTGAGATGACACTGTTTAAGATCATGAACTCTATTGAGTTGACACTGTTAAGATCATGAACTCTTTTGAGATGACACTGTTTAAGATCATGATTCTATTGAGATGACACTGTTTAAGATCATAAATTCATGAGATGACACTGCTTAAGATCATGAATTTATTGAGAGACACTGCTTAAGATCATGAATTCTATTAAGATGACACTGTTTAAGATCATGAATTCTATTGAGATGACACTATTTAAGATCATGAACTGTATTGCATGAATTGTATGTTTTGCTGTTACTAAACAGTTCATTTTTGTCATGATTATAATGGGTTAAGTGCTGGGTTTTAATTGTATATTGTATGCACATGATGGTGGGTGGTTTGTTTTAGATATATAGAAGTTTCTATGTCATTTTTGTATGCTAACGAATAAGGGGAGAACTCCGAAACGTGTCTAGCATAACCCCTGGGTTGTGATGCTTTTATATATGCAATGATATGCTGATCAGCGGTGGCCACCGGAAGAGATTTCAATGTGATCCAGCGTGTTCTCCTGCGCTTCATGCGGAGGACCCTGCGGACCCATTGACTTCAATGAATGGTTTGTGCGCTTGCAGACGCTTGCAGATAAAACAAGCGCCCGCATCGCAAAAAATTAAACAAGCTGCGTTCGGAGTGCACTCGGAGGGTGCACAAATCATGCGTATCCGAATGCAAATGCAACCGGATGCAGCCAAACGCAGGAACATGCGTTCCCATGTTAAACATAACAACGCATGTGCGCAAGCGTTTGGCTGCGTTCGGTGCGCTGCGTGTGCATATGCCAGTGTGAAACCATCCTAATAAAGCACTTTTGAAGCAGACATCGACACCGATCCTTTTTTACACTTGGATGCTACCAAAATGGGCCAGACCAACTGTGTTATGTGTAATTAGGGAACCAACAGGGTTATTTTACTAATTAGCACACCCCCATCTCTATCAGTGACGAGGAAGGCCAGCTTATCTCCTGAAATAAGCCAGCCAGACATCTCTCTTTATACATACCCTTAAAGGAGGGAGTAGGAGAAATCTCTTTCCAGCATCAAAAGACATTAAAGAGGACATGCTATTAATCAACATACATTGGTGGCAGTAAATCTAAATAATTTTGTAACTTTAGCCACATCAGTGGTGTGTAAGGTTCTCTTTGGCCGAGCGGGATTTGGAAGCCCTGAAAACCAGTGAACCATGTGCTGTAGTTGTGGTGCCCCTGCGGTTTGGTCACCACTATGGTCCTGCACCAATCCAACAGGTGTGGCATCATGCTCACATGTAAAAAAGGGAAGCTTTCTGCGACCCCCAACATACACTCAACACTATCCAAACTCCAGGCCAGGGAGATGCTAGGCATAAGAGACTCACATTCAGAGCAGTCCCCATTCCTACTGGCTGGAAGGAGTTTGGTTATGGGTGGAAGGAAAACAGAGAGGAGTAAGTTCTAGGAGAAGTCGGGAGCTGGAGAGAGAGCAGGACACATTGGGTCAGCTGCAGATCCCAGGTTTGAGGACCCTGAATCCACAGCTGGCCGTGCAGGCTGGGCAGAGGAACTAGCTGCACAGGGGTACCAGCCCCAATTTGGCCTGGATATCTCCAGGACTGACTGAGAAACTGGAGGTCACTGGGTTTCATGTACATGACTACAATCATGGACTCTCCCAAGGAACTGTATAGGGTCAGGAGGACTTACAAGGCAGTAGCTTGGAGAGCCCGTAATCACCTGCCTTTGGGACTTGTAACCATAGGACACTAGGAGGACAAGGAGAAGCAGAGTGTCAGAGAGAGAAAGGGCAGCAAGGAAGGCCATATTCCCTGTGTCTCAGCAGAGTGGACCTGGACTACTTGTGAGCTGGCCATGCTGCAATCCTGTGAATACAGTACCCCGGCTGGGTTGTGTCTGCACTGAACATGAAGTAAAAGAGACTGGTAAGAACTGCAGAACTTTGTGTCTATCTACTCCTTCCTGCGCCTCTATGCACCTTCTACTTCTACAGCCACTATCACTACCTCACCACCACTTTACCTCAGGAGCCCGCTCTGTTTGCTTCAACTAGCTGCCACATCACCTATCCCCTTGGAACAAGTACATGTAGCGCTGGTCATCCTTGACCAGAAACCTCAGATGGTGTCACAACAAACTTTCACTAGGACTCGTTACTCGGCGAGTAGTAAGGGACTCGCAGGACTCGGTACTCGGCGAGTTTCCCAGCGATTACTCGCACAGTAAACGAGTCCAATGCAAGTCAATAGCAATCCTAGTTTTGTCAGAGTTTACTTTTTCTCACTCGCTAGACTCGCTATATCACATCGCTATGTAGCTTGAATCTCCCCAAATCGTTTAAACAATCGCACCGCTTCACGGATACCCGCTGTCAGCAGCGAGTCTGAGCGAGTCTACGAATCCGAGTCCTGTATACTGTGTTCGGGACTCATGAATACAGAATCTGTTATGTTCCGACAAAGCTTCCGAGACAGCCTAGCGTGTTAGGTCAGAAAACTTGTGAAGATGGACAAGCATGTTAGCCAATCATATTCAGTAATGCCACAGCCATGTTGGTTGTGGCAGGACTATGATTGGCTTCTGTCCATCGTGATGCCTATGTCATGTATGAGAGGCGAGGCTGTATATAAGCCTTGCCACCGCCATTTCCTCCACATTTCTGTGACTATCTGAGCTAGTGCAGGGTGAGGTAGATGCTGGAGCAGATCATAGGGAGTGTCAGTCAGTGTAGGGAAACTTCAAGATTCCTTATATTTAACCCAAACAACTCTTCTGAGAGCTACCAGGAGGACAGAGGAGTACTGTGTAGAGGACTATAGGCAGGCAGGCAGGGAGGAGCAGCCTTAGGGTATGTGCTCACGGTCCGGAGGAGCTGCGTGTTTGACGCAGCACCTCCGGACCTGAGGGAAGCCGCGGGTGGCCGCAGAGAGACCGCAGCCGCCCGTACTCACCATGTGCAGCGCGTGCGGGGCGGCTTCTCCATGCAGTCCCTCTGTGGCAGCCGCTTCCGACTCCTCAGCATGAAATGAACATGCTGCGGAGGAGCGGACTGCCGGCAACCCGCACAGCAGCTCCAAACACGCTGCGGGCAGGTTATGCATAGTGAGGATGGGATTTCTTGAAATCCCATCCACTATGCTGATACTGTACTATGCAGCGTTTTGGACACAGCGTAAAGACCCTGCGTCCAAAACGCTGTGTATCCTGATAGTGTGCGCGCACCCTTACAGTGCACGCAGGACCGACCTCATAGCTTAGCTTACTCACTCAGCTTTCCTAATAGCTGAAGTCAGAGGCTTAGCTGAGGTACTATTTCTTATTTTTTTGCACTTGATAGATTTTGGGTCATAATAACCCCTTCAGCTTTATTTTCTCTGTGGCAGACCAGTGCGTTGCTGCTCTCCTACCTGCAAATAGCACGTACGCCACCTGCTTGTGTTTCCAAAACGGCAATGCGAGCGCTTTCCGAGACACATCTGCGATTTGTAAATCGCACATTACTCGCTATTACTCGCGTCCCCATTCATTAACATTGGACTCGCTAGACTCGCAACGAGTAGCGAGTCCCGGGCTCGGACTCGCTAGAGTCAAGCGATTCCGAGTAATTTAGGACTCGCCCATCACTAACTTTGGCCCTTTAAATTCTCATTTTTAAATGACCAGTCATGGGCACGACTTTCAGGAAAGGTCCCAGTGACATCCTCTGCACTGTTGAGCCATGGAAAGTCAAATACCTTGGCTCCATGACCGCTGCATAGTGACCATGTCTTCCCTCACACCATTGGTACTACTCCCTCAACCAGTGACAATGACCTGTTATGTAGTGTAATGGAAAGGATGAACAAGGAAGCAGGAGAGGCCATTATATTTAGCAACAGAAAGGCTTTTACTGAGGAAGAATAGTGGAAAAAGGCATTACATATAGCAGGCATCAGACTGGATCATATTCACATTAGTATTTTCATAGGTTTCACATAGTTGGTTATAAATGGCATCATTTTACATGTCAATACGATCTTATAATAATACACTTTCATATTATCTGAATCCATCTTTACCATTGCATACACAATGGCCGCAGCAGCTACCATTTCAGATTCTCCCATGAGGCAAGACAGAATTCTTTTCTTAAGGGCTGAAGTCACAAGAAAGTACAGTATAAAAAATCACTCCTATCCAGAAAAGTGGGACAATTATTTCTCACCTGCCATCTGTGTGCTGTTCATATGCAATCCCCTTTTTTTTTACTCTGCAGATAATAATCTTTTACACGATCATTTCCCATTTTACAGAACGGTAATGTATCCATATAACTAGATAAATCAGATGCCATACTGATGGTCTGTATGACATTCAATTTCTTTTTTGCCCTGTACTGATTTCAGAGTCATATGACAGCATACTGCAATTTTTTTGTTATTCTGAATACAGCTGAATACAGATCTACACTGCCTCACTAAATAACATTAGTCAAGTGCAATCCCTTTTTTATCGGATTGCGGTCGTCTGATTTATACACTTGGGTGAGTGAGCCCTCGATCATTCACACTAGGTTAGCAAATTTCTATCTGTAACAGGGCGACCTTGACCAGCTCACTGCAGTCTCAGGACTATCAATAGTTTTGTTCCATTGTTGTTACCCACTGTGCTCTCACTTGGGCTGCTCTGTTACGTGTAGACTGCTCTGCAGTCTCTGTGAATTGCTGTAGTAATTTAATGGCGTTAATTTCATTTAGTCTATTAAGGGTTAACTTCTGTGACTCTGCAGTACCAGTTGCTGTGTGAATCAGGTGATTTGGTATGCCCATTCCCCCAACCTTTAAGTAGTCCCATGACCAATCAGCTGGTGTTCCTGATAGAGTTCATTCTCTGCAAAGACTGTGAGCTGTGTTGACGCCGTGTGCTGTTCTGCTGAAGCTTTCTTGCTTGTAACTTCGTGGAGATAGCCATCTTCTGGGAGTCGTTGTGCTCATCTCAGTACCTGGGTGAAAATGAGGGGGTTATAGCCTAGAGCTGGTCAGGAGCAGGGCAAGGGTAGCTGCCTAGACATCCTCACCTTCAGAGGTACTTCTGGGAACAATGGCAGCTAAGGAACCCCAGTATAAGGGTCACACTACTTCCGGGTCATTCCATGTCAAGTGAACCAATGATTATTACCTCTATATTTTTAATTCTTTTGAGATTTTGTTATTTGATAATAGCATGTCAGACAATGCAAAATGTGAAGAGAAAAATTTTTAAAAAAATTTTTTTTTTTTTTAAATGATTTTCAAAGTTCGGAAAAAGTGTGAATTTCGCTGTTGCCTGCCTTTACGTTTCTCCTCATAACTAAGGCTAGGAATAAGATAGAGAGACAAAATAAACACCATTCTACTCAGAACTATACAGGCTTTCACCAGATATGTCACAAGAGGATCTTTGTTAATATTTTACCCATGTGATCGCAAGCGCAAAACTTTAAAACGTATTTCCGAAAAATCGGCGCGCTTTAAATATTTCAAAAACTGCCCATGTGTCTGCTTTGCTCTTAGCCACATCTGTACCAAATTTCAAGTTGGGATCGCAATGGGATCATATTTTAACATATTTTACTATTAATAGCGTCAATGGGTCATTCCATATCAAGTGATCTAAATATGAATATTTTTTTTACCTGACGTCTTTAGATTTTTTTTTTTTTTTTTCCTTTATGAAGTACTACTTTAGTTAATTACAAATTAAAAGTTTGGAATTTTTTTCTTCATCAGTTAATTTTTTACAGATTTTTAAAGTTTAAAAAAAGGGTGAATTTTGGCCTGGTACGACTTTAAATTTTTTTATCTCGGGCTAGAAATAAGATAGAGAAACAAAATAAACACCATTCTACTCAGAACTGTCCAGGCTTTCACCAGTTATGTCACAAGAGTATATTGTTAATTTTAATTTTTTACCTATGCGAATGCAAACGCAACATTTTGAAACGCATTTCAGAAAAAAACATTTTAATAAAAATTTTCCAAAACTGCCCATGTGTCTTTTATGCTCTTAGCCACATCTGTACCAAATTTCAAGTTGGGATCGTGATGGGATCATATTTTAAAATATTTAACTATGGTTAATCTCATTTTTATTAAATTTTGAAAAAACATATGAAAGACATACATTCAATCTTTTAACAAAATCTTGAGACATATAAAATATACAAAAAGAGAATTCACAAAGTTATTAGTAACTTTAAGATAAGCTGCAAATTTACTTTTGCGCTTATCTCTGGTGCAATATATACTACAATCTAAATATAATTCCAAACACTCAAGTATACAACCTTTCTCAGGGTTTTGAGATGTTCTGATGTCAAGGGGACAAGCAGCCCCAGCAGAATGATTTTTATTACTTGGCCCCTTCTAACAGGTTGACCACGTAAGTGGGTCATTACCCGTTGAGGCCTAGTTGGAATAGTCTATCGACTGGTGTACCGGAAAGGAAGGCCGAAATATTAATGATCTACTCACAGCTCAGAGTTTTCGATACCTGTCTAATGTTCACTAGAATTCTGAAGGTATAGGTATAGAAAGGAAATACCTAGACTGAATGTATCAGATGGGAAGAAAAGAGAGATAGAAAAGAAGAGAGAGAGAGAAGAGAAACAAAAACCATTAGAAAAAGTTATACTGGGAAAGAAAAGCCACGTAAGAAAAAAAGAAAAAAAGGAGGGGGGGGGACGGGTGAGGTATGGGAAGGAGAAAGGGTACTCATCCCACTGGCTCCCCATCAGCCAGAGGTCGAGCCATATTATCTGTGCTGGAAAAGATACTCCTAAATTCTGCAGAGTCGTGAAAAAGAATCCATTCAACCCAAATCCCTAAGAATTTGTTCCGAGATCCCGACGCATCAGCTGCGAGCTCCTCCATTCGATATATGTCCATCAATTCTTTGAACCAATCAAGTAGAGATGGAGCCCGGCTTGATTTCCAGAACCTCGGGATCACAGCACGAGCAGCCGAGATGCAAAAGCGGAGAATATCCCTCTTCTGTAGCCCAATAGGACCTGAAAAAATGGATAACATTGCGATTCTGGGCAGCATTCGGCTTCTTTACCTGTTATCCGGGCGTATGCATTGAAAACCTCAGACCAGAACCGCCGGATTTCCCCACAACTCCACCAAATGTGTATCATTGTACCCTTCTCTTCCCCACAGCGCCAGCAGGTATCAGGGGTTCCAGGGAACATGTTCCGGAGTGTCGTCGGGCACAAGTACCATCTAGTGAGCAGCTTATAGCTTCTTTCTTGTGCAGAACAAGCGCTAGCTAGTGAGTGAGTAAATATAAAGCATTTCTGCCAATTAGCTTCTGAAATGCTACACCCCAATTCCCTCTCCCAAGCACGTTGGAAGTAAAGGGTGCCCTGCTCTCTCATGGACCCTAAGGCCTGGTATAGAAATGATATTTTGCGCCTCGGTGGAGCCTCCAGTTGGAATAACCTCTCCAATACGTTGGGCGTCAATCTTACCCTGCAAGAGTGGTCAGCTGAATATAAGTATGCTCTGTATTGGAGAAATTCGAATCACTTAAGAGGTCTCGTAGGTTCTTTGAGTTGTAGCTCTGCCATCGGGGGCAAACCACCACTGAACAGAGTCTGTCCTACTCGGGTGTCATCCACAATCCGCCAACATAAAAATCTCTGCCTGTCAAATCTGGGTGGGAAAGATGGGTTGGAAAAAAGGGGAGTCAAAGGGCTAAGTCTGTCGTTTAAGCGGAGGGTTTTCGTCACTAGGTGCCATACCTTCAAGGTGTTTCTGGTCATGTCTGTCAAAGGTACTAGGTCTGTGGAGTCTTTAGGGGAAATCCAAAGCAGGTGTTTCAGCGGAATCCCCAAACCCTCTTGCTCCACCCCTACCCATTTCTTGGAGGACGCATGATAATGCCAATCTAGAGCTCTAACAAGAGAGGAAGCCACAAAGTACGCTCGTATGTTGGGTAGTCCAACCCCTCCTCTGGTCTTGGGCAAGGATAGGATATTCATTCGCAATCTGGACCTCTTGCCCCCCCAGACAAATCTAAGGATCATAGATTGCATTTTGGAGAGGAAGCCTCTATCCAATAGAACAGGAACTGTCTGAAAAGTATATAAGAGTCGGGCAAGACATCCATCTTGACTACGTTTATTCTCCCGAACCAGAATAGCTTTAATTGTCTATAGGAGGTAAATGCCGATTCCGCGTTAGTCAAAAGGGGTTGATAATTTAAATTGAATATTTGTTTAAGATCTTTTGGTATAAGGACTCCCAAGTACTTAATGGCTTCTACTTTCCATTTAAATGGGAACTGTTTAGATAGATGAGAAACCAATTCTCCAGGCAAAGAAATATTGAGTGCCTCGGTTTTGGAGCAATTCACTTTAAAGTTGCTCAATTGTCCGAACCGTTCAAACTCCATTAAGACCTAAGGGATGGAGACCAGGGGCTGGGAGATTTAAAGTAGCAGGTCATCTGCAAATAAGGCTAATTTGTGATGACTCTGTCCCAGCTTGACCCCATGGACGCATTCATTGGACCTAAGTGCAAAATATTTAACTATTATAGTGTCAATTCAAAAATCACCAAGAACACAATCAGTCAGTTTTTCACAATTGCCCGTCAATAGTTTGAATTTGATATAAAGAAACATAGTCTTGTAACATATCAAATGAAAGCTGTTACCGTTCTGAGTAAAATGATGCCTCTCCCACTTCATTATCTTATTTCTAGACTGAGATAAAAAAATGTAAAGTCATACCAGGCCAAAATTCACCCTTTTTTTAAACTTTAAAAATCTGTAAAAAATTAACTGATGAAGAAAAAAATTCTAAACTTTTAATTTGTAATTAACTAAAGTAGTACTTCATAAAGGAAAAAAAAAAAAAAAAATCTAAAGACGTCAGGTAAAAAAAAATATTCATATTTAGATCACTTGATATGGAATGACCCATTGACGCTATTACTAGTAAAATATGTTAAAATATGATCCCATTGCGATCCCAACTTGAAATTTGGTACAGATGTGGCTAAGAGCAAAGCAGACACATGGGCAGTTTTTGAAATATTTAAAACGCGCCGATTTTTCGGAAATGCGTTTTAAAGTTTTGCGCTTGCGATCACATGGGTAAAATATTAACAAAGATCCTCTTGTGACATATCTGATGAAAGCCTGGACAGTTCTGAGTAGATTGGTGTTTAATTTGTTTCTCTATCTTATTTCTAGCCCGAGATATGATAGAAAATGTAAAGCCATACCAGGCCAAAATTCGCACTTTTTTAAAACTTTAAAAATCTGTAAAAAATTTACTGATAAAGAAAAAATTCAAAACTTTTTTTTTGTAATTAGATAAAGTTGTTCTTCATATAGAAAAATTTTTTAAAAAATCTGAGGACGTCAGGGAAAAAAAATATTCATTTTTGGATCACTTGACATGGAATGACCCTTCCTCTGATCACCTTTTGCCGTTATTGCCATCCCTTTGATCGTTACTACAACCTGTGACGCCACTAAGCTTTACTTTCAGGATAATTTCAGGATTATACCTCTACCACTCTTTCTGGCTTCCTGTCCCAGCAGACTTTGCTTCCTGTCTGGCTGATGCTCACTACATATGAAGGAAAAGGACTGGCATCGCCTAATGTAAAGGTGCAAGCAAAAAAATTAATGTACTTAGAAAAAAGAGAATTGCTGCAACACTAAACATAATATGAGTGTGAATAAGCTAATGGCTAAAGGCAAACAATGAAAAGCAGGGCAAATGTGTACAGCTAAAAATGTATATGGTAAAGGAACACAGTGAATACTGCACTAGGACAAAAGAAGTGAGAGACTTAGCTTCAACACTGGGGCCACTGCGAAAAACCCGGTAACTACGCCAAAGTGCTCTCATTATACCGGGTCCTACTCTGACACTGATTGCTGTGTACTATTGCTTGAGTGGGTTATATGCAATTAAAACCAGCTGGGATGGTATGTCCCAGGACCAGGGCTACGGTAAAATGGAGGGATAGGCGAAGCTACAGGGCGGGGGAAGGGTGCAAAGTCCAAAATAAGTAATACATTACATACAAAGGAAAAGGACTGGTACGGTAGCTGGCACTGTACTGTAACTGACTGGTACTTTGTTACACATCTCAGCTACTTTTAAATGTGACTACAAAGGCACATTATCATGAAACCCCCCTCAAATTACTTTTTTGTTTACTGGCAAGAGGCATCCAAGTGAATACAGAATTTTGAGCATTCGCTATGTAAACACTCAGTTTGCTGAACCTCCCGCGTGCCGCTACACAGATAGCTACATTAGTCCTGGTCAGTCATCAGCTTCTCAATGTCATTCACCAACAGTAATCTGACAGATGAAACACATCTGGTTCCTGCCATATGAGCAGTGATGAGCTGCTACATGGAGTTACAGGCAAAATAAAGTAAAAGCCAGCATTTCTCTTTGATGTAGCTTCAGAGCATGAACAAGCCATCTGCCATCCGCTTATTTACGTTCTGTCATCCAAGTGAAATGGATATCTATGTAATATCCAGTCAAGAAATTTGGTGATACAATGAATAATATATATATGTATATATATATATATATATCTATATACATAAAAATGTCGTAGCACTCTGATGATGATGTTCAATAGTTGTTTATTCCAGCTGGAATAAACAACTATTGAACATCACCATCGGAGTGCTGCGACATTTGTATGTACTGTATATAACAACACTTAAAGGACTGTGTGGGTCGCTGTGCACCAGGGATAGCCAGCAGGTTGTGCTGCTCCTATTTTTGTATTATATATAAACTGTAACTGTATATATATATATATATATATATATATATATATAAATATAAATAAATATATACTGTATGTTAAGCTCTGGAAAAAAATTAAGAGACGACTGCAAAATTTTCAGGTTCCCTGATTTTTCTCTTTATAGGTATATTTTTGAGTGAAATGTTCATTGTTGTTTTCTTCTTATAAACTACTGACAACATGTCTCCGAAATTCAAAGCTAAAAATGTTGCATTTATTTGCAGCAAATGAGAAATCGTCAAAATAATAACAAGGAAACAGTGCTTTGAGACCTCAAATGATGCAAAGTAAACAAGTTTATATTCATATAGAAATATCATAACTCAGGAAGAGTTCAGAAATCAATATTTGAAGAAGTAACCATGATTTTTAATCACAGCTTTCATGCATCTTGCCTGCTTTCCACCAGTCTTTCACACTGCTTTTAGGTGACCTTATGCCACTCCTGGCATAAAAGCTTAAGCAGTTCTTCATTGTTTGATGGCTTGTGACTATCCACTTTCCTCTTGATTACATTCCAGAGGTTTTCAATGGGGTTGGGGTCTGGAGATTGGGCTGGCCATGACAGGGTCTTGATGTGGTGCTCCTTCATCCACACATTCATTGATTGACCTAGCTGTGGGGCATGGTCTCATTGTCCTGCTGGAAAAACCAGTCTTCAGAGTTGGGGAACATTGCCAGAGCAGGAGGAAGCAAGTGTTTTTCAAAGATAACTAGAGATGGGCGAATCCTAAATTACTCGGACTCGCTAGACTGTAACGAGTCTGAGTCCAGGACTCGCTACTCGTTGCGAGTCTAGCGAGTCCAATGTAAATGAATGGGGAGGCGAGTATTGCAGCGATTCCTCTGCTGCCGGACCCTATAAGGGGTCTGGCAGCAGAGGAAAAACCTGCAAATCCCCATGTTATTCTTTTAAAGCCAGCAGCAAAAAGCCGCTGGCTTTTAAAGAATAATAAAAAAAAAAAAAAAAAGATTGAAGGGGGGAGGGGGGAAGGGGGGTCAGGGGGGGTGAGGGGGGAGAGGGGAGGTGCACCGGCCCGGCCGGCTACTTACCCCTGCCTCCGCCGCCGCTGCCGCCTCAGCCGCAGACTCGCTCCCCGAGTCTCTCTGCTTCTGTTTCCGGAGATTCCCGAATGGTGACAAGAGCAGTGAATAAATTAACTTCCGTCACTGCTCGGGAATCTCCGGAGCAGAGCGAGTCTGGCTGACAGCAGAGTTCAGCTCAGGTCCTAATGCCCTGAGCTGAACCCTGACTGTTTAGTCAGTTCTCAGCTCTGCTACATCCCTGTCTGTCTAAGCACAGACAGGGAAGTAGCAGAGCTGAGATTGCGTTTTGGACTACGTCGGACGGAAGAGGATTTTTAAAATAAAGATGGAGTCCCTAATGGCTTTTTTGTTTTATTTTTAATAAAAAATTTTCTCTGTGTTTTTTTTTTTATATTGATTACTGGAAATTCATGGCGGTCATGTCTAATATTGGCGTGACCGCCATAAATTTCGGGCTTAGGGCCAGCTGATAATACAAAGCTGGCCCTAACCCCTTAATTACCCAGTGAGCCATTGCCACCAGGGCCACTGGAAGAGCGGGGTTCAGCACCAGAGGATGGCGCTTCAATGAACGCGCCATCTTCTGGGGTGGCTGTGGGCTGCAATTTGCAGCGGGGGGTGCCCAGACAGCTTGGGCCTCCCTGCGCTGCGGATTCCAGCCCCCAGCTGCTTAGCTGTACCTGGCTAGACATAGAAATTGCGCGGAGCCCCACGCATTTTTTTTTTAATTATTTCATGAAATTCATGAAATAATAAAAAAAGGGGGCTCGCCTATATTCTTGTGTCCGGCCAGGTACAAATAGGCACCTGGGGGTTGGGGGCAGCCCGTCGCTGCCTGCTGGATCTGGCTGGTTCCAGAAATACGGCGAAGCCCACGTGAAATTTTTCTGAAAAATCCATAAAACAATCCTAAAAAAGGGACCGCCTCTTTATTAACCCCTCCACCATGGTCGATAGTAAAGATGAAATCCTTTTTTAGGATTGTTTTATAGATTTTTCCAAAAAAAAATTACGTGGGCTTCGCCGTATTTTTGTAACCAGCCGGATCCAGCAGGCAGCGACGGGCTGCCCCCAACCCCCAGGTGCCTATTTGTACCTGGCCGGACACAAGAATATAGGCGAGCCCTTTTTTTTATTATTTCATGAATTTCATGAAATAATAAAAAAAAAATGCGTGGGGCTCCGCGCAATTTCTATGTCTAGCCAGGTACAGCTAAGCAGCTGGGGGCTGGAATCCGCAGCGCAGGGATGCCCAAGCTTTCTGGGCACCCCCCGCTGCAAATTGCAGCCCGCAGCCGCCCCAGAAGATGGCGCATTCATTGAAGCGCCATCTTCTGGCACTGAACCCCGCTCTTCCAGCGGCCCTGGTGGCATTGGCACGCTGGGTAATAAAGAGGTTAGGGCCAGCTTTGTATTATCAGCTGGCCCTAAGCCCGAAATTTATGGCGGTCACGCCAATATTAGACATGACCGCCATGAATTTCCAGTACTCAATATAAAAAAAAAAACACAACACAGAGAAAAAATTTTTATTAAAAATAAAACAAAAAAGACATTAGAGACTCCATCTTTACTCCAAAAATCCTCTTCCGTCCGACGTAGTCCAAAAACGACATCTTCACTGCCACAACCCTGTGCATACATATACATATCTATGCACAGGGAGTGAGCAGGCTGAGAACTATCTCAGCTCTGCTACATCTCTGTGTAGGCGGGCTCTAGGACCCTGGAGCTGCCGCAGCCCGCAAGTCCCAGAGCCCAGCACACAGCACATAGCAGAAGCCGGAAGAGAGGTAAGGAGCATTTCTCCCCCCTCTCTTCCTTCGCTCCCTGCGGACTCGTTACTGACTGCGAGTAATCCCTGAGATTACTCGCAGTGTAACGAGTCGGGCGAATCCCTTACTACTCGGCGAGTACCGAGTAGTAACGAGTAGATTCGCCCATCCCTAAAGATAACCTTCCATGCGGCTGGATTCATACGTCTTTAACAAAGATTAACCTGTACAATTCCAGCCTTGCTGAAGCATCCCCAGATCATCACCAATCCTCCACCAAATTTCACAGTGGATAAAAGACACTATGGCTTGTACACCTCGTCAGGGCTCCATTTAACCATTAGATGACCAGACGTTGGGCAAAGCTGAAAATTAGACTCATCAGAGAAGATTACCTTACTCCAGTCCTCTATGGTCCAATCATTATGGTCTTTGACAAAGTTCAGCCTGGCCCTCCTTTGCTTCCCACTGATGAAAGGCTTTTTTCAAGCTTTACATGACTTGAGCCCTGCCTCTAGAAGCCTGTTATAAACTGCTCTTGCCTTGCACTTCACCCCAGAAGCCATTTGTCATTCCTTTTGTAGGTTACTTGATGTCATCCTGCAGTTGTTGAGTGACTTTTGAATAAGATGATGGTCATCCCGGTCAGTGGAGGGTTGTTTTCTTTTGGAATATGTTTAGTGCAACAACTCCATTCCTGTGTATGTAAGTGTTCTATTGCTAGATTTGTGTATTGTCTATAAAGTAAAATTAAAAAAACACTCCCAGAGGCTCACACACAGAAAAGACCATGTAACTGTACTCAGTTTTCTGTGTCTGTGCATGAGAGGAGAAGCAGCCTGCTGATGCTGCACAGAGACCCTTAAAGAGGACCTGTCACCAACCATACATGTTGAGCTAAGGGCAGCACTGAATGCAGCATGTCTGCTGCATTCAGGCAAGGGGTCCCCCATGTCTGATGGCGGCTGGTACCCTGAGATAATAGTTTAGTAAAACTTACAAGCTGGAGCCGAGTAGGCTGTCCCTGGTGCGGCAGCCTGTGTCTCTGTGCTGCCTCCCTGCTGCCAATCACATCCTCCTCGCTCTGTCTGTGCTTGTGATGCAGTAGGTAATGTTATCTCAGCCTCCGGCTGCCTGTCCCGCCTCCTACTGTGAGATCAAATCATTTCCCTGCTCAGCTGCATGTTATGCTATGGAGCTGGGCGGGTAAATGCTCTGACATCACAGCAGGAGGCGGGACAGCCAGCCGAGGATCAGTATTACCTCGCTCTGCCTGCGTCACCAGCACAGGGAGCAGAGACAGAGCGAGGAGGACGTGATTTGCAGCAGGGAGGCGGCACAGAGACACAGGCTGCCGCACCAGGGACAGCCTACTCGGCTCCAGCTTGTAAGTTTTACTAAACTATCATCTCGGGGTAACAGCCACCATCAGACATGGGGGACCCCTTGCCTGAATGCAGCAGACATGCTGCATTCAGTGCTGCCCTTAGCTTCATGTCCATGGGGGGAGGGGGTGACAGGTCCTCTTTAAGATATGTATATTCCTGATTTCACAAAGCCTATCATATCACAGCCTACCTGTTTATAGCTAATTAAAGCTCTGTTTTGTTGTCAACACGTTTTAAGAGTATCCTGAATGATCCACTGCCAACAGGTTATGGGCCCAGTGTGACACAGAACTCTAGCGTGACACAGAACCCCAGGAGTGACACAGAACCCCAGGAGTGACACAGAATAATAATACAGCAACAGAAGCCCAAAGCAAAAGCAGCACAGAGCAATAGAGATGTGCACAAGCAAGGATCACTGGAAGTTCTCCGTGCAAAGTCTCACCAATCAGAATTATCCACCCTGGAAATTTGAAGTGAAGATGCTGCTCATAAGAGAAAGTACAAGGAAATATACACAGGAACAAGTGCCTCATCCATTGCCAGATGATTGGCTAGAGAAGGATCGGAAAGCACAAAGCACTATCTCCCTCAGTGTAGATGATGATCAGATTGTGCATATGTGCAAGTGTGCAACTGCAAAAGAGATGGGGGATGAATTACAGAAAGTGCATGAAAAATCAAATCTCAGCAATCTCAGCTGTCCAGTTTCCTCAGCACAAAGCAGAAAGATCCCAGTAAAGGATGTTCTCTATGTTCCCAGCCTTGAAAGCAATCTTCTGTCAGTAAAGAAGCTTATGCAAAAAGGGAATGTAGTTACTTTTAAAGACAACAGCTGCATTATATCAAAGAAGGGTCACACTCTTGCAGAGGGAAAAATCCAAAATGAACTTTATCAGCTAAAATGCAAAGAAAGAGTCTACAGTGCTAGACAAGATTTGCATAAGAACTGTATCCATGTATGGCACAGACGTCTTGGGCACAGAGACCCAGAAGCTAGGTCAACTTGCAAATGGTGTTGAAATCAAGCAAATGTAGTCAATTAATGAAGTGCACTAGCTGTCTTAAAGGGAAAATGTCCAGAAAATTATTTTCTAAATTAAGCACCATTAGATCTGCACAGCCACTGGATTTGATACACACAGATGTTTGCGGTCAAATGAGTGTTCAAACTCCAAGCAAGATTTTTTCTCACATTTATTGATGGCTACTCCACAGTCGCCTAAATGCTTCACAGTAAGGATGATGTGGCACCCTGCAGGGGATTGCCACAGGACCCACTGGTGCAGAGAAGGATGTACACTTTGGCACACACAGCACACAACACCTTCCACCCCAGACCTGGAGGGGGAGCCCCACTGGCAGTCCTTAAGCCAGATCCCCTATAAAGATCCAGGCCTGAGGGGAGGAGTCAGTCAGTCTGCAGTCAGAGAGTACAGAAGCAGCTACTGGAGGGAGCTGGTTGCTGGGACCAAGATAGGCACAGAACCAGGAAAGACTGACCCCAGCTGTGCAGTGCCCTAGGGAGAGGGACGGAGGCCAGTGGGAGAGGTAGGAAGACAGAAGAAGGGAACATATCTGGTATCCCTTTAGCTCACCCGGACACTGGAGTTCAAAGCTGCTATTACTCTATTGGTAGCAGAGAAAGCCCGGACAGACCAGGAAGATTTAGTCCCCCTGAAGCTCAGGAAAATCTATACCCCAAACAAGACCAAGTATAGGACCAGAGACCCAAGCAGAAGATAGGGATCCTCCACAGAAAGGTCCTCACTGTCAGTTGTGGAGTAGTATCCTGAGAGAGGAAGAGAAAGAGTGGCAGGTTCAGCTCCAGGCAGAACTTACCCCACTTACTACACACAGTAATAGAGGAGGCCTCACAACTCTCCAAGGTGGACGTCCCAAACTGCACTGATAACCTGGTTACCCTCCTGGACCGTACCTGTTACCAGGCACCACCTACAGCGTTCACAGCAGAACTGCTACTACTACTCCCTTTATCTACCCCACTGCCCGGAGGTAAAGCTCCACCTGAGGGGAGCTGTACTACCAAAGCTGCATTTCCATCCAGTGTTGCCAACCACTGAAAGTCAAAACAAGTGCCGTGTCCCGATGTGCTGCAGCTCATCGGGACATGGCACAAGCGATCGGACCCTGCAGTAGTGTGGCGCCCTATTGGGCTGTGTAAAACATAGAATGAATTGAAAAATAAAGCTTTTTAAAATCTGAAAAAAAAAACACAAGTTCAAATCACCCCCCTTTTCCCCCCATTCAAAATAAAAGTATTAAGAAAAATACACATATTTGGTATCTCCATGACCAGAAATCCCGATCTATCAAGATATAAAATCAATTAATGAGAGCTGTAAACTGCGTAACAGAAAAAAGGTCCAAACGCCAAAATTAAGTATTTTTGGTCGCCGCAATATTGCAATAAAATGCAATAATGCAATAATGGGCGATCAAAACAGCACATCCACCCAAAAATAGTATTATTAGAAACATCATCTCAAGACGCAAAAAATAAGCCATCACACAGCCCCAGATCCAGAAAAATGAGAACGCTACGGGGCGCAGAACATGGCACAAAAATGTGATTTTTTTTTTATAAACTTCTTAATTTTTTTCCCACCACTTACTGTAGATAACAGTAAAAGTATACATGTTTGGTATCTATGAACTTGTACCAGCCCGAGGCATGATACTGACACATCAGTTTTACCATATAGTGATCATGGCAAATAAAAAAACAAAAAACAAACGTGTAATTGCACTTTTTTTTGCAATTTCACCGCACTTGGAATTTTTCACCATGTTCCTGTAAAACTATATGGTAAAATAAATGATTGCACTTGAAAGTACTACTCATCCCACAAAAAACAAGCCTCATATGTCTATATTGATAGAAAAATAAAAAAGTTATGCCTTTTGGAAACAAGGGAGCAAAAAACGAGAAATGAAAAATCGCCGGGTGGTAAAGGGGTTAAACCATTCTATTTTGTTAAAGCTATGCTGGGCAACGCCAGATGCTACCACTAGTTATTTATATTTGCTACCGCTGATGCTACCGCTAGTTATTTATATTTGCCAAATACCAGATTAATGAGAAAGAGAGAGTGTTTTAAGGCATTTTTATTACTTTCTGCAAATTCAAAAGTTTACATTGCTTTCATTTAATATTTGGTACCACTGCTCTTAAACTGTATGACTTGGGTAAAACGTTTTGGATATCCTTCCACAAGCTTCTCACAATAGTTGGTAGGAATTTGTGCCTAGTTGGTAGGAATTTGTTTGTAGGTCACCTTGCTCTCACCTAATTTTTGAGCTTTGACCATAAATGTTTTAATAGGATTGGGATAAGGGCTTTGCGATGGCCACTCCAAAATATTGACTTTGTTATCCTTAAGCCACTTTCTCATCAGTTTGGCAGTATGCTTCAGGCCATTGTCGATTTGGAAGATACGTTTCCACCGAGAATGTAACTTCCTGGCTGATGTCTTGAGATTTTGCTTCAATATGGCCACATAATCTCTTTTGTGAAGTGCACCAGTCCCTTTTACAGCGAAACAAGTGCACAACACAAGGCTGTCACCCTCATGTTTCACAGTTGGAATGGTGTTCTAAGGCTTCCAAGCTTCTTCCATTTTTGTCGAAACGTAACGATGGTCATTATCACCAAACAGTTCCATTTTAGTTTTGTCAGACCACAGAACATGTCTCCAAATATGTAGGTCTTTGTTCCTGTGTGCATTTGCAAAAAATAATCTGACATGTTTATGTCTCTTTTGGACTAATAGCTTCTTTTTGACAAAGAGGCCCATTAGCCCATGTTGATACACTACTTGTTTACCTGTGGATAATGACACAATCTTACCAGCCTCCACCACCATCATCTTAACAGTCCTTTGCTTTTGTTCTTGGGTTGATATGCACAAGTTGGACCAAAGTATGTTCATCCCTGGGACACAGATCCCATCTCCTTCCTGACTGGTATAGTGGCTGAACATTCCCATCTTGTTTGTACATGCGTTTAAAGGCCCAGTTATACACACAGATAATTGTGCAGAGATTGTTTGCACATCTCTGGTTGCAGTGAAATCATAGACACATTGTTCCATTTTGTGGCCATGTACAAATGGAACAATGTGTCCATGATTTCACTGCAACCAGAGATCTGTGAACAATCTCTGCACAATTATCTGTGTGTGTAACTAGGCGTTAACTGTTTGTACAGATGAACCAAGGACCTTCAGGTATCTGGAAATCACACCGAAGGATGAACCAGACAAGTTTACAGCTCTCTTCCTAATATCCTGACTGATTTCTTTAGACTTTCCCATGATGAAACACAAAGAAGCAGAGTGTTTCAGGTGTGCATTAAAATACATCCACAAGTGTGTCTCTTATTAACTCAGAAGCTTCTAAACACATGAAATCATCATATGGACTGCCCCAAATTATTTAAAGGCATAGTAATCTTCATAGAGGCCCAGTTCCCGAATGAATCCATACCCGTTCTCCAGGTTAAAAAATGAAACAGTACCTGTACACCGTTCCTCCGGGGGTACCAGTGGCTGAAGGCGGGCCTGGGCTTAGAACTGCCGGTTCTCCTTCTCTTTAGCCCACCAGGCCTTATGACGATGCTGCTGCTTTGCTCGGTCGGCTGGACTTAGCTGGGGTTGATAAGCCGGTGGCTGGGGAACGTGGCTGGGGATCTGCCTTCGACCTCCGGTGTGGGCAGATTGGCTGCTCACCGTTCCAAGTTGGTACTCGAGGCTGCTCCACCACACCGGGCAGGGACTGGTTGCCCCAGCCTGCTCGCTGCTGGTGTCCGGATCCTCCTCCTCGAAGCCCGGTTGGCTGGGTGGCTCCTCAAGGACGTCTGGCTCGACCTCCTGCTCAGGGCTGTCGGGTTCCGCAGCAGCTGTTTCCTCCTCATCACCGGCTAGGACCTCATCTGGGTTTTCCGAGGCCCGGATGTTCCGACTTCAGTGCAGGCGACTGGGGATGGTTTGACAGGCGGGTCCTCACTGGTCACCGTGTTTTCAACCATGGCCTAGTCTCTTGTCCCCGGTTCCATCTCTCAGTCCCTGGTTCCTCTCTGCTTGGCCCTACGGAACAGCTCTAGGGCAGTATCGACTCTCCATCGCCGGACAGTCCACTCCACAGTCTCAAGGATCTAGACTCCTGAAACTCGGTTCTCCAGAAGGCCGTGTCTACCTCATAGGTGAGGAGGGAGACCACCCTCGGGTCCCTAGTTGCAGCAAGGGCCTCTTCCTCCACTTCCCGCAACAGCTCACTCAGTCTGGT
This sequence comes from Allobates femoralis, assembly GCA_033576535.1. Classification (NCBI taxonomy): domain Eukaryota; kingdom Metazoa; phylum Chordata; class Amphibia; order Anura; family Aromobatidae; genus Allobates; species Allobates femoralis. The sequence goes on along the minus strand of JARQOC010000001.1, from coordinate 67,640,200 downwards.
TGTTGCCATGGTTTCTGGTTCTCGGACTGCACCATTGCATTGTGGAGTTCTGACTGCTCCTTCTTGTTGCTCTTTGAGGGCGTTGATTGGACTTACGCTTTCTTTGGCCCGCCCCCTTGGTTGTTTGGTGGCAATCGGGGCTGGCAAACAGTTTTGTGCCTCTGGTATGGCCCCCTCCCCAGGGGTTGCTGGTTTAAAGGGCAATGGCTTGCGATATGGTCGGTCTTGCTGCAGCCATGGCAGATGGGTTCTCCTGTGGAGCTTTGACGATCGGTGGTCCTGCCATGGAGCGACATGGTCTTCTTTGATCTCATCCATGGGACATTCTCTGGACTGTCAGCGAGCTGTATCTTTCTTGATGACTTGGGCTCTGTCTGTAGCTGCAGTGAATTCATGACTGTGGCCAGGTTCTTACTCAGCTGGTGCACCTCAGAACACAAGCTGTTAAACTTGCTGGGGATCACAGTCTGCACATTTGTTTGAGCTACAGGTGAAGGAGTAGGTGTTACTGGTACAAGAACGACATCACCCTGCCACCGCTGGATGGCAGTCTTGGGTTTCTAGGGGCTGTAAACCCTTGACGGCCATGTCCTTTAGGGTGGTGAAGTTTGCATCCATGTGGTCTAAGGCCAACCATCGCACGGTTCTGTTTTCCTCTGGTAACCGTAGCCCCCGAATAAATTGTTCAATTAACATTTTATTTTCATGCTGTACACTAGCTGGACTGACTTGCTTTAGAGCCCCAGCGCTTCTTGCAGGCACTAGGCATAGTCTCTGATACTGTCCTGTTGCTGTTGGTAACAGTGATAAAATCACATTCTCAAGTCAGTCTCATAGGGTTTTCAAAAGCAGCCTTTAATTTGTCAAATATAACAATCACTGATTCCTGATCTTCCTCCAACCAGGTTTCAATATCCCGCTCTGCTGCACCGGTTAACTGTCCCAATACAACAGCAGCTCTCTGCTTGCCGGTCATTGCCTACATATCTAGCACACTGCATCCATCATGTTTGCGCCCCCCCTAGTGAATCACGGCCAGTCTCTTTAAAGTAAAGTAAGCTGTGGCTCTGCAGGCAGGGAGTTGAGCACTCGGGAGTTTCCGATCAGGCTGCATCGCTTCGGAAGTTGTCGGCAGATCACGGGGCGGGACTTGCCTTCATGCTCTTTCGGTCGTTACCACCCTTCCTTCTCGCTCGATGGCGCAGTAATGGTGGCCAAATGTTAACAGTTCACAAAACACAGTCAATATCGGCAGACAGTACCCGGTAACACTGGGCACGGGATCCTGTTCGTGACGCCAAAAAGATGACCAGCCCAGGGGTCTTTGGGGACTCGGTATCCAGGCGTTTACCATAAGGGGATGTCACTGTTGGCCAGTGCCCAGACCCGTAACCCTTGTTAAAAGGAAAAAAAAAGAATAAAAAGAATAAAATAAAGTCTCGTGATCACCTGCAGTTTCTGGTGATCTCACCAGCGTCGCTGTCATACAGCCGGGGTTGGTGGTATTGCAGCAAGTTGATAACACTCCCTACAGACGGAGCGGGGTCCCCTGGGCAGTGTTGATGCTGAGCTGGTTGATGTGGCAGCAGCTACTTCTTAACTTAACAGAATAAGACACCGGAGGTTTGCTGACTCTTTACGGGTACTTTAATGGCAACAGTTCTCAGCAGTTCAGGTACACAATTACACAGTCTTTGCTGGTAACTGGCCGGGTAGTCAACGGAGGGAACAAAGTTTCTTTGAGGCTCTCAAGTGTTTCTCCTTTAGAACTTTGACTGTCCTCTGTGTTGTTCTTGCGCCTCCTTACTATCCGTGCACTGCCATGTACAATCCACTTACTAACAGCCTCGTCGGTTGTGATGAGGTGACCCTTCTTCTCTAAGGGGTTCAATGTTGTGGACGAGGTCAGGAGCTGCCTGGCAGACCTGCGACCAACCGATATTGGCGGCTCAGGGCTGGACTCACCTGCACTGTGACTCGGAGCCGGTACCACATGGTGGACCGAGATTCCCCAGACCGTTTACTCAGACAGTCTGGCACTGGGTCACCCCTCTCTGTCTATGTCACCACTCCTTTTCGGGCGCCCACCCTGTGGTGTCCCTCTAGGACTTGTTCCTTGCTTTGTTCCTCAGACTAGACTCTCCCTCGTCTGTGTGTGTTTCCCGCTCCTTCTACCATAACACTCCTCCCACCGGGATCGGTTACCCTAGTGATGGGTTACCTGATTGGTCCCCTAGTCTAGGTGTAGGGATGCTGGGAAGAGACCCTCAGTTCAACATTATCCCCTCAAATGACTGGGATACCGCACACTTTGTTTTGGGTGCAGCACCCCTACTGTGGTGCACTGACCAGTGGGGCACCACACATGTATCCTTATTGTGTATCCTCTTTGTTTGTCTTTAGTTGTAAGTGGGGTTGAAGAATAGCTCATTCCGACCGTTCCCTATCTAGAGTCTCGATCAGGGGCAGCCAGGGCCCAGGTGTCCAAGTCGGCACATAGGTGTGGAACCTGTTCTAGGTTGTCAGGGAAGCCAGGGACCAGAGGAAGGCTTTGCTAAGGGTGACCACCTCTTTTTTCCCTAGACTGAGGGATACTCTTCCTTGTCATATGCCGGGTACCTTCCCATACCTTTGCGTAACATTATAACCCACCCAAACACTATATTTTGAGTCCTTATGGCTCAGGCTGAAGCATTTGCATGTCTGAGACAGACCCTCATGGATGTGGTCATGGGTCTGCGTTCTCAGATGGTGCAGCAGCTTCAGCAAATTGCTGGGTTCTTGGACTCATTCCTTGCCTGGCCTCAATCACAACCCAAAATATCTGTCCCAGACATGTTTTCTATAGGGAGAGACACATTTTTGGTTTTCAGGGAGGCCTGTAAATTATATTTCAGACTCCACCCTCCTTCCTCAGGGAGTGAGAAACAGTGCATGAGGATTGTAGTTTCCCTTAAAGGGAATTCTCAGTCCTGGACCTTCTCTGTGCTGACTTATTCACCATCTCTATGGTCAGTGGACGAGTTTTTCATGGCTTTGGCTCTGGTGTAACGTAATCCTGATGGCGTCTCCTATGCTAAGTTGAAACTCCATAACATCATGCAAGGGGTGCAGCCAGCTGAGGAGTACTGCTCAGAGTTCCAGAGATGGGCCAGTGACACTTAGTGGAATGACCCTGCCCTCAGGACTCCGGGTCTGTCAGCTGAGCTTCATGACTATCTAGCGCAATATGGTACTCCGGAGTCATTGGAGGACTTTGCTATCAGGATGGATTAATGCCTCAGTAAAAGATCTTCACTGATTGTGCCCCACTTGTTCTCCCTGGGGAGGAGGTTCCACAGGTGCAGTTTCATGAACCCTTGTGGACCCTTCATATTAGGTCACCTGTGCTTCACCAAAAGATGGAGGCATGTTTCTATTGTGGTCTTAAGGATCATTTTATTGGGATTTGTCCATCTATCCCCAAACATGCTATACCATCTTATAAGCCATGTCCTTCTGTTCATGTACAGTGAGACTACCAGCGTGTGTATATCTCCATTTATACGTCTTAGTTTACCATTTCTGCTGAAGTTATCATTGGTATTTGTGGATGGTGGAGCCGGAGTCAATCTAGTTGTTACTCACTTTGCTCAGACCCAGGGTCTGGCATGTAGTGCATTAGCAAGATCCATTCCTATCCTACAGTGGGTACTGAAAGTATTCAGACCCCTTTAAATTCTTCACTATTTGTTTCATTGCAGCCATTTAGTAAATTCAAAAAAGTTCTTTTTTTCTCATTAATACACACTCTGCACCCCATCTTGACTAAAAAATCAAAAATGAAGATATTTGTGCAACTTCATGAAAAAACATAAACTGAAATATCACATGGTCATAAGTAGTCAGACCCTTTGCTCAGACACTCATATTTAAGTCACATGCTGTCCATTTCCTTGTGATCCTTCTTGAGATGGTTCTACTCCTTCATTGGAGTTCAGCTGTGTTTAATTAAACTGATAGGACTTGATTTGGCACCACCTGTCTATATAAAATCTCACTGCTCACCGTGCATGCCCAAGGAGCTCAGAGGCAGAATTGTGGCAAGGCACCGATCTGGCCAAGGTTACAAAATAATTTCTCCAGTACTCAAGGCACCTAAGAGCACAGTGGCCTCCATAATCCTTAAATGGCAGTCTCACAGTGTGTGCACTGCATACTTTTAGGATTCTCCCTTGCTAATGGCAAGATTGGACGGTCATATGAGCACAAGTATGCAATTTGTAAATTCTGGCCAAATTCTGACACTTGTGCAGCTTCAATCAATTAATTTTCAGTTTAGGACCACCAGAAGTCTTCCTAGACCTGGCCGTCCAGCCAAACTGAGCAATCGTCGGAGCAGGGCCTTGGTAAGAGAAGTAAAGAAGAGCCCCAAGATTACTGTGGCTGAACTCCAGAGATGTAGTAGGGAGATGGAAGAACTCTCCAGAAAGTCAACTATCACTGAAGCCCTCCATCAGTCAGGTCTTTATGGCAGAGTGACACGACTGAAGCCTTTCCTCAGTGCAAGACATATGAAATTCCGCATAGAGCTTGCAAAAGAACACATGAAGAACTTCCAGACTATGAGAAATAAGATTCTCTTGTCTGATGAGATGAAGAAGGAACTTTTTGGTGATATTTCTAAGTGGTATGTGTGGAGAAAACCAGGAACTGCTCATCATCTGCCCAATACAATCCCAACCGTGAAACATAGTGGTGGCATGCTGTGGGGGTGTTTTTCAGCTGCAGGGACAGGACGACTGGTTGCAATTGAAGAAAAACATGAATGCGGCCAAGAACAGAGATGTCCTGGATGAAAACCTCTTCCAGAGTACTCTGGACCTCAGACTTGGCTGAAGGTTCACCTTCCAACAAGACAATGACCCTAAGCACACAGCTAAAATAACAAAGGAGCGGCTTCAGAACAACTATTCTTGACTAGCCCAGACAGAGCCCTGAACTAAACCCAATTGAGCATCTCTGGAGAGACCTGAAAATGGCTGTCCATCAACATTCACCATCCAACCTGACGGAACCGGAGATTATCTGCAAGGAAGAATGGCAGAGGATTCCCAAATCCAGGTGTGAAAAACTTGTTGCATCATTTCCAAGAAGACTCATGGCTGTACTAGCTAAAATATGTGCTTCTACTCAATACTGAAAAAATCACCAAATAGGACATTAAACTCAGAAAAAACTCACCGAAAATTAGCCATGTTAAATATCCATTGCACCTAGCAGAAGGCTGCTAGCTCCACTGAGAGGCAACACAAGTGTCTAAAAACCGGGGCTCAATCTCCTGCAACCTAAGCGATGGGGGCAGTTGTGGCACCTGCGACCAGCCATGCTAACAGGGAGGTGATTAGTGGTATATGTAGACACAAGCTTACCATTGGGCGTCAGTCACACAGGTATATATGACGCATAGTGTTAGACTGCAGCCTATTGGTAACGCCCATGCTATTAGATCAGATGGGCTGCTCCACATATACCTGCATCACAAGTTACAGACGACCCACAGAGGGCTCAGAACAAACTGCAAGAGATAAGGTTGCAGGAGTTTGAGCTCCGGTATTTAGACACTTGTGTTGCCTCTCAGTGGAGCTAGCAGCCTCCTGCTAGGTGCAATGGATACATGGCTAATTTTCAGTGAGTTTTTTCTGAGTTTAATGTCCTATTTGGTGATGTCTTCAAAATGTTTTTTTTTTTTTCACTAAACAAACATATGACTAGGACACATGTGGTTATAACTCGTAAGCGTGAGGGACCTTGGCATGGGTTACGAGCTTATGTATTTGGCCAAAATATCCACTAACAGCTCACATCTTCATCTTTAGTGTTTATTGCACCTTTTTATCTCTTGCAGTTTGTAGCGCAGCCCTCTAGGGGACGTCTGTCACTTGTGATGCAGGTATATGGTGCGGAGAAGCCCGCCTGATCTAATAGCATGAGCGTGACCAATAGGCTGCAGTCTGACACTATGCATCATATATAAGGTAACCTTGTGTCTACATATACCACCAATCACCTCCCTGTTAGCATGGCTGGTCGCAGGTGCCACAACCACCACCATCGTTTAGGTTGCAGGAGATTGAGCCCCAGTTTTTAGAGACTTGTGTTGCCTCTCGGTGGAGCTAGCAGCCTCCTGCTAGGTGCAATGGATATTTAACATGGCTAAATTTCGGTAAGTTTACTGAATACTGGGCAAAGGGTCTGAATACTTATGACAATTTTTTCTATTTCAATAAATTAGCACAAATATCTACATTTCTGTTTTATTCAGTAAAGATTGGGTGCAGAATTTACATTAATGAGAAAAAAATAGCTTTTTTGACTTTATCAAATTGCAGCAAAGAAACAAAGAGTGAAAAATTAAAAGCGGCCTGAATACTTTCCGTACTCACTGTAACTATTGATTCTGCTCCCCTCAGCCAGATGTTTTTCCCAAGTCAGGCATGAATTTGTGCATAGAGACTCTTCACAAGGAGTCCTGTTTCTGTTATGTTATGCAGGGTTTGCCTTCAATCCCAATCACAATATCGACGGAAAAGTCACGTGATCGAGATCACTAGAACAATTTATTGATATCGTTTGTGCGGTGTCACAAGCATAGATCTCGTTAGCGATGTTAAATTTGGCAACGCGTCATCTATCGTGCGCACTACTCAGCGATCGACACCATCTAGTGTCAGGAATGGGTAAAGTTGAGAATGAGATAGTTTGAGAGGTGTCACACAGCACGATGCAGCAGGTTGAACGCAGGTTAATTGAACGATGAACGACGGATTTGAGGTCCTGCTCACAAATCTTCCACCAAACAATCAAGCGATTTTTTTCACTGAAATATCGCTCGGTTACACGCAACGACGCACAAACGGTATCACTTAAGCAATCAAACATCCGGATTGCTTAAGCGATATCGTTCACAATATTGAAGCGTGTGACGTGGCCTTTAGGCTTTCCCTGGCTGAAGAAATGCAACCGGGTGATTAACTGGCAGTCCACAGAAGTTGTCAGGTGGGGCAAATTCTGTAATGACAATTGCCTGTGTACAACCATCTCTGCTGTCTTCATGAACTCTACACCTTCTTCTTTGGTGGAGGTGGCTAAATTACTACCAGAAAATAGGGACGAGTGTCTACCCACACTCCAAGTTAATATTAGACCTCAGTGCCCTCCTGGGAAAACTGGTCAGGAGAGGGTGGTGTACAGCACTGTGTATCCTGCAGATAGCGGTTGTAAGACATGGGTGGCGACACCTCTGTTCTCTGTCTTTCTAAAAGTGTTTCACCTTTACCCAAACGCATGTAATAAACATTCAAGTCCGGACCTGTGTCTGAATGAGTGTGTATAGGTGTCCACTAAAAACATATCAGATGGAAGAGTTCATTTGGGGCTCTGATCTCAAAGGTTATCAGTCTGTATAGGGTGATGGCCATTGTTTACCCTATGACCTTTTGTCTGAAGCTACCCCCAGTACTTGAAGTTCCCACCATATACCACAGGTCATCACTCAGAAGATGTGTTCTGTCTGGTGAGCCGACTTTAATAATGCCCCCTTTCATCTGCGTGTTTGGTAATCAAGAGGGCTAGATTACTATGGAGATGAACGCAAGTGTGTTAGTGCATTCCTGCCGTAAGTTGTGTCCGGAAAAGTCTGGTCTTGGGAGTCCGGAGGCCCCTCGTAGAAAGAGGGGTATGAGTCAGTAGGAGACTTGTGACAGCTTTATAAACTGTGGCTTTTAAATGTGGTTAATTTCTTTTGTGCTAGCAAGGGTAATATTAGTTTTGGCTTACTGGCAGCTCCAAGCCTGGTCTCTGTTTACAGCCAGGTTTGTGACCACATCCTCCTCCCTTTAACTAGCCACATGGTCCTACAGCTGTTGTCGCATGGGTGCAGAACTATATAATGTAGTCAGGGGCCAATGGAAGGCTTGGCTTTGGGTCATCACCTCCACTTCTCTAGATTTAGGGATACCCTTCTCTGTTGTCGTATGCAGGGTACCTCCCCATATCTCTCATGACAGTGTGGATACCACTTTATGGGAGGGTACCCTTTAGTTGGCGCTGTTTTATGTTTTTGATTGTACTTTATTATACAACTCCGCTACTATTAACAAAGAGGATAATGCACTTAGTGGTCATCAAAGGTCTTATAAGAAGCATTTTATCATCTACTACAAATTAGAAAGAATATTAGAAGTCAGCTCAGACTTTTGTGACTTGGATACTGAGCCTGTGGCCTTGTGCTTTTATGTGGTCACCACACTCCATGGTGACATCTAATCCTTGAGTTCTTCAGTGTTCAAAGGAAGAAGAGTTGGAAGCGTTGGGATGGCAGCTTGAACATTACGGGGTTTTATCTCTATCATAGCTGCAGGCTATCAAGAATACTGTTCCAAACTTTATGGAGATATGATTTCAATGTTGGTCCTGGACTTCAAGCTGTCAGCCATAATTAAGTCACCAAAGATTACTGATTTTCCATGGGTGTGCTACATAGTTAATTTATTTAGGAAAAATCTTTAAAAATATGACATTATACAGTTAGATCCAGAAATAATTGGACAGTGACCAAATCTTTTTGATTTGGACTCTGCATGACACTATATTTTATTTTAAATGAAACAACTAGGATGTAATTGAAGTGTAGGCTTTCAAGTTACATTTTTGTGAAACATTTAGAAATTGCAATCTTTTTTCTGCAAAGTCTCTTCATTTCAGGGGCTCAAAAATAATTGGAAAATTTACTGTACCATAAATAAAATGTTTATTTTTAATACTTTGTTAGAAATCCTTTGCAGGCATTGACTGCCTAAAGTCTGGATGCAATGGACGCCACTAAACGCTGGGGTATTTTCTCGGTGATCTTTTGGTGGCCTTTACTGCATCTGACTTCAGTTGTTGCTTGTTTGTGGGTCATTCTGCCTTAAGTTTTGTCTTAAGCATGTGAATTGCAGCTTGATGGGTTGAAATCTGATGGTAATTGCTGAATATTCTACTCCTTTGCTTTAGAAACTCCTTGGTTGTTTTGGGTCATTGTCCATCTGTACTGTGAAGTGTCCTCCAATCAACGCTGCTGCATTTGGTTGGAGCTGAGCAGAAAGTATCACCCTTTACACTTCAGAATTGGCTTCTTCTGTCCTCAGTCACATCATCAATAAATACTAATGACCCAGCGTCATTGGAAGTAAAGCATGCCCGGTAATCACACTGACTCCACCATGTGTTACAGAGGATGTGGTGCGCTTTGAATCTTAAACCGTCCAAGCTTTCTCCATAGGTTCTTCTTTCCATCATTCTGGTACAGGTTATCCAGAGAAGGCTTTTCCAGAATTGGGCAATTTATTTAGATGTTTTTTGGCAAAGTCTAATCTGGTCTTATTATTTTTAAGACTGGGATCACATTGACATATCGCATACAATGCAAGAGAATCGAGTGCAATATGCTAATGCCACTCAGTTTAAACTCTACTGTGAGTATAAGCTGTCATATTATTATTATTGTTATTTATTTTTATAGCGCCATTAAATTCCATGGCGCTTTAAATATGGAAGGGGCAGACAAGGACAAATACAGTATGTATGGACAATTAAGTCAAACAGGTACAGGAGGGGAGAGGAACCTGTCCATGAGGTCTCACAGTCTACAAGGGACAGGTGGGGATACAGTAAGAGGGTAGTGACGATGGTGCGGTGGATCGGGTCTCATTGTAGGCTGTAGGCTTGTCAGAAGAGGTGTGTCTTCAGGTTTCATTTGAAGGTTCCCAGGGTAGGCAAGTTTCTGATGTGTTGGGAGAGTTCCAGAGTATAGCGGATGCACGGGAGAAGCCTTGTATGAGGTTGTGAGAGGAAGAGATAACAGGGGAGTAGAGATCTAATAAGACTAACACACCCAGACAGACAATCCTATGAAGCATATTGTCATTTCCGCTTTATGAAACGCTATTATCATATCTATCTGTACTACAGTTTATGAAGTACCTGTATACATGTTGTTTGATTCTTTACAACTTAATAAAAAGAATTTTGAAAAGAAAAGAAAAGAGGGGAGTATAGAAGGAGTTCTTGAGAGGATCGCAAGTTGCGTGAGGGTAGGTATTGGGACAATGTCAGAGATGTATGGAGGGGACAGGTTGTGGATGGCTTTGTATGTCATGGCTAGGGTTTTGAACCAGGACTTCTCAGAAGTGGGGAGCCAGTAAAGGACTTGGCAGAGAGGAGAGACTGGGGAGTAGTGGGGAGGCAGGTGGATTAGTCAGGCAGAGGAGTTTAGGATAGATTGGAGAGGTGCAAGGCCAGTGAGCAGGATGTTGCAGTAGGCAAGGCGGGAGATAATGAGAGCATGAACAAGTGTTTTTGCAGTGTCATGGTCAAGGAAAGTGTGGATCTGGGAAATGTTTTTGAGCTTGAGTTGGCAGGAGGTTGTGAGGGCTTGGATGTGAGGCTTGAAGGAGAGGGAAGATTCAAGGATTACCCCGAGGCACTTGGTGTAGGAGACTGAGGAGAGTGTGCAGCAATTGACATTGATGGATAGATCTGGTAGAGTGAGAGAGCGACTTGGGGGGAAGACGATGAACTCGGTTTTGTCCATGTTCAGTTTTAGAAAGTGAGCAGGAAAGAAGGATGAGATGTCGGACAGACATTGTGGAATTTTGGATAGCAGGAAGGTGATGTCAGACCCACACAGATAGATCTGGGTGTCGTCGGCATAAAGATGATACTGAAGGCCGTAGGACTCAATGAGTTGTCCTAGGCCGAGGGTGCAGGTGGAAAAAAATAGGAGTCTAAGAACAGAGCCTTGGGGAACTCTGACAGATAGGGCGAAGAGGAGGTGTGGGAGTGGGTGACGCTGAAGTCCAATCCGTTAGATATGAGGAGATCCAGGAGAGGTCTAGGTCAGTGATACCAAGAGATTCAAGAATCCTTAGCAGGAGGGAATGGTCTACAGTGTTGAAAGTGGCAGATAGGTCAAGGAGGAGGAGGACGGAGTAGTGTCGCTTGCTCTTGGCGGTCAGTAGGTCGTTGGTGACTTTGGTTAGGGCTGTTTCAGTGGAGTGGTGAGATCGGAAGCCGGATTGTAGGTGGTCAAAGAGGGAGCAGGAGGAGAGGTGGGAGGACAGTTCAAGATGGACATGTTGTTTTGAGGCAAAGGGGATAAGAGATATGGGGGAGATATTACGCATATGATAATTGAATCACAGGTGTGGAGAAGACGGAGAGATTCATTTCTTCATCTTCTCCATTGCTCACCTCGGCATATATCGCACTGCACCTGGACAACATCCGAGTTCAGTCCGATGTTTCACAGGCATTCATAGACTTATATAGATGCATGTGATCCCATCAGAGTCATCAACACTGTGTTCCAAATTATTATGCAAATTGGTTTTAAGTGTCATAGGGTTTTTTTTTATTTTTTTTTCAATGAAACCCATTGATGATATTGTGTCTCAGGGTTCTTTGGATCATTGAAATCAATCTCAGATATCTGTGATAATTAGTTTGGCAGGTGAGCCCAATAAAAGGAAAACTGGGTGTTCCACAATATTACGCAGGCCACAGTTTTCAAGTAACATGGGAAAGGAAAAGGATGTCTCTGCTGCTGAAAAGCAACAAATAGTGCAATGCTTTGGGCAAGGGATGAAAACATTTGATATTGTGCGAAAACTTGAGCATGATCATCGTATTGTGAAGAGATTTGTGGCTGATTCTGAGCACAGATGTGTTCGTGCAGATAAAGGCAGAATGAGGAAGGTTTCTGCCAGGCCAGTTCATTAAGAGAGCAGATGCTAAAAAGCCCTTACAAACCAACAAACAGATATTTGAAGCTGCTGGTGCCTCTGGAGTCCCTCGAACCTCAAGGTGTAGGATCCTTCAAAGGCTTGCAGTGGTGCATAAACCTACTATTCGGCCACCCCTAAACAGTGCTTACAAGCAGAAACAGTTGCAGTGGTCCAGATATACATGAAGACTAATTTTTAAACAGTCATGGTTACAGATGAGTGCCGAGCTACCCAGGATGCTCCAGATGAATAGGGTAGTGGATGGTTGGTGGATGCCACCATGTCCCAACAAGACTGCGACGTCAGCAAGGAGGTGGAGGAGTCATGTTTTGGGCTGGAATCATTGGGAAACAGCTGGTAGGCCCCTTTAAGGTTCGTGAAGGTGTGAAAATGACCTCTGCAACGTATATAGAGTTTCCAACTGAGAACTTTCTTCCATGGTACAAAAAGCAAAAACGTGCCTTTAGGAGTAAAATCATCCTCATGCATGTCAATGCACCATCTCATGCTACAAAGAATACCTCTGTGCCATTGGATGCAATGGGCATAAAAGGAGATAAACTCATGGTGTGGCCACCATCTTCCCTGATCTCAACCCTATAGAGAACCTTAGGATTATAATCAAGCAAAAGATCTATGAGGGTGGGAGGCAGTTCACATCTAAACAGCAGCTCTGGGAGGCTATTCTGACATCCTCCAAAGACATACAAGCAGAAACTCTCCAGAAACTCAAAAGTTCAATGGATGCAAGAATTGTGAAGGTGATATCAAAGAAGGGTTCCTATGTTAACATGTAACTTGGCCTGTTTTTTGGAGTTAAATAGCTTTTTATTTCAGTGAATGTGACCTCCTAATTCTGCAAATTCAACAAATCAGCATTTTCAGTTCTTTCAAACATATCAAATGTTTAGAAACTCTACTGTGCCTAATAATTTGGAACAGTGCATTTAGAGATTTTTTTAAATTTTGAAGATTATACTGATTATACTGTTATCATTGGGAGGTTTCTTCAATAAAATTTGATGTACCGTATATACTCGTGTATAAGCCGACCCGTGTATAAGCCGACCCCTACTTTTGCCCCCAAAATCTGGGAAAACCTATTGACTCGTGTATAAGCCGAGGGTGGACCCCAGCACAGGTATACAGCCCCCAGCAGTGTGGTATACAGGCCCCCCCAGTGGTATACAGGCCTCCCCAGTGGTAGTATACAGCCCCCAGCAGTGTGGTATACAGGCCCCCCAGTGGTATACAGGCCTCACCAGTGGTAGTATACAGCCCCCAGCAGTGTGGTATACAGCAGCCTCCCCAGTGGTATATACAGGCCCCAGCAGTGTTACAGCAGCCTCCCCAGTGGTATATACAGTGGTATATACAGCAGCAGCCCCAGTGGTAGTATACAGCAGCCCTAGCAGCCCCAGTGGTAGTATACAGCAGCCCCAGCAGCCCCAGTGGTAGTATACAGCAGCCCCAGTGGTAGTATACAGCAGCCCCAGCAGCCCCAGTGGTAGTATACAGCAGCCCCAGCAGCCCTAGTGGTAGTATACAGCAGCCCCAGCAGCCCCAGTGGTAGTATACAGCAGCCCCAGCAGCCCCAGTGGTAGTATACAGCAGCCCCAGCAGCCCCAGTGGTAGTGTACAGCAGCCCCAGCAGCCCCAGTGGTAGTATACAGCAGCCCCAGCAGCCGCAGTGGTAGTATATAGGAGCACCAGCAGCCTCAGTAATCCAGGTCCGCCCCCCCTTGCTCCTGAAACCTGTAAAGTAAAATCTTTATACTTATCACTGTCCTGTCGCTGCCGTCTCCGCCGCTGCCGACATCGCGCTCACCCGGCTTCATCCGTCTTCTTCCGGCTTCCTGTTCGGCGCAGGCAATGACGTCATTGCCTGCGCCGAACAGGAAGCCGGAAGAACACGGACGGATGAAGCCGGGTGAGCGCGATGTCGGCAGCGGCGGGGACGGCGGCGACAGGACAGTGATAAGTATAAAGATTTTACTTTACAGGTTTCCGGAGCATGGGGGGGGCCCTGGATTACTGAGGCTGCCGGGGCTGCTGTATACTCATGGGGGGCGTATGACTAGCGTATAAGCCGAGGGGGGTACTTTTCATCCCAATTTTTGGGCTGAAAAACTCGGCTTATACGCGAGTATATACGGTATATTCTAATAGGTGATGACTTTTATTACACTGACTGTGATTTGCACCGACCATTTAGGAAAATCAGAAAAAAAGAACATTTGCATAATAATTTGGAACCCAGTGTAGCCATAGCCTATCCGCTCAACCAGACTCAAGTGGTTCACAAATAATGGTTTGTAGCCACTTATGCTGCTCCTTTCTGATCCCCATCTCCTTAAGTTGACTATACCATCACTGTAAATAAGCACCTGTACTTTGTCACCCCCACCTCATTGTTAGATTGTAAGCTCTTATGAGCAGGGCTGTCATTATTTTGCTCCAATTATTGTATTATACTTTGTATTGTATTGTATCATTTTTGTACTGTATTGTATCATATTTTCTGATAATAGTTTCTTATGATTGTTAAATATGATCTTCTGCATTGTAAAGCGCTGTGTAATATGTTGGCACTATATAAATATAGATTATTATTATTATTATTATTATATATGCTGCCAATCGCGGCATGCTACAATTTTTTTCCATGCTGAATTGACATGCGAAAAAAAACGCTGTTCTGCACTGCCCCATGGTATAACATTCAAGTGAGTGCTATTCAATAGAAGAGTGTTCCCCAACTCCAGTCCTCAAGGCCCACTAACAGGGCATGTTTTCAGGATTTCCTTAGCATTTGACAGTTGGTAATTTAATCTCCTTCACTGGTGATGATTCCAACTGTCAATTGCTAAGGAAATCCTGGAAACATTAACTGTTGGTCGGCCGTGAGGACTGGAGTTGGGGAACTCTGATAAAACATCAGATAACGCTCAGCCGTTTTATAAGCCAGTGTGATTGGCCCCTTGTGATGAACCTTCTGTATTTGCTTTAATGAAGTCTTCTGTTCCTAGTAGACATATAAACAGAAGAATAGAACAACATGAAACTTGGCAGAAAGGGTGTATGAGGATTTTTAGGGGCATTATACCACAAACCTAAGCAGTTAGTAAGTGGATAACCTCTAATGTCATGAGTGATCAGCTCAGATCTATGCTGTAGAAGAAAACAATATTTTACCATGTGAGAAGACATTGGTCACTATCCATTACCATTTGTAAGCGCATTAACATATTTGTGTATAAGGTCAAAGGAAATATCAAGAAATTGAGGTAATAAAGGGAAATAATCAATAGGAATAGAAGACAGCTTCTCACTATTTAATTAAAAATATAAATAGCCCCTCATAGTGTCATGTACTGACAGCTCCGAGGGGTGTGAATATTCTAGCGCTGAGTTGTATCACTGGGAGGTTAGGTGACATATACATTGAGTGTGATTCCATAAAAGCAGATGTTTTAATATCGGTGAAGGAAGAGTGATAATTACAGGATGGGAACAGATATCTGTTCTGTCTTGTGAGGTGTTTGAATGGGGGCAGGTGACGACAGGGGGGCAGTGTTGTGTGTTACCGCCTGTCTCCTGGCACCGTGCACCAGATGTTGCCTCCCTGTCCTAGTCCCAAGGCTCTTTGCTCATTTACACATCTTGTAACTTGGAAACTGAGTGTAAAATGAAAGCTGACAACAAATATCATCAACTTCTAGCACATAACCTTGTACACAAATATAAGCCAATGATTGCATGAATTCTTGAGGTTATTATGGTCTTCCGGATACTACGCTCAATAAATGTATGTTTTTAATTGTATGTATTGTTTGCTTAAGAAAATGAGGAACTGGGCAACAGCATAGTTTTCTTTGTCCAAAACTCTAAAAAAAAGGAATATTGGTAAACTTCTAATCTAAATGTATCTGTATTCCACAAAACAAAGTTCTTAGCTACAGAAACCACAATGCTCAATACAAAGCTCTGAATGAAAAGTTTTTTCTACTACTTAACACCAGTGGTGATTAGTAGTGATAGGTGAACCTGAACTGTAAAGTTCGGGGTCCGTACTAAATGAAATGCCCCTCCAGGGCCTTAGGATACTCGGAACCGGGCTTTCTTGAGGCTTCATCACGGGGACCGAGACCTGGCTCCGTGATCCTGGCAATGTCATTAAAAATTTGGTGTGGGTATCTCTCTCTCTTAAGCCCCTGTTAGACGGGGCGATATCGCCGCCCATTACAGAGGCGACGTGGGGGTGTGGCCAATCACCGGCGTCATCGCCCCTACGTCGCCTCATGTAAAGGGGCGATGTCGGCGGTGCTGGGCAGTCGCCTGGTTTCAGAGCACTGCTCTGAAACCAGGCGACCAGCATGGGGCGATGTGCATACATCGCCCCATGTAACCGGGCGTCGGCGACCTGTCAGGCGATGGAGCATAGGCCCATTGTCCGGCATCGCCGCTGGGGTTTCCAGACACCCCGGCGGCGATGCCGCCTGACAGATTGCCGGAGCGGGGCTGGACGTGTCGCCCCATCTAAACGGAGAACGGCGACGCTGGTGGGGCTCTAAAAACGTGTGCGCACCGCCAGTCGCCACCGACATCCCCAGTCCAGTCGCCTGGTGTGACGGGGGCTTTAGGGATAGGGATCTGACGTGGAGGTTTCATTTTGGGTTGGGATGTCTGGATCTGGGGATACTTGTTAATTTTACGTGACACCACGCGCAGGTTGTGGCTATAGATGGCCACCACTGCACGACAGTCTTCCTAGGGGCCTATTATTGGGAGGCAGCAATGTTGTTAAGCCCTCTACAGGTAGGGCTGACCCCTAAGGTGGCCAAAGATACCTGAGTGAGTTGGTAGTTGTGTTTCTGGTGCTTTAGATGCGTTAAGAAAGTTCACAGACACAGTGGGTTGCAGTCTTTAGATCTTTTACTCAGTCTTTGTGCAGCAGCCCGCTGAGCACTGGGTTCTCGGAGGCAGGGATCCAGCTACTCCCTGGTAGTAGGATGGTATGTAACTGGCACCCCTTCTCTGTCCTTTCCAGGTCGTCTCACACAGCGCTTGCCTCGCCCGTCCTGCCTTGCACCTCGCCACACAGAGCCATGAGCCAGTGACTATGGGCTTTTCCTAGCTGTTCCCCTGCAGTGTCTCCTCTTAGCCCTATGGTTGCCACCTTTTCAGCAGATGTGCGCAGTCATCAACCTTGTCACAATGAAAGTGCCACAGCCTCGGGGTTGCTAGCTGAGTCTGGTCTCCTCCACTAGTCTTTTGGGTTCCCGGTGCCCCTTGTGGCCTAATCCCTCCACTTGCCTGCGCCTGTAAATGCATACGAGACCCAGGGGTGGATTGCTCACTTCCTGTGCCTCTGGGATCCCCTCTTCCTCCTGGAGCTACTTAAGAGATGTTGTGCTCTAGGGTTCGACATCAGGACAAGCTCCCATTTGCTCCAGTCCTCTGGACACTTCTCAGGCGTATGTTCTCTAGCTTCCCTCCAACTCGACCTTGGTGTTCAAAGGCCTTTCCTCAGCTGTTCTACCACCTCTCCTCAGCTGGTCACTCTCTTTGTCTGTTCAACTGTCTCTTCTTCTGCGTTCTAGATGTTTCTCACTCTTCTTATACCCTTTGTCACGTGTCCCACGTCATCTATGTGTGTTCTTCTAGACCTCACTCCTCCCCAAGTGCTCCCTCTAACTAATTCCTTCACCACCCAACCCCACTACAATCGTTCTTAGTGTGATCTAGGTGTCCCGGTACCGGTCTGTACCCCTCTTACCAGTGAGTGGGATACTACACCCTAACAGGGGTGCAGCATATCTGTAGTGACTGGATGCCCAGGGGCACAAGATAAACACAAGTGTTTGGGCACAGATCCCGAACGGAAAGACTTTTTGGTAAACCTGTGTTACAGTTCAAGTTCAGGGACAGGGAGCTATAAAAATAAAGAAACTAGTTATTTATTAGAAGCTCATACTTATTGCATCCCACCGTCCCGTCTACGTCTGGAGCTACTCATTATGTCCTGAATATGCACTGCAGAGGAGCCCAACAGCCATTAACAGATGCTGTCACAGAAGCAGGGTGTCTGTGATTGGCTGCTGAAATAACCTGAAACAAGCCCATTCATTCCAGAATCTAGAATGTATGGGCAGATTTCAGATTACTCCAACAGCCAATCACAGATGTCCATTCTCAATGACAGCGTCTGTGATTGGCTATTGAGTCCCTCTGCAGTGAATATTCAGGAAGTTAATGAGTGGTCTCGGAAGTAGATAATGAGATGCGGTAAGTATGAGCTGCTGTTTAATAACTATCTTCTTTCTTTTACAGCCCCACGCCCCATCCTATAACTTTAAAGTCTGAGTTCAGGGTTTGGACTCAAGTTCGAGTCATGTATGGCCCAGAACCTGGACTTTAAAAAAACTCCAGGCGAGTCCACCGAACCCGAACATCGGCGGGTTCACCCATCACTAATGATTAGTAACTAGAAACTGTCTCACCACTGAGATTTGTTCAACCAAAAAAATCACACAATGCTATAATGTAATATAAACTATCTGCTTTCTTCCAATTCTAGATCTCTCTGCAGCATTTGACACCATGGATCACCAATGTCTCACTGTGCTCTGCTCTAGTGCCCTAAAAGTGTAACTATAGATGAATTATAATGAAAACAATGTGGGCTACAGCCTGAAGCCCGGAGCTCTAAAGGGGCACATGGCCAGATTGCCCTCACTATAATGTTTTGTGCAGCCGCACATACTCACCTCCATCCTGTTCCCCTGGTGCACATTTCCGGGCAGGGACCTTTCCTGGAACTTCGATGCCAGCAACACAGAACGCCAGTGCAGCTGCAGGGGAGCAGCCATTGCTGATGTGTTGATGTTATCAGCTAGCACTGACACCGGCATCAGCATGTACAGTACATGCTGGCATCAAGAAGACGTGGAGCCCAGTGGACCAGATCAGAGGGAATTGGAGTGAGATGTGTGTGTGGTTTCATTGTGTGCATGTATATATATATATATACACTAGTGCATCTCAATTAATTAATATATTACAAAAAATCAATGTGATATTGCTATCTTTCAGGGTGTTCCTGGGAGCCCTGAAACACATTGATTGATAAATCAATATTAAATTCACCCTTTGGTGTCTTGTGGAATATGGCAACATGATTTTGACCCTTCATCCTCTCTACTTTAATTTTCTCAGATAATAACCTTTGGGTTTTCATTGGCTGCAAGACATAGTCATCAATATTTACAGAAATACATAATTTAAATTGATCAATCTGTTTGCAATGACTATATATTATATGTATTTCACTTTATGTATTAAATTAATTAAATGAGTTAACTTTTTGATGATATTCTAATTCATTGAGCTGCACCAATATATCTGCCCAGTATGAGCTGTACATTTGCCTCTGGTCACGTGCTGCCGCC
Source organism: Allobates femoralis (assembly GCA_033576535.1). Taxonomy (NCBI): domain Eukaryota; kingdom Metazoa; phylum Chordata; class Amphibia; order Anura; family Aromobatidae; genus Allobates; species Allobates femoralis. The sequence goes on along the minus strand of JARQOC010000001.1, from coordinate 67,620,942 downwards.
ATCTTGAAGGCCACAGTGCCATCCACTATTTGGTTACTTGGGAAAAGGTGTATGGCGGTCCGCGCTGCCAGACTGACTCGCATCAAAGAAGACACTTGGAGATGAAGTGTTGATCAGATCCTTCTTTTATTCACCGACGCGTTTCGGTGCCCACCTGGCACCTTCACCTGATGAAGGTGCCAGGTGGGCACCGAAACGCGTCGGTGAATAAAAGAAGGATCTGATCAACACTTCATCTGCCAGTGTCTTCTTTGATGTGAGTCAGTCTGGCAGCGCGGACCCCCATACACCTTTTCCCAAGTAACCTGATGCTTTTCCACGTGTGAGTGGTCAGTGAAGGTCCAGCAGCAGCCATCAGGATATTATTCCTAACAAGTCTTCAAACCAGTTGTGGGTGACACAACTGGATCAGGTGAGTGGACCGCTTTGCTCACCGGGTTATTGAATTAGTGTCTAGTGATAAGGGCACTATTGCGCCTCTTGTTCCCCATACCCTTTTTGTATTATCCACTATTTGGGGATTCCCCTGCCTGGATAGCAGGCTGTCTTCAACATTTTAGATTTAGGCATCTTCCCCACTTTCGCATATAGTCTGTCTTATGGGGAACTACCTTACTCGTAGCAGCCCCTGGTGTGTGTGTGGGTGCCGATGATCTTCTCTTTCATGGTGAACAACTTGTATGAACATTACATAGCAGTCAATACTCTTCCCATCTTCTCTCTGACACAGAGGCACAATCTTTATGGTTACTGGTGACGACATCTTTCTATGGACAATTCTTTACTAGTTAGCTGAATTGGACTCACTTAACACACAACCACAGTTAGTGATCCTTTGAAGGTGGACGCATTCACGGCCCTTATCTCTCTTTGAGCATCAGCCGAGCAGTACCCTGACATCTGGGTCTCTCAAGCCTGACCACCTGGCAGGACCCACTTTCCCTTCCCTCAGTCTGTTTCACACCAAAGTCTTCTCCAGCATCTGAGATTCAGGCACCCTTATGCTTCTTACTTGCACTTGCTGCTTTTCTCTTCAGCTTCCCTTGCACAACACCAGGGGCTGGTCTCTTTTAGCCTTAGGATAAGCTTTCCTTCTCTTGTCTTGCAGGTTCCAGGCTCAAGACACAACTAATGTCTCTGTGTCTCCCCTCAGACTACAGACTGAACACTTCCCCAGAGATTCATCCAGATCTAACCATTCTGGTCCCTGCAATAGCCTGTGCTGGGTTTTCACCTTTAAGCTACATAACTGTCTGATCTTTTTCTTACAGTTTACTAGACTATACTATGTGCTCATAACTAGCTGTGCTGTATCTGCACGTTATTAAACCTACAAACAGTGCAACACATTACTATAGTACAGCATGCTTAATGCACACTCTACAATAAAATCACACACAATACAATTAACTCATTAATGTCTTCAGGGGACACAGGACTGCAAGTCCACCCTCTTATATGGGGTGCTATATGAGAGCTCAGATTATACACCATGTTCCAAATTATGTAAATGTTCTTTTTCTCTGATTTTCCTAAATGGTCGGTGCAAATGACAGTCAGTGTAATAAAAGGTATTACCCGTTAGACGATACATCAACTTTTATTGAAGAAAGCTCCCAATGATAACAGTATAATCTTCAAAATTTAAAAAAAAAACTCTAAATGCACTGCTCCAAATTATTATGCACGGTAGAGTTTCTAAACATTTAATATGTTTGAAAGAACTGAAAATGCTCATTTGTTGAATTTGTAACGTTAGGATGTCAAATTCACTTAAAAAAAATGCTATTTAACTCCAAAACATCCTAACAGGCCAAGTTACATGTTAACATAGAAACCCTTCTTTGAGATCACCCTCACAATTCTTGCATCCATTGAACTTGGTTGGAGGTTTCTGCTTGTATTTCTTTGCATAATGTCAGAATAACCTCCCAGAGCTGCTGTTTTGATGTGAACTGCCTCCCACCCTCATAGATCTTTTGCTTGATTATACTCCAAAGGTTCTCTTAGGGTTGAGGTAGGGGAAGATGGTGGCCACACCATGAGTCTATCTCCTTTTCTGCCCATAGCAGCCAATGGCACAGAGGTATTCTTTGCAGCATGAGATGGTGCATTGTCATGCATGAAGATGATTTTGCTCCTGAAGGCACACTTTTCTTTTTGCACCATGGAAGAAAGTTCTTAGTCAGAAACTCTATATACGTTTGCAGAGGTCATTTTCACCCCTTCAGGAACCTTAAAGGGGCCTACCAGCTGTTTCTCAATGGTTCCAGCCCAAAACATGACTCTTCCACCTCCTTGCTGACGTCGCAGCCTTGTTGGGACATGGTGGCCATCCAACTACTATAATTCATCTGGACCATCCTGGGTTACTCAATACTCATCAGTAAACAAGACTGTTTGAAAATTAGTCTTCATGTATGTCTGGGCCCACTGCAACCGTTTCTGCTTGTGATTTATATATTGTGGAGGCCCAGCGTAACCACCCTTTATCAATGGCTCACCTTTTCCCCTCACAATACCTCTATAGCTGGATATAAATCGTATTATTTAACCGTATACCGGATGTTTATTGAAAAATTCATGTATCAATTAAAAAAAACTTAATTAAATCTTTAAAACTTGTGCACCCTTCAATTTTTCTTGTTTCTCGAGATCTGATCCTTATGAGATCTTCTATATTGGATCCAAGATCTTATTTGGTATGATATTCTTTAGGTCCTGTAGAAGGTGTCCTAAAAGATATATATTCGATAATAAGTTCCTGTACAGTTATTGAGTGGTATGCTATATATCTGAACTACTGTAGTTTCTGACCTCTAAGTGTTCTCTTTACTAGAGGCTTCCTAGGCTCTGTGAATCCTTACTCCTATCTTCTAGCTGTTGGGGATTATTTTCAGATTTGTTACCTTGAAACATATACACTAGTTTTATATATACATTCCTAAATTGATATATGTAAAAATACCTGCGTCTCCTTTATGTATACTCTCTCTCCCTGTGATGTGAATGTTCCTCTTTGCGGAGTTGTTGTGTGCCTTGTACCCCTCCTACAGGATATGTGTAATAGTAAGTGGTTTGTTTGACCACAATGTATTCTCAGTATATATATATATATATATATATATATATATAAAACAGAATATATAGTGTGTATATATGTTGTGTTTTTTGTACATTCTTGATGCCCTGATGAAGTGGCTAGACAGCCACGAAATGCGTAGGCTTGTTTCATTAAAGTAGATTGTGAAATTTTCTACTTTGGAATCTCCTTCTTAGGTCAGCTCGTGACACCAACCCGGCTCTTTTTCGTCTCATCCTGAGCTTCATTCATTCAGCGGGGATCCTGCAACGGCCCTAAAAATCCATGCGATATCGGTTGGTTGTGACCTTACAACCAGGTCAGGTGCGTCTGACCACTTGGGAACGGTGTTACGTGTGTAGTAACCCCACCTTATTACCTTATGTGCACTTTCTTAGCCTTTTTCTATAATGATTTCTGGCCATCTGAAATGAATGTAAAGTCTCTGTTTGTCTCTCTCTCTCGCTCTCTTTTTCTTGACAAGAATCTTAGTTTCAGCTAATTGGAAGTGAAAGGAGGCCAGAAAAAATACAGTAAACAATGCACAGTTACACATGTAGAAACTCACAGTAATGTGAAAAACACTTTGTTTTTTGTGTGTTTTTCTGACAGAGGAGGCAGATTTGATGAAGAAAATTTCAAGGCGATGGGCACATGGCCTTACTATCACATTCTGGGTAAGGCTACGTTCACACATCTGTGTGACATTCTATTGCCGTCTATTTTTTTTTCGAACAGCACACTGACCCATAGTTTCAATGACCCACACATGCATACATTTTGAAGGAAACCAAGCACCAAGATTTAGTGATATGCAGCAGATAATTAACGTGTGCAACATGACATCATTATTTGGGATTTCTTTTTTATTCCCCCCGTGGGCTTGTCTCTCTGCTGTAAGCCACCCCCACCCCGAATGAGTCTGAATGTAAGCGAGGGGTAAGGAGTTTTGGCTTACAGCAGAAAGACAAGGTGACAGGGGAGGAATAAGAAAAAAACAAATAGTGATGTCATGCTGCACACGTCAATCACCTGCTGCAAAGTACTAAATCCGGTGATTGGTTCCCTATAAAAACAGGTTTGTGTCTGTGGTCAAGGAGACTCAGGGTACCGTTACACGTCGCAATATTGCATGCAACTTACTGGTTGCAGTGAAATCATGGACACATTTTTACATTTGTACACAGCAACAAAATGAGCAATGTGTCCATGATTTCACTGCAACCAGTAATTGCATGCAATGTTGTGACGTGTAACGATACCCTCAGAGCAGGTCCTATTCTCGTCTGGCCATTAAGGTCTATAGGGTTCTGCGAGACACAGATGAAACTAAACTAGGAAGATATACTTTGTATTTTGTACTTCAGAGTTCCATCCTCGTTCCATCTGATTTTTACTGATACATTATTAAGAGTCAATGTATGAATAGGTTCAGTCTACAAGCTCCAGTGAAAAAAGAATGGAACTAAACTAATGCAAGTAGTGATCTCTACATGGCTAAACCACAAATGCCTAAAACTAGCTATAAAAGTTTAGCAGTGGTATAGAAAGTGGTTCCTGGCTACATATTAAGAGTCAAAATAGGCAATTAAAAAATAAGAAAAAAAAAAAAAACACATATTTTTTTTTTTTTAACATTCTGTGTTAATTCATCTGTTTGTTCCCCTTGGTAATGTTCAGATTGCTGACTGTCTATCTTCATTGACTTCAATGGATGTCTATCCTTATATACTAACACCCTTCTAACATGCTTTAAGTCTTTCTGACACACTATTACAAATGCTGATCGGGGGAATCGCTCGTTCAGGAAAAGAAATGTGCAAATATATCAGAATGCAGAAGAGGAAATGATGCATTTCATCATAATAATCCGAGTGGATTATGTATAGTTATGGTAGTGATTTCTAGATGAATATTTCAGCTCTACATGACAAATTCAATAAATCAATCTCCTCTAAATATCAAAAGATTCAGACACTGCAAAGACAAAGAGAAAGGATGATTTAATTCACTCCCACCTGTGAGGGTTTAATGCTACAATCTCATTTTTTACACCTTTTAATACATTATCCTTTATTATTTACACTTTTCTCTGTATTTGAAAATAGATAAATAAACTCCATATGAAAATATCTTACAAGGAAATGACTGCGGACTCACATTCACAAAATTACCACTACACAAAGCCCAAATAATACCGCTATACTATGACCACTACCAATATCACTACATAGAAATAAATATTACGTGCCTCTACAGAACTCACACTGTACAAATCCTACTACTACCAATAATACCCCTATACACCTACCAGTATATAACAGAATTGCACCAACAAATTTTCACAATATAAAAAAGTCTGATATTATGCCCTATGAAGGTAGATGTAGTCCTGAAATCATAGTACAGTTATAGATGGTCTCATCAATTCCATCTGTCCCAGACTGACATGATGACTAGGATCGGCAAACTGCTCTGTTTCCCGGGTTCGTGACCGGGGTTGCTCTGTTAAAGCAAGTAAATGGTTAATAAAATTCTAATTATGCTTACCTGGGTCGCATTATCCCTTTCAGCTTGCCTCGGTGCTGTGTCAATTCCGGGCGTCCGGGGGTATAGTCATGTGACGCTCCAATAGCAATCACATACGCCAAGAAGATAAGATGCGACCCGGAAGGGAGCACTGAAACGTCACACTAGGAAGAGAGAATGCCCACTCGGTAAGTATATTAAAAGTATTAACTATTGGCTTACTTTAACAGAGCAACACCGGTCCAAAACCAAATAGTTTCGCCCATCCCTAATGTCAACTTCTTACAACTAAAACTGATCTGCAGAGATTGGAACAAAGACACATTTGACTTCTCACATGTCAATCACCGTCCCCATCTATTCCCAACCTACAGAAACTCTTCATCCTACATTCATCGTTACCATGCTGTTAAAGGTACTCACTGGTTGAGGTAGATCCTTTGAGTCCCAGGTCCGGGTGGGCACATGGGTCACAGCCATCGGTGCAAAGGAATTGGAGACCACAGGTAGACAGTAGATGGTGGAAACCACAAGCAGCCAATTAGACATTCTGGAAACCTCAGACAGGTAGCAGACAAAATTCTTGAGTTACTAGAAAACCTTAAAGGAGTTGTAAGAAGTCAAACTAACTTTAATTTTAAATCCCTACTTATTTAGCTCTGTAAGCTAAACTTTTTTCTAATAAGCTTTTATTAAAAAGTTCACCACTATTCCCTAACTAAACTATCTAACTCCTGTCCTATTTTTTTCCTATTTCCTGTGTGATGACGCTTTGTTTGAAGATCATAGTGCATGTTGGGATACTCAAACAAAGCGTCATCAGAGTAGGGGGGGAGACTGTGGTCACTGTCACAGCCACTGCCCTCTTCTGGAAACAAAGCCTCATCAGTGACACTCATCTCTGGGGCTGCTCTGTCCCTGTTGGTCCCTGCTGTTACCCATTTAGTGACGTCAGTGGTCTCCTGCATGGCAGGTATTGACACCAAGCCTCAATCCTAATGAAACATATAATTAATACTTAGCTTTTAATAGCAACATGAATCACACACCCAAAAGCACCCATAATTTAATGATGTAGGACATAACATATATATGATTTATGATCAGGCACCTCAGGTATCCTCCTCATCCCGACTCTACACCCTGGGCATTGTTCTTGAAGTTACCCTAACGCAGGCACCTTTCTGTTTTTTTTGTTTTATTGTCCCCTGATGAACTTCATATCTAACAACTGAGGGAAAACATGTTGGGACTTTGGACGTTTAAGGCCAAATCATGAGGCTTGTATACAAAGCCAAAGCTAAGTAATACAGTATATATATTGAGTGGTGTTCATGTCACCTTTTTTTAAACATCAGTAGCACTTCTGAATGAGTGTAGGATACTATAGCGACATTTTAGTTAGTCCTGTCTTTGAATGAGGCGCCACTAAAAATTATACCCTCCAGGTAGGGCTGTGTATGACTGTATAGACTGTATAGGTCACTGCCCCTGCTTGATCATACATCATATATATGTATATCCTTCATCATTCAATTGTGGGTTCTTTTGGGTGTGCGTGATTCATTCATGTTGCTAGTAAAACCTAAGGTATTTAATTATATATTTCGCTATTATTGACATTTGTTTTTCTTGTTGGTCTGCTCTCTTAAGCATCCCTTTCTACAATTTTGCTGGCAGGTATTGACACTACACTGTTGCCGACTGATTATTACTGATTTGACCTGATAACAGAGTGAATGGTGTTGCTGTCCACACCGCACAGTGCACAGCAAGCAGGGAGGGAATGTTCTCATCTTGATGTAACTTTCCTATACGATATTTGACTTTTTTGTGTGCAAGACTGCAGTCACACTGGGCGAGACACATGCGAGAGACTCACATCTCCTGGCACAGGCACCAGATCTCAGGAGAGGAGTGTGTGCAGCTGCATATATTTTTATGTAGCTGCATGCTCCTGTTTGGAGAACAAGTGACCGTGCTAAGGGATGCATTTTGAGTCTCTCGCATGTCTCTCTAGGGGTGTACACAGACTGTAGTGGGTCCCTGTGCAAGAAATTTCTTTGGGCTCACCCCTCATAGTGCAACAAAGTTATGTAAACATATAGATTGTAATATTTATTTAGAATGCAACTATCAAATCTAAATAGTAAAGTTGTTAAAAAATTTTTATATAATCCTAAAAACTAATAGGAAGATGGTTGTTACCTACCTGCCCTTTCTACCAACACTTGGATAGGTCAGTCACAAACCTCTCCAGCCAGTGATTCTGCTGCTTCATGTCAATAGACAGCTCTTAATCTTCTAGGCTGCTCTGTTTGAAGGGGAGTGACTGCAAACATGAGCGCGGACTGGGGTGTCTGGGGCCCACCAGGAAAATGGACTCCAGGGGCCCACCCAACCAGGTCCATCCACCTTTCAACTATTTTCAAATACCTGTTAGCCGTTATACCCATCATAGTGGAGCGTGGACTGTAAAACACAGGTGGAATGCACATCACTGTGCGCTCACCATTACTGTGATGTACAATTACTGTAGTTTGCGTTAACTTGTTTTCACCAAAAAATTCCTTAATCAGCAATGCACAGGTTAGGAAGTGATCACTTATTTATTGTTGGAATCTGACCAGTGGATCCGCACTGTCAGAAGAATGTGGCACTTTGAGTAATTGGTGAGTTTTTACCTCAGTATTTGAAAGGCAAATCCAGGAGTGGAGCAATCAGAGGTAATTTTTTATGCATTTTTCACCCACTCCTGGCCTGGTTTTATCTTATAAATACTGGAGTGAAAATCTCACTAAATACTCTACTTGTTTTCTCTGGCAAACGTCTTTAACTGCATCTCTGCTGCTGTGTCCACAGGACAGGGAGGGGTTAAACATCCAAGTATTTAATATCTATTGGAAATAAAGAAGTTTCCCCTTATTGATATCAGATAAAACAAATGACCGGCCACAATCTACTCTACCAAGACCAATAATACCAGATAGAAGGCAGAAATACCACCACACCGTAACCAGATCACATATTACCACCACATAGTGCCCAAATAATAGTGATCAAATGCACATAGTGACCGAATAATACCACATACAAGGGACAAATATCGTCATGTCATAACCAAAGCACATAATGCTACCACATAGTGACAAATAATGCTAAAATAATAAAAATGTAAAAAAGCTCTGTGTGTTGAGTCAGTGTACAAGTTATACAGTGATCATCAGTGATATTATACACAGGAGCTCTGTATATAGTGTCAGTGTACAGGTAATACAGTGATCACCGGTGACATTATACACAGGAGTCCTGTATATAGTGTACATGTTATACAGTCATCACCAATAATAATTACACACAGAAGCTCTGTGAATGTAGTGTCAGTGTGTGTATCCGTAATACACATACTCACCAGTGATGTCTCTAGGTGAAGTTCTTAGTCTGCGACAGATAGATACCACGTCTTCTATATACGACTTATCTCTGCAGAAAATAACATAGTTATCTATAACTGATCAATTCCAGAGCACAATCCACACTTTTCCCAAGATTTCTACACTACATCAAATGAAAAAAAAGTGACATAGTGCTGCACTACACAGTAACAGTGCTCCAGTTTCATTCTGTGCCTGGTCATGCTTGTCAGCAGACATATTTGTCTGATGGCAAAAATGTAGCAGAGCTGAAGACAGAAGGCCCATGGATTACGTTGGAACGAGGATTTTTTTTTTATTAAAGATGGAGTCCCTAAGTGTGTTTTGTGTTTTATTTTTAATTAAAAAAAAATTCTCAGTTTTTTTTCTGTTTACTACAAATTCATGATGGCCATGTCTAATTTAGTGTGACACCATGAATTTCAAGCTTAGTACCATCTGATAATACAAAGCTGGCCTGGTACTAACCCTATTATTACTCAGAGTGCCACTCACTACTAGGGCCGCTGGAAGATCCGGGTAAAGAGCCTGGAAATGGTGCTATGATGAATGCACCATTTTTAGGGGTGGCTGCGGGCTTCAATTTTCAGCGGGAGGACCAAGAACGCTTGGGCCTAACCATGCTGAGAATCCCAGCCCCAGCTGCCTTGTTTTATCTGGCTGGCGATCAACGTATGGCGGGAGCCCACGCATTTAAAAAAAAATTTTTTTTAAATAAGTTTAAAAAAATATTAGGCTTCTCTGTTTTTTGATCACCAGCCAAGGTAAAGCTAGGCCGCTGGGGGTGGCAGGCCATAGCTGTCCACATTATCTGCGATAAGAATCAAAAATTCTGCGGAGCACTACGTCATTTTCACACTTGTATATGTGACAGACCAAACAGACAATCACAGATGCTGTCAAAGAGGATGGGCGTCTGTGATTGGCTGTTTGAGTGATCTACAATCAGCTCATATATTCTAGTATGGTACCATGTATGGGCTGCTTTCAGGTTACTCAAGCAGCCAATCACTAACGCCCATTCTCTGTGTCATCGTCTGTGATTGTCTGTTGGGTCTGTCACACATATAAAAGTGTGAAAATAAATACATTAAAAAAAAATGACGTAGCCCTCCGCAGAATTTTTGATTCTCAGCTCAGATAAAGCAGACAGCTACGGGCTGCCACCTCCAGCTGCCTGGCTTTACCTTAGCTGGTGATCAAAAGTCAGGCAAACCAATTTTTTTTTTCAATTATTTAAAAAAATAATTAAAAAAAAAAATGTGTCGGCTTCCGCCATATTTTGATCACCAGCTAGGTAAAACCAGGCAGCTGGGGGCTGGAATTTTCAGCATGGTAAGGCCCAAGCATTCTGGGCCCCCCACATTGAAAACGGCAGCCCGCAGCCACCCATGGAATTGGCGCATTTATTGCAGCACCATTTCCAGGTGCTTTATCCGGCTCTTCCAACGGCCTTGGTGGGAGGTGGCACGCTGAGTAATAATGAGGTTAGTACCAGCTTTATATTATCAGCTGGTACTAAGCCTGAAATTCATGGTATCACACCGAATTAGACATGGCCACCATGAATTTCTATTAAACAGAAAAAAAACACAACACAGAGAAAACATTTTTTTAATAAAAATAAAACACAAAACACATTTAGCGACTCCATCTTTAATTTAAAAAAAATCCTCGCTTCGACGTAATCCACAGGTCTTCTGTCTTCAGCTCGGCTGCATCTTTGCCATCAGACAAATATGTCTGCTGACAGAGATGAGCAGGCACAGAATAACAGTAGAACACACCTGTAAGTGATAGAAGTGCTCAGTTGGCCTCCAGCCGCCGATCGTATTTTCTGTGCATTGCAAATAATGCATACTTTCAAACGCATGCCTATTTTTGCAAGCGTTAGTATGCATTTTTGCAATGCAAGTCTATGGTACATTGCGATTGTGCTGATTTACAATGGATTCATTGTAACACACAGCATAGCATAAACGCAATGTTAACCCAGTGTAACAGCAGCGAGGAGGGGAGGCAGAGCCCTGGAGACCACCTAGTCAATCTACTGGTGATACTATCAAGCCCATTGCCCAGTATATCCTCCCAGCCTTTGTGGTACTATTATGCCCATTGCCCAGTATGTACTGCCAACCTCTGTGGTACTATCATGCTAGTACTACCACCAGTGGCTGGCAGGTCATGCCGGGCATGATAGTACCACAGAGGCTGGCAGGACATACTAGGCATGAATAATGCCAAGTATGTCCTGCCAGCCTCTGTGATAAATCACACTCACCCGGCATGTCCTGCCAGCCAGGCACTTGTGGTAGTACTAGCATGATAGTACCACCAATGGCTGGCAGGACATGCTGGGTGGGCATGATAGTACCACAGAGGCTGACAGGACATACTGGGCAATGGGCATGCAAGATATTACAACAAGTGGCTAGCAGGACATGCTGGGCATGATAGTACCACAGAGGCTGGCAATACATACAAGTTATGATTAGTGCCTACTATGTCCTGCGAGCCTCCGTAGTACTCTCATGCCCACCCAGCATGTCCTTCCAGCCACTGGGGGTACTATCATGCTAGTACTACCAGCAGTGGCTGACTGGACATGCTGGGTGGGCAAGATAGTACCACAGAGGCTGCAGGACATAGTAGGCATGAATCTTGCCTACTAGTATGTCCTGCCAGCCTTTGTGGTACTATCATGCCCACTCAGCATGTCCTGCCAGCCACTGGTGGTGTGGTACTATCATGCTAGTACTACTACCAAAAGTGCCTGGCTGGCAGGACATACTAGGCATGAATGATGCCAAGTATGTCCTGCCAGCCTCTGTGGTACTATCACGCTCACCAAGCATGTCCTGCCAGCCAGCCACTCGTGCTAGTACTAGCATGATAGTACCACCAGCAGTGGCTGGCAGGGCATGCTGGGTGGGGAAGATAGTACCCCCAGGGGCTGGCAGGACATGCTGGGTGGGCATGATAGTACTACAGAGGCTCGCAGGACATAGAAGGCATGAATCATGCCTAGTATGTCCTGAAAGCCTCTGTGGTACTATCATGCCCACCCAGCATGTTCTGTCAGCCACTGGGGGTACTATCATGCTAGTACTACTACCAACATTGGCTGGCTGGCAGGACATGCCGGGTGATCATGATAGTACCACAGATGCTGGCAGGACATACTAGGCCTGAATCATGCCAAGTATGTCCTGCCAGCCTCTGTGGTACTATCATGCCCACCCGGCATGTCCTGCCAGCCTCTGGTTACTGGTACTATCATGCCCAGCATGTACCACCAGTGCCTGGCTGGACATGCTGGGTGGGTATGATAGTACCACAGAGGCTGGAAGGACATACTAGACATGAATCATGCCTAGTATGTCCTGCCAGCCTCAGTGGTACTATCATGCCCACCCCAGCATGTCCAGCCAGCCACTTGTGGTACATGCTGGGCATGATAGTACCAGTAACCAGAGGCTGGAAGGACATGCTGGGCAATAGGCATGATGATAATCATGCCCATTGCCCAGTAGTATGTACTGCCAGTGCCACCAGCCTCAGCCAAGGGTCCTCCGAGTCAGCCCCCCTTCCTCCACCATTGCCCCCCCTCCACCCCTGGCCCCCCTGTAAACATGTCCTAAACATCCAAGCAAAGTGGATGTGATTTCATGAAGACTGATAAAAACGCAAGCAAAAAAAAATGCTCTTGCATTTTTAAATGCAGAATCAAAGCTTTGCTGTAGTATTAAAAAAGCTTTAAAAACCAGGATTCACATTTGCACCAAAAGGGAATCAAATAAGGGGGAACACACATAACCTGCATCAAATACACAATATCCAGAGAAGACTGTTTTTGCATTGCATGATAAGGACACCTGCAGAAAACATGCAGTAGAAAAAATGCTGCATTTATGCTACATGTAAAGACAGTCTTAAGAGTGGAAGGAGGAAAAAATAATTACCCGTATATACTCGTGTATAAGCCGACCCGTGTATAAGCCGACCCCCCTACTTTTGCCCCCAAAAACTGGGAAAACTTATTGACTCGCGTATAAGCCGAGGATGGACTCCAGCACAGGTATACAGTCCTCAGCAGTGTGGTATACAGCCCCCAGCAGTGTGGTATACAGCCATCAGCACAGGTATACAGCCCTCAGCATAGTGTATACAGCCCCGAGCACAGTGTATACAATACAGCCCTCAGCACAGTGTATACAGCCCTCAGCACAGTGTATACAGCTCCCCAGCACAGTGTATACAGCTCCCAGCACAGTGTATACAGCTCCCAGCACAGTGTATACAACCCTCAGCACAGTGTATACAGCTCCCAGCACAGTGTATACAGGACCCCATCCCTGGTATACAGGCTCCCCCTCACAGTACCCCCCCCCCATGCTGCCACTGCTCACTGTACAATAAATACAGTGTTATTAGCTCTCACCCGCCGGCGGATTGCTCCTGGCTGTGCATCTTCCCTCCTTCCTGCTTCTTGTCCTGTGACCGGGGCTCACCGCGATGACGTCACCGGCCGGTCACATGACACGCAGGGTGGAGGGAGGATGCACTGAGCGATCCGCCGGCGGGTGAGAGCTAATAACAGTATGTATTGTACAGTGAGCAGCGGCAGCATGGGGAGGCCTTACTGTGGCGGGGGGCACCATACTGTGATGGGGAGCCTGTAATGCGATATGCACTGCTCCCCCCGCGGATGGGCGGGGGATGCAGTACATATCATGAATAAGTTATGAGCGGCTCCACGTGACGAGACGCTCATATTACAGCCTTCCCCCACCTCCTCCAGCCTCCTCCTGCTCCCGGACACAGCCCCCACTTCACACAAGAGTATATGACTCGTGTATAAGCCGAGGGGGGGACTTTTCAGCCCGATTTTTGGGCTGAAAAAGTAGGCTTATACACGAGTATATAAGGTACATTTTGAAATTATTTTAGGGTAGTTTTATAGGAGCAAAAAAATCTGACCTTTTCTTCACCTCTAGAATGGAAGAGACATATAAGATACACTGCTGTGTACAGATGTATGTTTGTGTTGCTGAATAATTAGATTCTGGGTTTGCTACCTGAACTACAGGTCAAGATGACCAAATCCGCCTCTCATTTCCAGTCTGGTACTGTAAAATGAAACTTTTTTTTTTTTTTAGTAGAAAACTCATAAAAAACCACAACATAAAGCAACGTGTGAACATAGACTAAAGCTAAAGCTCTGGTTAAATTTAATTTTTTTGGCTGCACAACCCACTTAATTTTGGACCAGGATGGACATTGCCATTAATTATGTCATGCACACCATAGAATACCTCTGACCACAGTGAATAAACAGGCAACATACTGTACATACATTTAGGTCTTGTAGAACCATCACAGGGATCTTACCCAGCTCCAGGCTTGCTTTTTATGGTTGTCAATACATTTCCTTTTAATTCTACTTGAGAAGCCTACTTTTTTTCTTACTTCAAAGAACCAGGCAACATGCTTTCAAGGAAGTCAAGGGGGTTTGAATATATATTTTATAATTATTCTCTATGGCAAAGTGAACTCTGAATAACCTGACCTGCCAAGCACATGGGAGCACAAATATACTGACATAATGAAATATCACGCATGGAAACCCTTGACAAATCCTATAGACTCTCATCGCATCATCTCTTTACCTATAGAAGCATATGTGCAGAATAATAGATAAATGCAGCGTACAGTACATCAATAATTCACATATAACCCGAGCGGTGCACTCTGTGTATACCATCGCCAGCCTTAATCATAGGATCGAAATCATTATTATTTTACAAAAGCTAGGATCCAGCAGTAGCACTAAAATGTCAATGTCTTCCTTTACCGGAGTCATGGTTGACCTCATTAGGTAGGCTCCTGAATTTAGCAGCCAGCATAAATGATGCAGCAGATCCTGTTTAGTGATGTCGCGCAGTCTGAAAGCGGTGGAGAAACATTCAAGGTCACTCAGAGTTTTCTTATCATTAAAACATGACTCCATCAGAGATATTCAGGAAACCAACTGCCTTGTTTCTTTGTTTCAAGATGTTTCATGATTTCTTGGTAAGTTTATTGTCAGATAAACGAAAATGAATAATGTAGCTGTAACTTGTTTAGTACTTTTGCTATAGGACAGGTGCACTTTATGGTTGCAGCTGATTTGGTTAAAGGGGCCTAAAAGTTAACTAAGGGGCAATGCTATGGTGTGAATATGAGGGAAAGCTGTGTAGATACATGGAGTATAAAATTTGTAAATTCTACGAAATGAACATAATTCATAGTATGCTCTGCTTATCACCCTACATTCGGCAAGCAACTGTTGACTAATATCTGCACAAATCTGAACCTCACACTCCCGGCTCTACGACTTCTCCTGAGCTGCACCAATTCTCTGGAATACTCTACCCCAAGAAATTAGAACTATCCACAACTTATATAGCTTGAGACGTTCCCTAAAATCACATCTTTTTATGATGATCTATCATGTTCCTAATCGAAGTCCTTTATATATCACCCACTCATTATTTCTCTGATCATAATTCTCCATCAAAGTCACTCCTCCCACACCCAAAAGCACTACAAGTATTGTCTCGTGCCTGGCTAATGCAGCTTTTATCTATCCCCCATTTGCTCAAGATGGCTAGACCATTGTAGGAAATAAATAAATGTACTTCTTTATGTCACCCCTACCTCATTGTAGATCGTAAGCTCTTATGAGCAGGGTGTTCATTATTTTTGCTTTAATCATTGTATTATCTAAAATTGTTACTTAAGACAGTTTGTATATGAACCCCTGAATTTTAAAGTGCTGCACAATAAATTGATGCTATACAAATAAAAATTATTATGTCTAGTCACCATACACAATAGCTCAAGACTGATAGTTAAAGGGATTGAGAGAATTTTAGGACTCAGCAGTTAATGTGCCAATCCCAACCACTGTACGTGACTTTTTTGCTGTTTGTGCTGCCATGTTTGTTGTAGATACTGCAATGAAATAGTAAAAGAAATATTGATATACATCTGGTGATGTGGCTTCTCTAACGGCCCCGTAACATGGTACAATATCGCTGAAACGTCACAGGTTTGGATTTGTTCAAATGACATCATTAGGACGTTACGTGTGACACCGAGATTCAACTATGATAAATCATTGGATCGCTGATCGCAGATTTGAGAACATGTTCCTGATCCTCGATCAGCCAACCTGCTGCATCGTTGTGTGTGACACTGCGATAACGATGTCGTTAACGACTTCGCCTATTCACAACAGTGAACAAGTATCATTCACTGGGTTGTGCGAACGATAGCTGCTTGTCGCATCGTTGGTGCTTCGTTCACGATATCTACATGTGTGACATCTCACCAACGATGTCAAAAAGATGTCCTAACGACCGCACTCCCGTGAGATCGTTAGTGAGATCTTTACAATATTGAATCGTGTAACGGTACCTTAAGTCATATATCAGGATGAGGAGCACAGACCAAAAGTGATAAAGCAGCAGATCTGGAATTACCAAATGGCACAATGATCAGGACAGCAGGTTATTTAGGATGGGACATGGGTAAGCAGAGCTGGAAGCACAAGTCATTGCACGAGTGCGACCACACACAGAAATAGGGAATTAGCAGAGGTTTAAAAGCAATCTAGAATCTCGATGCAGGAGTATATTTACACACAGAAACATCAGGATCATAAATGATATCGAGTAGCTTAATAACAAAGATTTGAGACTGTAAGCATTTATCGTGACAGATTAGAGCGGAGAATGTAGTAGCACCAAGAGTAGCTGGACTGAGCCAAGTAGTAGAAGCTCATTGTTGGATTGCAGACAGGAATAGCTGAAAAGAGTTGATCAATCCACTAGGTTTCTCCTATAGAAAAGCAGCTTTCCCCTCCAGCGCCCGTGCTCCAGCTGATCTCTCAGTGACCACCGCTGATCTCCAGGAGATCAGCGGCGGCCACCGGGAGAGATTTCAATGTGATCCGCAGCGTTCTCCTGCGCTGTCATGCGAGCACACTGCGGATCCATTGAGATCCATGCATTGTTGTGCGCTTGCTGATAAAACAAGCTCCGTGAATGCACAAAAAATGGAACAGGCTGAGTTCGGAAGGTACATAAATTATGGGCATCTGAATGCAACCGCAACCGAACGCAGCCAAACGCAGGTACCATGCGTTCCCATGTTAAACATAGGAAACAGTGCGCATGCGTTTGGCTGCGTTCCGAACGCTTATGTGAAACCAGCCTAATGGCTTCACCTCCCTGCCCCAGCAAGCTACAGACAACTGGTGTGTGTATGCTGATGGAGTTACTTGTAGTACCTTCAGGCCGGTCCTGTTGTACTCCTCCTCACCTGATCTATGAGACTTCCAGATAAGGATGACAGACATGTTCTTAACAAAACTTCATGTACTTAAAGGGAACCTGTCACTGGATCTAAGCCCTACACTATCACTACCTGTCCCTGCACCTTCCTAGCAGCTCCCTATCTATCCCTCATCTGAGCTAAATCCGCCTATAAAACTGCAGAAAAATAACTTATAACTTACAGAAGTCCCTGAGGCTGGGACTGAGAAGGCGGCGCCAGGCTCCATTCAGCCCTCCTCCATGCAGCAGCACACGCCCCACTGGGCGGCGTTATTCTTTCTTCATCGCCGCCTCCTCCATTTGGAATCTCTGCTTTACACCTATCATGTTGTGGTGATGCGACCTCGATGTGTCCCCTGACTGAGACGCAGCATATGGAGATTGTATCTTCTGCTTGGGAGCAGCACACACAGGTGAGCTGCTACTGGAGCTAAGTGCTGATTGAAATCACTGACCCCCAGGTGTGCGGGTGAATAGGAGATGATATGAGCTGCCCTGGGCTGTGGGGAGGGGTGGAGTGTGTCAGGACAGCAGCAGGAGCTGCTGGGATTGTATGAGGTCTACTCGCTGTGCCCGGTGTAACAGGCCAGACTAAACCCCCGACCAGAATATACTCGGGGTTAAAACAGGCCAGATTATACCCCTCCGTATACCACAGCAGCTTTAGATCAGGGCTCCAAGCAACACATGGGGGCCCGAGGCAGCACAAAGTGGCCCCAGGCAGCAGAAAGTGGCCTACGCAACATACAGGGCCCCAGGCAGTGCTAGGGCCCCAGGCAGTGCACGGGGCCCCAGGCAGTGCCCCGGGGCCCCAGGCAGTGCACAGGGCCCCAGGCAGCACAAAGT
Source organism: Allobates femoralis (assembly GCA_033576535.1). Lineage (NCBI taxonomy): Eukaryota > Metazoa > Chordata > Amphibia > Anura > Aromobatidae > Allobates > Allobates femoralis. The sequence goes on along the minus strand of JARQOC010000001.1, from coordinate 67,602,670 downwards.
GGCCCCAAGCAGCACAAAGAGGCCCCAAGCAACATATAGGGGCCCCAGGCAGTACTAGGGGCCACAAGCTACACACAGGATCCCAGGCTACACACAGGGCCCCATGCAGCATACAAGGACCCCAGGCAGTGCACAGGGCCCCAGGGAGTGCACGGGGCACCAGGCAGTGCACAGGCCCAGGCAGCACAAAGTGGCCCCAGGCAGCACAAAGTGGCCCCAGGCAACATACAGGGGCCCCAGGCAGTACTAGGGCCCCAGGCTACACACAGGGTCCCAGGCTACATACAGGGGCCCCATGCAGCATACAAGGGCCCCAGGCAGTACAAAGGGGTCCCAGGCAGCGCATGGGGCCAGACGCAGCACAAAGTGGCCCCGGGTGGCCCACTGCCTGGGGCCCTGTATATTGCCTGTGGTCACTTTGTGCTGCTGGGGCCCCTGTGTGCTGCCTGGGGCCCTTGTATGCTGCATGGAGCCCTTGTGTGTAGCCTGGGATCCTGTGTGTAGCCTGGGATCCTGTGTGTAGCCTGGGGCCCCTGGTACTGCCTGGGCCCTGTATGTTGCCTGGGGCCACTTTGTGCTGCCTGGGGCCACTTTGTGCTGCCTGGGGCCCCGTGCACTGCCTGGGGCCCCGTGCACTGCCTGGGCCCCGTGCACTGCCGTGGGGCCCCGTGCACTGCCTGTGGCCCCGTGCACTGCCTGGGGCCCCGTGCACTGCCTGGGGTCCTTGTATGCTGCATGGGGCTACCTGTGTGTAGCCTGGATCCTGTGTGTAGCTTGTGGCCCCTAGTACTGCCTGGGGCCCCTGTATGTTGCCTGGGGCCTCTTTGTGCTGCTTGGGGCCACTTTGTGCTGCCTGGGGCCTGTGCACTGCCTGGGGCCCCTAGCACTGCCTGGGGCCCTAGCACTGCCTGGGGCCCTGTATGTTGCGTAGGGCCACTTTCTGCTGCCTGGGGCCACTTTGTGCTGCCTCGGGCCCCCATGTGTTGCTTGGAGCCCTGATCTACAGCTGCTGTGGTATACGGAGGGGTATATCTGGCCTAGGCCACTTTAACCCGAGTATATTCTGGTCGGGGGGGTTAGTCTGGCCTCTTACATCGGGGCACAGCCGAGTAGAACCTCATACAATCCCAGCAGCTCCTGCTGCTGTCCTGACACACTCCACCCCTCCCCACAGCCCAGGGCAGCTCATATCATCTCCTATTCACCCGCACACCTGGGGGTCAGTGATTTCAATCAGCACTTAGCTCCAGTAGCAGCTCACCCTGTGTGTGCTGCTACCCAGCAGAAGATACAATCTCCCATATGCTGTGTCTCAGTCAGGGGACACATCGAGGTCGCATCACCACAACATGATAGGTGTAAAGCACAGATTCCAAATGGAGGAGGCGGCGATGAAGAAAGAATAACGCCGCCCAGCGGGGCGTGTGCTGCTGCATGGAGGAGGGGCAGAATGGAGCCTGGCGCCGCCTTCTCAGTCCCCAGCCTCAGGGACTTCTGTAAGTTATAAGTTATTTTTCTGCAGTTTTATAGGGCGGATTTAGCTCAGAGAGGGATAGATAGGGAGCAGCTAGGAAGGTGCAGGGACAGGTAGTGATAGTGTAGGGGCTTAGATCCAGGTGACAGGTTCCCTTTAATACAGCAGGCAGCACACTTCACAGACTCTTCTGTATGACAGGGAGGCACAATCATTGTAGTTACTGGCAACAGCATAACACTTGTGAACATTGCTAGTGAACAGCACCGCTTCAGGGGTCACTCCAAACTTGTAAAGACTAACATAATGGAGCTTTTACTAGCTAATAACCTACTAAACACACCTGTCAGAATCCACCTTCTGCACAAGGCTGTTCACAGAGACCAGCACACTATTGCTGCCTTGCAGTTGATTTAATCCCAGCATATCCCACTCACCTGCTTATGAAACTGTCGCCACAACAGGTTCCATTTTCATGTTCTTTCTGCTTCTTTACTCCCTGCAATACAGCACATCAGCACCTCCAGGACACATCTTTCCTTCTCATTCTCAAGTGTCCTTACAGCTGTCTCTGAACTAAAATGGAGTCTTTCCTTTCTCCTTCAGACATTCTCCTCCCCTTGTGGGTTAATCCCAGCATTAACTCTGTTTGTGCCTGCATTCAGCCTGGGCAGACCTTCACCTTTCACCTATATTCTTATACACAGCTTGCATTACACCTTACACATTACCCACACTGCTACATCTATGCATTCTTATAACATTATACATTACCTTTTACACTACCAGTGTGGCGCCCCACTGGTCGGGATGCCACGTAGGGGTACTGCACCCAAATAAAGAGTGTGTGGTATTCCTGTGACCAAAGGAACTGGGATGGTGATTAAGGGACCCTCACAACACCCATTCATACACACCAAAGAGTAGAGGACGATGGGTGAACCCGCTGCAGGGAAGACCCAGTCCTGTGGGAGGAGTCAGGTGGGTAGAAAAGTGTATGGGTGGGAGGACAGTTAGTTCAGTCGAGTTGAGGAGTGAGGACGATACAGGAAAGTTGTCGAGGCAGAGGGAGACCCTAGGGACACCAGGTGTTGCAGTGCGCCTGAAATCTGGATCCGGGTAATGCCAACCAGAGGGGTCTGGTCTGGGGCAGAGGACCGGCTCTGAACACAGTGCATGAGTTTAACCCCAAGCCATTAAACCGGAGGCCCCGAGCTTCTCTAGGAAGTCACGGCCAAAGACCCGGCGTACACCTCGAAAAGGCATACTGAACTAGGGTCAGGGGGACCTGAAGGGAAGTCCCCAATCGAAGATTCGTGAGAGCTAGCTCAAGGCTTTGCACGCGGAGGCGCTAAACGGGAGAAAGGAGAAGCGAGCTCAGTGAGAGACTGTCAGGGAATGGCAGGCACACTACCGAGGATCCTGAGTGAATCATCCCAGTTCCCTAGTGACTACCCAGGACACAAAGATCTGAGTGACTGTACCACCTGCTAATTTGCCTGAAGTACTGCAAGTAAACCCGTTCAGAGTTAAAGACTGTGTTACATACTTTATTTCCCTGCCTGGTGAGCCGCACCCTTGCTGCAGTGAAAAGTACAAGTGACTGAGGTTTGTGGTAAGCTGCATCCCTGTGTAGAAATTACCACAAATGCCCTGGGGATCCCGCTCCACCTATGGGGAGCGTAACCCTCTTGCTGCCTTACCATCACCCCGGTCTGACCCACAGCATCGGTAACCATACCGGAACCGTAGATGGCATCACAAACTACTTTTATTTTTTTATCATTTCCCTGACTTTTTAGGACCACCAGGGCCACGGGATCAGGCACAGGCCCCAGTGACATCCCCCATGAATTAACGCCCGGAACCAGGTACCCCACGGCCCTGGGGCGGGTCACCTGCACTGCTACATCCTATCTTACAATTAGCTTTTGACACACATATATACAATAAAATAATTGATGTCTTCCGGGGTGAGGGGGGCATAGGACCGCAGGTTCACCCTTCTACAAGGGAATGAGGAAAGATGCACTGACAAAAAGAAAGGTGCACACGTTCTGACAGTCAGCCAGGAAAGTTTGTAATGCTTTCTTGTCTTTTTCTAAGCTCCTCTCTCCTTATTTATGGTCACAGGCTACATTAAAGTAGCATTTGCAGGGAGACAAAGTTCCTTCAAAAGCAAAACTGTGCAAAATTTTAATTTGCAATTTTTTAAAGGTGACTTTAACCTTTAACAAGTTTGAGTATGGTGGTAGTATCTGGCTGTTGCATTAGACAGGAGATGTGGGTATGATAATTTGACACTTGGCTGGAACAGACATAAGTAAAAGATGAATGAAACTCCTGGAAATCATGTGGTAACAGGATGTTTTTTGTTCTATTTAATGACCTTGGGTGATGACCTCGAAAGGAAGTTGCCGGTTTTACCTTAAAGAGGACCTGTCACCCCCCTGGTGCTTTCCAAAATGAAAGCACCACTGAATGCAGCATGTACGCTGCATTCAGTGAAGGGGTCTCCCATGTCTCTAGCCCACTGTAACCTGTAAAAAACACTTTTGAAAGTTTTAAGATAAGAAGTCCAGAGGGACTTACGAACTTCTCATTCCTCGCTGTTCACAAGGTCCCTCTATCTCTTTTTTCCACCTCCTGCCTCTCTCTGTGCCGCCTCCTGACTTTGTGCGTTTCCCCTCCTCGCCTGCGCCTCAGCATCTGAATTCACGTAGGTGCACAGCGAGGAATTGATAGGAGCGGGTCCCGGCTGCTGGGATGGCGCATGCGTGGGAAAATCAGCGCCAGAGCCCGCCCTGCTAAAGATTATGCTGTATGCATGCAGCAGGGCGGCAACCTAGCGCTGATGTTCCCACGCATGCGCCGTTCCAGAAGCCGGGACCTGCTCCTACCAATTCCTCGCTGTGCATCTGCGTGAATTTAGACGCTGAGGCGCAGGCACATGTGAGGAGAAGAGACCCACACAGGCAGGAGGCAGCACAAAGAGAGCCGGGAGGCGGTAGGACTCTGTGAACAGCGAAGAAAAATAAATTAGTAAGTACCTCTGGATTTCTTATCCGAAAAAGTTTCAAAAGTGTTTTTTACAGGTTACAGGGGGTAGAGACATGGGAGACCCCTTCCCTGAATGCAGCAGACACGCTGCCTTCAGTGGTTCTTTCATTTTGGAAAGCACCAGGGGGTGACAGGTCCTCTTTAATAAGTCGATGAGGACTAGCACAGAGGGAGCTGGCTATATTGAAAGGAAGCAAAGCCCGGGTATGAGCTTGAAGAGTTGAATAATATTTGAATGTTTATAAAACAAAAATGTATCGCAGCTTCTATTAGCATTTTATGATGAAAATTTACAAGAAAATATATTAAAAAAGCAATCTTAATGAATTTGTCCCTGATAAAAGCTTAAAGAGGACCTGTCATCCCCCTGGTGCATGGCAAACTAAATGCAGCATTGAATACAGCATGTTTTCTGCATTCAGAGAAGGGGTCCCCCATGGCTCTAGCCCCCCTGTAAACTTTAAAAAAGACTTTAGAAACCTTATGGGACCTTTACACGCCGCTACCGAAAGGTGTCGGAGACAATTGTACCTCTCTCCTTCAAAACACTGCGAGGTTGCGGCGTGTAATTCACGTAGCACCGTCCAGTCTCTTTGGATACCTGTCTTTCAGCCTTGCTCAAAAACAGCATGTATAAACCCTATGGTACCGGCGTGTAATCGGGGCACAGGTATGGTATTTGAGTTACCTGGGGCGTGCTACAGCGTCATGTATACCACGCCCCATCAGCTATCATTAGTGGGGGCTACTGTGTATGTGGCACCCTGGCACCTGTTGGGCACCACAGAATTCCTTAGGTACAAATGGAGTAAGTAACAGCACAGCAAACTCACAAACAACACAAACAACACTTAGAACACCTGGTTTCACCCCGAGCCTCTAGGGGGAGCTACCACTGGTCACTTGAGCCAGTTCCCCCTATAAAAAGAGTCTTGGAGGGAGAAACTTCAGAGTGTGGTAGACGCTACAAGAGCTGCCAGCCTGTGTGAAACCTCCACCCTATGAGGAACACACTAGGCCCTGCCAGCCTGTTAGCCAGTGGAGATCCCTGCAATTGGGATAATAGGAAGAAGGAGATCACCTCTCAGGAACACAGAGTTAATCCAACTCTTTCCAAATCAACCGGTTACTGGAACCGAAGCTGTGAGAGCTACCCAGCCACCACAGAGAACCAGCACCATCAACAGGAGGTCTAGCCCCCTGTTCCACCTGATGCACCCATCCACGAGAGCCCAGGGAAGAGTACTGATCCTGCTCAGACCCTTTTACAGTGCCCTCAGTGCTGATAACCAGGTGAAGCAAGTTCCATTGAACAAACTGCCCGGTCCGGCTGGATTCCACATCCACCCGACCTTAGCACCAGAAGTAGAGAAAGGAAGCCTAACGCTGCTTGCTGTGAAACTCCATAAGTGCCAACTTCACTATCCCGGTCCGAGTGTACCTGACTACGATCCAGTAAAGGTACCTAAAAGAGACTGTGCGTGGTTGTGCATTATTCCTGGATTCAGCGCAGCGTCCCTCAGCTGCCTCACAACATCTTGCGCAGCCCCCGGCTCCGGGGATTCCCGCTCATCCTGTGGGGAGCGTTCCATCTCGCTGTGTACCATCCCCCGGAGACCCGAACAGCGCTGGTAAAGTTACCAGAACACCCGCAGGTGGCGTCACGAAGACAAATCACCCCACTGTTCCGCCATCACCCTATTGATCTGGACCACCGGGCCTACACTACCGCAGGCGCGGTTCCGTGACTGGAGGAGAAACAACGCCCGCTACGTGTACCCCCCGGCTACGGTGAGTCAGAATTTGGCGTCACGAACAGGATACGAGCAGGCCCGTTATCACGGGTATTGTGTGCTATTTATTGACTGTAAATATCGAACTGTACATTTGGTCCACCATTGCTGCGCGAAAAGGCGGGAAAAGAAGGGGCGTGACTGTGCAGAGGGCGCGAAGATTGGCCCCACCCCCACGCTCTGACGACTACCTCCGTACGCAGCAGGAACCGGAAACTCCCGTGGTGCCTCACTCCTCACCGCGAGGCCGATACTTCCGTTTGCAACCGAGGGAAAGGCTACGCTTAACTAAGGGGGAGCGACCATGAGTAACCCGGCTCCCGATCACGCGGTACCCCCGCTAGACCAAGCGGTACCTCAAAACATTCCTTTTGATGGACAGCAACAAGTCGGCGGTATGCTACCACAACCCGCTCCGATTATGCCGATGTCTCTACCCTACGTTCCTAGTGCAACCTGGTTACCCAAGTACAGCGGTGTACCCAGCACCTTGGAGAACTTCCAGAGGAAGATATGCCAAGCCCTGGACATGTACCCGATGACCGGTAAGCAAAGAGCTTCAGTTATTATGGGACAGTTAACCGGTGCAGCCGAACTGCAGAGCCGCAGCTGGCCTGTAGAAGTTCAGGAATCTGTGGAACAGATATTCGCTAGATTAACTCGGGTTTTTGAGTGCCATACCGAAGCTGGATTAAGACTGTCATTCTATCGTTGTAATCAAGGGGCACAAGAAACTGTCCTTGATTATTCACTGCGCTTGCAAGAAGCATACAGACTGTTAAAACAAGTCGATCCAGATAGTGCTCGAGATGAGAACAAAGCGTTAATTGGACAATTTATTGTGGGCCTTAAACTATCTGAGGATAGAAAGCAAGCAAGCTGGTGGTCCATACAAAATCCAGGCGCAGAGTTTGATACCTTGAGAGACTTAACAGTTTGGGGACAACGACTCGCTGAAGTACCCGATCCCGCTTCACCGCAGCAGCAGCAGTACACTGACACCCCTTCCGTGCCGGCAGCAGCATCTCCAATCCCTGCGATCCAGTCCAGCGCACAGACTGTAACACCTGACCGGTTTGATCAACTGTGTGCTAATGTCGAGCAGCTGATGAAGGACGTGGCCAAGCTACAAGCTGGGAGAAGACCCAAGACAGATGCAAGGCCATCGGACAAGATTCAACTCGCCGACAGCCCGGATGACGTTCCCTGGATGAGGAGAAAGACACAGCCGTCGCGAGGAAAACCTGCAGACCGCCGCAGTCCTGACAGACGCCGCAACAGTCAGCAGAACGACCTAGGAGGACGCAATCTACAATCCCGTCCGTTAAACGAGCGACCCCTGGGCGAGAAGGGCCAACCCCAGGAGTAGACTGTCCAGGCCCTACGTCCAGCTCGGAACACAAGTATGTGGGAGACTGTCCATACTTACCGATCGTCATCGATGGCATCGCTATCTCCGCCTTGATAGACACTGGATCCCAGGTGACATCCATCCCTAGTACCCTTTACAAGCAGTTCTGGCCAGATGTTAAGCTAGAACCCCCTAACCCTGAGATGAACCTTGAAGCCACTAATGGTATTCCGGTTACCATAGAGGGACAGTGGGAAGCTACCGTAAAGGTGGGGAGGGTGCAGTTGAAAAACCAGGGTATCTTAGTGGTCCAGGATAAGCCTAACCACAAGGATCCATATGTCATATTGGGTACCAATGTCATGATCAAATGCCTCGATGAAGTGTTGTTTTTACTCCAACAGAGTGCTGAAGCCGGTAAACCCAGAGAAAAGAGGGCTATCCAAAAGCAGATCAGAGCTCTGGTGTATCAACAACAGGTAACCTTGTCAAATGGTGAAATTGGCAGAGTAAGAGTCACAGATCCCATTCCAATTTTGGTACCACCCAGAAGTGAAATGATGATCTGGTGTCGAGCAGCCATAGGCCTCAGAGGGCAGGACTACCAAGCTGTAGTAGAACCTGTAATGTCCGACAGTAGTCCTACGCTCTTGACAGCCAGAGGTTAGTCGACGTAAGGAAGGGGAGAGTCCACGTACGCATATTGAATTATGGTGATGACTAAGTCAGACTGCCAAGATATGCAACTGTCGCAAAATTGTACCAAGTAAAAGATGATGCTGTGATTGATGTAAAATCCTCAAACCAAACAGTCACTGATGAACCCCCTCACTCCAAAGATCAGTTAGAGAAATGGTGTCAAGACCTCAGTGTAGGAACTGACAATACACCCTCTCACCAGAAAAATGGAGTATACCGTGTAGTTCTGGAGTATGAGCAAGTGTTCAGCAAACACCCACTTGACTTTGGGAGGATCAAAGGGGTACAACATCATATCCCCACAAACAACCATGCACCTATCAAAGAAAGGTACAGGCCTATACCACCCACTCACTACCAGAAAGCAAAAGAGATGCTTCAGGACATGAAGAATGCAGGAGTCATTAGGGATAGCTGTAGTCCCTGGGCCGCACCACTAGTCCTGGTTAAAAAGAAAGATGGTAGTATGAGGATGTGTGTAGATTATAGGCAAATCAACAAAGTCACACACAAGGATGCATACCCGTTACCACGCATAGAAGAGTCACTAGCTGCACTCAAATCTGCCAACTACTTCTCCACATTAGATCTTACTAGTGGGTACTGGCAGGTTGCCGTTGCAGAGGAGGATCGTGAGAAGACAGCTTTCACTACTCCCATGGGCTTATGCGAGTTCAACAGTATGCCATTCGGTTTGTGCAATGCCCCAGGAACATTTCAGAGACTTATGGAATGTTGTTTGGGCCACAAGAACTTTGAGACTGTCTTGTTATACCTTGATGATGTCATTGTCTACTCTCAGACCTATGAAGATCACCTCCAACACCTAAGTGAAGTGTTCGAGTCACTGTCCAAGTACGGGATGAAACTGAAACCATCCAAGTGCCACCTGCTGAAACCCAAGGTCCAATACCTAGGACATGTGGTCAGCGCCGAAGGCGTAGCACCGGATCCGGATAAGGTCACCGTCATCAAGGACTGGCCAGCATCAATCAATCACAAACAGGTACGTCAATTTCTAGGACTGGTCGGGTACTACCGACGATTCATCAAAGGCTATACCAAGATAGCTGCCCCCATGCAAGATCTCTTAGTGGGCCAATCCAAAAACGGCAAGATCAGGGGACCCCCGTTCCACTGGGGCCCAGAGCAGGACAAGTCCTTCCAAGCGTTAAAAGAAGCTTTAACCGGAGAAGAGATCCTGGCCTACCCTGACTACAATCTACCGTTTTTACTGTACACAGACGCAAGCAATGAAGGTTTAGGAGCAGTCCTATCTCAACGTCAGCAGGGCAAGGAGAAGGTGATAGCCTACGCCAGCAGAAAGCTCCGTCCCACCGAAAGGAACCCGGAAAACTACAGCTCCTTCAAGCTGGAGTTCCTGGCCCTGGTCTGGGCGATCACAGAGCGTTTCAAACATTACCTGGCCTCCGCCCCGTTCACAGCTTTCACAGACAACAATCCTCTAACACACTTAGAGACTGCAAAGCTGGGAGCCCTAGAACAGCGTTGGGTAGCAAGACTCGCCAACTATGACTTCACTGTAAAATACCGGGCAGGTCACAAGAACGGCAATGCTGATGCCCTGTCCCGAATGCCTCATCTTTCTGAAGAGGGAGAAAACATAGATGACCTAGAAGAGATTGAACTACCTGCTTTCCACCGTTCAGGTACAGCAACATGTCATCAGAGAAACCAGACACGTGTAGAGAGGACCGTGAACCCGTTACCTCACCATGACTGGAAGGAGGCTCAAGCCAACGACCCAGATGTCAGCCTGGTAAGGGATCTCATCACTCAAGAACACGCCAACATGGACTCTGATGCCTCACCAAATGCTAAACGCCTGTGGAAGGAGAAAGGAAGGTTGTTCGTCTACCAAGGTAAACTATGCAGAAGATACCTCAATCCACGAACTCATGAACTCATCTGGCAGATTGTAGTTCTCAAGACCGAAGTCCAAATGATCCTTGAAGCATACCATGATGATGCCGGACACTTTGGATGGAAGAAGCTGGAGAGACTTCTAAAGGATCGGTTCTACTGGGTCGGGATGCGAGGCTCCATTGACAAATGGTGTAAAAATTGTGGACCATGTCACCTTCGAAGAAAAGACCATCTAACTCAGAAAGCTCCGTTGCAACCAATCGTTACCACCAAACCTCTTGAAATAGTTGCTCTCGACCACGTGAAGCTTACCCCAAGTCGAACCGGGTACACTTACGCTCTCACCATCGTTGATCACTACTCAAGATTCCTGGTAGTCGTTCCAGTTAAGGATTTAACTGCTGAGGTAGCAGCCAAAGCGTTCCAGAGTTATTTCTGTCGCACCCATGGGTATCCAGACCAGGTCTTAACTGACCAAGGGCCAGCCTTCGAATCAGCTCTGTTCCAAGAATTCTTAGGGCTGTATGGGTGCAAGAAAATCCGCACAACACCTTATCATCCTCAAACGAACGGTTTATGTGAGAAGATGAACCACATAGTCATTGACATGCTCAAGACCTTACCAGTTGAAGAGAGAAATCAATGGCCAGAGAAACTTCCAGATCTCGTGGACATCTACAATCACATACCTGTCAGTTCGACAAATTACACACCTGCTTACTTGATGAGAGCAAGACCAGGTAAACTGCCTATTGATTTGCAGATGGGAACCGTTGAACCCACAGAAGACTCTTCTGACGAAGACTGGGTCAGCCAACGCCAAGAAAAGTACAGGAAGGTACAAGAGAGTGTTGAAAGGAACCTTGAAATCAGTAGGACCAAACAAGAAAAAGACTTTAACAAGCACGCCTCAGCTGAATCGCTAGCTATAGGTGATGTAGTGCTGAAAAGAAAGCGAAAAACCAACAAATTGGATAACAGTTGGGAATCCATACCCTACACCGTTATGCCGTCACACTTTGATAACTCAAAAACTTGTGTTATTAGTAAAGACAATGGGAATACTAGTGCAACTGTCTCAAGGGATCATTTAAAGAAATGTCCGCCACAGTTAATCCCACAAGCAACCAGTTACCCTACTGTAACAAAAGAAAATCTCGTCCTTACAGAAATTGGATACTTACCAGCTGATTGGCCACAAATAGGTGATGCATTCCTTATACCAGTTATGCACTTTTACCAGCCTACAGAAGATCAGCCAAAACCAAATCCAATTCCACAAGTCCAACAAGAAGAAGTCCAAGTGCAAGAATTGCAGCCTGTTATCATGGAACCTGAGATTCCTGTAATCGGTCAGCCTGCTAGTCCCACAGTAAGAGAAGCCATTCCTAATCAACTACCTACAGAGGTCAGTCCAGTTGATAGACTCCGCACTTACTATGGTCTTACACAAAGCAACATAGAGAAGTACCAACCACTTCGTACACTACACAAACAGCTTTGGAAACACCCACACTACGCAGATCCACACGTAGTACATTAGGCCAACCCCCACACAAATTGGGAGAATGGGTTTAAAATGTAGTGGAAAAACGTAACCTGTAAGTGTTGTAAATATTAACCAGTTTTCAAAAACCTGTAAGAAGTAGTGTACAGAAGGGTGGAGGAACTGGGCTATGTCCCAAGTATACTAAGTTGGGGACAGAAAGCGCCTGGTAAGGTATAGAAGGTTAGTACCGGCCTCCCAAGCAGAGACACCCATAGGGAATGTATAAAGTTACCGTGTATCCCTGGACTTTACCTTTTTCCTTTTCAAAAACTTTGAACAAATAGTCACCGGACTTGTGTGACCACTAACTTTACCTTTTTCCAGCCTGCGGCAGATGGACTAGTGCCGTACGGACTGCTTTTCACCTTTTTTCACATTTTTCACTCCTTTTCAGTGATTTTTGTGTTTTTTCCTTAAGACTTTGTAAATTGAATGTTATAAAATGCTTAGTGTTAAGTTGTAAAAAGAACTTTTTGCTCAGCCGGGAGAACTGAGGTTAACTAAGGGGGAATGTGGCACCCTGGCACCTGTTGGGCACCACAAAATTCCTTAGGTACAAATGGAGTAAGTAACAGCACAGCAAACTCACAAACAACACAAACAACACTTAGAACACCTGGTTTCACCCGAGCCTCTAGGGGGAGCTACCACTGGTCACTTGAGCCAGTTCCCCCTATAAAAAGAGTCTTGGAGGGAGAAACTTCAGAGTGTGGTAGACGCTACAAGAGCTGCCAGCCTGTGTGAAACCTCCACCCTATGAGGAACACACTAGGCCCTGCCAGCCTGTTAGCCAGTGGAGATCCCTGCAATTGGGATAATAGGAAGAAGGAGATCACCTCTCAGGAACACAGAGTTAATCCAACTCTTTCCAAATCAACCGGTTACTGGAACCGAAGCTGTGAGAGCTACCCAGCCACCATAGAGAACCAGCACCATCAACAGGAGGTTTAGCCACCTGTTCCACCTGATGCACCCATCTACGAGAGCCCAGGGAAGAGTACTGATCCTGCTCAGACCCTTTTACAGTGCCCTCAGTGCTGATAACCAGGTGAAGCAAGTTCCATTGAACAAACTGCCCGGTCCGGCTGGATTCCACATCCACCCGACCTTAGCACCAGAAGTAGAGAAAGGAAGCCTAACACTGCTTGCTGTGAAACTCCATAAGTGCCAACTTCACTATCCCGGTCCGAGTGTACCTGACTACGATCCAGTAAAGGTACCTAAAAGAGACTGTGCGTGGTTGTGCATTATTCCTGGATTCAGCGCAGCGTCCCTCAGCTGCCTCACAACATCTTGCGCAGCCCCCGGCTCCGGGGATTCCCGCTCATCCTGTGGGGAGCGTTCCATCTCGCTGTGTACCATCCCCCGGAGACCCAAACAGCGCTGGTAAAGTTACCAGAACACCCGCAGGTGGCGTCACGAAGACAAATCACCCCACTGTTCCGCCATCACCCTATTGATCTGGACCACCGGGCCTACACTACCGCAGGCGCGGTTCCGTGACTGGAGGAGAAACAACGCCCGCTACTGTGTACCCCCGGCTACGGTGAGTCATGTACCCATTGGCTGTCCCTGTACAGGGCGGCTTATTTAACGATCTGACCAGTCACTACACAATTGCAATAGCATCATGTATTAGCCAGCGTCCCTGCGCTGGCTGGCCAATCATGATGTTCTTGCTTCGTCCAATCACCGTACGAGCGTCTCGTAGTCCACAACTCTGGCACACCTGCTGCCCCAGGTCCGCCTTGTGGTAGCGGCGTGTAAATCAGGGAAGGTGCTCTACAGAAGGTAACCTGCGGCACCTGTCGGTGCTTCCAGGGATCGAAAAAACCTACTGTGGAGCACCTTGTAGCGGCGTGTAATTGCGGTATCAGGTACCGTTAGGAACCGTTGAAACGCGCGTGTGCACGTGAGACACCCGGTGGTTTCTAACCTTCGGTAGCGGCGTGTAAAGGTACCATTAGAGTTAAGAGGTTGCCTGGGTGGGATCTTATTAAGAGCTCCTGGCTGCTGGCACAATCCTCCCTGCCTCCTCCTTGTGTGTTCCACCCTCTTTATGTGTCTGCCACCGCCTCCTCTTCTGCTGGTTTTGCCCTCCTCTTCTAATCCTGACATCGCATGGAGCAGGAGCAGAAATGGAGGGCAGACCCAGGAGAAGAGGATGCAACAGCATACACATAGAGGGGGCGGAACACACAAGGAGGAGGCAGGGAGGATTGTGCCAGTGTGGCACCCCGGGGTCCGATAGCCAAAATATAAGCTTAGAGGTGAGGCAAGGCAGCCACCAGGTAAACACACGCACAACGCCATCCTGACTCCAGGCCAGAAGGGGGAGCTTTAAAGCCTGGGTTCAGGGCAGGTCCCCTATAAATTCTGGTCTGAGGAAGGGGCCAGTTAGTTCAGTTCCAGGGAGGACTGTAGAAGACACCCTAGGGACGGCAGCTGCGCTAGTCCCGTCCTAGGAGACTGACTGACCGTGTGTTAGACCCGTGGTGAGGGTCTGAGGAAGTGGAGAACTAGGTCTGGGGAGTGGAGCCAGCACTGGTTAACCCCAAAACCTAGTCAAGTACTGTCACCGGAGACCGAGGTCATCAGGGATTCTACACCCAGCGACCAAACCAGGAGAGCGAGCAATTTCAGGTTTCCCATTCACTTCTGATTAGCTTTATAGAAAAGAAGTTGTAATGCAGGTTATCGTGGGATCAGGGGTGTTTATTCAACCTTCGTGGGGTCTTACATGGTGCTGGGTACAGGTGGGAGGACGAGGGGTTCTCACAAGCGACGGCTGTTTCACACCACAAGTGGCGCTTCAACAGGCATATAGTCCACCTTACAGCCAGTCCCATGCGTCCGTGGTGTCTCTAGAGAGCTGCAGATTGCAGTTCACCTCAGGGTGCCCTCTCTCTGATATCCAGCACTCCAGCGTTCTGCCTGCTGAGCGCTCCGACAGCCCGGTGCACACTTCCGGTTAGCGGTTCATCACTTCTAGTTTACGTTATAGAAATGAAGTTGCAACTCAGATGATCAGCGGTGTTTATTCAACCTTCATGGGGTCTTACATGGTGCGGGGTATGCGTGGGAGGGCGGGGGGGTTCTCACAAGCGACGGGCGTTTCACGCCGCGAGTGGCGCTTCAACAGGAATATAGTCCGTTCACACTAAAGCCAGGAGACACAGCCGCACAACAGAGCCCAGGAGAGGTAGTTAGAGGAAGGTCCAGAACGGAGGACGGCTCTCGCCGCCTATCATGTGGCTTACAATAAGAGAGCGTCACAGTACAGCTTTATGCAGCCAAGGCTCGCCTGAACCAACACCGTAGGTAAGCCTCAGAACTTGCCCGGTGTGGATAGCCACAACTAGCCTCCAAGCTCCGGACCCCGAACAACGACTTGGGCAGTAGTCAGTTACACCTACAATCTCGTCATTAAAGGTAAAACGAACTGTTCTTCAGGTGTCTGTCCACTTCTTCATACGCTGACTCCTGCAACCCCCACCGTACCATCACACATAGACTATATATTGACCCATGGGATATCCAGCCCTGCCCGTGGAGGGCTTAACACCCTGTTGCCTCTTGCCATCATGCCCAGAACCGTGACAAGCAACGGTGGCTCATATTGGCCACAAACCAAAGCCCTTGCTTTACTATCCTGTAATATCAGTGAGATATGTGTGTTTTTACCTTACCCTAGTCACAGCACCCTGGTCTCGGATGATCTGTGGATCCCTGGGAAGCAAACTTCAATCGCGGATTTATGACAACATGACAAAGATTTAATGACCTATGTGATATTGTGCACTATGACTATATCTGTATGTGTCATGCTGCCTATGAGAACGCAACTTACTATTGCATTTTGTTTCCCATTGCTAGTGGCCAAAATTTGGGAATTAGTGTTTGGGCATACATTATAGGAGATGGCTGAGTAGTGAGGGTTAAATCCCTCACCAATCTGACAGCGCAGATAGACATGACCGCCCACCCCTTTCCCTATCACTATACTAGCCAGTGCGCATGCGCCAAAGCCGCGGTCATGTGATCATGAAGCGACCATGTGTAGGTGGTACCCAGAAGAAGTGATGTCAATGGAGGTTTTCCTCCCTCAGGGTTGCCGCCGCACGGCTGTGTGGTGACTCACAGCTGGCCGGTGGATGGAGGCAAACATGCGCCATGATTGGCCTCAGCAATAGGGGGTAAGTCCATAAATACCTGAGACCAGTTCACACATTCACCACGGCCCCCTGAGGAACACAGAGAAACACGTGTCGGGGCTTCCCTGACACACAGGCAGCCTCTTTGCACATGGGTATGAGGTCTCTCTAATTGTGCACATGCTTGTTCAGCTTTAAGCCTGCAGATCTATCAGGTCCCAGCAATCTATTTATGAGCTTTGTCTTAACAGACCATTGATTTTAGGTTTATTAAGGAAACTTTTATGACAGTTGTTCAGATTGTATACCTTAATGGCACTTGTATCTGTTTTTTTACTTGCTGTAATTGCATAGTGATGTATTTTTATACCCCATCCCCATGTTAAAGTATTTTACTTAAACTAGAGGCACTGTGTGTCACTAAAATCTCTCTCTTTGCCTGACCATCCTAGTCATACCTTGTATGGAACTACACCAATGTTTGTTGCATTTTATCTTTTGCATTAAACATTTTATATTAACTGCATACAAATTTGTGGAGTGGTTCCCTCTCTGAGATGCAAATATACACATTTTTGTTCTTCTCTTTGGTAAATTTTTTTATCTTTCCGTCAATATAGACACATGTGAAGGACTTGTTTTTTGCAGGACGAGTTGCACTTTTGAATGTAATCATTTATTTTACCAAGTAAGGGCGCCTTCACACTGGCGTTCCCCTCCGCAGCGTTCTGCAGAGGGTAATCGCCATGTGTGCGCAGCGGCTGCCAGCTCCTACGGTATCTTTAGAATGGGAGCGCACGGTGCTGCGCTTAACAGCGCATGACCGTGCGCACCCATTCACTCCCATATGTGATCTGTGCGCAGGCGGATGCCTGCGCACAAATCTCACACCTCCCGCCCGCACCAGGAAGCATCACTCTTACTGGATGGTTTGTGCTGCCATACATCCTTCATTGTTTGTCGTCAGTATGCTGGACGGCACCAGCGGGAGTTAGGCACCCACCGGTGTGGCACTCTTAGTAACTATTCAGCAAGCATCACTCTTACCAGTTGGTTTGTGCCACCATACATCCTTCAGTCTTTCTCTACAGAATAATGGATGGCACCAGCAGGATTTAGGCACCCACTGGTGTGACACTCTTGGTAACTATTCAGCAAGCATCACTCTTACCAGTTGGTTTGTGCCACCATACATCCTTCATTTATTCTCTGAAATTTAGCAGCTCTCTACTCTCATTGAGGAGGTTACTGAGTCAGAGACCCCCTCCCTACCCCTCCATGTGGGCTAATATCGTATGTTGACTCGGTTTCTTCATAGAATAACCCCTTTAAGGTCTCAATATTTTCACTTATTAGCAGAAAATCCAATACACTCTACACAGAATAGGAAAATGTATCGTGTAAATTATTTGTTCCTTCTGATCAGCAGTGCAGTTATTTATTTTTCTTCCATATAATTTCATTAAACTTTCAGTTTCCATTGATTTTTTGTGCTTTAAATATGTGTTGCCATCTCATATTGAAAGGTCGTCGTAGACTATTATTACAGGAGCCTTTTTATTCACACAGGCCCCTTATTTCTCACAGTGTGCCGCGTTCTATAAATATTCCTATACGCAATTAAACATCACATTTAGCTGCTTAATCCATCTCCTTCTGAGCTTTTCACGGAACTCACATTTGGTTATCAAAAACACCAAGAAACAGATAGATCGTCAATGAAACACAGGAACGGGATTGAACTTGGTTCAATAGAGGAGCACTCCAGAGTGTTCTGTGTGTAATAAATGATCTCTTCTCGTGTCAGATGTTTCTCCAGACCAGAACACTTCCTAAAAGAGTAGTTCCTTTCAATCTAGATGGTAATGAGAAGCCAGATGGTCTCCTGTTTGCTTAACACAGCACATATTTTTTTTCCGAACCGCCTGCCTTTGCGTGAACCCAGCAGGAGAGGTTTCCTGATTAAACCAAATCCTGTCAAGAACTTGAGTTATACTGGAACATAAAAAGGTGCCGCACTATTTCAAAGCAGCACCATTTCTACTCCACGCCGATGGGATCTATATGGGTATGATAGAGGTATACGCCTTCCCGCATTATTCTATATTCTCGCACAGCACTGACAACTCTCACTCCACACTAGAAAGGCAGAAAATGTTGACTTTGAGTTAGTAATTGGCAAGAAGTGCCTTAAATATACTGCCTTCACTCATACACACCATGCTTGCCGTGTTATTATACTGCACAGAGGTGCTTTCGATAATGGGTCATGCCTGTTCAAATCTGGATGTCTCAATGGAACTAGAACAGAACACTGCGTCCACTCTTTAATTATTATTTAACAAAGCAAGAAGTCATGAAGAATTGTATATTTTTTTACATTTAGGAATAGATTGTTTATTTTTTATCTTACTGTGCACTGGAAATGAAAAACTAAAAGGAGGACACACTTGGGATCATCATGAATATTTCAATTAATAAGTACTTTACAGTAAATATTCTATGTATAACAAAGCCAATCTCTGACCAGCCCAGAATTTGCATTACCAGGTATTGTTGGAAAGAATACTGATTTATACTTTAAAAGCAGGGGTGTAACTACAATAGGTGAAGGGGTTGCAATTGCACTCAGGCCCTGGAGCCTAGGGAACCCCACAAATATCTTTGGCGTATAGAAAAAGAATAATGCTATTAAAGATTTACAATATTTGGGGGCCCCACTGGAGCGTTCGCATTGGGGCCCAGAGATTCAAGTTAATCCACTGTTTACAAGTAAAGCTAATGTGAACTGTATAGCATTTTAATGACCCAATTGAAATTGGCAGTGGCTGGAGGAGTAGAAATGCCACATAT
Source organism: Allobates femoralis (assembly GCA_033576535.1). NCBI lineage: Eukaryota > Metazoa > Chordata > Amphibia > Anura > Aromobatidae > Allobates > Allobates femoralis. The sequence goes on along the minus strand of JARQOC010000001.1, from coordinate 67,583,850 downwards.
GCAGATAGTTAAGCTGCATAATTGCCTATGAAGAGAGGGAATTTGGGCACTTAACACTATAGAAATCACAGGATGTGCAAATTTGAACCAAGCAGTTTCGAAGACAGGGGCATAACAATTGTGGTTGCAGACGGTGCAACCATGATCGGCCCCAGAACTGGAAGTGGCCTGCCGTCTCTATCACCTGCTTCTGCTGAATGTTCATCCACCGTGTCCTTGCACCACAATACAAGCTGATGGCCAGGATCCGGCAGCTGACATTGGTGTACCTGGCATTTGTGCCACATGGTAATGATATCTTGCATTAGCATAGCAGACACACTAATGTCAGCTTACAGCTTCTGCACCAGCTAAAAAAAAGGACACCACATGTTGTGAGAGCTGAGGAAAGTGAGAGTAATAGGGTTTCTTTAAAGAGGACCTGTCACCCCAGGTGCTTGGCAAACTGAATGCAGCACTGAATGCAGTATGTCTGCTTCATCCAGGAAAGGGGTCCCCCATGTCTCTAGCCCCCCTGTAAGCTTTAAAAAAGACTTTAGAAACTTTACAGTTAAGAGGTCACCAGGGTGGGATCTTATTAAGAGGTCCTGGCTGCTGGCACAATCCTCACCGCCTCCTCCTTGTGTGTTCTGCCCCCACTATGTGTCTGCTGACACCTCCTCTTCACCTGATTCTGCCCTCCTCTTCTGCTCCTGCTCATTGTAAAATCAGGAGCAGAAGAGGAGGGCACCCCACCACCCCATCCCACCCAGGTGACCTCTTAACGGTAAGGTTTCTAAAGTCTTTTTTAAAGCTTATAGAGGGGCTAGAGTCATGGGGGACGCCTTACCTGAATGCAGCACACATTCTGCATTCAATGCTGCATTTCATTGCCAAGCACCAGGGGGGTGGCAGGTCCTTTTTAAGGAATTTTTTATGTGTTAAAAAACATTGAATGAACAGAGGTCAAATAATACCAGGAAGAGGCCCAGGTTGAAGGACATATATGGATATAAATTATATACCATGACAGGTGACTTATGTATAAGGATAGGGCCAGGATGGGGGACACATATACCAAGATGGGGCTCATATATACCAGGTAATATCAGGTTAGTCCATCCTGGTTGGCGGTGCTAAATCATGTGATATGATAGCTCAAAATTTTGGGGAAGCCCATGTCTTCTGTGACTCATGCAATCTTCTGCAATGTGTAAAATGGTGACAGAAATTTTTGGGCTAATAAATCAGTATTTGTATTTGCCAAAACCTATGGATTGCAAAAAATTTGACTCAAACTAAATTCAAATATATTTGATTATCTCTAGTTACAAGAGTTCATTGTGCCTAAAGGTTGACATACTTTATATACTTGTTTCCAAGGTAACAGACTGCAAACAAACCCTGTGTAGTCTTGATATGGGTAATATTTTGAAATATTAATAAGTTGCCTGCACCTGACCTAGTAGATATGGACCAAGTGCCAGCGTGAAAGTATGATACCAGACACACAGAGTCAGCTGTACACTCTCCTTGGTCAGCTCCAAAGTGTGGCTCCAAGTGTGCTTTATTTTAACAGGCATGAACTTATAAAAACTCAGTAAGGGGCTCAGCCAGCCCTACTCAGATGTATTAATTGGTTAGTCGGTTGGATAATGGGCTAGTCCATGGGCAGATCCATGAGGTCATCAGGGGGTGTGGTTTTGATCGAGGGTCTCCTGCTGATGTGGCATTCTGTGATTGGTCAGTACTTCTATGGAATTCAGCTTCCTCCGGGAACATCTTATTAGAAACAGGATGTAGTCATAGATCCAGTCACCATCTTACATACCATGGCATGGTGTGATGAAACAGGAAATGGGAGCCATGTTTAGTTCTCAACCAAGCTTATGCAAAGTAAAATAATACACTCTATGGGCCATACTCTCAACCCTTTATGTCTTAAGGTTAATTAAGTATTTGATCATATGGCTCTCCTCAACATTCTAACCCTGAATCTACTTCCTATCTTCTAGGCCTCTTTCAGACATCCTTAATCATCGGTCCGGTCTCGGATGGCAATGCATGGATTGGCCGCTCTTTTCCCGACTTGAGCATGACAGTTTCATATATTAGATACAGAAGCAAAGCATCAAGAGGTTTTTTAATCAACTGTTTGAAAATTGTCTTATTTTCCTCATCTAAGATACTTAAGAACAATATATGGTTACAAAGCTACGTATAGCTCTTAACACAAGAACCTCAACCTATGTCATATATGATTTGAAATAATCCAGCGTGTACGTAAGGCAAGAATAGCAAGCTGTAATAATTAGTAGAAAATTACTAACCATGCAATTACCTCCTATAATTGAACTAAAAGAGCACTTTTCTACACTTACTATAAGAGAATACATACATATCCAGTATTCTGTTCAATGATGATATGGCATTATCTTAATGGCTTATGCAAATGTATTCAAAATTCAGTAAAATAAAATTAGATATTTGGTTGACCTCACTAGAAATTACATGCGATCTAGGCATCGTATACGGTCATATTCAATGTTCCAGTGCACACTGAGGATTAGTTACATTTCTTACTGGGTCATTCAAGCAATATAATAATGACTTTTTAGCAGTGGAATGATCACACATGCATAGCAGTTCAGGGTGACTAACACACCAAGGGTCTGGAATTCTACTTTCCATCAATCTCATTTTAATTACATCCTATAAATTGGAGTTCACAGTCAATTTAATAGAAGGAGGAAATTGACAAAACAAGGTTATGAAAGGACAGTCTTGGAGAGCATTTGAATATGACACTTTAATATTCGTGACTAAGTGACAATCTGGTGTCTAATATTATTGCATTTATCTTTCAAAATAATATTAATTTCTAGGACTTTAATATTGAAATTCACTTTTAAATATGTTAAATTGAAGCAATAATTGACAGTCCTATGCATCTACATTGGCATGCAAACGTTTGGAAATCCCTGGTCAAAATTAGTGTTATTGGCAACAGTACAGCAAGCTGAAGATGAAATGATTCCTAAAGTTAAAGACAAAACATTTCCTTTGTATTTTGGGCAAGGAAAAATATTTTCATTGTTTACATTTTAAAACTAACAAAAACGGGAAAAATGGCCCAATACAAAGTTTTGGCACGTTGCACGGTTAGTTTCTAGTATCTATCATTTTGCAAGTATTGCAGTTTGTAAATGCTTTTTGTAGCCAGGCAAGAGTCTTTAATTCTTTTTTGAGAGATTTTCATCCATTCTTCCTTGGTAAAGTCTTCCAGTTCTGTGAGATTCCTGTCTTGTCTTCCAGTTCTGCGTGATTCCTGGGTCATGTTCCAATTCTGCAAGATTCCTGGGTCGTCTTCCAGTTCTGTGAGATTCCTGACTCATCTTCCAGTTCTGTGGGATTCCTGGGTCATCTTACAGTTCTGCGAGATTCCTGACTCGTCTTCCAGTTCTGTGAGATTCCTGACTCGTCATCCAGTTCTGCGAGATTCCTGGGTCATGTTCTAATTCTGCGAGATTCCTCACTCGTCTTCCAGTTCTGCGAGATTCCTGGGTCATGTTCCAGTTCTGAGAGATTCCTGGGTCATGTTCCAGTTCTGCAAGATTCCAGGGTCATGTTCCAGTTCTGCGAGATTCCTGGGTCATCTTCCAGTTCTGTGGGATTCCTAGGTCATCTTACAGTTCTGTGAAATTCCGGTCTCGTCTTTCAGTTCTTTGAGATACTTGGGTCATCTTGCATACACTGCACTTTTGAGATCTAACTACAGGTTTTCAATGATGTTCAGATCAGAAGATTATGAGGGCCATTGTAAAACCTCCAGCTTGGACTTGAGGTCATCTATTGTGGATTTTGATGTGGGTTTAGGATCATCATCTATTTGTAGAATCCGTCCTCAATTTTTTTCATTTTCATGATTCAACATTGCAAAATTCTGTGACGCACCTGGGGATTCAACGTGTTCATCATATATCTAGATACATTTCTTGAGGGGTCTAGTTTTCAAAACGGGGTCACTTGTGGTATTTTTCCACTGTTTAGGCACATCAGGGACTCTCCAAACGAGACATCAAAAAGTCAAAGTCAAATGGCGCTCTCTCTCTTCTGAGCCCTACCATGGACAGTAGTTTTGCACCACATCAGGGGTATTATTGTAAAGTATTGTAGAAATTGCATAGCAAATTGTTTGGTGAATTTTCTTCTTTAACTTTATGAAAATGCAAAATTTTTAGCTGAAGTAAAATTTTTGTTGAAAAAGTAAAATTTTTGTTTTTTCTTTCCACATTGCATTAATTCCTGTGAAGCACCTGAATGGTTAATGATCTTTATCGTTGTGGTGTTGAGTAGCTTGAGGGAGGTGAATTTTGGCTGTCACATAGACCCCTCAAAGTCCCTTCAAATATGATGTGGTCCTTAAAAAAATTAGTTTTGTAAATTTGTACTTTTGAATAAAATAATTTATTTTACCGTATACCGTATAGGTGAAAGGGACAAAAGATTTAACTGAGGTGAAATTGCAAAAAAAGTGCAATTCCACATTTATTTGTTGAGTATTTTATTAACCATATTCACTATATGGTAAAACTGACATGTCGGTATGACGCCTCGTGTCAGTATGAGTTTGTAGATACCAAACATGTATACTTTTACTTTTATCTAAGTGGTGAAAAAGAATTGCACTTTTGTGCCATTTTCTATGACCAGTAACGTCTCCAGTTTTTAGGTTCTGGGCCTGTGTGATGGCTTATTATTTGTAGCGTGAGCTGAAGGTTGTAATGATACCTCGTTTGGGTAGATGTGATGTTTTGATCACCTGTTATTGCAATGTTATGGTCATCAAAAGACTAATTTTGGCATTTGGACTTTTTTTTCCGTTACACAGTTTACTGATCTGATTAATTGATTTTATATTTTGATAGATTGGGCATTTCTTAACATGGTGATGCCAAATATGTGTATTTTTTTTTAATAATTTTACTTTCAATGGGGCAAAAGGGGGGTAATTTGAACTTTTATGTTTTCTTATGTAAATACTTGTAAAAAAAAATGTTTCTTCTTTATTTTACACTACCTTCTAGGGCAGGGGTCTCCAACTCCAGGCCTCGAGGGCCGCTAACAGTGCATGTTTTCAGGATCTCCTTAGTATTGCACAGGGGTTGGAATCATTACCTGTGCATTTAACCACATTAACACCTGTGCAATACTAAGGAAATCCTGAAATCCTGCACTGTTGGCGGCCCTCGAGGCCTGGAGTTGGGGACGTCTGTTCTAGGGGGCTTCATTACTGCAGACTCTAATTACTTGTGTTATGTAGTGATGAGCTACTGCATGTCTCTATATAGCAGAAATGATCACTTTTTGTGGATGCCAGCGTTTGTCAGGCATCCACTGAAAGTGATTACAGCCAGCTACCTGTCAAGGTATCAGATGGAGCTCCAAAATTGAATCACGGGACCTTTAATCACGGCGGGGAAAGGCTCGATCCCCGCTGCAATGCTTTGAATCATGCTGTCAGTGACTGACGGTGTGATTCAAAGAGTTAACAGCACCCATCCGTTCACGAATACATATACAACCACTAATGCTTTTGTACATGTATGATCAGATAGCTATATTTTTCTCAAAACACCTATTCAGCTCACCCTTCGTTCCCATCGTGCTTATTTTTTTTATACTTCCTTTTATAAATTTTATATAGTTTTAATTTCAATATTTCAAATAGATCAATACCACTAATATAACAAGTGATTTCTCCAAATTCATCACAACATGGCATTTATAATAACTACTGAGGTCTCAGAATTATTCCATCCTTTCGTGACAAGCATCTTTATTGGTAGAACCACTGGCTGGCGGGCAAATTTTAGCCTGGGGTGAAAACACAAGTCACTGGCCCAGGAGTAGAGGCCAATCTTTAGGGTAATGTCTCATATACCATTTGGAGTTAGTAGTGAGCATCCAAGGTGCAGCTGCTAAGGATTCACATAAAAAAAATCTTTGATTTGTCTTCTTAGCAGCCATTCAGCCCTGGCATTCGAAACAAATATGCTCATGTCAACTCTTTCCCTTTCCTTAGATTGGGGTCTCTATTTTTTAAATTTCCCGGCTTGCAGGAAATGAAGATTTACTAATTTCCAATAATACTACAATATTAGATTTAAGTTCTAAGATATTACATATACTACAATTACTGCTCTAAGACTTTTAGAATATGTCTCTACCAGTCTTGTAGATCTACAGGCTGGAATTTTTGCCCATTCTGCCTTGCAAAACATCTCACGCTCAGTGAGATTGGATGAAGGCGACAATTTTCAAGTCTTCCAACAGATTTTCAGTAGGATTTAGGTCCGGACTGTGGCTGGGCCAATCATACACATGAGTATACTTTGACCTAATCCATTCATTCTAGCTCTGGCAGTATCTTTAGGGTCGTTATCCTGCTGGAAGGTGAACCTATTGCCCAGTCTTAAGTCTTTTGCAACCTCAAACAGGTTTTCCTCCAGTATTGCCCTGTATTTAGCTCCATTGATCTTCCCATCAACTCTGACCAGCTTCCCTTCCCCCTGCTGAAGAAAAGCCTCCCCACAGCAGGATGCTGTCACCACCATGTTTGATGGTACTGATGGTATTTTAAAGGTAATGTGCAGGGTTAGATTTCCACCACACATAGCATTTTGCTTTTAACCCAAAAAGTTCTACTTTCGTCTCATGTGACCAAAGGTACTTTTTCACATATCAACGTGTCCCTTACATGGCATGTGCAAGAAGGTGCTCTGGTCCAATGAGACCAAAGTAGAACTTTTTTGTCTAAATGCAAAATACTATGTGTGGTGTAAAACTAACTTTCAGTCAACAGGGAGCATCCAGTGCGGCTTCAGTCACCACTCAGTGCATAGTGAGTGGTGGATGTAACCATGCCCCGGCACAGACTGACAGATAACTCAGCATTACATCAGTGCAGACTCACATTCATACACACACTTTCACAGATTCGGGAATGCTCCCAGAAGCTGGTGTTTGGCTATACATCACTTTTGCAACATGTCACTCATAAGAATGTGCAGGACTCCCGTAAGTATTAGGGTAGCTTTACACGCCGCTACTAGATGGTGGCAACAACCGGGTACATGAGAGAAATGTATCTTGCACCGCCAATTCAACCCGAGGTAGCGGCGTGTGAAGACGGTTGTAGCCACCCGCCAGTGGTGGCACCTGTTTCAGAGCACTGCCCTAAAACAGGTGGTTACCCAGCCGATGGTAGCGACCTGTATTGGCGTGTAAAGAAGGAACAGAAGGGTTGTTTCTACACCATGCTATGTACCTGGTATGTACCTGGGGCGTGACACAGCCTCCGGGAAACCACCCCCCTTCAGCGATCATTGGAGGAAGCTCCTGCGTTACGATTGGTTGTTGCTGCATAGGGCGGCATATTTAAGGAGCTGACCAGTCACACTACACAATTGCTCGAGCGTCATGTATTAATCAGCCTCCTGCGCTGCCTGGCCAATCATGATGTTCTTGCTTTGTCCTATCAGCGTACGGACGTCTCGTAATCCACAATTGTGGCACGCCTATGTGTTGTCCCTGCTGCACCAGGTCCTCCCATATTAGCTTGTTGTAGCGGTGTGTAAATGAGGTAAGGTGCTCTGCAGAAGGTAACTTGAGACACCCGGCGGTGTATCCAGAGATAGATGTAACCTACTGTAGCGCACCTTGTTGCGGCGTGTAAAGGTGGTGCGATTACCGTTTGCAACTGTTTGTGCGTGCTCGTGCACGTGAAGTAGCCGGTTGTTGCCACCATCCAGTAGCGGCGTGTAAAGGTACCATTAAAGATGAATATTATTAGGTGTTGAATAATTGTGAGATTGCAGTAGTAAATAAAAGCGGCATTTTGTGCTGACCTTGGAGAAACCAGTTGTTATATTAGTTCTGCCAAATTTGAAAGGTTCGGTAAATTGCAATTGTGTAAATCAGATACTGCACAATTGCAAGTGATGCAATAAATATTAAGTTCAAATTAGTTTCATCTGTGTGTTTAAAATAAATTAATCTTAACAAAATATACAATCATCCCCTCTTTTTTTATATAGTTTAGAATCATATATTGCAATAGAGAAGTTGAAAGAGCAACAAGAGTCTATGATAGATGTCTTAGGAAGAGTAATTCACTGCCCTACTTTATGTTGGATGCATCCTTGATCAGCAATTACGTCAGATATGGTGATTGGTTTTCATGTCTTGGCCTCAAGTGTTCAGTTATAATAAAGCTGTTATTATACTAAATATAGAGATGTCTACATGATCCAAGTAAGTACATCTGCATTTGAATAGTCAGGTCAAGAGTACTCTTGAATATCTTGTGGTATCGTTTATCATGGATACACTATACTGTGTTAGAGAGAATTCTTAGAATATCTTGAGCTCAGTTGTGCTTCCTTCCTTTACCAGTAGTTGTGCAGATTTTTAAATTTGCCTATTTGCTTTTTAAAGCAATCTTCAAGGGGATTATCTCACGATGTATTTTCAAGAGCTCAAAACTCCTCAGCTTTCAACTTCCGATGGAAATTGAGCTGAAGATTGAAACATTGTGACAACATGGACCTAATGGTACCTTTACACGCCGCTACCGAAGGTTAGAAACCACCGGGTGTCGGAGACAATTGTAACTTGTACCTTCAAAACACCGCAAGGTAGCGGCTTGTAATTCAGGTTGTTGCCACCGGTCACTTTGGATACCTGTTTCCCAGCCGTGCTCAAAAACAAGTAGGTATAAACCCTATGGTAGCGGCGTGTAATCGAGGAACAGGAAGATATTTTTGTCACCTAGTGAACTCCTTGGGGGCAGTAAACTATAAAATTATGAATCCCTAAATTGTTGAGAACATAAAAAAAATAATCCGGGCCTTGCTTTTTTTCACCTTGGCCAGCTCACTTTGGGAAACCCATGTTACTTGGTTAACCAGACAAGTATTTCCGATGCTATCTCCTAAGACCTTTTAAGGCTCAGGCAGCAATAAGTATTCAGGAAGCACCATGCTATTACGTGCTTTTTCAGGATTTAATCTAATCTTCCTCTAGACCAGGATCTCAAACTCCGGGTCTCAAGGGCCACCAACAGTGCTTGTGTTCAAGACTTCCTTAGCGTTGCACAGGTGTTGGAATCATCACCAGTGCTGGTGATTATATTATCACCTCTGCAATATTAAACCCTAGTTCACATCTATGTGCCCTGGATTTGCCTGCACAGTGCTGGTGCAACTGTAGGCGCAGGTGCATGCACAGCCCAGTGCAGGCAAGCGCATAGGCACATAGCTGCACAGCCCTTGCGCTCGCCTGTGCTCCCCGCCGCCATTACTTGCTATGGCCGAGCACAGGAAACCGCAGGAGCCCGAAACCCGGAAGCGCAGTGTGACTGTGCCAACGGCAACCGCACATGGACTTGTCCAGCTGCACCCGGAAACACGTAATGTGTCGTTTCCAGGTGCGTCTGGACAAGCACATGCGCAGTGACGTTGGCACAGTCAGACTTGCGCTTCCGGGTTTCGGGCTCCTGTGGTCTCCTGCGCTCGGTCATAGTAGGTAATGGCGGCGGGATCGCAGGGGAGCGCAAGGGCTGTGCATTTATGTGCCCATGCGCTTGCCTGCACTGGGCTGTGCATGCATCTGCGCTTGCAAGCGTGCCAGCACAGTGAAGGCAAATGCAGGGCACATGGATGTGAAACGGCACTATGAAAATTCTGGAAACATGACCTGTTGGTGGTTGTTGAGGCAAGGCAACAACAGGTCTTAGAGGGCCAGATTACCAAGCCTTGGTGGAGCTCGTGTACTCAGACAGTAGGCCCAGTGTCCTGATGGCCAAGGGGGTACTGGATGTCCGTAAGGGTACCTGTACGTACCTTAAACCTTAAATGTACCATAAATGTACCCTAAACCTTAAACGTACCTTAAATTTACCTGTACGTATCTTAAACTGTGGGGAAGAAGAGGTCAAACTGCCTAGGTATGCTACCATTGCTAAGCTGTACACTGTCAGTAACAACGCCATCACGGCAGTAGAATCTATGAATCCGTCCGACCAGGCAGAGGACAACGGCTCTGTGGGGCAGCTGGAGGACTGGTGTTAGAAGGTACATGTAGGCACTGACTCCATCCCTTTGCATCAAAAGCATGGAGTTTACTGGGTAGTTCAAGAACATGAATGAGTCTTTAGTAAACATCCTTTAGACTTTGGGCAGATAAAAGGGGTACAACATCACATCCCCACTGGTGACCATCCACCCATTAAAGAGAGGTATCGGCCTGTATGGCCAGTTCACTATCAATGTGCCAAAGAGATGTTATCCAAAGGGTTAACAGAAAGTGCTGGGTTTCATAGATCACCGCGCTGACCTCCAGTGAAGACAAACAGAGTGATGTATACAACTCTGTTTAATGGGTAATTTGCCTACTGGTTTCGTGATTTCAGTTATCACTTCATCAGGGCAAAGGATGCCCTGATGAAGTGATAACTGAAATCACGAAACCAGTAGGCAAATTACCCATTAAACAGAGTTGTATACATCACTCTGTTTGTCTTCACTGGAGGTCAGCGCGGTGGATCTATGAAACCCAGCACTTTCTGTTAACCCTTTGGATCCTTACTTTTGCTGGGCACCTGCTGCGACCATAAGAGAGAGCGGAGTTAGTTGGTTGTGACTTGCACAACCAAATCAGGTGAGTCCTTCCACTAAAGGGGGGCACTGAGGATAATTGTACAAAAGGAAATTACTCTATGTGCGCTCCATTTCCCTTTTTAAAGAGATGTTATGGGAAATGAAGGAGGCTTGGGTGATCAGAGATAGTTGCAGCCCCTTGGCCGCTCCACTAGTCCTGGTAAAAAAATAAAGATGGTACAATGAGAATGTGTGTAGACTACACGCAGATAATTCGCATTACACATAAGGATGCTTACCCGTTACACAGAATTGAAGAGTCATTAGCTGCACTGAGAACTGCTAACTGTTTTTCCACCTTAGATCTCCCCAGTGGGCATTGGCATGTTTCCGTGGAAGAAAGGGTACAGAGAGAATCTCCAGGGTCACAGAGTCAGGTCTCAACCCCTGTGACTCCCCAGAAGCATCAAAGCCCGCTTCTGAGTGCCCCACGGTCCTGGGACATGCCACCAGACCTATCCATCAAAGTCAATGACTGCTCACTCACCCCGGTCCCACATGCTAAGTGCCTTGGGGTGATAGTTGCAGCAATAAACTATAGGGAAAAAAAGTGCAATAGGGTCTTACCCAGGGAGATGAAGGATTTGCAAGGAAACGATATAGTGCTCACCTTGTATGGTTGTGACCCACACTCAAATGAAAGCATTAGAGGCAGCTGCCGCATTAACCACATGTACCAAGGCAAGTTGATTATGAAGGATATCAGGAAAAATGGTATTAAATCTGCACTGCTGCCAAATAATCCAGTTCAAAATGATCATTGTAGCATATGGTGGTTTATTCGAAGCATTTCAAAGCAAAACCCCACTTCTTACTCAGGAAATGAACATTAGTGTATGTATATTTCCTGATAAAGAAGTGGGGTTATGCTTCGAAATGAGTAGAATAAACCACCATATGCTACAACCATCGCTTTAAATTGGATTATTTGGCAGCAGCGCTGATTTAATATGATTTTTCCTGATGTCCTGCATAATCAGGGTGATCGTTGACTCCACCCTCGCCTTCACGTCACATATCCAAGCCCTTGCCAACTCCTGCCAAATTCAACTCAAAAATATTTCCCTGATCAGTACATTCCTTTACCAAGATACTGCAAAAACACTCGTACATGCCCTCATCATCTCCCATCTTGATTATTGCAACCTCCTGCTCTCTGGCCTTCCCCCTAGCACTCTTGCATCCCTTACAAGATTTCTCCTGTGCTTCCCCCATACTCTGGAACTCTCTGCCCCAACACATTAGACTTTTGCCTACTGTGGAAACCTTCAAAAGGACCTTAAAGATCCACCTCTTTCAGCAAGTCTACAACCTACAGTGAGCCTCAGTCCACTAAACTGCTGCATGACCAACTCTACCCCCCTCTAGTGTATCCTCACCCATCCCTTGTAGATTGTGAGCCCTCGCGGGCAGGGTCCTCTCTCCTCCTGTACCTTTATGTGCATTATATTGTATATGTATATTGTACTTGTCTATGTATGCCCTTTCGACATGAAAAGCGCCATGGAATATATGGCGCAATAATAATAATAATAATAAATTGGCTTTTTGTTTTGCATAGAAGAATATAGCATTTAAAAATAGGTTGTCCATGGACAACCCCTTTAGGAAATGCTACCTCTGTAAGTGTGGGTTTGAATCATGTGGATATGCCATAAATGTCTGAGATGAGAAATCCACTTTATCTCTTGTTTGATTTTCGGCTCCCCTGCTCAAAATGTTACACTCTATCTCAGCATTTACTTGCTTAGTCTTTAGAGACAGCCATAAATCACTACGTAGTATGTCTGAGCTGCGGCAGATGGCTTTCCGGAGACTTCACTTTGCTTAGGAGCAGACGGAATGTCATCCATTATTAAGCAAGTTCTGTCCTGATCACCAAACTGATTCTCCCTCTAGAATAACATTACTGAGTGAACCCACCCTAATTGTAGGATAAAAGATCAGGTATGGCAAATCACTCACATATATCTATATCTTTGTCTAAACATATGTTTTTCAATATACAAAATTTCAAAGTGATTGACCAAAAAAGAAATCTAAATCAAATCAATATATAGTATGACTTCCCACTGCCTTCAAACAGCATCAAAGCATCTATTCTAGACTTTCACACTGTCTTTGTAGGAACTCGGCAGGGAGGTTGTTCCAAACATCTTGGCAAATAACCACCAATCTCGCTCTTCATGTAATCACAGACTCTATGATGTTGAGATCAGGGCGTGTCATATGACAACATCCAGGACTCCTTGTTCTTTTTTAGTTTCATTGTCCTGTTGAAAAATGTATTTGATGCTATTCAGACACCTTTCTAATAGTAATGCAAGATGGATTAGTATCTGCCTGTATAACTCAGCAAACAGGACATCAAGAAATAGGCAACATTGAGAACCGTAGAAGCAGCCAAGGAAACTTAGCGCAGCAGATCGAAAACACAGCATGCTTACTTTCCTTCTGAATTGGAAGATGTTCATAGTTTTTGAAGTGATTGTATATTGGTTTTGTTCTCGAGTGTGCCTAGAAAGACTTGACAAACATTGTAGTCAAATAAATAACTGCTGCATGTCTGACTTCATAGAAATCAGCATAGATATATGGTATAAAATCATGATGGTCCATGATCTTGTACTTTTGGACATGATGATGAGCAATAATATATTGTAACATAGCTGTCATGTGGGACTGAAAAAAGACTAGATACTTATCATAAGCAAGAAGAAATGAAGAGGCAGTCACCATAATGTGATCTTCAGGGTCTCTTTATTTTTAAAGTGTCAGGGATGTTGGCAGTGGGGAGGGGGATTTAGGAGACACGGGATGATGGCGCCGTTTCACATCTGACTGGTGCTTCAACGGGTCCACAGTTAGCGACATACATGCAAATGTTTTATGAAGTCTGCTTGTCTTGAGGAAGAGAACTCTACCGGAGCAAGTTCACACTGAACTGCCTGCAGGTGTCTGCCTTTCACCATAAGCGGTGCCCGACTTCTCTTATGGTACCTTTGCACGCCGCTACCGAAGGTTAGAAACCACCGGGTGTCGCACGTGCACGTTTCAACAGTTCCTAACGGTACCTGATACCGCCTTTACACGCCGCTACAAGGTGCTCCACAGTAGTTTTTTTCGATCCCTGGAAGCACCGACAGGTGCCGCAGGTTACCTTCTGTGGAGCAACTTCCCTGATTTACACGCTGCTACCACAAGGGAATATGGGCGGACCTGGGGCAGGGGGGGCCAACACATAGGCGTGCCAGAGTTGTGGATTACGAGACGCTCGTACAGTGATTGGACAATGCAATAGCATCATGATTGGCCAGCCAGCGCAGGAAGGCTGGCTAATACATGACGCTATAGCAATTGTGTAGTGTGACTGGTCAGCTCCTTAAATATGCCGCCTTATGCAGGGACAACCAATCGTAACGCAGGAGCTTCCACCAATGATCGCTAATGGGGCGAGGTATCCCGAAGGCTGTGTCACGCCCCAGGGAGTTCACTAGGTGACGAAAATACCTTCCTGTTCCTTGATTACACGCCGCTACCATAGGGTTTATACCTACCTGTTTTTGAGCACGGCTGAAAGACAGGTGTCGACAGAGACCGGTGGCAACAACCTGAATTACACGCCGCTACCTCGCGGTGTTTTTAAGGTACAAGTTACAATTGTCTCTGACACCCGGTGGTTTCTAACCTTCGGTATCGGCGTTTAAAGGTACCATTACAGATTAGATGCTAATAACTGGTGACAAAAAGTTAAGAATTCCCCAACCCTCTGAACAGTTATATGCATTGCTTTGAAACATATGTTTCTTAATATATAACTACTCTTTATGTATTTGGTCATACATCGATAGTAAAAGCAAAGTTAAAAAACTTTATAATATATCTTATTAGAGAAAAATGTCTTTCTTCACACTTCTCAGTCACTTCTTGACTCCTTCATTGATCATTTACTCTTAAAAGTTGCTCAAAGCTGTCTACAGATCTGTATTCAGTGAAGGATCAAATCACACCTCCTTACTTCTGAAGTCTATAGACAGAGGAGTGAGGGGAACCTGGAGGGAAACAAAAGCGGAAAGATATAAGGAGAATCTGTTAAAGTCTTTTATGGCAACTGCATACGCTAAAGATGAGTGAATATATGCTGGAGTAGAATTTTTTTAGTCAAATCTTAGAAAAATCTGTAATTGGCAAAATGTGGATTTTTTTTAAATTTACTTCCAGTGACCTCAATTTTTGTGAACAATCAAAAGGTTAAAAGCAAAAAATATTTATACTCACCTCCCCACTCACCCCTCCTGCCTCTCCGCTGACAGATCCTCAAAGCATCTGCTAATTTCACAGCGCATTTTGTGTCCTTATGATCTTGACATTGGGATCTTTTCACACACTTGCACAGAACCTACCCAGGCTCATCAGAGCAGGGAGTGACAGTCTACCGTGAGAGATCCAGTGATTGTAGCACTTGTGATATAGATCAGAAGATGAGACAAAGACTTGAGGATAATGAAGTCAGCATAGTATTTCTTTATTATTTTTCATACTTTGGTTTTATTATCTCTTTGGTCAATAAGGAACCATAAATACATGGAATATTATTTCCCTGCGAAATGAATTTCACATGACAGATTGTTCTGAAAAGTCATGTAAAAATGCATCTACCTTTTAAAGGGACTCTGTCAGGTCATTTTTAAAAGCATGTAAAATCATTATTGAACAATTTGTAGTTTCCATGCTATAAGCACCTTCACACCCTGCAAACAGTTAATGCATTAGTCCTCTCCATTACTTTTACAGAGGAATAGTCCAGCTGCTGTATAAGTGTTATTTAAATATCCACATCCACCCAAGCTGGTGTTCTGTTCCTTCCCTCTGTGCTGAGAGGGGAGAGGTGTTTTATACTGCACTGTGTAAGAGATTTCTATTATAAGAACATTAGTTTTCCTGCAGACATGTAATGTGTGTATCCGGTGAGCAAATGATCAAATGTTCTTATAATCACATAGAAATATCTCAAACTGCACACATTAAACATATGTTTCAGGCGGCCGTCACACGGTTCAATTTAATGAACGATATCGTTTAAGTGATCTGCTTTTTGATCGCTTAAGCGATATCGTTTGTGCATCGCTACGTGCGATCAAGCAATTTTACAATGTAAAATCGCTTGATCGTTACATCGCAGATATGGGAGCCGGAGCTCATATCAAGCGATAATCGCTTGATCAATCTGCTTCATCGTGGTGTGTGACACCACGATGAACGATCTCCCAGCGGCAGAGCCTATGCTGGGAGATGGTATCTATGGTAAACGTCGGGTTACTAAGCGACGTGCGGCGCCTAGTAACCCGATGTGTACCATAGTTACCAGCGTTCTCGCTGGTCCACATCGCTGGTGAGTCTGTCTGTGTGACATCTCACCAGCGATGTGAGCGATATCGTTAGCGATCGCGCGTGCACGTGATTGCTAACAATACCGCTCACGATATTGTAGCGTGTGACGGCCGCCTCATACACACAATGAAAATCTCTAAAGCCCCCGTCACACGGGGCAACATCGCCGCCCATTAAGGTACCTTTACACGCTGCCACTGAGGTGTAGGAACTGCCTGGCAATCGGGATTTTTGTCACGGTTGCCTTGAAATTGCTATGAAGTAGCGGCGTGTAATTGGGGAAAGTGATCAGGTTGCTCGCAGTTGCTCCGGGTAGCGGTCTCTGAGCCATGTCCTAAAATCCGAGTCAACCCAAAGGGTGAATTGCCCTGGTATTGGCGTGTAAACGGGCAATAGGATGGAATTTGCGTCGCCTAGTGATTTCCCCGGGGTGTGCCACAGCGTGTTTGATACCGCGCCCCATCAGCGATGATTGGTGGGGGCTACTGTGTTACCACTGGCTGTCCCTTCACAGGGCGCTATATTTAAAGAGCTGTCCATTCACACTACACAATTGCAATGGCGTCATGTATTAGCCAGCCTTCCTGAGCAGGCTTGCCAATCATGACGCTATTGCGTTGTTCAATCAGCGTGTTAGCGTCACGGCTATGTTTTGGCGCCACACAACATGTACGCCCACATTCCCCTAGTGATTGTGGTGTGTGAAGCGGCGTCGGAATTCAACCGGATGTTTCCCGCAAGATCTGTTGGAACTTCCGGGGACCCATGTTCCCTTAGGTTGAGGGTGCAATTGCGGCATCTAAATGTGGCATTGGCGATCGTTAGCAACCATTAAAAACGTGCACACGCACATTCGGTTGCTACCGACCGCCAGTGATAGTGGCGGCGTTTAAAGCTACCTTTACAGAGGTGACGTGGGGGCGTGGCCTATCGCCGGCGTTATCGCCCCTACGTTGCCTCATGTAAAGGGGCGATGTCGGCTGTGCCAGGTGGTCGCCTGGTTTCAGATCAGTGCTCTGAAACCAGGCGACCATCATGGGGCGATGTGCACACATCGCCCCATGTAACCGGGCGCAGGCGACCTGTCAGGCGATGGGAGCCATAGGCTCCCATTGTCCTGCATCGCCGCTGGGGTTTCCAGACACGTGGCTGGAGGTGTCGCCCCGTGAAAATGGGGGATGGCGACGCTGGCGGGGCTCCAAAAACGTGCGCACTCCCACTAGTCGCCGCCGACATCCCCAGCCCCGTCGCCTGGTGTGATGGGGCCTTAAGGGCACATGCATCGCCCTCAGGGCCGTGGGTTTCTCGGGACCGATTCCTGCTGTCTTGTCACTGAGGGGAAATGTCACACTAATGGACGTGAACCGGTTCCGTGGCCCTGGAAGAACTGCAATTAAAAGGGGAAGGGATGTAAAAAGGGGATAAAAATAAAATTAAAGTTTGTCACTGTGACGCCACCTGTGGTAAGCAGCCAGATGTGACCGCCGCTGCTTATCTCAGCTCCAAGGGATGATGATGGGATGCAGCAAGGTGATAAGCCCTCCACAGGCAGGGCTGATTTAACCCCTGTGCCCCATTAATAGTTTTTGGTGAAGTGGATGTGAGGTGACCGCGGGGTGTAACTTACTTCTAACAGCTGTTCTCCTTTTCTCTCAGCGTTAAAACTCCTCAGTTGCTGGTTCCTGTAACCAGGAGCTTTCAATAAAGACTCTAAGGCGGCCGTCACACGGTTCAATATTGCGAACGATATCGCTTAAGCGATCTGCTTTTTGATCCCTTAAGCGATATCATTTGTGCATCGCAGCGTGCAATCAAGCGATTTTACAATGTAAAATCGCTTGATCGTGACATCGCAGATATGAGAGCCGGAGCTCATATCAAGCGATAAACGCTTGTTCAATCTGCTTCATCGTGGTGTGTAACACCACGATGAACGATCTCCCAGCGGCAGAGCCTATGCTGGGAGATGGTATCTATGGTAAACGTCGGGTTACTAAGCACTGCGCGGCTCCTAGTAACCCGATGTGTACCATAGTTACCAGCGATCTCACTGCTCCACATCGCTGGTGAGTCTGCCTGTGTGACAGCTCACCAACGATGTGAGCGATATTGTTAGCGATCGCGCGTGCACGTGATCGCTAACAATATCGCTAGCGATATTGAACTGTGTGACGGCCGCCTAACACACGTTTCAAGTTCAACTGCGTACTTTCCTCATTGCTATTCTTGCTCTTATACACAGTCACGGTGTTCCTGCAGTGAGCGTTCTGGTAGCCTGTCAGCAGCTGAGATGGATCACCAAAGCACCCCCTTTCTCTAAGCCTTTCGGGTCTCTCTCCTCAGGACCACTCACTACCTCAGGGCTAGCAGTCGCAGACATATCAGGGAATCCTTTCCTTTGATCCCAAGTCCTATATGAGGCCTTTCCTTTAGTGTGACGGTCTGTTTGGTTCCGGACATAAAGACACTTCACCACACCGGTTAATCTGTGGCCCAGGCGCATAGCAGCCAACCACTTTTACAGGGCCGGTACCCTGTCCGTCGACCCAGTCCCTCAGTGTCTCCGTAAAGCTGGTCTTCAATCTTGAACTCCTTCTCCACTGGTCAGTAGTCTTGGACCCAGTCAGCCATAAGATGACACCGGCCGCCGGGTCCCCAGTTTTCTCCTCTGTTGTTTACAGTCTTTACTCTATCACTCTGCTCACTCTGAGGTAACTACTGTAGCTCCTCCCCCTTCCACAGGTGTCTCCTCTAAGCTCCACCCACCACTCAGCTCTCGGTGTCTCTGTAAAGCCGGTCTTCCACGTTGGACTCCTTCTCCACTACACCTGGTCAGTAGTCTTGGACACGGTCAGCCATAAGATGACACCGGCCGCCGGGTCCCGGTTTTATCCTCTGTTGTTTACAGTCTTTAGTCTGTCACTCTGCTCAGTCGTGATCCCTCCTTCAACTCCAACCTTTGTCTGACTAACTGTCACTCTCACTCTGAGGTAACTACTTTAGCTCCTTTCACAGGTGTCTCCTCTAAGCTCCACCCACCACTCAGCTCCTCCCCACCTCTCCCTTGCCTGGCATACATTCCTAGGTATAGGGATTTGGGGATGCGTTGGGTGCTTTTGGTTTGGGGTGAATGGCTTACCATCTCAGCTGCTGCTCTTTTCTGTGGCTACCAGTCCTCAGGGGTGTCGCATACCCCACTAGCAAAGCATGGCATGTCCTCGCGCCATGACCCGGCATGGGTGAATACATAAACTTGAAATTTTCTTTCTGCAATAAATACTAAAACATTAACTAGCATTCGACAACATTTTCTTCCCTTCCGGGAGGCACATGTCTTCAACATTACTTTAAAAAAAACTTTTTAACTAGCTAACTATCTATCTATCTTCAATCTTAACTCACTATATATTCAACCAACCTAATTGGCCTGTTTAACACATGCAGCTCCGGTTCCTTATCACCGCTGGACTGTTAAAAGTCACATATATATATATAGTGTCTCAAAATAGTTCAGGACTTGCACTATAACCAACAGGGTGCACATGGGGTTGCACAACTATATACAATTCAGTTCGGGTCAACCATAGTCTGTGACCTCTTAGTTTTTTTTTTTTCAAAACAAACAGGGGAAAACAGGGAACATCCTCTCCGGATGAACTGATGGCAAAAATGGGGAAAAAAAGAAAATTTCTATTTACAATTGTATTACTCCCGTCGGGCAAAGCAGGATTAGTACCTGTCTGGGTACTTTGCTGTTGGAGTCTGTGTCCAGCATTCTCTTCCGTCGTATGAGTCTGTACAGGCAGGGGCAGTGTGGGGCTTCTGCTGCCTGACCCGGTGGACTTGGATGGCATAGGGACCTCTTTCTTCCTCTACCCGGGTGTAGGCGACTCGATCCCCGGGTTGCAAGTCCCTCTCCGGATGGCCCGTGGGAAGGTGGGTCTCCACGTCTGCTCGGAACACAAACATGTCCTGGGAGGATCTGCACTCCTCAATAAATCAGTACCCTTCCTTAAAGTGGAAGGACACAACAACTCCCTCATGCCGGGGAGTCTGAGAGGTCAGTGGGGACACTTGAGCGATGGCATTCGCTTTTTTAGTACGCCTAACCAGGGCTAGGTGTTTGAGTCGTTTCTCTGCATCCTGGGCTGCCCACCATTTAGACCACCGGCGCAAGTACTCACTCCAGGGAATCCTCTCCACCCGCTCCTCGCCTGCTGTTACCTCCCCGGGGAAGCTCATTAAATCCTCACCGGAGGGCTCCCACCACCACTGCATCTCCTCTCTGGGGTCTCCGGTCCCGGTGACATGGGGAGTAGTGGCTCAGTTAATCCCATAACAGTAGCAGGGGACTCCTCCCAAGTTGGGCAGGGACAGGCCGCCGTGGGACCCAAGGGATCGGGAAGGTTGACCGGAACAAGGGGCTGGATTGTTATCAGCAAGTCCTTGCTGTTTTTTGGAGGGCCGACCGGAATCAGGGATGGTGCTGTTGCCGGGGAGTCTTTGCGGATTTCAGGCTCCATCTCCTCTTTGATCTCCTCGACCACCACATCCAGAGTTTGTAGTTGATATGCGGCCCAGTAAACAGCCGCTTGCTGGTGCAGTGGGGATTGCCACCGCTCCAGGACTGTAAGATGGACTTGCTCCAGCTGGCAGCCCAACTCATCCACCTCCTCGGTTAGCAGTTCGGTTCCCATTCCCAGCAGCAAGCCGGTTGCCGGGATGCCATCAGGGTTGCTTCCTCCTTTCGCCATTGCTGGACCGGACCTCTCTCTGTCCTGTCCTCTCCGCTGAGGCGATTTCTTCTTACATCAGAGCACGGAGCGGGGCTTATATTCACGCTCTTTTCAACTGTCACGCCCACTTTTTTCCTGCTCTCCGTGTGATGCAGTAAAATTAACTGTGTGGCGCAGCACAAATCAGCACAGTCACGAGGTGCCATTTTACAGTTCAATATGACAGTTATGAGGCCCAGCAATGGCGGCTCAATCCACAGTTCACAGTTCAATAAATTTAATTTCACAGTCTTTAGGCACACTTGACCCAGTTTAACCGGATCGGTGATCCTGTTCATAATGCCAAAAATTGTATCGCCCTCAGGGCCGTGGGTTACTGAGGAGCGGTCCCTGTTGTCTTGTCACAGGGGGGATTTCACGGTAATGGCCATGGACCAGTTCCGTGGCCCTGGAGGGACTGCAATTAAAAGGGGAAGGGATGTAAAAAGGGATTAAAATAAAATTAAAGTTTGTCACTGCGACGCCACCTGTGGTATGCGGCCAGATGTGACCGCCGCTGCTTGTCTCAGTTCCAATGGATGATGATGGGATGCAGCAAGGTGATAAGCCCTCCACAGGCAGGACTGATTTCATCCCTGGGCCGGGTTAATAGTTTTTGGTGAAGTGGTTGTGAGGTGGTCGCGGGGGTGTAACTTATTTCTAACAGCTGTTCTTCTTTTCTCTCAGCTTTTCAACTCCTCAGTTGCTGGTTCCAGTAGCCATGGACTTTCAATAGAGATTCTCACACGTTTCAACTGGGTAATTTACTCACTGCTATTCTTGCTCTTATACACAGTCACGGTGTTCCTGCAGTGAGCATACCGGTAGCCTGTCAGCAGCCGAGATGGATCACGAAGGCACCCCCTTTCTCTAAGCTTTTCGGTTCTCTCTCCTCAGAGTCACTCACTGCCTCAGGGCTAGCAGTCGCGGACTTTTCAGGGAACCCTTTCCTTTGATCCCAAGTCCTATATGAAGCCTTTCCTTTAGTGTGACAGTCTGTTTGGTTCCATGCATAAAGACCCTTCACCATACTGATTAATCTGTGGCTGGGGCATATAGCAGCCAACCACTTTTGCAGGGATGGTACCCTGTCCGTCAACCCAGTCCCTCAGTGTCTCTGTAAAGCTGGTCTTCCCCGTTGCACTCCTTCTCCGCTACACCTGTTCAGTAGTCTTGGACCCGGTCAGCCATAAGATGACACCGGCCGTCGGGTCCCGGTTTTCTCCTCTGTTGTTTACAGACTTTACTCTGTCACTCTGCTCAGTCGTGAGCCCTCATTCAACTCCAACCTTCGTCTGACTAGCTGTCACTCTCACTCTGAGGTAACTACTGTAGCTCCTCCCCCTTTCACAGGTGTCCCCTCTAAGCTCCACCCACCACTCAGCTCCTCCCCACCTCTCCCTTGCCTGGCATAAAGTCCTAGGTATAGGGATTTGGGGATGTGTTGGGTGCTTTTGGTTTGGGGTGAATGGCTTACCGTCCCTGCTGCTGCTCTTTTCTGTGGCTACCAGTCTGCCATGGTGCCACACAGAAACACCTCCTCCCCCCTTCTTTCTGCTCTGCAATGAGTCACACAACAGACAGATCAATGTGGAGGGCAGGGTTGTGTAATGATGCATGAATATTCATTCCTTGGGGAGTGAGCAAAAGAGAGCTCACTGTGATAGACATTTGGAATTAATCTTTTATTTTGAAGTTTTCAGAAGGTAGAAGGGAAGAATAGATAATAGTAATACATGAATAGAGAGAGCTTAGAGAAAGGAATTAGAAAATGATAGCAGTTATATGGATTTTTGATCTGACAGATTCCCTTTAAATCTCTGCATTGTGCTATTTCTCTGTTATTCTGCTATGACTGGCCGTCATCATTCTGCCTATCTAAATTGTGTGCCCCTACAAACTCCAGCAGTGTCAGCATTATTTTGACAGTCCCAGGGTGCAGGAGCAACCCCAAAACTGATAAATGCTCAGCTCTCAATTTCATTATAAATTCCTGGGTGGAATAACAGAGGTACAGCCCAAAGCAACGTTCTAAAAAAAATAGATTCCAGAATTATTGTTTTTTGGGAATACAAGTTTTTATTAAAATAAACACATCAGGAGAATTTGGTTATCTTAAAGGGGCTATTCCAAAAACAAAGTACATTCTAATCAATAGATCTTGGAATATTAATAATTTCCACAATTGGATGTTTAAAAAAAATTATTTTGCTGAGATAATCTTATATATGTGTCCCTGCTATGTACTGTGTAATGGATGTGTCTGACTGTACAGGGACATGGTCTGATCATACATCTTCTGTGCTGAGATAATCTTATATATGTGTCCCTGCTGTGTACTGTGTAATGGATGTGTCTGGCTGTACAGGAACATAGTCTGATCATACCACATCTCCTGTGCTGAGATAATCTTATATATGTGTCCCTGCTATGTACTGTGTAATGGGTGTGTCTGACATATAAAAGCAGGGACACATAGATCAGATTATCTCAGCACAGGAGATGTGGTATGATCAGACTATGTTCCTGTACAGTCAGACACATCCATTACACAGTACACAGCTGGGACACATGTATAAGATTATCTCAGCACAGGAGATGTGGTATGATCAGACTATTTCTATGAACGGTCAGATACATCCATTACAGAGTACATAGCAGGGGCACATATATAAGATTATCTCAGCGCAGGAGATGTGGTATGATCAGGCCATGTCCCTGTATGGTCAGATACGACCATTACACAGCACATAGCAGGGGCACATATATAAGATTAGCTCAGCACAGGAGATGTGGTATGATCAGACCATGTCCCTGTATGGTCAGACACATCCATTACACAGTGCATATCAGGGACACATACATAAGATTATGGCCAGGGTCACATTTGCGCTTTGACCCTGGCCTGCCGGATTCCGGTTTCAACTTAGAAATTTTTCCAGCACCGCATAGCGTTACCGCTATGCGGTGCTGGAAAACGCTGCCCTTAGTTACCCGATGTGTACCTTAACGACCTGTCACACAGGCAGCGGCTCGGAGTGCGCTTTACAGCGCCGCACAGGAAACCGTGTCTGCAACGTTTCCTGTGTGGCGCTGTAAAGCGCACTCCGAGCCGCTGCCTGTGTGACAGGTCGTTAAGGTACACATCGGGTAACTAAGGGCAGCGTTTTCCAGCACCGCATAGCGGTAACGCTATGCAGTGCTGGAAAAATTTCTAAGTTGAAACCGGAATCCGGCAGGCCAGGGTCAAAGCGCAAATGTGACCCTGGCCTATCTTAGCACAGGAGACTTGATACGATCAGACCATGTCCCTGTATGGTCAGACACATCCATTACACAGTACACAACAGAGACATATATATAAGATTATCTCAGCACAGGAGATGTGGTATGATTAGACCATGTCCTGGTATGGTCAGACACATCCATTACACAGTACACAGCAGAGACACATATATAAGATTATCTCAGCACTGGAACATTTTTTTATCACATCCAATTGTGGAAGTTACCGGGAATCTGTCAGCAGGTTCTTGCTATCTCATCTGACAACAACATTATGCAGGCAAAGAAACCTTGAATCCAGAGATGTAGCACATATATTACTAGCTGCAGCTATTCTCACAGAATCAAAGAATTTAGTTTTAGAGACACAGCAGAGCTGGGAGAGCTGCCCCCACCTACACCAGGCTCTCAGCAGATATTGTGCATTACAGCAGGGGGGGATGTCGGACTGCCTGCATGCGTGTGAAAAAGTAGTCATGTAATAGTATTCACAGGGTAGTTAATGTAAACAGTAGCACACATACTAATAGAAGCACACTTGCTTTTTGCTTTCATCCCCTGCAGCAAGCTGTCTTTAGCTTACTTAAAAACCTATATGTGCATTTGGCAGTAATTGTTACATTGGCAAAGTGGTATTCTGTATTCGTTTTTGTGTCCTGGTCTCACATCTTAATTTTTATGTCTTTTTATACTGTACTAATAAAGAATATGTTTATCTATATTTTATGCGGGTCATATTTGTAGGAATCCCCGGCTTACATAGCAAAAACCGTAAGTACAACACGTGCAGGGCTTGCAATTGCACCTGGGCCCTGGAGCCTATGGGGTCCCAAAAGTCTCTTTGGCCCATAGAAAGACACTAATGCTATTAAAGACTTGCAATAATTGGGGGCCCCGTTGGAGTTTTTGCATTGCGACCCTTGAGCTTCAAGTCATGGCACTGTACTCTTTAATATTATTTCTAGATCTATTGATTAAAATTGTCTTTGTTTGTGGGAAAATCCCTTTAAGTAAATCCAAATGTAAAGAACTTTGTCCGTAATCTATCTCTTGCATTGGTTTCCATGCAGAATATAAATGAAAAGTATTATAAATCCAAACCAGTACTTGTCACTGTATCGCACAGGACAATATATATTGTGAATGATAGATCTCTACACTGATATATGACAATTTCTCCTTGGAAACATATACTCAGGGGAGTGATGGGCAGATGTCTTTCATTTCTTATCTTCCCACAATCACCTTCTCCTCCTGTGTATAGGTCTAGGACATACAGCACTTGTCTATGGTCCTTAATGACTCTGTGGTCATTATTGGTTTTCCCTGGAGGACTAACATATCTCTGTTGATACATTATGTTTTTTTATACACAATTTGATATCTTACATCAGCACCTGCAAATATTGTATTTAGTCCCTGATAGAATAATTACTGCACGATTAATATAACAATTACATCAGCAAGCAAAGCGCACATCTACTAATGAGAGCTATGCAAGAGAGCAGCCCAAGAGCAGTCATCAGCTGGGGTCCCCTAGGGGACGTGTTTTAGCTGATTTTTTGCAGTTGATCATGTGCCAGGTGCCTTGTAATGACCATATTCACTATGAGGGTTATTCAGTTCTATATGAGGAATAGGGAAAACAATGTGTAATAAGAAAAACAGTAAATTAGTGTATAGCAAGAAGTTGTGAAAATAAAAAAATAGTGAAGGCAAATCATAGCAGGAAAAAGTGCAAATCTGCCAAAAAGGACGAGCAAATCTGCTAAAACCTGAAATAGGCAGATTATCACATATTCTGCCCAGAAATTGAGTTTGCATCAAATGTATTCAATACAAATTGAAATGTCAGATGATACGTCTATTATGCCCTGAGGTCTCTTCAGACCTTAATGCATAATAAGCGAGGAGGTACAAAATGAAATAACATTATTCTCACCTTGCTCCAGTCATGGGACGGTTGTAATGGACGAGTGGATAAACAGCAGGATAGCAGTGATGGGCAAAGTTAATCTGGGAAGTTAGTCTGACCTGTAGACTGGAGTCCCTAGCTGCCCCTTTCCCATAATTACTACAGAAGTCTCACATCTGCACACTATGGTCAGAGCCACCTTGCTCCATGGAAAATCCTCCCCGTTCCATAATAACATGGCCCCAATGCATAAAAAAGCCCACCCCTCTGGATCAACATGTTATTCTATGGGTTGAACTAGATGCACTTAAGGTCTTCCTTCAACCTTAAACACTATGTCACTATGTATGTAAGTGAATGACATAGCGGCGTCATTCAGAAGTCTCACGCCTTCGCAGTGACGCGCCTCACTGTGCCCTATTGAAGAGCCAATGTTTCCACCGCGCAGGTGCAGAGACTGTGCAGCTCTACAATAGGGAGCACTGAGGCGCGCCACTGTGAAGGTGCGAGACTTGTAAATGACGTCACTATGTCATTCACTTACATAGACAGGAATGGCGAGTTTCCCATGCAGCGGGCGGGGTGGTGTTCACATGGAGCGGGGTGGATTTTCCATTGAGCAGGGTGACTCTGACCGTAGCGTGCAGATCCCCATATGACCCTTAAGAAGTAATTTGAATACAGCATGAGACAGATTAAAAGTAGTTTTATGAGGTATGCAGGGGGATGTCTGGGGATATAAAAGGGTTACATCATGTTAACTCCAAGGGTGATTTTCCGTTTTCCGGTTTTCATTTACCTCTCCACTTCTTCCAAGAACTTTTTATTTTTCCATTAATATAGACATATGAGGCTTGTTTTTTGCAGGATAAGTTTTACTTTCTGTTGAAATCATTTATTTCACCATATAGTGTACAGAAAATTGGGGAAAAAAATCCAAGTGCGTTGAAATTGCAAAAAAAGTGCACTTACACATTTGTTTTTTGGGTTTTTTATTCCCCATGTTCACTATATGGAAAAAACTGACATGTCGGTATGATGTCTTGGGTTGGTATGAGTTCATAGATACCAGACATGTATACTTTTACTGTTATCTAAGTGGTGAAAAAAAAATCAGAAATGTAAAAAAAAAAAAAAAGAATTACCCTTTTGCACCATTTTCTGTGACCTGTAACATTCTCATTTTTCGGGATCTGGGGCTGTGTAATGGCTTATTTTTTACGGCATCAGTTGACATTTCTAATGATATCCTCTTTGGGTAGATGCGCTGTTTTGATCACCCATTATTGCATTTTATTGGAATGTTGCCGTGACCAAAAAACATAATTTTAATGTTTTGACTTTTTTTTCTATTACACATTTTACACATCTGATTAACTGATTTTATATTTTGATAGATCGGGCATTTCTGAACACGGCGATACCAAATATGTGTATTTTTTTTAATTTTTTTTATTAGTTTTATTTTCAATGACTCAAAAAGGGGGTGATTTGAACTTTTATGCTTTATCCATACTTTTAAAAACTTTTTTTTTAATTAATTTATTTAGCCAACTAGAGGCCCTCAGTGCTGCACACCGCAATCGCTTCTCTTGTCTTCAGATGAGCTGCTGCTCATCTAAAGACAGGAGAAATGATCGCTCCCTGCTGGTGACCTCGCTGGGTCATCGCCAGCAGGAAGTGAATCAGGACAGCTTCCGGGATCATCACAGGACCCTGGGCTGTCCAAGTAAAGCATGCAGGTCTCGTGATGGCATAACGGGACCGCTGATCATGACGGGGAGTAGCACAATCCCCGCTACGGGACTTTGTATCGTGCTGTCAGTGAATGACAATGTGATCCAAAGGGTTAACAGAGCCGATCATATACTGGATCTGAACGGCGCTGTTAGATACATATCTCAACTGATGTGAGCTGATGTAATGTGAACGTGAGCTTGAATCACACATGTGCGTCAGATGTCGTGAAGGGGTTAAAGTTGTGGGCTGGGTTTAGAACCCCCAAAACAGGTGACAGATTCCCTGTAAAAAATGGAATGACATTTTTCACACTTCTTTCACCCACTGTAAACATGTTAATTTGTTTCTGATGGTGATCCGATTCTAACCCTCTTCTCTTCCCTCATGGGACCAGTGATGCCACAATTACATTTTCTTAGTTAATAACATTGTTTAAATGATTCAAATCTATCACGTAGTTTTTTGATCGTATGCATTTGTATCTATTGTCTGTACAACTTTATAGAAAAATTTTCTTCTTTAAAGGGAACCAACCACCTCAGATCACCCTAATACACAGTTAGTACATATCCCTGCACCCTAAGGATACCTTTCCAGCACTGTTTTTGTGTAAAATCTTGCATTAGTATAACTGATATAAAAAGTTTATAAACTTACTAGCCTGGTGACTTCTGGGCGTATCCCTCCTTCTGTTATACTTCAGGGCTGTGCATTCATTGCATGGCTGTGCTCCCCCTCCCTCTGTGCAGAGGAGATAACGATCACGCCCATCAGGGCAGGGCAGCAGGCACGGAGGGAGGGGGAGCACAGCCATGCAATGCACAGCCCTGAAGTATAACAGAAGTAGGGATATGCCCAGAAGTCTCCAGGCTAGTAAGTTTATAAACTCTTTATATCAGTTATACTAATGCAAGATTTTACACATAAACAGTGCTGGAAACGTATCCTTAGGGTGCAGGGACATGTACTAACTGTGTATTAGGGTGATCTGAGGTGGTTGGTTCCCTTTAAGCAAAGTACAATGCAGCTCATGAACAATGTAAACGTTATTACTTCATAGAAAATGAAGCTAATATAATGTCTATGGGTTTGACATTAGGCACACGTCCAAAGCTGTTCCATTATTTTCATCTTTATGTCTATGTACAAGGAACAAATTCAATGGCTTTTTTAATAAGTAGATATGGCAAGAGGTCACAATAACTCCGATTAAAACTCTTCCAAAGAAACTATTTTAGTATGAGGTAAAGAAAACGTCTATTCAATATCTCTTGTAATGAAGCTTACTGTCTACTGCAATTCAATTACCGCCAGCTTACAATTACAATACTAGACATTTAAAGTACTGGTATTTTGTTCATTTTTTTTCCAAAGGAGTAAATATGACTTTGGCTTTCCCATCTCTTACTGAACTGATAAAATAAAAGGCTAATTATTATTTCTTTATTATTTAAGTAAGTTTACAGCCTACCTTTTATTTCAGGTGACTTTTTAGAATAGTTACCACCAAGGAGCCAAACCTAATACTGAATGCACACACAGGATGCAGAGAACCTCCATCATACACTGTGTACAGAATTATTAGACAAATGAGTATTTTGATCACAATACTTTTTATACATGTTGTTCTACTCCAAGCTGTATAGGCTTGAGAGCCAACTACCAATTAAGTAAATCAGGTGATGTGCATCTCTGTAATGAGGAGGGGTGTGGTGTAATGACATCAACACCTTATATAAGGTGTGCTAAATTATTAGGCAAATGCCTTTCCTTAGGCAAAATGGGACAGAAGAGAGATTTGACGGGCTCTGAAAAGTCCAAAATTGTGAGATGTCTTGCAGAGGGATGCAGCAGTCTTGAAATCGCCAAACCTTTGAAGCGTGATCACCGAACAATCAAGCGTTTCATGGCAAATAGCCAACAGGGTCGCAAGAAGCGTGTTGGGCAAAAAAGGTGCAAAATAACTGCCCATGAATTGAGGAAAATCAAGCGTGAAGCTGCCAAAATGCCATTTGCCACCAGTTTTGCAATATTTCAGAGCTGCAACGTTACTGGAGTATCAAAAAGCTCAAGGTGTGCTATACTCAGGGACATGGCCTAGGTAAGGAAGGCTGAAAAATGACCACCTTTGAACAAGAAACATAAGATAAAACGTCAAGACTGGGCCAAGAAATATCTTAAGAATGATTTTTCAAAGGTTTTATGGACTGGTGAAAGGAGAGCGACTCTTGATGGGCCAGAGGCTGGATCAGAAAAGGGCAGAGAGCTCCACTCCGTCTCAGATGCCAGCAAGGTGGAGGTGGGGTACTGGTATGGGCTGGTATCAAAGATGAACTTGTGGGACCTTTTCAGGTTGAGGATGGAGTTTTGCTCAACTCCCGGACCTACTGCCAGTTTCTGGAAGACAACTTCTTCAAGCAGTGGTACAGGAAGAAGTCGGTATCATTCAAGAAAAACATGATTTTTATGCAGGACAATGCTCCATCACATGCAGCCAACTACTCCACAGCGTGGCTGGACAGTAAAGGTCTAAAAGAAGAAAAAATAATGACATGGCCCCCTTGTTCACCTGATCTGAACTCCATAGAAGATCCCTCCTAAAATGTGAGATCTACAGGGAGGGAAAACAGTACACCTCTGGGAACAATGTCTGGGAGGCTGTGGTGGCTGCTGCACGCAATGTTGATCGTAAACAGATCAAGCAACTGACAGAATCTATGAACGGAAGACTGTTGAGTGTCATCATAAAGAAAGGTGGCTATATTGGTCATTAATTTTTTTGGGTTTTGTCTTTGCATGTCAAAAATGTTTATTTCTAAATTTTGTGCAGTTATATTAGTTTACCTGGTGAAAATAAACAAGTGAGATGGGAATATATTTGTTTTTTATTAAGTTGTCTAATAATTCTGCACAGTAATAGTTACCTGCACAAACAGATATCCTCCTAAGGGTACTTTCACATCAGCGTTTTTTTTAAATCGCGGCAGATGCGGTGAAAAAAACGCATCTGCCGCGATTACCGCATAACCGCTGCACTTGCGGCACAGTTGCGCACAGTTGCGGCAAGCCCCATACAATGTATATACGGGCTTGCGGCAGGTGCGGCAAGTGCGGTTTTGGCACTTGCCGCAGGTGCGGCTGCGAAAAAACCGCGGCTGACCGCGTTTTTTTTTCACGGCCGCACCTGCCGCAAGTGCCAAAACCGCACTTGCTGCACCTGCCGGAAGCCCGCATATACATTGTATGGGCTTGCCGCAACTGTGCCGCAAGTGCAGCGGTTATGCGGTAATCGCGGCAGATGCGTTTTTTCACCGCATCTGCCGCGATTTCAAAAAAACGCTGATGTGAAAGCAGCCTAAGATAGCCAAATCAAAAAAAAAAACACTCCAACTTCCAAAAATATTAAGCTTTGATATTTATGAGTCTGTTAGGTTGATTGAGAACATAGTTGTTGATCAATCTAATATATAATCAATATTATGGTTCACAGACTTCCGGCGCTTATGTTGCTATCCCACAATGCACTGTGGCACAATTGTGGGATAGCGACACAAGTGGCAAAAGTAAATGACACAGACCTCAATCTACAGTCGGGAGATCTCCCGACGGTAGCCGCGGCTCATCACCCACCGCACGATCCGTGGAGATCAATCAGCGAAGCAGCCGGTGGCTTAGCGGGAGATTTGAATACCGCGCCGCTCAGCCAATCAGCGGCGTGGGATTCAAATCACCCGCCAAGCCGCACGCCGGTTCACTGATTGGTCGCCATGATTTGCGGTGACCAATCAGCGAAGCAGCGCGTGATTTAAATCACGTTTCGCTGATTGGTTGCCGCTAACCACAGCTACCAATCAGCGCTGTTGGCACGTGATTTAAATCGCACTTCGCTGATTAATCACAGCGATCCGTGGTGACCAATCAGCAAAGCGGCACGTGATTTAAATTGCGCATTGATGATTGGTCGCCAGCGACCAATCAGCGCTCTTGGCGCGTGAATTAAATTGCGCCTCGCTGATTGGTTGCCGCGATCCGAGGAGACCAATCAGCGAAGTGGCGTGTGGCTTAGTGGGAGATTTGAGACCAGGCTTTGCTGATTGGTCGCTGCCGATCACGGTGACCAATCAGCGCCCTTGGCGTGTGATTTAAATGGTGGCTCAGTGTTTAGGTGGCTCAGTGGTTAGCACTGTATGGTGGATCAGCGGTTAGCACTGTACGGTGGCTCAGTGGTTAGCATTGTATGGTGGTTCAGTGGTTAGCACTGTATGGTGGCTCAGTGGTTAGCACTGTATGGTGGCTCAGTGGTTAGCACTGTATGGTGGCTCAGTGGTTAGCACTGTATATGGTGGCTCAGTGTTTAGGTGGCCTAGTGGTTAGCACAGAATGGTGGCTCAGTGGTTAGCACTGTATGGTGGTTCAGTGGTTAGCACTGTACGGTGGCTCAGTGGTTAGCACTGTATGCTGGCTCAGTGGTTAGCACTATATGCTGGCTCAGTGGTTAGCACTGTATGTTCGCTCAGTGATTAGCACTGTATGGGGGCTCAGTGGTTAGCACTGTATGGTGGCTCAGTGGTTAGCACTGTATGGTGGCTCAGTGGTTAGCACTGTATGGTGGCTCAGTGGTTAGCACTGTATGGTGGCTCAGTGGTTAGCACTGTATGGTGGCTCAGTGGTTAGCACTGTATGGTGGCTCAGTGGTTAGCACTGTATGGTGGCTCAGTGGTTAGCACTCTATGGTGGCTAAGTGGTCTTCACTCTACAGTAGCTCAGTGGTTAGCACTGTATAGTGGCTCAGTGGTTAGCACTGTATGATGGTTCAGTGGTTAGCACTGTATGATGGCTCAGTGGTTGGCACTGTATGATGGTTCAGTGGTTAGCACTGTACGATGGCTCAGTGGTTAGCACTGTATGGTGGCTCAGTGGTTAGCACTGTATGGTGACTCAAAGGTTAGCACTGTATGGTGGTTCAGTTGTTAGCACTGTATGGTAGCTCAGTGGTTAGCACTGTATATGATTGCTCAGTGTTTAGGTGGCTCAATGGTTAGAACAGAATGGTGGCTCAGTGGTTAGCACTGTATGGTGGTTCAGTAGTTAGCACTGTATGGTGGCTCAGTGGTTAGCACTGTATGGTGGCTGAGTGGTTAGCACTGTATGGTGGCTCATGTGGTTAGCACTGTGCAGTAGCTCAGTGGTTAGCACTATATGGTAGCTCAGTGGTTAGCACTGTATGGTGGTTCAGTGGTTAGCACTGTATGGTGGCCAAGTGGTTAGCACTGTATGGTGGCTTAGTGGTTAGCACTGTATAGTGGCTCAGTGGTCTGCACTGTACAGAAGCTCAGCGGTTAGCACTGTATGGTGGCCAAGTGGTTAGCACTGTATGGTGGCTCAGGGGGTTAGCACTGTATGGTGGCTCAGTGGTCTGCACTCTACAGTAGCTCTGTGGTTAGCACTGTATGGTGGCTCAGTAGTTAGCACTGTATGGTGGCTCAGTGGTCTGCACACTACAGTAGCTCTGTGGTTAACACTGTATGGTGGCTCAGTAGTTAGCACTGTATGGTGGCTCAGTGGTCTGCACACTACAGTAGCTCTGTGGTTAGCACTGTATGGTGGCTCAGTGGTTAGCACTGTATGGTGGCTCAGTGGTTAGCACTGCATGGTGGCTCAGTGGTTAGCACTGCATGGTGGCTCAGTGATGGGAGGCAGGCACACGGGAGCCCGAAGGCAAAGAGAAGACAAGGGCACAGGGGAGGGAGAAGGCACAGGGTATGCAGAAGCCAAAAGGGAGGCAGAGCCATAGGGAGAGACAGCACACAGGGAGAGACTGCGCACACTGGGGCTGAAAGCACACAGAGCGGAGAGAAAGGCACAAGTAAGACAGAGCGCACAGGGGGAGAGACAGCACAGAGTGGAGAGAGCGCACAAGGGGACACAGGCACAAAGACTGCCATCTTGATGCAGTAGAATTGGGCCTATTTCTAGTAATAAAAATAATTCTCTAAAATACAACTTGCCTAATAATTTTGCACACATTGTAGAGATGGGTGTAGCACTGGTGCAGAATGCTGATGTGACAGCCACTCACAACCTTCCAAAATGAAGGGGGCAGCATGCTAAGACATGTCTAGTGATGCCTGCCAGGCATCATTAATAGGCTCTTGCTCAGATACGATGTATCTCACTTATCTATGTGACAGGCTCCTTATGCTAGCCTTATTAGTGTGGAAGTCTTATGCTAGCAGGCATCTCCCTCCAATCTTGGAAGTGGCTGCCTCATCAGCATTCTGCACCTTGGCTGCACCCATCTTTATAATGGAGGTTCCCTGCATTCTGGATGTGCATTTAGTATTAGGTTTGGCTCCTTGGTGGAAAGGTTTTTTTTTATGTTCTCTTGGTTTTCTATTTAATCAGTTTAGGGACTTGCAAGTGTGAGGACCCTTGCTTGACATATGGGTTGCAAGCTTCCATATTTTGGGACAAAATATCACCTAATACCTCACATTATTTGTTGCATATTATACATTTTTTGCAAGGTGTAGTGGGGCATTCTGAATTGAGGTAGAACATTGGTGAGCCTGTCCTGTGATGTACACTCATATAGTGTTAACTAGCCCACCCTACCTGGCGCCACTATTAGGCTTTTGTTCAGATACTGCGTATCTTGCTTATCTATGTTACAGGCTCCCTATGCAAGCTTTATTATTGTGCAAGTCTTATGCTAGCAACCACCCCCTTCATCTTAGAAGGTTATGAGTGGCTGTCACAGCATCATTTTGCACCTGTTCTGCACCCATCTCTATAATGGAGGTTCCCCGCATCCTGTGTGTGCACTTAGTATTAGGTTTGACTTTTTAGTGGTGAGTTTTTTTATATTCTCCTCTTGGTTTTCTATTTAATAGTTTTAGGCACATGCAAGTATCAGGACCCTTTATGTATGGTCTGCAAGCTTCCCTATGTTGGGACAAAATATCAACTAGTAGCTCACATTATTTGTTACTTATTTTGTACATTTTTTGACTCCTTTAGTTCATGGCTTACTTTCTCAAAAATAAAATTAATATCCCTCTATCACTTATATATAGATGGAATGAAGATGAGTCACTGATGTTATGAGCCTGTTATGGGATGTTTATTCTAAAATATGGATTATATATACAACTGTAGTTATAAAAACAACATTAAAAACTTGTAGAGTTATACATCTGTTGGAATCTGATATAATCTATTAAGTTCTTATGACCGCTGTTATTTCTCCCTCTCTGGGACAGTGGGGTGGTGTTGGTAATTCCTTCACTAAGCGTAAATGGTTCTTGGAACATTCAGCTAATCTAGCCGTGATCTGAAAATAAAAATGAAAATTTGTATAGCTATAGTATATGCTGATTTATCTCAATGTGAGGTTAATAAGTTGCTATAAATCAATCTTAACCTTCATGGATGGGGTGATCAGGTTTATAGGGTACTGTAAAACAGTGCCTGGATTCTATGAAACAATATATACTAAAATTACTTTTATATAATCCACTTGTGTTGTTTTTATTTACAGTGTTGGCCAAAAGTATTGACACCCCTGCAATTCTGTCAGATAATACTGAGTTTCTTCCTGAAAATGATTGCAATCACAAATTCTTTGGTATTATTATCTTCATTTAATTTGTCTTCAATGAAAAAAACACAAAAAGAATTGTCCTAAAGCCAAATTGGATATAATTCCACACCAAACATAAAAAGGGGATGGACAAAAGTATAGGCACCCTTAGAAAAATCATGTGATGCTTCTCTAATTTGTGTAATTAACAGCACCTGTAACTTACCTGTGGCATCTAACAGGTGTTGGCAATAACTAAAACACACTTGCAGCCAGTTGACATGGATTAAAGTTGACTCAACCTCTGTCCTGTGTCCTTGTGTGTACCACATTGATCATGGAGAAAAAAAGAAGACCAAAGAGCTGTCTGAGGACTTGAGAAGCCAAATTGTGAGGAAGCATGACCAATCTCAAGGCTACAAGTCCATCTCCAAAGACCTAAATGTTCCTGTGTCTACCGTGCGCACTGTCATCAAGAAGTTTAAAGCCCATGGCACTGTGGCTAGCCTCCCTAGATGTGGATGGAAAAATAAAATTGACAAAAGATTTCAACGCAAGATTGTGCGGATGGTGGATAAAGAACCTCGACTAACATCTAAACAACTTCAAGCTGCCCTGCAGTCCGTGGGTACAACAGTGTCAACCCGTACTATCCATTGGCGTCTGAATGAAAAGGGACTGTATGGTAGGAGACCCAGGAAGACATAAAAAAGCCAGGCTGGAGTTTGCCAAAACTTACCTGAGAAAGTCTAAAACGTTTTGGAAGAATGTTCTCTCTTTTTGGGCAAAGGCATCAACATAGAGTTTACAGGAGAAAAAAAGAGGCATTCAAAGAAAAGAACACGGTCCCTACAGTCAAACATGGCGGAGGTTCCCTGATGTTTTGGGGTTGCTTTGCTGCCTCTGGCACTGGACTGCTTGACCGTGTGCATGGCATTATGAAGTCTGAAGACTACCAACAAATTTTGCAGCATAATGTAGGGTCCAGTGTGAGAAAGCTGGGTCTCCCTCAGAGGTCATGGGTCTTCCAGAGAAAGCACTGGAGACTTCTAAGGTGGCCAGCAATGAGTCAGGACCTGAATCCCATAAAACACCAATGGAGAGATACAAAAATATGGCAGTTTGGAGAAGGCACC
The DNA here is from genome assembly GCA_033576535.1 of Allobates femoralis. NCBI lineage: Eukaryota > Metazoa > Chordata > Amphibia > Anura > Aromobatidae > Allobates > Allobates femoralis. The sequence goes on along the minus strand of JARQOC010000001.1, from coordinate 67,547,326 downwards.
CTTCAAATATCAGGGACCTGGAGCAGTTAGCCAAAGAAGAATGGTCTAAAATTCCAGCAGAGCATTGTAAGAAACTCATTGATGGTTACCGGAAGCGGTTGAGCGCAGTTATTTTGGCTAAAGGTTGTGCAACCAAGTATTAGGCTGAGGGTGTCAATACTTTTGTCCGGCCCATTTTTGGAGTTTTGTGTGAAATGATCAATGTTTTGCTTTTTGCTTCATTCTCTTTTGTGGTTTTTCATTGAAGACAAATCAAATGAAGATAATAATACCAAAGAATTTGTGATTGCAATCATTTTCAGGAAGAAACTGAGTATTATCTGACAGAATTGCAGGGGTGTCAATACTTTTGGCCAGCACTGTATACTTAATCATGTTATTAATTTACCTGGTGACTGCAAATCAGGGTCCCTCCATTCATTTATGTGTTGAACTGAATTTCCTTATGGATGAGCTGGTATTTGTGACATAATAGTGCTCTGTGAGCAATATGATCATTTTGTAGTCACTACTAGCCCATAGAAGATTGTATCCTATTTGCTAATCCTTGGATGTTGCATAAAAATCTGCTTATTTTTATTATATAGTGCTGTCGCTCCAACATAGGCTAGGGTCACACATAAGCCCTTGGTCCGTTTTTGGCTTCATTTTTAGCATTTTTTTTTTCTAAGTCCAAAAACTGATAGAAAAACGGATTAGATGTAATAAACACCCTATCCGTTTTTTTCTGCACCTAAAAACATTGCTAGGTCCGTTTTTGAGCCAAAAACATTGCTAGCAACGTTTTTGGAGTCAATTTTTCGAAAAAAAAAAAAAATTTAACATGGGCCCTATGTAAAAACGGATCTGTTTTTTCAAGAATTTTGGTCAAAAAATGACTAAGTCCAAAAACGTTCAGGGGTGCAGGAGGCTCAAAAAGCACCCAAAAAAAAACGGATTGGTCATGGATATCACTTCCAAAAACGGATTTCTATGTGTGACCTCAGCCTTATGCTAGTTTATGATGCACTTATAACATTCAGTTCTATATGGTGGCAGTTCTTTAAAATGGTAACTGGCTCACATAGAGATTAATATGTGCCCTTTCACAATGGGTTAATACTTAATGCACACTGATATTTCTAGTGCCAAGGAACTGTTTCCTTGTAGGTTGCTGTTCATATCACTATGTTCTCAGGCAGTTATCAGTGCTATTAGGCACATCATCTTAGCTGCTCCTGCTCGATTTGCTGGTTTCACTTTCCCTTTGCCTCTATGCCTCGGCCAGGACACCGGGGAGCGGCTGCTAGAGGCAGCAGTCTACAGCGTGGGGCGAGGTTCCGGCTACTTCCTGGACCGTGGCAGCGTCAGTCAGCTGATGCCACATCACACCTACATCACATTGTCGCTGTGTGTGTCTGGGAAGGCGTAGAATGGGCTGTTTTTATATAAAATGAAAGGGCATTTGGGGATATCAGACTAATGCATTTTTATAGAAAATGAAAGGGCATTTGAGGAGATAACATCTTGCAACAAACTCTAGTTAGAGGACAACGAACCTTTGACACTTCTCATGTGAACTGTCTCTCTTTGATTTATTTGCCCTCTACAACTCACTGAGGGGTTTTCAGGTCTCCACAGACCACTGGTCATAAACTGGTTTATATTAGTATTCTTCCCAGCTCCTCTCCCCTCCCTAGTCTGACTCTGCTTTTTGTCACCTGTTGTATTTGCTGTATTATCTCACTCTGCCTTCAGTGGGGCCCCGATGCGAAAGCTCCAACGGGGCTCGAAATTATTGCAAATCTTTAATAGTATTAGTCTTTTTTCTATAGGCCAAAGGGACTTTTGGGGCCCCCTAGGCTGCAGGGCCTAGGTGCGATTGCAACCCCTGCACCTGTTGTAGTTACGCCCCCGCTGCCTATGTATATATGTATGTGTCTTCAGAATTTGTGTCATTATCAGCTTGACGAAGGGGCCTAGGTGTCCGGAAGGCTTGCTATGCTTACCATCTTTTCAGTTAGCCATTAAAAGGTATCAACTAGGGATGAGCGAGTACAGAACTAATCAGACTTGCTATACACGCAACGAGTAGGTCCCGATACTTGGAATTGCTGAACAAACTGAATGCAGCACATCGTGTCAAATGGATGGAAGCAGTCGAAAACTTGGACTTTAAAAGGTCCAGTAGAAAAGTCTCTTTTAAGAAAACTCGAAGGAAACTGTAAAGCAAAACAGAAAACGAATGTTGCACCTCCAAACCAAATCGCAGCACACATTGTGAACACCTCAAGAGCTCCAAAAGACCGAGCTCATACCATAGAAGTTAAAAATAAGTTTAAGCTACTAAAATCATCTGTGGCACCAAATAAAGAATACTCCGCCCTTTTACAACTTGCAACATTGAAATTGCCCTCGTTGATATTAAAAGCATCATATCTCCTGGATTTGATGGCACCCACCCTGAATTTCTCAAAAACTGTGGACCTTATGTGAAAAAATGGCTGGCAAAGTTCTTCTCAGATATCATGGAGACTGCACAAGCCCCTTTTAATTTAAAACACACCAAGATAATTGCATTGTTAAAACCTGGAAAGCCTGAAGATAACCCATCAAGCTATAGACAGCTCTATTGAGTTGCCTATACAAGCTTCTAGAATGCCTACTCTATAACAAGATCAATTCAAAGATTCTAAGCTCAATACCCGCAGAGCAAGCCAGCTTTAGGCTGGGTTCACATTTGCAGACCCCTCCGCAGCGTTCTGCTGGGAGTGAATGGGTGCGCACGGTCATGCGCAGTCAGGCGCAGCACCGTGCGCTCCCATTATAAAGATAGGAGCTGGTGGCCGCTGCGGTCACATTGCGTTCTGCGGAGGGGTCCGCAAATGTGAACCCAGCCTTAGACCTGCTCGAAGCTGCAGTGACCAAGTCTTAGCCTTGACAACTCTCATTGAAGCTGAATTTAAAAAGGACCAAAGTCTCAGTGGCGTTCATCGATCTTTCTGCCGCATATAACCTTGTGTGGAGGGAAGGACTGCTATACAAGTTTCTGAAGGTGATCCCATGTAAGAAAATGATGTACCTATTGAATAATATGATTGCAAATCGAACCTTTCAACTTATCATGGGTAATTCAACCAGTTGTAAGAAAACCTTAAACAACGGTCTGGCCAAGTCCTGTTTGCTTTGTACCTAGCTGACCTTCCTGACACAGTATCACAGAAATTTGAATACACCAATGACTGGGCTCTTGCTACAGTGAGCAAAACAATGGAGAAAGCAGAGGAAGTTCTAACAGAAGATCTTAGTGTAATAGGAAAGTATTTTCAACAATGGAGGCTTAAGCCCAACCCATCAAAAATGGAAGTATGCTGCTTTCACTTACACAACGCAAGTGCTAAGACTGAACTCAAAGTACACTTTGAAGGTAAACTTGTCAAGCACAATTTCAAGCCTAAGTACTAAGGCGTAATCCTTGATAGAAGCCTAAGCTTGAAATATCACTTGGATAAGACAGCACAGAAACTGAAAGCATGCAATAATATTATTGAGAAACTCTGCAGATCCTCCTGGGGTTCCTCAACACCTATCTTGAGAACATTTACCCTCGCTCTGGTGTACTCTGTTAAATAGCTACCACAAGAATGCAATGGACAGCTAGCTGAACAACTCTATGCATATAATATCTGGTGCTATCAGACCCATGCCCGTCCAATGGTTACTTGTTCAGAGCCACATCTTACCTACAAACCTGAGAAAACAAGAGCTTCTACTTAAAGAATACACCAAAATAGTTAAAAACAGAAACCTCCCAATAAATCAAATCATCCAAGAAGTCCAAATACAGCGACTGAAATCTAGACATCCACCCATCCGAACTGCAATTACTCTATATGAACACGATATGGGCCATTGCAGTAAACGGTGAGCTCCACCAAACTTTCACTACAAACACCAGGCTTCAATCTACCAAGGAAAACCTGGGTCACCCTTAGGCTATGTGCGCACTGGGCGGCGGGTTGGTCGGCGACGGCTGGGCGGACCCGCCAGGAAGCTCCGGAGCCGTCCACCGGCTTCCTGGCGGGTATGTGCGGCGGGTGACGGGCGGGTGCCGGGCGAGTTAGCGCCGGCGGTTCTGCAGCGGCTGGAAGCAGTACATGATTCTGCTTGCAGCCGCTGCAGAACCGGCCGGTTTATAGAACATGCTCATTCTTTGCTAACCCGCTGGGTACCCAGCGGGTTAGCAACGGATGAGCATGTGTAAACCGCCGGTGTCTGCACACCGGGTGTCGGTTTACATAGGTTTCTATGTTAATCCAAACGCCGGTTTGGATTAACATAAATTTACATGAAATTTATGTAAACCGACCGGCGGTTTACACACCTAATCCGACCATATCCCGGCCAGTGCGCACATAGCCTAAAGTGCACCAGAATATAAACTTTGGTGTCTGTGCAGATCTTATGTATAAGGGGGGAAAATCTGACTCCTCTGCCTGTGACTGTGGAGCTGACCATCAAACAATCCAGCACATTGTTGAGGCGTGTCCATTCAGATCTTAGGCTGTGGTCACAGTTGCCATGCGTTTTTTTTAGTGATTTAACAAAACTCATGCGTTTTTTCATGTCATCATGAGTTTTTTAAGGTGTGTGATGGCTCCCTGCGTTCTTGGCTGTGTTTTTGAATCTGCACCTAAATATAGTGCTTGTAGTATTTTTTTGTGTGTTTTGAAAAACGCATGCGTTTTTATAACATGGGCCTCTATGGAAAACGCATGCAAAAACGCATGGTACATTAGTAACTTTTAGTGCCATTCAAAAACGCATGCATTTCCCATAGGAGCCCATGCTAAAAAAACGCATGCGTTTTCTGAAACGCATGCGTTTTTTTAACATGGGCTCCTATGGGAAACGCATGCGTTTTTGAATGGCACTAATTGTACATGCGTTTTTGCATGCGTTTCCCATAAGGCCCCATATTAAAAACCGCATGCGTTTTTGGAAAAGCTCCAAAAACGCATGGGACTGTCACACATGCTTTTTGGCTATTAGGGCATGCGTTTTTTAACATAGGGGCCTATGGGTGCGTTTTTTACATGCGTTTTTGAAAACGCAGGTCTCCAAAAACTCATGTGAAAAATGCTACTGTGACCCCAGCCTTACACCGGAGACAAGAATGACTTCTACACTGGAAATGAAAATGTTATTACGTACATACAAAACCTTAACATCCAACTCTGATTTCTGTACCTCTGCTCCTTCCAATCACTGTTTGATACTTACTCTTATATGATGTTGAAATATTTGCTCATACGATTAATAATTAGTAATGTTTATCACCAGTTTTCATAAAATCATAGAATGGTGGCGTTGGAAGGGACCTCCTGGGTCATCTGGGCCAACAGCTTCCATATCTATAATTTAATTTTCAGTTGCATTTGAACTAGTTGGTAGAGACCATCTGCTATGATGTCTTTCATAGACTGTACACACAGGTATCATGAATTCCTGCCAGGGACACAGATAAGGGATTCCTACCAAAGGTGTAAATTATATGGCTTCATAGCAAAATTTCCAATGGAGCAAAATTTCTCTATCCCCAGCCCCCCCAAAAACAAAATAGGTAAGTAAATATATACTGTATATAAATATATAAACCATTCCTGTGTCTACCTCGATCCGCAGCTGAGTGAGCCAAATCCTTATAATATATATAAAGTAAGGATTTGGCTCTCTCAGCTGCAGATCAGGGTAGACACAAATGTTTTCGTCTAAATCTTCAGCTGGTTTATTAGGCTTCATAAACCATAGAATAAAACTAATTTAAACAGGCTCTTCTGGCATAAAGAAACAAAATGAACTCAAACTGTCCATATACCGCTGTGGGGTCCACCTGCTCACTAACAGGGTTCACCTTTTTCAGTATAAACACAGCTTTGGAGGACTCCTCACCTCCATACACAAAGTATGAATCCAGAGGCCTTCAGTTTACCTGCTGGACCACACCCTAGGGTGGAAATATGTGAACAACCATCCTACCCATCTTTTTATCCCAGTGATCCCACCAACGATCGGGATCGCTGGGACATTGCTATCTGATTGCAAGTGAGCTATCACACAGGCAGACTCATCAGCGATCAGCGACCAGTGAGAACGCTGGTAAACAGGGTACACATCGGGTAACTAAGCATAGCGCTGCGCTTAGTTACCCGATGTTTACTCTGGTTACCATGTCCCAGCGTGTACTGTGCGGCGCTAGACATCGGCCGGGAGATCGTTCATTGTTGGTCTCCCGCTGTCACCCACACCGATGCTGGCCACGCAGCGGGAGACCAACAATCGAAAAACGGCCCTGACCATTATACCAACGATCAGCAATCAGCGACAGTGTCACATGCAGCGGCATCGCTATGAGGTCGCTGCAACGTCCCAAAACCGGTGATGTTGCAATGATATCGTTAGCGATATCGTTGCGTGTAACCCAGCCTTTAGACTTTCAGGCTGTATAGTGGATAGAGAGCTCATTGTTCCTCCACTGAATTTAACTGTGTTAACACACTGGAGATGCAGATACCCATGAAATTGAGAAACCAGGCAGGAAAAGGTTGAGCACTGTCCCTGCAGACTCATGGGCCCCATAACAGCAATATGGTCTGCCATTATTAGTCTCTATGTAGCACTTGGTTTGAAGCACTAAAATCTTGAGTTTGTGGTTGGAGTCAATCTTGTATTGCACTCAGCCCAATGTTGGACAATGATGCAGCTCAGATCTGCAATTTTTTCAGCGTGCTGTGATTGTCTGCAAGTCTCTCACCCATACAAGTCTATGGGTGCATTGACACATCGGACTGCACTCGGATGTCATCCAAGTGCAGAGTGATATACAAAGAGAAAGGCGCTTAAAAATAGGGAGAGATTAATCTACATCTTCTGTGCACCAGTGATGCGATTGCAGGATCAGATCACAGTGTATGACACTTTGCTCATGTTCGCAGCAGAGCCTGAACCAAAGGTCATTAGCATATCGCATCTGAAGCCATACACTAATGTGACCCCGGCTTATATATCATTACTGTGCAGTGCAGCTGTGAATCACTGCAGCATTAGGCGAGATAAATTATATAGTACAGGTCACTCTACCTCTTTCTTTCTTAGGCCAGAGATACACTATGCAAGATGCACGTGAGATACTTGTATGAGTCTCACATGACTCACCCGGAACGGCCGCCGTCTCTCTGGACAGGAGCGTGGAGCTGCGTAGAAACACAAGCAGGTGACACGCTTGTGTCCAGAGAGCCGGCGGCCGTTCCGGGTGAGTCATGTGAGACTCATACAAGTATCTCACATGCATCTCGCATAGTGTGTCTCCAGCCATAAGGACCCGTTACACGCTTCAATGTCCCAGCTTTCAGACCAAGGATCCTACTTGACCTAGATCACTGGAACGACGTTCAATGATTGCTGGTGATGTGTCACTTGTACTGATATCGTTAACGATGCAGCAACGATTCCGCAACAAGGCAGCGATACTTGCGGTCATTTGGTTGCCTACGTCCTTCAGTTCTGAATAGGCGAAGTCGTCAACGGCATCATTATCAAGGTGTCACACACACCCATGCTGCAGGTTGAACGAACAATCAACGACTGATTTATGGTCCGGTTCATAAACCTCCAATCAGCGATCAGCCGACTTATCGTTGGTTAAATCTACGTGTCATACGCAACGATGCCATTACGACGCCATTTCTCCGCCCCAAAAGCCGTGACGTACCAACGATATTGTAGCATGTAACGGGCCCTTTACTCTGCACCTTACACCCCCTTTCTCCCCTCACTGTAGACTTCAATAGAAGCTATAATCAGATCAAGTCATGTTCTTTTGAGCAATATGGCTTTACACTGCTACTTCTTTGTTACAGGTGAACTTCCTTCCTATTAGAAAAAATTGGTTTATTAAAACACATGGTTACTAATCCAAAACTAATGACTATCCCTTTAAAGTGAATCTGAGATGTGATACAAGGTGCCCGATCCGCAGGAATACCATGTATCAGTCACTGGCTGTATGAACTCAGACAGGCATGTTTGACTGTGAAACACTGCATCATTTTTGAGAAAAGCATGCTTTAAGGGCCTGTGCACTTTGCACACGTTGCAGATGTGTCATGTGTTTTTCTATGCAGATTTGTCATAGGCTAGGGTCACACTTAAAACTAGAATAGCGTTCACCGCATCCAGATCCGGATGCGGTGAATGCAATTGCCTTTACACACATTTTTGTGGAAAAATGTGTGCAGAATACTGCACACCAGTAACCGGATTGCTCAGGATGTGTAATCCTGAGCAATGCGGCTACTGCATAGTTTGCTCATCCCGGCTGCTGCAGGGATGAGCAAACTGTTCTCTGTAGTGTAAATAGTTAAATCAAATAAATAAATGATTGCTTGATCTCTCTAGGGGGGACTTAGTCCCCCTAGAGACCGTACACCCACTCAGGTGGGCTTCTCCTGTAATGTGCACATGCGACGGGCTCCTCATAGCTCCGTGCATGTCCCCCAAACTCACCCCCTTCCCCCGTTTCTATATAGAGGGGTCCCTGCACCCCTGTTTTCTAGGTCTCCCTTTTTGTGTTATAAACTAATTATTAAAGTATAGAATGCAGTGCATAGTTGCATGCTGTCCAGGCACTTTCATTTTGCAGGCATAGGCGGGGCTGTGTTTGCTGCTGCCTCCGCCCGTTAATTAATTATGGCCGCCCCCTCTGGCCTGGCCTCTGTGTTGAGAGGGCGGCCGCGTCATGAAAAGGGCAGGGCTATCGCTATCACGCGAACTTAGCCCCGCCCCTTTCATGACGCGGCCGCCCTCTCAACACAGAAGCCAGGCCAGAGGGGGCGGGCATAATTAATTAGCGGACGGATGCAGAAACACACAGCCCCGCCTATGCCTGCAAAATGAAAGTGGCTGGACAGCATGTAACTATGCACTGCATTCTATACTTTAATAATTCGTTTATAACACAAAAAGGGAGAGCTATACAAGAGGGGTACAGGGACCCCTCTATATAGAAACGGGGGGAAGGGGGTGAGTTTGGGGGTCATGCACGGAGCTATGAGGAGCGCGTCGCATGTGCACATTGCAGGATAAGCCCACCTGAGTGGGCGTACGGTCTCTAGGGGGACTAAGCCCCCTTAGAGATCCCTAGCAAGCATTTATTTATTTAATTTAACTATTTACACTACAGAGAACAGTTTGCTCATCCCTGCACCAGCAGGGATGAGCAAACTATGCAGTAGCCGCATTGCTCAGGATTACACATCCTGAGCAATCCAGTTACTGGAGTGCGGAGGCTAGAACCGCTCCGAAAACTGCATGATTTTTCACGCAGGCTGCAGTGTCGGAGATGGACACCAGATTGCTTGTGAAGCAATCCGGTGTTTAGCATTGGCTCCTATGAGGAGCGTTTCCTGCTCCGGTTTTGAGCTTTTTGAAAGCTCAAAACCGGTCAGGTTTTAAAAATAAAAACGGAGATGGGACCCTAGCCATACACTCTGAAGGGTTTCCTGATGTAAGCAAAGCAAATGAAGACCCTGAAGTCTCATGCGCATGTTGATTCTTTTTTCCTTGCAGATTTAGATCTAAAACGTCAATTCTTTCAGTGATTTTGCTGCAGATTTGACTTACACTAATGAATGGGAAAAATGTGCACCAAAACACATGTGAAAAAAGCATCAAAAATGCAATAAAAGCACAATACGGTAAAAATGTACATTTTTCCGTCCAAGAGATGCAGAATTGTCTGCAGCAAATACCTAATGTGTGTGACATTCCCACTCCAGGCCGGGGAAGACTCAGTACCGGGAAGTTACTAGTTGGTCTCACGTATTCGCTTCTCGGTTCTTTTCACAGGGACAGACGGAGGCCAAGACTCTGTCCCATGACCCTGGTGTTGTCATTCAATAAAAGGGGTGATGTTAGGGAAAGTCTGAGGGGATAAGGGATATTTGTGACACCACCTGCGGTATGTGAACGGGGCGGCCACCGCTGCTGCAGAACCTCTAGGGATGATGACCGGCAGCTTAGATAGTCCTGCTCCCAGCAGGCGGAATGCATTCCACAGGGCAGTGGAGTGGGTTCCCCTGGCTCGTACCTCGGCAATTGGTCACTCGGTCAGCAGTACTTCCGATGTCATAGGCGGCCTTTGCGGCCGATGGTCGCTGCGAATAAAAGTCTCTCACACACCACAGCTGCAGTTACATTACTCAGGTGTTAAACATGGCCACTGGGTACGATCCCTGCCAGTCTCCGGTACTTTATTCTTTCTCCAGAGCCAGGTCAGTATAGTCAAGCCACGATTGGTGTCCTTTACTCTACTTTCTCGGTGTTACAGTTTCTGGTGGTTCTCGTCTCTCTGCGCTATAAGGGGTAACTTTGATCTGAGGAGAACGGGTCATCGCTCAGCTCCCCAGGCTCTCAACGCCAGAGCTCAGGTACCGGTAGCTACAGGTGCTTGTACTTCCCGGGCGCCATTAGGTCACTCTCCCCGGAGTGCCCTAGTTCGGCCACCTTCCCCAAGATGTTTCGGGTTTCGGCTCGGGTTTGAAGCTTCCGCACCGTCTGCAGGGCCGGTCCCTGTGTCCTCCACCAACCCCTCTGAATCGTCAGATTCAGGTTTACGGGGGTCGATGCATCGTCCACACCCTTAGGGCTCTTCTCTTCATCTCTACCAGTTAGTTATCTCCCTCCTGCGGGTGAGCATAGTGGTGTAGCTTCAACCCGCGGGAGTCGGCACCACACCGCCTCTACACTTCCAACTACCACTCCTCCATCAGTTGATGTTACTCCTCCATCTCCAACTACAGAACTGCACTGAACTAACACTGTCCAGTCCCCCTTTCATGGCCTGGGTCCTCCCTCAGGGTCCACCCATTGTCCCAGGGGCCTCTCACTGTGTGTTGTGTTGTGGCTCAACCTTACCATCCCAACACCTGGAGAACAGGGCACTACAGTTCCTAACCACAGAAATGCAGTACCTCTGGTGGCGGTTTCCACGGAGGGGCGCCATATGTGCACACAGCCTAAAAGCTTAAGGGTACCGAGCCGAATGGGAGAATAGACGGACAGGTGGGTCACCAGTTGGTTTTCCTCATCTGCTGCCAGTGATTGACAGGTTTGTTCTTATTACTACAGGAAGACATCTTTTACTCTAAGAAAGCAGGTGGGGAGAAGCTGACGGGGATAAGATTTAAACTATATGTTTTATCAGAAATTTCAGAGTGAAACATCTGGCTAAAATCATACAGCCCATGTCTGACACATGCTACTTCGAATCAGACATCATGTACCAGCCGTCATGTTCCCTTTAAACTTTTGTGGTCTCTGCAAAATTTCAACACAAACATCTAATGCTGATTGAGTGACATTGATGGCATTCTTTTAATCACAGACAAATTCTGTAGCATAAAATAACACATAAGAACATATTATCACATGTCAGCCTGTACATAGAAATGGCAGGAAAAGACTATGCCCGCATGTTATTGACCCTCATTCTCTAGCCAGCAGGACCCCAGGAATTTTCCCCATGATGCTGACCATTCCAGCCTGTGAGCCTCTACAGATAAGAATATAATAACATTATTAAATCTAAGTAGATTTATTTAATTTACATTGCGTTCTCATTCCTGCATTGTTGCTTCAGCCCATCCGCCAGCTGTGGATGCGTCACTTGTGCTGAGCGATAAATAGGGGCTTATAAAAAGTTATTATTATGAGAAAATGTCTAAGGAACACAAATGACCTTGAAAGCGCCCTGTGTTCTTCAGAGAGGAAGACAAATCAGCGGCATTATACCAGAGCACAGATCCTGTAATTATAAGAGCTATTTCATAGCTAATAGAGCAAACATCCTCAGCTCCATCCAACTGAGTGCGGTGAGCATAAATATTCCATCTGTTCTATCTATCTATCTATCTATCTATCTATCTATCTATCTATCTATCTATCTATCTATCTATCTATCTATCCATCCATCTAGAAAAACTAGAAAAAAAATTATCTGCAGCACTCAGCTACTACCAGTGATGTACAAATGCTAACAAGCGGTATATATTTGAGAAAAAAGTTTAAAAACTTACGTTTTTTTAAAAAAAACTCAAAAATCTTATTTTTTTATTTCTGAAGTTCTTGGTACACACATTGGCCAATGTCTGTTTGCTCATCAACTGTGACAAAGTGACTTCAGGTCTGATGAGTCCTACGCTGACATCCCTGCCCTCCTTGTCCTCCCCCCCACTTCTCAGTGGGCAGACTCCATCTCGACCCTAGACCACCTGTATGTGATGAGGGTGCAAATTCTGTTTTGGATTTATCTATCTATCTATCTATCTATCTATCTATCTATCTCTATCTATCAGTCTATCTATCAATTGCTCATACATGCATGTTCATGGCAGGTCAGTACTATATATGATTAGAATATCAATAATAATCAGGTCACGTTGATGATTTCGCACTAAGGTGATTGTTGTACAATCCCATAGTAGTCGGCACAAGTGATTTCCTGTATTTTTCCTTCTTACACCTTTGTAGAATTAGACAATTATACAATTATACGATAGCTCATGGTGCTCCTCTGTCTCATGAACAGTTCATGTAATGGGTGCACATTATTGTTCATAATGGCCATACGTTTCTTCAGAGTTCCTTTCTCCACTACCTCCTCAAAAGTATCAAGATGGTAACCAACAGCCGAACTTGTCTTCTTGATAAGCTTATTGAGCTTATTGACGTCAGACACCCACACATTACTTACTTCCCCAGCATGATATATCTATCAGTCTATATACAGAATAGGACAATAGATGGAACATAGCACTATAGACACCTTAGGGTGCAGCACCTTCCTTCATACCACAATCCAATGGTGTCAATCAATATAGAAAAAAAATGCTTAGATGGCTGCACTTCCATTATTTTTGAAGCAAAGGCTAGTGATCAGCCAAAACGGCGTCTCTGTGTGTACAGCGCTAATAAAGCCACTTTTTTGCTTCAAAAATATTGGAAGTGCTGCCATCCAAACTATTTTTTCTATATCAGTCTGTCAATCTATGTACAGTTGAGACCAGAAGTCTACATACACTATATACAAAGACACATTCATGTTTTTCTCACTATCTGACATAAAATCAGAGTAAATATTTCCCATTTTAGGTCAATTAGGATTATCATAATTATTAATTTTTGCCAAATACCAGAATAAGGAGTGAGATATAATGTGTTAAAAGGAACCTGTCACCCCTTTGGGCAATTTAAACTATGCCCACCGGCATTTTCATGATGTAAATTGGGTTCTAGTAACCCCTGTATGTGCCCAGACTGGCCCCTCATACCTGAAATGTGAACTTTTATTAGGCCCAGAGCTGGCCCCCTCATTAACGGCGTTTCCAGCGCGTCATGAGTGACGCGTGCGCTCAGACTCCGCCCCTCTTCAGACCTGCATCCCCGGCACTTCCTCTCCTGCGTTCCCCATAGCAGGTAATGGCGGCGGGGATACAGGCAAGCGCAGGAGCTGCCCAGCGCAGCATTCATGTGCAGCCCTGCTTTTGCCTGACAACTACTTGCGCTTGCTTTTAGCGCTAGCGCAGGCAGGCAAACGCAGGTAACTGCACACACGCAGCAATGTGAAAGGGGCATAAGTTCTGTTTTGCTATTGTATGAAATACTTATTCAATGCAGTAAAATGAAAATTAATTATGTAAGTATCATACTAATGATTTTCTGTTTTTTTCTTTAGATTCTGTCTCACTGTTGAAGTGTACCTATGATAAAAATTACAGACTTCTTGATTCTTTGTAGGTGGGAAAACTTGCAAAATCACCAGTGTATCAAATACTTATTTTCTCAACTCTATCTATCTATCTATCTATCTATCTATCTATCTATCTATCTATCTATCTATCTATCTATATCTATCTATCTATCTATCTATCTATCTATCTATCTATCTATCTATCTATCTATATATCCATCTTTCTGTCTATCAATTTATCGATCCAAAGTAAAGTCTATATCCAGAATCCCGTATTTATTCTTGGAAGCTGATAGTATCGGTATATAAATATGTAATGGATGTAAATGCTCTTTAATTATGACTATATATCAGAGTGGCAGTCTATGGAACCAGAGTTGATCTATTCACTATTCAGTCTAGATGTAAACTATCCACAGTACTTCTCCTCCTTTAAATATTCATTGTTTACATGACATGCTATTAAGTATTAAACATTATTCTTGACCACAAATTAATGTATAATTTATGGTGTCTAGAAACATTAGCAAGAAGTAACTGCTGATAACGTCTACTCTTTCTGCTGATTCAGCCCTGGGAAATACATTTATACTTCATTTTAATGTGTTTCTGAGAAAACTGTCTTAATTCTATTTCCGTACATAGAGTATAATTAGTCAGATACACATGTGATCAACATAAAAGATAATTCTGCCAGTGAGAAAGTTATTACATGATGAAATTTCCTATAATTTATGCCAGATTTTCCTTAGTCACTATCGTTACAGCAAACATTGCATAAATCAATGCTAAGAATGAATATAAGAAACTTTATGTATCTTATCAGAGAAATCTACTTCTTTCTTCACTTATGAGCCACTTTCTCCTTGTTAGTTACCCGCTGTTTACCTTGGATACCAGCTTGCTCGCTGGTCCGGATCGCTGGTGAGTCTGCCTGTGTGACAGCTCACCAGCGATCTGAACGACGTTGTTAGCGATGGCGCGTGCATGTGATTGCTAACAGCATTGGTCATTACATTGAAGTGTGTGACGTGGCATTAAGACATGGGTCATGCCTGAATTTTAAGACATGTATTTCTGCCCTTTTGTAGTAAAGGAATAGCAAACTGTCACTTGATGGAAATTAACAGCACCCGATGGACTATGGCTAGGGTCACATTTCCATTTTTTTCTAGAATCCTGATCCGGTTTTGAGCTTTCAAAAAGCTCAAAACCGGACCAGGAAACGCTCCTCATAGGAGCCAATGCAAAACACCGGATGGCTTCACAAGCCATCCGGTGTCCGTCTCCGGCACTGCAGCCTGCGTTAAAATCATGCAGGCTGCAGTTTTCGCAGCGGTTCTCTGTACCGCACTGCAGTAACCGGATGGCTCAGGATGTGTAATCCTGAGCCATCCGGCAACTGCATAGTTTGCTGATCCCGGCTATTGCTGGGATAAGCAAACTGTACTATGTATAGTAAAGAGTTAAATTTACTAACTAAAGGAATGTTTGAGGTCTCTAGAGGGGGCTTAGACCCCCCTAGAGACCGGCCGCCCACTCCGGTGGCCTTCTACTACAATTTCCCCATGGCACAGGCTCCTCCGAGCTCCGTGCAAGTCCCCAAAACTCCCGCCCCCGTATCACTATACAGGGGTGCCTGCACCCCTCTTGTATAGTTATTCCTGTATGTGCCCATAACAAATTAATACAGTATACATGTAAGCTCATACTTACATGTTCTCGTAGGCAGTGTTCTTGGAAATCCATGGGCGGGGCTGTTTGCTGCAGCCTCCGCCCCCTCATTCATTATGGCCGCCCCCTCTGGGCTTCATCCAGTGTTGTGAGGGCGGCCGCGTCATGAAAGGGGCGGGGCTAACGGTGTGACGCGGTTTTACCATATACCTTCATACTATCATTTGATAGTAAAATTGCAACCCCGGTTCTGGATGCATTAATGGATCCAATTTTGGAATGTGGATTTTTGCAATTTTGAAAACCACATCCTGATCTGGTTCCCATAGGCGCCCATGTTAAAAAAAAACAGATCCGGTGTTGCAACCGCTCCGAAAAAAGCTGCCTGCATGATTTTTATTGCAGTCTGCAAAACCGGATGCGGTAATTGGATTGCAAATAGTGCAATCCGGTTTTTCTATTGAAGCCTATGGGCTGCGAATCTGGGTGCAGTTTTGAGCATCCAGATGCCATTTCTGAGTCCGGTGCGACACTACTATATTCATGATTAATGTGAATGACTGAGTGGCACTAAAGAAAAGATGGGTATCTATGGGTATAATGCAAATGTGTAATGCAGAAACTGCCCTGTGCTGAATATGAAAACCGGAGATCTTAGTCTCAGTAGTGGCCACTAAAGATCAAGCTTGGCATCCACTTCAAGGAGCCTCCACTGCCAAGTCCTAACACTATGCCCTGATGAAGTAGTGTGATGTGAATGGATTTATATGTCCTAGTAGTGTCGCGGCGGTTCACTAGTCTGTAAGTATATATTTTTTCTGCCATCACCTACATCTGTGGTGACGCCAGTCTTAACTCTATTTATATATTGCTTATTTGGACTGAGCTCCCACTTTATAATTTTTTTCCCATTTTCCACTTTTTCCTTAGTTTGGTAGCCACACTTGGACACCATTGTTAGATTCTAGTACACACCAGTTCGTTGTTTTTAATTACATCTAGGACAGTTTTAGTGTACTGCACCAGATCTGGGAAACTATCCTGTTTTTTCCCGGATCCGAGCTCCATAGGCCCCCATGTTATTTGAATCGGACCGCGTTGGATCTGATGCTGTCTGATTCTGTCCCCTGTGTCCAAAATCAGAGCAGTCTCCGATTTTGGGGATGTGAAAAAAGTGGACACTATCGGATCCCTGCACACACGGATGGCCATTAAATACCAATCTGTGCCCATAGGGATCCATGGGGGCCAAATTGGATCCGTGGCTATTAGTTTTACAACGGATAGCCATGGATCCCAAAAAAAGTGATGTGAAGGAGAACTTAGAAACAGAACAAAAGAAAGGGATCACATTAGTAATGGAAATTTGTTTAACTTTAAGGCTCCATTCACACTGTGTGTTTTTGGTCTGTTTTTGCTCATCAGTTTTTGTAGCCAAAACCAGGAGTGGAACAATCCGAGCAAAAGTCTGATAGAAACACGTCACCACTTCTGTATTTATCACCCACTGCTGGTTTAGGGTACAAAGCAATGTATGGATGAGCAAAAGCAGACCAAAAACTGCACATAAGAATGTAGCCTTAATGTAACAGTTTTTTGTGGTACACTGTCAGTAGGATCAAACTCTTAAACCATCTAAATGGGCATGTGGGGTTAGAATGAACATAGAAAGCTGAATAAAATTATACCTTTTTATCTGCAATCCTCTGTCTTATTCCAGAAAAAACCATGTTTTTCTTATATGTAAATGAGGTGTTTCAGGCTATGAGCAGGACACTGATCTTCATAAGGCCTCGTTCACACAGTGCGTATTTTTCGCGCTATTTTGCGTGCTTTTTACCCCAAAGCGCACCTGTGTCTGCATTTCACAGCAAAGTGAATGGACTTTCACTTTTGCTGTTCATACACAGCACTATTCGGCCATGCTTTTATGGGAGAAAGTGCATGCGTAAAAAGAATTATTATGTCAATTCTTTCCGCTTTTTAGCGCGCGCTTTCTCCCATAGGCCCCATTATAATCGCTGGAATTACGCATCACCATTCAGACGTCACAGAGGGGAGGAAGAATCCTGTTCCTCCTCCCCTGTGTCACATCTGTCACAGCCCCATTTGATTACGCAGTGTATCATACACTGCGAAATCAAATGTAAAAGAATGTCAAAAGTATTAAAAATAAGATTTTTATACTTGCCCTCCGCTGTGTGTTCGGGAGTTGGGAAATCTTCTGCAGATCGACCTGCAAGGGCCTGTGAATGCTGATTGGCCCACTCGCGGTGTTGTGATATATGACATCCTATGACGTACATATCACATGACCGCGAGCTCCCAATCGCAGTGCCTGATGACAGCCCGATGACATCACGCAAGGTCCTGCTGCTCGGGTCCTGCGGCTCCTGGCTCTGGAACACCCGGCGGAGGGTAAGTATAAAAATCTGTATTATTTTTAATACATTTGTCATTATTTTACATTTGATTTTGCATTATACTGCGAAATGAAATGGGGCTGTGACAGATGTCACAGAGGGACGAGGAACAGGATTCTTCCTCCCCTCTGTGACATCACTGAACAAGTAGCCCCGTAAAAAAACGCTGTATGTTAATGCACCGCATTTTTTTTGCAGGGCTTTTTTTGCGTGGGTGCAAAACGCTGAAAAAAGCGTCCCCGCAAAAAAGCGCAAAAAAGCGCTATGTGTGAACACAGTGGATCTGCTTCCAGGACTTTTTTAAAAAAGGTGCATTACCAGCGTGAGACTAACAGACAACAGTATTTGCTGCAGCTCTCACAGCTCTGCTGTTTTGCAACAATATTGTAACACTGTCTGCCTGTGAGATGGAGATTGAAGCTGAGAGGATCCTGCTGATGTGTCAGTAATAATTACACAGAACGCTATAGTGAGATCAGGATAATGGCCATCACCTATCACACTAGTAGTGCCTCCTTTTATTTATAATAAGCTCTTTACACAGATTCTCAGGGAGATGTATGTCCTGCCTATAGCCTGACACATCTAATTTACATATAAGAAAAGCGTAGACTTCTCTGGATTAAGACATCAGATTGCAAATATCAATGTATCATTTTATTCAGATTCCTATTATATACATGCATCTACATACATGGCTTTGAAGGATTAATCCAACTGACAGATACCCTTAAAGGGATGAGACCCACCTGACCATAAGAGCTTATACTCTACAGGGGAGAGAGAGGACCCTGCCACCCATAAGAGCTCACACTCTAAAGGAGAGAGAGGAGCCTTCTGACCATAAGAGCTTACACTCTACAGAAGGGAGGAGATCCTGCTGACCATAAAAGCTTACATACTACAGGAGAGGAAGAGAGAGAATCCCTATGACCATAAGAGCTTACCCTCTACAGAAGGGAGATACTGCAGACTATAAGAGCTTACAATCTACAAGAGAGAAAGAGAAAGGATCCTGATGACCATAAGAGCTTACCCTCTACAGAAGGGACATGATCCTGCAGACCATAAGACCTTACACTCTACAGGAGAGAGCAAGGACCCTGCTGACCATAAGAGCTTACACTCTACAGGAGAAAAAAAGAGAGCACCCTGATGACCATAAGAGCTTACACTCTTCAGAAAGGAGGTGACCCTGAGGAGACCTTAAGAGCTTACACTGTACAGGAGAGAGAGAGGACCCTGCTTATGTGGAGCCCACTGGGACGGGGTACTCGGTACCGGACCGGGGTACTGCTGGGGATATCACGGCGGTCTTGGTCCGGACCGTGTCCCCGGTTCCGCAAGTAATGGGGGGATATTTACAGGGGATATTGTTTGTCGTGATGCCACCCACGGATGTTGTCAGTGAGGGGACCACCGCTGCTGCAGAACCTCCAGGGATGATGTTGGGCAGCTGAGGATGTAATGGCTCTCTGCAGGTAGAGCTGGTTTCCCCGGGGCAGTGGTAGTAATAGTCTATAGATGGTGCTATGGATGTTGCAGGATAGGGGTAGTAGTAGAGATGATGGGAGTTTGTGAGGGTACGCAGGGTTTGAGCACAAGGATCACACACACTCATGGTTTTGAAGTTTTCCAAGGCTTTACTGCAGATTTTGGTAGCAGAGTACTGTCCACGGAGTCTGTACCGGGGACGGGTTGCTTCCACCCTGTCCGGGTCCTCAGCTTCCCACTGCTGCGCTGTGAGTGGCCCTGCTGTTGCTTTAGCTAGGCTGCTGACCCTGTTTCTCCTCACAGGTACCCCTTTGATAGGCAACTTGAGTCTTTCTGTGTGCTTTCTGTGTGCTTCTGACCCTTGCTTCGTTGAGGTACAGTGTAGATCTACAACCTCCACTATCCCGGTGTTTTCTGTGCTGCGTGGTTCAGTCACAGATTCGGATTAGGTATCTGGTCTCTGCGCTCCTCTGGGGCGAGTTATGAGGTAACTCAGTCTTCCAGATATGTTCCTCTGTTTCTTGTACTCCTCTCCTCAGACCCTGGCTTCAGGCCTGAAAGTAGTCAGTGGTCCCTGTCAGGAGCTCAGCACTCCTTCCATTTACAGGTCCTCCTCCTAGCGCTCCCTGCACTAAACTGAACTGTCAACTGTCAACTATCAACTAACTACTTCCTCCTCAGACCAGAATATATAAGGGAGCTGCTTGGGCTCCCCCTTCTGGCCTAGAGGTGCTAGTGCAGTGTCAGGTGTTGTGTGGGGAGTTAACCCTTGTGATGTTACTGTGGCACATTAACGCCTGGGGTGCCACATTTACACTCTATAGGAAAGAAAGTGAAGACCCCATTGACTATTATCCTGCGTTCTGATGTTTCAGCAGTAGAGAAAATAATACCAGGCACTTTTTATTTTGTAAACCATGAAACACATCTCAAAAAGTATGCATTACCATGAATGTTATGAAATTTTACTGGAACTTGATCCTCCACTGATCGACCCACTCATGTCTGGTCAACCTTCTTTATGTCACTGGCCAGACTCCTCTGAAAATCTAATTTGTCTTTTTTTCTGCATAAACAGCATTTTTATGTACTTCACTATCAGTTGTGGAAGAGATGCTGACAGCCCAACAGGCACACAGGTCCAGCCAATACTGTGACCACTATAACCTTTATATTTATGTCACTGGGGATATTATTCATTCTCCTGGACAATCTCTCTGACCCTCAAACCCCTGTCATCCCTGATTTACCTATTTCCAACCATCTCTTGTCAATGTGATCACCGGGTTATAAAAATGAAAGGATTGAAATGTATAAACCGTCCTTCACGCACATCCTGAACTTATCCTGGGTAGTCCGCCATGATAAATCTGCCAAGAAGATTAAAATATAACAACAAAACAAGCTCCTACCCATTCTGCATTCTGCAGTAGTACCATTATGTCCTTATTGTGACCTTGGGATCGTTCTCCGGCTATGGCATTTATAAGGTGGGTAAGATGGATGAATGGCCAGATAAGGTTTCATTCAGCCTCTGAAGCTCACATATCATCCAGCAATAAAGGAGAAACTTACAGCATGAAAATTGGTTTTGTAGCTGAACAAATTGAATTTCACCCTATACTCCAACACGGTATGCTTTCTTAACAGCCCTGAAATGAGTTATCTTTTTAAGAAATGTAATAACTTGATTTTTTACACCTCCCACTCCATTGGTAAATTAAGGATTTTATTTCCCTTGTAATGTACAAGGGTACAGAGAATCAGTAATATGGGATGTGACACTTATGGATGCAATGTAGGCAATGGTATGCTGTTACCGTATCTTCATTGTTTTCTCATTCCAGGTTGGGAGATGTGTGACGCACATGCAGAGTGGCCAATGTCAGTGATTGCAAATATTCTCCAACCTCTGGGGGGTTAACGGGATTCCTTGATGTGTAGTGTGTACTAGAAGGGTGTTAATATCACATTAATTCCAACATTCATTCCGTCTGTTCCTTGGATTAAAGGGAATCTGTCACCAGGTTTTTGATACCCCATCTGACAGCAGCGTAATGTAGGGACAGGCACCCTGATTCCAGCGATGTCACTTATTGAGCTACTTGCTGTTATTTTAATGAAATTCCTACTTACTCTGCTTAAGACTTAGCAGTAATTTGAATGTGAAGCTCTACACCCACACTTCTGATTATGTATAACCCCACCCACACCTCTGATTGTGAATAACCCCGCCCACACCTCTGATTGTGTAAGACCCCACCCACACCTCTGATTGTGTATAACCTCTCCCACACCTCTGATTATGTATAACCCCGCCTACACCTCTGCTTGTGAATAACCCCGCCCACACCTCTGATTGTGTAAGACCCCACCCACACCCCTGTGTATAACCCCACCCACACCTCTGATTGTGTATAACCTCTCCCACACCTCTGATTATGTATAACCCCGCCTACACCTCTGCTTGTGAATAACCCCGCCCACACCTCTGCTTGTGAATAACCCCGCCCACACCTCTGATTGTGTAAGACCCCACCCACACCCCTGTGTATAACCCCACCCACACCTCTGATTGTGTATAACCTCTCCCACACCTCTGATTATGTATAACCCCGCCTACACCTCTGCTTGTGAATAACCCCGCCCACACCTCTGATTGTGAATAACCCCGCCCACACCTGATTGTGTATAACCCCGCCCACACCTGATTGTGTATAACCCCGCCAACACCTGATTGTGTATAACCCCGCCTACACATCTGATTGAATATAACCCCACCAACACCTCTGATGGTATATCACCCTGCCCACACCTCTGATTATGTATAACCTCTCCCACACCTCTGATTGTGTATAACCCCGCCCACACCTCTGATTGTGTATAACCCCACCCACACCTCTGAGTATAACCCCACCCACACATCTGATTGAGTATAACCCCCCACACCTCTGATTGTGTATAACCCTGCCCACACATCTGATTAAATATAAACCTGCCCACACCTCTGATTGTTTATAAGCCCATCCACACCTCTGCTTGGCAGCATTATGTCCATATACAGTATACACAGAAAGCTGCCAATCAGTGTTGTGGTAGGGTTATACAAAGCTCAGGAATATGTAGGACTACCTGGCAGCAGCCCAAGAAGTCTTCTATTGATAATCTCCTGCTGATTAAACAATGATTGTTTTATCAAAACTACAGTAACCAGCTCAGTAAGTGACACATCACTGGAATCAGGATCTCTGTCTCTACATTGTTCTACTCTCAGATTAGGTGACAAAAATCTGGCGACAGAATGTCACTTTTTTATAGTTTATAGAGGGGCCTTGTACAACAGTAATACAGCAATTGCAGAATCTCAAAGAAACTAGGGAATGGACCAAGGTTTAAGTTTGCACCAAGGAGAGTGGTCCCTGAATAAATGAATTACATAAGGATTTGTTCACAACTTTTAGACCTATTTTAGTGCTGTAATAAAACTCAGAGAGTGAATTCAATAAACATTTTTTGAAAGAACATGGTAAACTCTACAGAATAAACATACTAAGACCTAAACATACATCTCTACACCAAACTTCAATCTATACGCTACAATTCTTGGCACTTAGTCCTATGCAGGACTCTTCTTATTTTTTTTTTACCAATTAACTTTTTATTGAGCATTAATCATAATATACAAACCCAAACAAATGAGGGACTGAACAGACCTTCGGGGAACATACAAAAGAAAGGGAGAAAAAAGGGGGGGGAGAGGGACCAATTCAGGTACAGACAATGATGATACAGTATGTAAATGAGTTCAAATAAGTTCAGAGCAAGACCACGATTTTACAAAATTATAACAAGTGCAATGGTTTACTGTAAAAGATGGGCATGAATATCCGAAGCGAGGGCAGAGGAAGTCCAGGGGTCCCACCACGTAAGAACCCTGTTCTTTTTAGAAAGAGAGGGCGCAGAGAGAGATTCGTAGCAGTAGTGGAGATTGAGTCTAGAAATCAACTCTTCTCTAGATGGCACCCCGGTGACTTCCAATGCGCCGCCAGGCAAAGTCTAGCAGCAACCAGAATATTAAACACAATAGGCTGCAATGGGGAGGGAACTTCTGATAGTGAGATACCCAGGAGCGCGAGCGGGCCTGACAGTATCAGGGGCAGATGAGTAATCTCACATAGGAGCTTTCCTACCTGAACCCAGAAGGGCTTGATGAGAGGGCATTCCCACCACACATGTGCCAGGGAACCCGACATACCACAACCCCTCCAGCAGGAGGCAGATGAGGAGAGATGGAGCCGGGCCATGCGTGCGGGGGTCAAATACCATTGTAATAGAATCTTTCTCGCCTGCTCCATGTGTCCCAAACAAGAAGAAAATTTTTTCGGGTGGGACAAGGCAAGGGACCAGTCCTCATGTGTAGCCGAAAAGGATAGAAGGGACTCCCAAGATAACATGAACGGGAGTTTATGGGGGACATCATGGAGTAACAGTGAGGCATACAGCACTGAAACCCCGTGAGAGCTATGAGTGCCGGGCTTAAAAAATCGGTCACCCGGGGAATCTCCAACCACTGGGGGATCCTGAAAATTCAGGAAGTTGCGTAAGCAGCTTGACAACTGTAGGAAGGTGTAGAACGACGAGCTTGGTAGGGAGAACCGAGATTGAAGTTCACCAAAGGAACGTAAACCCGATGGACCAAACAAATCCACTATATGCAAGAGGTTGCACTTTTTCAGTTGTTGTAAAGATATATTGGGGATTATTTCTGACATAACATCCAGGGATATATATCTAGCCATGTAAGGGAATACTGAGGGACCCGCTGTAGCCCAAAGCTTGGAAGCTGAGATCATAGTATGAAGAAGCGTTCCCCTATAGCGGGACTGCAAGAACGACATTTCCATCAATCGCCTAAGAGAGCCTTGTGGGGCATAAAATGATTCAATGGTAAGCCAAGGCAAATGTGAGGCCTCCTCCCACCACAATTTAAGTGGTTCAAGCATCGCAGCTTTATGATATATTGCTAGGTTGGGAGCTCCCAAACCACCTTTAGAATACGGGAGTACCATCCAGCGATGTTTGATTCTGTGTGGCTTACCATTCCATATGAAGGAATCTAATATAGACTGAAAGAGGGAAATGCGCTTCGCAGGTATAGTTAAAGGCAAACATCTGAATAGGTAAATTAACTTGGGGAGGAGCATCATCTTGGCCGTCTGAATGCGCGCCATCCACGAAAGGGGGGTATCAGTAAATTTTTGGATAGTAGCTCGCAAGTCCGCAGCAGTTGCCTCACAGTTCAATCGTGTTATGTCCGCCAGGCGTGTCAATTTAATCCCTAAATACGTAAAACCCAAGGGAGCCCAGAGGAAGTTATAGGTGGATTGGATAGTAGATTGGAGGTTAAGTGATAGAAAGAGAGGGAATAACGTGGATTTGGTCAGGTTGAGCTTGTAATACGAGACCGCAGAGAAGTCATGCAGGAGAGAGGAGATCGCAGCCAGCGAACGCAGGGGATCAGTGCAGGTAAATACTACATCGTCTGCATGCAGACCGATTTTGAATTCAGCAGATCCAACGGGGATGCCTTTAATGTCTGGAGACTGCCGAGCAATAGCAGCCAGAGGTTCCATAATCAACGCGAAGACCAGCGGGGAGAGGGGGCAGCCCTGGCGAGTACCATTGGAAATAGTAAAGGCCCGGGATTTAAACCCGAGGCACGCACCGAGGCGTTCGGATTAGAATATAAAGCCATGATGGCAGAGAAAATAGGACCAGTGAGGCCAAATTTGAGCAAGGTACTCTCCAAATAGCCCCAGTGCACCCTGTCAAAAGCTTTTTCAGCATCAAGCGACAGGAATACACTGGGGAGGCGACCCCCCTCCACCACACTCAACAGGTCGATTAACCGTCTCGTGCCATCCCTTGTCTGCCTGCCCAGCACAAACCCAACCTGATCAGGGTGAATTAGAGAAGGTAAAATAGTAAGAAGACGATTGGCCCATATTTTAGCATAGATTTTTAAATCTGCATTCAGCAGAGCAATTGGGCGAAAGTTCCCAGGGGATGTAGGGGACTTCCCAGGTTTAGGCAGAGTGGCTATGGCGGCCTCCAAACCTTCACGTTTGATAGATCCCGAGGAGGCCCAAAAGTCAAACAATCTTTTGAGGTAAGGACAAAGTATAGGTAGAAAGTGAGAATAGTAAGGGAAAGAAAAGCCATCAGGACCCGGGGCCGAGTTTTTCTTTGAATCCCTAATGATCTGCGAGATTTCAGAACACAGTACAGGAGCATTCAAAAAATCTAGTTGAGATGGGGAAACCTTCGGGAGAATGGCCCTATCTAAAAAGGACGAGATACAGGCCGGGGAAGGTTGTGGAATGGATCCATCATCTTGTAAGTTGTAAAGCCTAGAATAATAAGTGGCAAACTCATCTGCAATATGGATCGGGTTATAAACCCGTGTGGAGTCAGCCCTAACCAAGAAAGGGATTCTAGACTGGATTTCCCGCTTTTTGACACGCCTGGCCAACAGAGCTCCAGCTCGGTCACCCATGGAATAAAAGCTGGCCCTGGATTTCTGCAGGGTCTTCGCTGTACTGCGAAGCAAAAGCTGGCGGACATGCATACGGGCTCTGCCAAGTTCCAATAATAGATGGGAAGACTGGGTCTTTTTGTGCTGAGTCTCTAGTGACTCAAGGGCCGCCACAGCATCCTGCAAGGCTTGATTAAATCTACGTTTACACAAGGCTGCCATTTTGAGGAAATGTCCCCGCATGACAGCCTTGTGTGCAAACCAGAGAGTGTCCGGCTGTACCTCCGGAGTATCATTAATGCTAAAAAATTCTTGGAGGGAGGTCTCCAACCGGGTCACAGAAGGTTGGTCTGTTAATAAATGAGTGTTCAGGCGCCAGTGGGAGGGCGGTTGAATAGCCAGTGGGTCGGTCAATGAAACGGTGACAGGGGCATGGTCCGACCATGAGATGCTCCCCACAGTGGCAGTATTACAATGGGGTAAGGCCACATCATCTACCAAAATGTAGTCAATTCTGCTGTAGGTGGCATGCCTCGGGGACATATAGGTATAGTCCTTTTCACTACAGTGTAGGTACCTCCATATATCATGCAGACCGTGGGTACGAACCAGTGCGCCAGCTTCACCTCTAGAAGATGAGGGAGCGGAGCAATCCCATATTTTGGACATGGGAATGTTGAAGTCCCCAGCAATCAGCTTATGTCCATGCTGGATACGATCCACGGTCTGCAATAGGGTTCTCATAAATTTGAGCTGTCCAGAGTTAGGGCCATAGACTGATACTATAGTGTAAGGTGCATTATTAATTAGGCATAGTAGTAGCAATGACCTGCCCTCCTGATCTGGAATCACACGTACTAGCTGGAAAGTCACGGAGTGATGAATAAAAATAGCAACCCCTGCCTTTTTCATACCACTCCCTGCAAAAAAGCGGTGAGGGTAGAGAGTGGACTTCATCCTAAAATTATCATGCTCCAAGAGATGGGTTTCCTGGAGACACACCACATGATGGTGCTGTTTGGCCAGTTGCTTCCACACCATAGCTCTCTTACAGGGGGAATTAAGCCCATTAACATTATGGGACACTAGTGTGATACTCATAATAACCTAAAGAGAGAAGCAAGCGCCCCCACAACCTTGTAAACCAACATAATAAACAATCACAGTGGTAGCATAAAGTCCGAGTACCTGAAAGGGAAGAAGGGAAGGGGGGAGGGGGGGGGAAGGGGGCTGGGAGAGAGAAACAAACAAATAACAGCAACCAAAAAGTCCATTCGGACAAAATATCCGAATCCACAGGTGAGAAAAAAAGCTCACCACGGAGGCATAAGCTGACAAGTCAGCAGCAATGTAGAGCAGCAAAAATGAAAAAGAAAAACCACTCTACAGTAGCAACGGGAATGACCAGGAACCAAACTGTTTAGAGTACCTTCAAGCAACCTCCCATTCAGTGTCAATGTGGCGGTCCGTGGCCTTAGGAGGGGAGTCTCCAGAACTTCTCCGTCCATCTGCTGAGGGAGAGTTAGCGTCAGAAGTCATAAGGCCCCAGGAGGCCAGAGCCTTGGCAGCGTGATGAGGGGTCAGACAGGTGATGAATTTGCCATTCTTCTTTATCAACAGCTTCGTTGGGTTAAATCCCCAGCGATAAGCAATTTCCTTGTCCCTCAGAATAGAAGTGAATGGAGTAAAGGAACGCCGGAATGCTAAAGTACCAGGGGACAAATCCGGGAAGACTTTGAGCCGAGCAAACTTCTCAGGAAGAGCAGGCAGTTTCTTTATGGCAGCAAAAAATTCCTCTTTTAACTCAAAAAAATGAATGCGCGCCAGGACGTCTCTAGGAACCGACGACGGCAGGCCAGGAGGCTTGTGAAGGCGGTGAATGCGATCAATCACCAGTGACTTCTTGTCAGCATGAGGGAGCACCGTGAGGATGAAATCTTGCAGGAAGGGCTTTAAGTCTGAGTCTGTGATAGATTTGTCCAAGCCCCTCAGTTTGATATTATTCCTCCTGGACCTGTCCTCTAGATCCAGGGACTTGAAATGTGTTTTAGCCGCCCGGGTATTCAGTGCCTCATGAGCGTCCCACAGGTTATTGTGAGAGGCCACCAGTTCCGCCATCTTCCTCTCTAAATGGTCGGTACGGTTCCCCAGCTCCTGAACCTCACCCCTAAGAGATGAGATCATGGAGCGCATATCCTCCTGCAGAGACGTTCTGAGTTCCCCTAGCAGAGATTTCAGCAGTGAAGGGGTTACCGCAGCTTCAGTGTTATCTCCAGCCAGATCTCCAGATGGGAAGGAGAGGGAGCTGCGGCGTGCAGCGCGGGCGGCCCTGGGGGACTGAGGCGCCATCTTCTCTGCCTGTGTGAGGTGGGGGGGAGGCACAAAGAAGTCTGGAATTCGCCGGGATGGATCGCGGGACATAGCCTTACTTTTCCCCATGTCTGCTCCAGGTCCTCCGGCGTCCGTGTATCAAGATTTAGAGTCAAGGAGGGCGAAGGGCAGGTGATTAATCTTCGTTTTATGGCTCCTGGTCACAGAGCTCCCGCTCAATGCGTCCTACACCATTAGAGGTTAGGACACGCCCCCAGGACTCTTCTTCTTGACCTTAAAATGGAAAGGAAACCATTGAAAAGCTTCCACAAGATGTCCTCAGCAAGCTGTGTGTGAAGCTCATTCTCGGTCACCTCCATCTTCAGTGGGCGTGGCCTAAACTGCATTCACAATACAGATGATAAGACTATCAAATTACCTCATGACGGCACCTCCATTCATATGGCTCTGCTCGGTGTTCTCACTGAGCACACAACAGAGGCCATGTGAATAGAGGAGTCAGATAAGATCTCACAGCAGCTGTTTGAGCTCACAGGGTGTTGGCATGAGGTAATTTGAGAGTTTTATCATCTGTATTGTGAGCAAAGCTTAGGCCACATCCCCTGAATATAGAGGTGACTAAGGGTACTGTCACACCTGTCGACGGTGCTGGAGATGGCGGCGACTGGTAGGAGCCCGCACAGTTTTGGCACCCCGCTAGCGTTGCCATCCCCCATTTACATGGGGCGACACCTCCAGCGACGCACTGGCGACCTGACAGGTGGCATCACCGCCGGGGTCTCTCAAAACCCCAGCGGCGATGCAGTACAATGGGAGACCATGGCTCCCATCGCCTGTCAGGTCGCCGGCGGCCGTTTACATGGGGTGATGTGGACACATCACCCCAGATCGGCCGCCTGGTTTCACATCACTGATGTGAAACCAGGCGACCACTCTGAGGCGCCAACATAGCCCCTTTACATTAGGCAATGCAGGGGCGATATCGGCGCCAATAGGCCACACCCCTACATCGCCTAATACATCGGCGGTGCTGTCGCCAGGTGTGACGGCACCCTAAGAATAGGCTTCACACACAGTCTGCTGAGGACATCTTGGTGAAGATGTTTTAATGGTTTCCTTTCTGATTTTATTAATAAAGTACATGTGAAAGTTGATTATAATCGCTTGCTCTACATTACTGTTAAACCGTAACCATTGTTTGAATTTTTATTTAAGTTGCCAACCTTTTTCAAAGTGAGGAAGACTCCTGGAAAGTGGAAAGACTTCGGGGCACCCGGAAGAGTTAGGAGGAGCATCACAGAAATGTGTCCGCCCAGAATGTTTTTTTTCAATTGGAATATTGCACTGGTAACTAGACAGGTATTCAGGGGCAGGAATGGGTCAAAAAAGGGGTATATATTCAAAATGAAAAACATACAGAATTGTCAGCTCATTGTGCCTTTGCAATTGGAAATCCCAGCTCAACACGGAAAAGCCTTGGTCCAGGCTCTATGTTAAGATGCAAAAAAGGAAGAAATCCGTCAAAGGGAATGAAGCCAGTGGCGAAGCTATAAAAGCTTTACTTTTAAAAAATCCAAAATATAAAAGCGTAACAATCAGACAAAGCACCCTGCAGAACATCCCTAAAAACCGACGCGTTTCGGCATTGTCTTAGTCGTGTTTTTGCCTTAGTGTTTTTGCGAGGTCTTCTGTATGATTTGTATATTTTTACATTTTGGATTTACTAAATGTCAAGCTTTGACTTTTTCGCCACTCCCTTTGCTAGGTTTCTTCCTTTTATTGCATATGTTGAAAATAACACATAAGGTGCAAGGAACATGTTGTGAAAAGGAGGTTGTCTACTGAAGAAAAGGAGAAAGTCCAAAAGTTTGCAATTATTTTCCTGACCCATTGAAACACCAAGTAAAGATAATGTGCAGAGATATAGGAGTTTGTACACAAAGTATATCTGACCGATTAAATGAACTTTCCAACTATAATGTTTTAGAGTCTATAAAATGTATCATGAAACTTGAAAGAAACTGGTAGTCTATAGAATTCCATACATTATTATGACCTTTGTGCCAGTCTCTCCCGTGTTGTCCAGAGATGAATCTGTAATAATTTAGGGATGAGTAGAGGTCAGTCCTTCTTAATCAATGTTTATCAACCTATCCTAACAATATGGTGGGGAAAATATTGTAATGAATTATTCATATGCCCTTATGTCCGGAAAATAAATAGGTAACACAAGTCTCAGAAGTATTGCATGATCTTGCACTAACTAGATGTATCAGTAGTTCACTTCCATTATTTAAAAAGTAGAGGCTAGGGAATCCGGATAATACATCTATTTTGTTCCTATGCAATTTTTTTCATTAATTATAATCACTTAATTACTACAAATCTTCAAAGCTGTGATTGCCATACCTTACCGACTTGTAGAGTCAAAATTTCCAATTGTTCTTCTTAAGGCATCTCATTGTCATAACATACACTGTGTGCAGAATTATTAGGCAAGTTGTATTGTAGAGGATTATTTATATTATTGATCAACAATTATGTTCTCAATCAACCCAAAAGACTCAAATATCAAAGCTTAATATTTTTGGAAGTTGGAGTGGTTTTTTTTTTAGATTTGGGCATCTTAGGAGGATATCTGTTTGTGCAGGTAACTATTACTGTGCAGAATTATTAGGCAACTTAATTAAAACCAAATATATTCCCATCTCACTTGTTTATTTTCACCAGGTAAACTAATATAACTGCACAAAATTTAGAAATAAACATTTCTGACATGCAAAAACAAAGCACAAAAAAATTAGTGACCAATATAGCCACCTTTCTTTATGATGACACTCAGCAGCCTTCCATCCATAGATTCTGTCAGTTGCTTGATCTGTTTACGATCAACAGTGCGTGCAGCATCCACGTCAGAAGGAAGGGGAAGGGGAGTGGTTAGAGGACTAAGGGGTTACTTCCCCGAAACGCATCCAGCGTTCAGTCCTGTCCACTATATTTTAATATGTTTAAATAAAGGAGAAAAAAAGAAGAATTGGTCTCTGGCATTCCATTATATTATCGTTATTGCGTGCAGCAGCCACCACAGCCTCCCAGACACTGTTCCGAGAGGTGTACTGTTTTCCCTCCCTGTAGATCTCACATTTTATGAGGGACCACAGGTTTTCTATGGAGTTCAGATCAGGTGAACAAGGGGGCCATGTCATTATTTTTTCTTCTTTTATGGCCGCTTTACACGTCCCGATATCGTTGTCCAACAACAACAAAAAGTCACGTAGTTCGGCCGTTGCCGCCGATATCATTCGTGCGTTGTGTGGTATAAATGTGCAATTCAATGCAAGAACGATGCCAAAACGATATCGGGGAAGAATTGTGCAGGCTCTCCACCTGGCCGATATTGGATGGACGATCTGGCAGGATCGTGCTGTGTGACAGCCCAACAACAATTTGGAGCACAACTTCCCCAATTCACTCCCATGTTAAATAGTCGTTCCCTGGGTCGCTCGTACAAGGGGGCGTATACATCGCAGTTGTGTTGCCTGCCGATATCTCCCTGTGTGACAGCTCCTATGCGATCTTGGATTACTGCCAAAAATGTGCGCACTCCCATGCTGTTGTATACAATATCGGGACGATATTGGGACGTGTAAAGCAGCCATTAGACCTTTACTGGCCAGCAAAGCTGTGGAGTAGTTGGATGCATGTGATGGAGCATTGTCTTGCATGAAAATCATGTTTTTCTTGAACGATACCGACTTCTTCCTATACCACTGCTTAAAGAAGTTGTCTTCCAGAAACTGGGAGTAGGTCTGGGAGTTGAGCTTCACTCCATCCTCAACCCGAAAAGGTCCCACAAGTTCATCTTTGATGATACCAGCCCATACCAGTACCCCACCTCCACCTTGCTGGTGTCTCAGTCGGAGTGGAGCTCTCTGCCCTTCACTGATCCAGCCTGTGGGTCATCCATCTGGCCCATCTAGAGTCACTCTCATTTCATCAGTTCAAAAAACCTTTGAAAAATCAGTATTAAGATATTTATTAACCCAGTCTTGATGTTTTATCCTATATTTCTTATTCAAAAGTGGTCATTTTCAGCCTTTCTTACCTTGGCCATGTCCCTGAGTATGGCACACCTTGTGCTTTTTGATAGTCCAGTAACGTTGCAGCTCTGAAATATTGCAAAACTGGTGGCAAATGGCATCTTGGCAGCTTCACGCTTGATTTCCCTCAATTCATGGGCAGTTATTTTGTGTCTTATTTGCCCAACACACTTCTTGCGACCCTGTTGGCTATTTGCCATAAAACGCTTGATTGTTGGGTGATCATGCTTCAAAAGTTTGGCAATTTCAAGACTGCTGCATCCCTCTGCAAGACATCTCACAATTTTGGACTTTTCAGAGCCCGTCAAATCTCTCTTCTGACCCATTTTTCCAAAGGAAAGGAAGTTGCCTAATTAGCACACCTTATATAGGGTGTTGTTGTCATTACACCACACCCCTCCTCATTACAGAGATGCACATTACCTGATTTACTTGATTGGTAGTTGGCTCTCAAGCCTATACACCTTGGAATAGGACAACATGTATAAAAAGTATCATGAGATCAAAATACTCATTTGTCTAATAATTCTGCACACAGTGTAGAGAGAATAGAAAAAGTTGTAGTAGAAAAGTAAAAGCTCTCAAAATTGGTGGCGTTCACCCTCATTCCTTGATGTAGAGGTTGTGATCATGAATTTATCTCACTAGAAAACTAAAGAGAACCTGTCACCCCCTTTGGTCGTTCTAAACACTGCCCAGCACATTAAACATCATGTAATTGGGAACCGGCCGTACACCTTATACGTTTCGGGAGTTGACTAATCTTAGGCAACATGTAAGGTGTAATAAGTGGCTGGCTTCTATTTCCTTCAGTTTCTAATATTCATCATTTAGATATCCCATTTCATGGAAAATATCAAAATAAAGCTTTATACATCAAGGTTTATCACGTGTTAACTTGCACAGTAAACTTTTTGACATCTTTATTGTCTCACTACCTCCACAATAACCTGTCCGCACTGTAAAAGAAAAAAAGTTAAATGTCAAAATTAATGTATTATGTTCTTTAAATACCAAACTTATTTTTTTTATTTTTTTGTCAACCATGGAACGGTATACAATTTAGAAAATCATTAATTCCTGTAAAAAATGTCATGTACGCGACTTCCAAACCCCTGGTTTTCCCCAGTATGTTCATCAGCATGTACTCATTTAGTGTTCAGATGATGGCAATGAAAGCTCAGCACATGTATCTCACTTAGGTCAGAGACACACTGAGTGAAATGCAGGGGGAGTACTTGCATGAGCCTCGCATGCCTCACCCGGAAAGGCCCCTGCCTCTCTGGACAGGAGCGTATCAGCTGCTTGTGTTTCTATGCAGCTCCATGCTCCCGTCCAAAGAGACGGTGGCTGATTCGGATGAGTCATTAAAGACTTCTGCGAGAATCTTACATCCATCTCACTCAGTGTTTCTCCTGCCTTACTCTGAGGATAAGCTGCTGCAGGAGATTGTTTTGACAAGTAGAAGAAGAGACAGGTGCCAACTCTTTCACTGTCATCATCTGTACTCCTAATGAGGATGTTCTGTCATCAATGCAAGGAAAATTGACTGAGGATAAGAAGAGGCTTAGAAACTATTTACATGTAATTTTGTTGCGGGAATAAAAAACAAATCCCCTCAAAAAGTAATTTGCAAAGTTACATAACTTTTAATGCTGGATATAAATATAAATACATACATATGCATATATATAGTTGTGGCCAAAAGTATTGACACCCCTGCAATTCTGTCAGAAAATACTCAGTTTCTCCCTGAAAATGATTGTAATCACAAATTCTTTGGTATTATTATCTTCATTTAATTTGTCTTCAATGAAAAAACACAAAAGAGAATGAAGCAAAAAGCAAAACATTGATCATTTCACACAAAACTCCAAAAATGGGCCAGACAAAAGTATTGGCACCCTCAGACTAATACTTGGTTGCCCAACCTTTAGCCAAAATAACTGCGATCAACCGCTTACGGTAACCATCAATGAGTTTCTTACAATGCTCTGCTGGAATTTTAGACCATTGTTCTTTGGCAAACTGCTCCAGGTCCCTGATATTTGAAGGGTGCCTTCTCCAAACTGCCATTTTTAGATCTCTCCACAGGTGTTCTTTGGGATTCAGGTCTGGACTCATTGCTGGCCACCTTAGAAGTCTCCAGTGCTTTCTCTCAAACCATTTTCTAGTGCTTTTTGAAGAGTGTTTTGGGTCATTGTCCTGCTGGAAGACCCATGACCTCTGAGGGAGCCCCAGCTTTCTCACACTGGGCCCTACATTATGGTGCAAAATGTGTTGGTAGTCTTCAGACTTCATAATGCCATGCACACGGTCAAGCAGTCCAGTGCCAGAGGCAGCAAAGCAACCCCAAAACATCAGGGAACCTCCGCCATGTTTGACTGTAGGGAGCGTGTTCTTTTCTTTGAATGCCTCTTTTTTTCTCCTGTAAACTCTATGTTGATGCCTTTGCCCAAAAAGCTCTACTTTTGTCTCATCTGACCAGAGAACATTCTTCCAAAACGTTTTAGGCTTTCTCAGATAAGTTTTGGCAAACTCCAGCCTGGCTTTTTTATGTCTCGGGATAAGAAGTGGGATCTTCCTGGGTCTCCTACCATACAGTCCCTTTTCATTCAGAAGCCGACAGATAATACGGGTTGACACTGCTGTACCCTCGGACTGCAGGGCAGCTTGAACTTGTTTGGATGTTAGTTGAGGTTCTTTATCCACCATCTGCACAATCTTGCGTTGAAATCTCTCGTCGATTTTTCTTTTCCATCCACTTCTAGGGAGGTTAGCCACAGTGCCATGGGCTTTAAACTTCTTGATGACACTGCGCACGGTAGACACAGGAATATTCAGGTCTTTGGAGATGGACTTGTAGCCTCGAGATTGCTCATGCTTCCTCACAGTTTGGTTTCTCATGTCCTCAGACAGTTCTTTGGTCTTCTTTCTTTCCTCCATGCTCAATATGGTACACACAAGGACACAGGACAGAGGTTGAGTCAACTTTAATCCATGTCAACTGGCAGCAAGTGTGATTTAGTTATTGCCAACACCTGTTAGGTGCCACAGGTAAGTTACAGGTGCTGTTAATTACACAAATTAGAGACGCATCACATGATTTTTCTAACAGTGCCAACACTTTTGTCCACCCCCTTTTTATGTTTGGTGTGGAATTAGATCCAATTTGGCTTTAGGACAATTCTTTTGGTGTTTCTTCATTGAAGACAAATTAAATGAAGATAATAATACCAAAGAATTTGTGATTGCAATCATTTTCAGGAAGAAACTGAGTATTATCTGACAGAATTGCAGGGGTGACAATACTTTTGGCCACAACTGTATATATATATATATATATATATATATATATATATATATATATATATATATTTAATAACGTAAGCTTGCTTTTGCTTCCACCTTGATAAAAGCTGGCCATACTCACGACATAGTTTTTATCATCATCTATTTCTCATGTCTACCCTATCATTGTTAGCGCTCAAACCTTTCTCCGACTGATAGTCCAGCAGATGTAGACAGTTACTCTATTGCAGTTCTTTACTGTCAACCATTGAACAATAGTATAAGATATGAAGGTTATCTTGGCTCAGTCAATGTACACAACCATTAAAACAAGAAACTCCTAAAATATTTAAAAGAACTTCAGATGATCATATAGGTAAAACCTAATACTGTATGACTGATCTGACCTGGCCGGTGGACATATTGTATAATATAAAGATCTATAGTTTACAGTATATTACATAAGAAAGGTAAATGCCAGGAAGGGCTGCCAGGATTTTTATATTGATTTCTATTTTATATTTCCCTCTAGAGTTCCTGTGTTACTGATACCGAAATGAAGATTGTATTTTCAGTGATTTATAACCCGAGTCAGACAAAAGATTATAAAATATGTAACAATAATATTCTCTGCAAAAAGGGGATTCAATATACAGTAAAAACGCTGAAAAAGAAAGACATTGGGGGCTATAATTCCCAGCCAATAACCGGACCAGCTGGAACAATGAAGTACAGTTCTCTTACAAGGCAATTTATAGCTTATGTAACATACAGAGGAGAGTTTGTACTTAAGTTCCTTTCTGACCAAGTAATAAAGCAAACGGAGGGAAAATGCCTCTGGCCTCTTTATATCTTCAGTATTTTAATTATTGGAGTAGCTGTGTATGTGCCAATGCTGCTTTTTTACTGTATAGTATAGAAACTAGAGATTTTGGGAAATTTTTAAGTATTAGAACATCCGATGCTATAAGCCTGCTTAACAATCATCTCATACTGCCGAAAAAATGATATTCAATGTGCATTTATCAATTGCGTTAATCAATCTGTGCGTATCGAATGGCTGCTGAATGACGGCTGATCCGCTTGAATATGGCAGATTGACAGTTATTTAATGGCTGAGGTCGGCATGGGTAAACCCAGAATTAGTGTGGTAAAACAAATATGCTATACTGAACGGGTGCCCGATTGTATCGCAATGGGAGATTGTAGAATGTGTGTGATCATATATTAGGTGGGGGGTGCAGGGAGGGACAAAGCCCCCCTTGCATTATTGTAAATGTCAACAAGCCCACTTATGAAGCCGGTCATGCCCACAAATAAAGGTGGTCATGCCC
Source organism: Allobates femoralis (assembly GCA_033576535.1). NCBI lineage: Eukaryota > Metazoa > Chordata > Amphibia > Anura > Aromobatidae > Allobates > Allobates femoralis. Next base: position 67,510,358 of record JARQOC010000001.1, on the reverse strand, counting down.
ACTAACTTGGAATCAGCCCATACATTCTAAGCCCAACCATGATATCATCCTAGTGTATTGTAATAAGCCAGGGGACCATTATGGCCACTGCTACTCCCGCAGTGCTACTGCACATGAGCGGCTATGCCTCTATGGTGGTCGAGTTAGTTTATTGTGGTACTGCGCATGTGCCTGGAAAGGTTTTTTTTCCTGCATCCAGGCCAAACAGCACCCCCCTGGGTCAGTCTGCTCTGCAGCCAGTTCTGTCCCTCTCCCGTCACTCCATCCTGATCTATACAGCCAAGATAAGTAATTTGATATTTCATTAGCACTTTTGGAGGAAGTGCCCATGATCAGGACTGTATTCTGGACACAGCTTGTCCTTCTCCGCAATAACGCGAGTGTTCTCTATGGGAGAACGCAACATCCGTGCCCACGCTCAGGACTCTGGGCACAGCATATTTTTACTGTGTTTTCCCACTGAGAACACTAGCGTCTCCACAAGCCCAAATTGATATTCTGTATTTTGGGCAACCGCACCACATGTCAGTTTACACTGCGGAAAAAGGAAGCACAGTAGGCAGGAGATTTCATTAAATCCATCACTGTGCTTGTACTGTACAATGCAGCTTTTTGGACACAGTGAAAATACGCTGGGTCCAAAACGCTGATAACACTAAATGGGGCCACATACCCTTATACTTTATCAGTAAACCTTCAGCTATGTATTGTACTCAGGATGAACCACTCTGTATTGGGGTCAGAAGTGTGATCCTACTTGGAACAGATAGAGGATAGGATTTGAGAAAAATCAATGTGTTTTATTTTTTTTTTCTACTTTAATGTAGTCTAACGTCTTAGGATGATGGCCTGCCAAATACCTCTAGTAGTGACTTGTTTCTATTCCGAACAAAGGATCATGCGTGTTAAAATCCAACGTTCTTTTCATATGAATGGAGGAGATTGGAGACACCTGTATACAAATTAGATGGTCATGATCACCAGGTTGGCCAAGCTTCAATGTGTGTGGACACCTTTAGGCTGCATTCACACTTTGCGTATTTGTGCATTTACGCAGCCCTTTTTAGCAATGCAATGAAACGCAGCGCTGGAAGCGCATCTCAGCAAAAGTTATGGCCCCTGCATAAATGCATTCACACGAAGCGTCTTTTTGCGGACGTGCTTTCACTGTAAAGCGTGTCTGCAGAAAGAATCACCATGTCAATTCATTGCGCATTATAATGTAAGCTTTTCCCATAGGCCACATTTTAAATGGGCTCGAGAAAAGCGCAGGTAAAAATGCGCAACGTGTGAATGCAGTTGCGCATTTTTGTGCAAAATGCGGCAAAAAGTGTGGAACTGCAAAAATACCCGCAACGTGTGAACGTAGCCTTATTCTACCGGGTACATCCGAAAACCTTGATACCTATACTCAGTGATAAGTATTCAAACATATAATTTCACATCAAGGGCATAACTAGATCATGAAAACACCTTGGAGAATCTTGAAGCCCAGAGGTCACTTATCTACATCTACTTCATTCCTAAAGTCTTGTCCAATGAAGAATTACTACTATGGTGGCAGCAATAAAAAATGTGGCTGATGAGATCAGCTAAGATGTTGGAGGATGTGATCTCAGCTCATGAGCCCACATCAGGGGGACGGACACGTGAAGGGGTTAATTGTATCTATAAGAAAGCATTTAAGAAGTTGGATGAAATTGGATGACTTTTAGACCTATGATTAGCAATGCAAAATCTTATTACATTATCTATTCAACTCAATCACAGTAGTATAATACGAAACGCCCATAATAACATGAGAATGTAAATGTAAAAATATAGACTAAAAAATTGCCAAATTTATTGCATATTGAATAATAAATTAGAAGCATTAATTTTGCATAACTTGACATCCCCTCTTTCATCTTTAAAATTTGATGCAACTTGGCAATCATTTGCCGCTTTCTAGCTAAAGGGTATGTCTCACATACCGAGATCGCTAACGAGATCGTTACTTTTGTGACGCAATAGCGATCTCAGCAACGACATCGCTACGTGCGACAGGGTGTAACGATCTGGTCCCCTGCTGCGAGATCGGCAATCGTTACACAGCCTCCTGGTTCATTTTTTGGTCGTTGCGCTCCCGCTGGGAACGCTGTATCGCTGTGTTTGACACCTTACCGACGATATCGTTGGCAACACATAATGAGATACGTAGGCGTGCACGCATGTGAGAAGGAAATACAACGACTGAACAATATCGTTGAAGAAATCGCTAGGGTGGACATATCGTTGTATAAATCGGCGTGTTTGAATACCAAGTAGCGATACCGATAATGACTCATCAGCGATCCCGGGAGCCATGTCGTTATCGGGATCGCTACTGCGGTCGTTACGTCTGACCGGGCTCTAAGCCAAGCCACTGCTCTGCAAAGCCATTGTTATGCATTTTTGCTTCCCTCCCCCGGTTCACTAAACATCTCTATCTCTTTCTACTACTGTATACTCTCTCTCTCTCTCTCTCCATTAATAATCCCTGCATTGCTGTCTATTTTCAGGGATAGTTAGGGGCAGGCGAATGTATGTAATTAATTAATATAGTGTGCATGTATGGTTAGATAACGTGAGTGGGGTATAATTGTTAGTAACTGGGGGTGTTTTACATTTTGTAACAGTAATTGATTTGTGTATTAGTTATCGTGCTATCTAGAATATATATATTATTGTTGTAGACTTTTTGGGTGTGTTTAATAAATATTCATTTATTAGAAAAGACTTGTTTTAATTAAGTCGTCGATATATACATATATAGTTAATCAGCATAGGAACAGAAAGTGATAAGGAAGGGAAGATTCTGGATATCGGTGATGGTAGTCATAACGGACAATAACAACCGATAAACAGAACCTGCCCTACAACATATTGGCCAATATGTTGTAGGCTGGTTCTTTTTATCGGTTGTAGCCACTGAGGACAATTTTTCTTCATGTGCCCAAATTGCAAACATAGAAAGCATTGAATGCTCCCTGCCCTCTTAAATGGTGGGGCCGTGGGGCGAACAGCTGACTTCTTTCTAGCATGGCGCACATGTTCATCTTGTGATCTAACGTATACAGGCACATGCTCCCTAACCTTAACCGACTTTTTATTGTGCAGTAGATCTTGTCTATACTGCTCAATAATCATGGCCGCATCAGTGAGCGATGGTTCCCTCGCTGCACTCAACCTAATTGCAGTATCAAGGTATGGGAATTTTTCCACAAACATGCGGATCATGCCGTGTGGAATACCGATACCTTGATCCATAGTGACCTTCCTGTACATAGCTTCAAACCGACTAAGATTCATCGTGTATAGTTGGTTTGAACTTCATCAGGATTTCTGGAGTAATGGTCACCGTGGCCCGTTGCCAGTGTCATGAGTAAGGAAAGGCGTTCTTCCTTATCATGAAACTGTCCATTACTGGGTTCCGTTCTCCCCATTGCCTCATACCTCTGATTGAGGTGTGTAGGCAACCACAACTTGAACAGCTCCATTCGAAGTTCTGGAGCCACAGAATATTTATTGCAGTGACCTTCAAAGATATCACATGCAGTAAACGCATCTAGACTGGGATCATATTTTAGGATCCCCTTGCAGATCCGTAACAGAAATGTTATCCTTTCCATACTGTTACGGTTATGATAAAATTCCTCTGACCTTACTGAACAAATTGGTGGAATGGAAGTGGTGTGATCCCTTTCCCACCAACCTCCATATTCCCAACTATCGTCCTGACCCTGGAAGCGGGCGCTACGTGTATGCTCCCTTGGTGTTTGAGTGAAATGTAGCAGCCGTTCCACCTGTCCCTGGACTCTATAGCTCCGGATCTCTGATCCATGGGAGACATGGACCCTGTTGCCGCGGTCTCCCCATCCTGTGCAGTATCCGAAACACAAACCTGTTTCGTGGGCAAAGGCACCATGCTATTTGTACAAGGCCGTGACAGATTAGAGATCACCTGTTGTAAATTTGCAATCGTTTGCGACTTTGCAGCCAGATCCTCTGTAAGTGTGCTCACTAGTGCATCCATGGATGCAACTCTACTCTTGAACTGATTTATCTCAGTGTACAGACTGAGGTGCTCTCTATCCATGTCAGAACAATAGGTTTCTTTCTCTGAGATCCTAGATTCTAACACACAGATTTCCCGGCCTGTCGGCTGTTCACTGATCAGTGTCCAGTTTGTGTGCCAAAACCAGCAGAGGAACCAGGAGAGGAACTTGCAGAGAAAAACTATAATTGAAAGATTGACACCTGTTCCAAGTTTTGGAGACACTCCTGGTTTTGACACACAAACTGGATGGAGACTGATCAGTGAAAATCCTGCAGTGTGAAGCCAGCTGTACTCCATGTCAGGCTTTAATAATGCATGACATGATCCCATGTAATCATATCCCTGGGCCCATATTAGGCCTACCAAGACAAACACTGTGTCTTGGTATTAAGAGTTTTAGTTTGTCTGTGTATGATGACCTTTTCCTGGTCTTCAAGGACCTCTGCCACCTCTCTGCAGACTCCAGGACATTCCTTTCTACCTGTTGCTTCCATTACCTCTGCTACCTATTTCTGGTCTTTTAGGACCTCTGCTACCTGTCTGCAATATCCAGGATGTCTCCTTTGTGCCTGCTGCTTCTACTGTACCTCTGCTACCTGTTTCCAGTTTTCCAGATCCTCTGCTACTTGTCTGCGATCTCTAGGACATCTCCGGTCAGCCTGCTGCTTCCAGTACCTCTGCAACATGTCTACGGTCTCCAGGATGTATCCTGTCTTTCTGTGGCTTCCAGTACCTCTGCTACATGTTTCCTGTCTTCCAGGACCCCTGCTACATGTCTGCTGTCTCAAGGACATCTCCTGTCTGCAAGTATATCTTTTACCTTTCTCTGGTCTTGCAGAATGTCTGCTACTTGTCTGTGGTCTCCAACACATCACCTGTCTGTTTGCGGCATTCATTATCTCTTCTACCTGTTTCTGATCTTTAGGAATTTCTGCTACCTGTTTGCAGTCTCCAGACCAGGACCTTTCCTGTTTCCCTCGTGCCTCAACTGCCTGCTGCATCAATGCCTAGGGCCCATGTGTCCATTCAAAAATTAAACATTGCGGATCCTCCTCACCTATCAAGTAAAGATGAGATAACTTTGCTTGAACATGTTCACCAATTTCAAATTCGGCACAAACATGGCTGATTCAATTCGGTGATCAGAAACCTTAACACCAAAGTCGAAACATTTGGCTAAGTTCGGGAAAAAGTTTGAAATTTAAAAATCTTAGAAATCTTGTAACTACTTGGAAAATACACATGAGGGAGAGGAGAAAGAATTCAGCTGACTGTAGGAGCTTATACTGTAACAGTGACATAAACAGAGAGAAAGAATACCCTGTTAACCATAACAGCTTATACTCTACAAAAGAAAGAATAGTCCCCACTAGCCATAAGAGCTCACACACTACAGGAAAGAGAGAGGACCCTGCTCACCATAAGAGTTTATACTCTACAGGAGAGAGGGGATCTCGTTGACTATAAGAGATTACACTTTACAGGATAGAGAGAGGAGTCTGCTGAACATAAGAGCTTACATTCTACAGGAGAGAGAACCCTGTTGATTATAAGAGCTTACACTCCAAAGGAGGGAGAGAGGAACCTGCTGACCATAAGAGTTTACACTCTACAGGAAAGAAAGAGAGGTGCCCACTGGCCAGAAGATCATATACTCTACTGGAGAGAGAGAAGATCTAGTTGACCACAAGAGATTACACTTTACAAAGAAGAGAGAGGATCCCACTGACCATAAGAGTTTACACTCTATGGGAAAGAGAGGATCCTATTGACCATAAGAGCTTACACTCTACAGGAGAGAGAGGATCTGGTTGACTATAAGAGATTTCAATTTACAGGATAGAGAGAGGAGCCTGCTGACCATAAGAGCTTACATTCTACTGGAGAGAGAGAACCCAGTTTATCATAAGAGCTTACACTCCAAAGGAGGGAGAGAGGAACCTGCTGACCATAAGAGTTTACAATCTACAGGAAAGAAAGAGAGGTGCCCACTGGCCAAAAGATCATATACTCTACAGGAGAGAGAGAGGATCTGGTTGACCACAAGAGATTACACTTTACAGGAGACAGAGAGATGACCCCACTGACCAGAAGACCTTAAAGAACTTACACTCTACAAGAGAGGGAGAGAGGACCCTGCTGACCATAAGAGTTTACACTGTACAGGAAAGAAAGAGAGGTCCCTACTGACCAGAAGAGCATACACTTTACAGGCGACAGAGAAATTACCCCACTAACCATAAGAGCTTATGCTCTTCAGAGGATAGAGATTAGTGACTATGGGGATGGAAAACAACTGATCTGTGATGGCCCAAGTACTGACCAGTGTACAAGGTATGGTAATCTGCTAGATCTCATAGCTAAAGGCCATTATGAGGTGGCCTGTGCGATAGCACAAAGTGATGTTCACCCTATCACTAATGCTTCAGCAGTATGTGTAATGATGTCCGACACGTTCATTTGCAAACCACAAACTGAATCTCAAAATGTTCGAATTTGGATAAAACTGAATTTCAGGAACTCAAGGTCGATCATCTGCTGTTTGATCCGCTCATCACTTCTAGGAAATATGTCCATAGTGTAAAAAAGAGAACAATAATGCACATTCATCCAAGTGGTATTCAACTCAAAGAAGGATATCTACTTCATACACCCCCTCCTCCAATGCTGTAATGTATTGCCTGCTATTACCATTATAACCTCTATTTGCAGTGATGTGTTTTCTATAAAAGTTCCTTCCATTAGATCAACATCATTGCATTCCCTGTACATCCGTCCCTATAGGGAAAATCTGGAAATGTTTCTTTTTCATTCTGGTAAATGCATTTTTTTCTCTTAAAATCAATAGAAAATGTTAGTGACGAGAAAGTGCAATATATTTATCCTGTTTTATGGTATGAAATGATGGCAATGAGCGGTATTCTTATTTGTATACAGCACAATGTGCTTGACCCTTGAACAAGGCTTTTTTATATAAAAGGCATGTAGAAAACCACTGAAAAGGTCTTATTCCAAATACAAAAAAAGAGAAAATGTAGTAATTATTGCAAGTAACCAAATTATGAGTAAAGTGAAGTCCTAATGTGCTGAAAGATCGGGTTATTTCATATATTATACGGTGAGAGGAAATCAATTCAATCCCATGTTGTAACAGGTATTTCATAAGTTCAATAATAGCTCCTGGCAATGGCCATTATATCCACCGGGTCAGGGCGCTGCTAAATAATGGGATAGGCTGAGGATTAGCTGATTGTTTCATAGTAATAATGATAAATCATTCTCGGGGATGAATGGTTCTTTTTATATGATGGAGAATTTACTATTTACTGAATAATTCACACGAAAATTTGGGACTCATCCAAAAAAACACAAAAATGCCAAAAAATATAATTTGATAAGAAACCAAAGCAAGTAATTATTTATCAACTGTCATGTAGTAATGTACAAACATTTTAAGCAGTTGTGGATACAATGCTCCAAAGCAAAAAAGGTTAAGAAAATCGAAGAGCTAATAGTTTATTTTTATGAAGAATTGTAGAGAAGATAAACTGTGTCACTCACCCGAATAAAAATAAATCAATATCATCCAACTTTACTTTATTCCAAAATTCCCTCTCCTACTGTATCCTCACCCATACCTTGTAGACTGTGAGTCTTTGTAGGCATGGTACTCTCTCATCACTTACTGTATTCTCCCCCATTCCTTGTAGACTGTGAGCCCTCGTGGGAAGGGTCTTCTCTCCTCACCTACTGTACAGTCAACCATTCCTTGTCAGTTGTGAGCCCTCGTGGGCAGGGTCCTCTCTCCTCACATAGTGTATCCCCACCCATCCCTTGAAGACTTTGAGCCCTTGCAGGCAGGGTCCTCTCTCATCACCTACTGTATCCCCACTCATTGCTTATAGACTGTGTGCCCTCACAGGCAAGGTCCTCTCTCCTCATCTCCTGGATCATCACCCATCCCTTGTAGGCTATGAGTCCTCGTGAGCAGGATCTGCTCTCCTAACCTACTGTATCCTTAGCCATTTCTTATAAACTGTGAGTCCTTACAGACAGGGTCCTCTCTCGTCACCTACTCTATCCTCACCCATCCCTTGTAGACTGTGAACCCTCATGGGCAGGGTCCTCCCTCCTCACCTACTATATCTTCACCTACCCCCTGTAGACTGTGAGCCCTCACAGGCAGGGTCTTCTCTCTTCACCTACTACATCCTTACCCATTCATCATAGACTGTGAGCCCTCACAGGCAGGGTCCTCTCTCCTCACCTTCTCTATCCTCACCCATCATTTGTAGACTGTGAGCCCTCATGGGCAAGGTCCCCTCTCCTCACCTACTGTATCCTCACCCATCCCTTGTATACTGTGAACCTTCGCCGGCAGGGTCCTCTCTCCTCCTGTGTGTGCCTTGTATTGTTCATGAATATTGCACTTGTCTATGTATGTTCCTTTTCACATGTAAAGCGCCATGGAATAAATGAATCTATAATAAATAGAGGACAGAGGCTGGAGGGGTGAGGGCAGGAGGACAGAGGCTGGAGGGGTGAGGGCAGGAGGGTGTAGGCTGGAGGGGTGAGGGCAGGAGGACAGAGGCTGGAGGCCCCCATCACAAGCACAGCCAACTTTATCTTTATTTGCATTACATTTATTTTACACTCCCTGTGATCCTCCCGGCTGCTGTCTCTGCACACACAGCCACACACATTGCACACACTGCACACAAAGCCGCACACACACTGCACACACACTGCATATAAAGCCGCACACACACTGCACACAAAGCCGCACACATTGCACACACACTGCACACAAAGCCGCACACACACTGCATATAAAGCCGCACTCAAAGCCGCACACACTGCACACATTGCACACACACTGCACACAAAGCCGCACACTGCACACAAAGCCACACACACTGCACACACACTGCACACAAAGCCGCACACTGAACACAAAGCCACACACACTGCACACACACTGCATATAAAGCCGCACACACACTGCACACACACTGCATATAAAGCCGCACACAAAGCCGCACACACACTGCACACAAAGCCGCACATATTGCACACACTGCACACAAAGCCGCACACACACTGCATATAAAGCCGCACTCAAAGCCGCACACACTGCACACACACTGCACACAAAGCCGCACACACACTGCATATAAAGCCGCACTCAAAGCCGCACACACTGCACACATTGCACACACACTGCACACAAAGCCGCACACTGCACACAAAGCCACACACACTGCACACACACTGCACACAAAGCCGCACACTGAACACAAAGCCACACACACTGCACACACACTGCATATAAAGCCGCACACACTGCACACACACTGCACACAAAGCCGCACACTGCACACAAAGCCACACACACTGCACACACACTGCATATAAAGCCGCACACTGCACACAAAGCCTCACACATTGCACACAAAGCCACACACATTACACACACACATTGCACACAAAGTCACACACATTGCACATACAATACACACACATTGCACACACACTGCACACAAAGCCACACACATTGCACACACACACACACATTGCACACACACACTGCACACAAAGCCACACACACTGCACACACTGCATATAAAGCCGCACACACACTGCACACACACTGCACACAAAGCCGCACACTGCACACAAAGCCACACACATTGCACACACACATTGCACACAAAGCCACACACATTGCACACACACAGTGCACACAAAGCCACACACATTGCACACACACATTGCACACACACACACTGCACACAAAGCCACACACACTGCACATACTGCATATAAAGCCGCACACACACACATTGCACACACACACTGCACACAAAGCCACACACACTGCACACACTGCATATAAAGCCGCACACACACTGGACACACACTGCACACTGCATATAAAGCCGCACACACTGCACACACATTGCACACACAATGTACACAATGTACACAAAGCCACACACATTGCACACACGCATTGCACACAAAGCCACACACATTGCACACAAAGTCACACACATTGCACACACATTGCACACAAAGCCACACACATTGCACATACATTACACACACATTGCACACAAAGCCACACACATTGCACACACACACATTGCACACACACACATTGCACACACAGCCACAGCACACAAAGCCCTGTTGCTGATGAGGGATAATGTTGCCCATACATGGATCGCGGTCCGCTCTGCAAGACCACAAACGAAGGGGTGGGAGTGGTGTCAGCTGAGACACTTCCTGTGAAGAAACAGGAAACACCTGCCCCCACAGTGTACTTAGTGCGGCGTCGCCGCAATTGAATTGCGCCCGTGCCGCAACCCATTCATTCCAATGGGATGCGGCAGTGCGGCGTCTGCACTGAAAATGGACATGCTGCGGACACAATTCCGCAACGCAGCATGTCGCAATGCCGGCCGCAATGGCACACTGTACCATTGGGCCAGCATTGCCTGGTCTCATTGCGGAGTTCACATGCGGCAGCCGCATGCGGACTCCGCAATACCGCGCTGCCAGTGTGGAGCCGGCCTAAGGCTACTTCTGTCAGGATGTAACGGTATAGTACGTCACATCCTGGCTGAAGTAGCCTCTTCACCCACTCTGGGTGTTCTAATATGGCCCCCCGCATACACACATACACACACAGACACACACACACCACACACATACACATACATATACACAAACACACACACACCGCACTGTCCCCTATACTTACCACCTGTGTCTTCTCCGCTGCCTGGATCCTTAGTCCTCCTTGCCGGTGACAGGACTGGATCCAATATGGCATCCGGGAAGTCTCCGCACACTGTGTGTGTGTGTCACTGCTGACCACCCAGCCACACACAGCGCTGACCACCCAGCCACCGCACACCTCTGACCACCCTGCCACCGCACACCGCTGACCACTCAGCCACCATGCACTCCTGTCCACCGAGCCACCGCACACCGATGACCACCCAACCACCGCACAGCGCTGACCACCCAGCCACCCACAGCGCTGACCACCCAACCACCGCACACCGCTGACCACCCAGCTACCCACAGAGCTGACCACCCAGCCACCGCGCACCACTGACCACCCAGCCACCCACAGCACTGACCACCCAGCCACCCACAGCGCTAACCACACAGCCACTGCACACCGCTGACGACCCAGCCACCCATAGCGCTGACCACCCAGCCACCGCACACCGCTGACCACCCAGCCACCGCTCACCGCTGACCACCCAGCCACCGCTCACCGCTGACCACCCAGCCACCCACAGCGCTGACCACCGAGCCACTGCACACCGCTGACTACTGAGCCACCGCACACCGCTGACCACCCAGCCACCGCACACTGATGACCACCCAGCCACCGCACACCGTTGATCACCCAGACACCACACAGCGCTGACCACCGAGCCACCGCACACCGCTGACCACGCAGCCACCGCACACCGATGACCACCCAGCCACCGCACACCGATGATCACCGAGCCACCGCACACCGCTGACCACCGAGCCACCGCACACCGCTGACCACCTAGCCCCACACACCACTGACCACCCAGCTACAACACACTGCTGACCACCCAGCCACCGCACACTGCTGACCACCAAGCCACCGCAACACCGCTGACCACCGAGCCACCGCACACCGCTGACCACCCAGCCACCCACACCGCTGACCACCCAGCCAACCCAAAGCGCTGACCACCGAGCCATCGCAAATCACTGACCACCGAGCCACCGCACACCGCTGACCACCCAGCCCCACACACCACTGACCACCCCAGCCACCCACAGCGCTGACCACCCAGCCACCGCACACCGCTGACCACCCAGCCACCGCACACCGCTGACCACCCAGCCACCCACACCGCTGACCACCCAGCCACCCAAAGTGCTGACCACCGAGCCACTGCACACTGCTTACCACCCAGCCACCGCACACTGCTGACCACCCAGCCACCGCACACCGCTGACCACCCAGCCACCCACACTGCTGACCACCCAGCCACCGCACACTGCTGACCACCCAGCCACAGCACACCGCTGACCACCCAGCCACCCACACCGCTGACCACCCAGCCACCGCACACTGCTGACCACCCAGCCACCCACAGCGCTGACCACCCAGCCACCGCACACCGCTGACCACCCAGCCACCCACACCACTGACCACCCAGCCACCCAAAGTGCTGACCACCGAGCCACTGCACACTGCTTACCACCCAGCCACCGCACACTGCTGACCACCCAGCCACCGCACACCGCTGACCACCCAGCCACCCACACCGCTGACCACCCAGCCACCCCAACCGCTGACCACCCAGCCACCGCACACTGCTGACCACCCATCCACCCACACCGTTGACCACCGAGCCACCGCACACCGCTGACCACCGAGCCACCGCACACCGCTGACCACCCAGCCCCACACACCACTGACCACCCAGCTACCACACACTGCTGACCACCCAGCCACCGCACACTGCTGACCACCAAGCCACCGCACACCGCTGACCACCGAGCCACCGCACACCGCTGACCACCCAGCCACCCACACCGCTGACCACCCAGCCACCCAAAGCGCTGACCACCGAGCCACCGCAAATCACTGACCACCGAGCCACCGCACACCGCTGACCACCCAGCCCCATACACCACTGACCACCCAGCCACCGCACACCGCTGACCACCCAGCCACCCACACCGCTGACCACCCAGCCACCGCACACTGCTGACCACCCAGCCACCCACAGCGCTGACCACCCAGCCACCGCACACCGCTGACCACCCAGCCACCCACACCACTGACCACCCAGCCACCCAAAGTGCTGACCACCGAGCCACTGCACACTGCTTACCACCCAGCCACCGCACACTGCTGACCACCCAGCCACCGCACACCGCTGACCACCCAGCCACCCACAACCGCTGACCACCCAGCCACCGCACACTGCTGACCACCCAGCCACCCAGCCACCGCTGACCACCCAGCCACATACACCACTGACCACCCAGCCACCCAAAGTGCTGACCACCGAGCGACTGCACACTGCTTACCACCCAGCCACCGCACACCGCTGACCACCCAGCCCCACACACCACTGACCACCCAGCCACCGCACACCGCTGACCACCCAGCCACCGCACACCGCTGACCACCGAGCCACCACACACCGCTGACCACCGGACAACCGCACACCGCTGACCACCCAGCCACTGCACACCACTGACCACCGAGCCAACGCACACCGCTGACCACTGAGCCACAGCACACCGCTGACCACCCAGCCACGCACAGCGCTGAGCCTGACCACCAGCCACCGCACAGCGCTGACCACCCAGCCACCGCACTACGCTGACCACCCACCACCCACCACAGCCACCGCCACAGGTGACCACCAGCCACCGCACAGCGCTGACCACCAGCCACCGCACAGCGCTGACCACCAGCCACCGCATGCGCTGACCACCAGCCACCGCACAGCGCTGACCACCAGCCACCGCACTCGCTGACCACCGAGCCACCGCACACCTGACCACCAGCCACCGCACTGCGCTGACCACAGCCACCGCACTGGCTGACCACCTAGCCCCCGCACTGCACTGACCACCTAGCCCCCGCATGCACTGACCACCGAGCCACCGCACTGCGCTGACCCGGCACCCACTGCTGACCCCTACCCCGCTGCACTGACTCAGCCCGCATGCACTGACCCAGCCACCGCACTGCGCTGACCCGAGCCACCGCATCACTGACAGGCACCCGCTGCGTGACCACCGAGCCTCCGTCATGCGCTGACCACCGAGCCTCCGTCCTGCCCCGCTGGCTCCATCCTGCCCACCTGCCTCCATCCTGTCCCCCCTGGCTCCATCCTGAACCCCCCTGCCACCATCCTGCTCCTCAAGCTCCATCCTACCCCCGCTCGCTCCATCCTGCCCCGCTCCCACCATCCTGTTCCTCTGGCTCCATCCTGCCCCGCTCCCTCCATCCTGCCCCCCGCTGTTCTTGCCCCCTGCCTCCATCCTGCCCCGCCACTTCCATCCTGCCCCCCCTCCGCTTCCATCCTGCCCCCCCTCCGCCTCCATCCTGCCCCCCCCTCAGCCTCCATCCTGCCCCCGCCGCCTCCATCCTGCCCCCCCGCTGCCTCCATCCTTCCCCCCGACACAATCCTGCCCCCCCTCCCCTCATCACCATCCTGCCCCCCCGTCAGTTAGCGGTCATGTGACCGATCAGCTGAACGGTTTCCCAGACAACGACAGGTCCTAAAGGCCTGTAGGACCTAGAAGATGGAGGTGGAGCGAGCCGGCAGACAGGTGAGTATCCTCACTGAGGATTTTTTTACTTTTATTGTGGAGGAGGGGGGGGGGGGGCCGCGGGGAGCACAGTATCGCCATATAACATAGTGCTGCTATACATGTACTGTAATGTATCGCCATATACTATAGTGCTGCTATACATGTACTGTAATGTACCGCCATATACTATAGCGTTGCTATACACGTACTGTAATGCACCACCATATACCACAGTGCTGCTATACATGTACTGTAATGTACCGCAATATACTATAGTGCTGCTATACATGTGCTGTAATGTACCGCCATATACCATAGCACTGCTATGTATATATATATATATACAGCGCCGGACTGGGGTGACTGGGGCCCACCAGGAAAATTGACTCCAGGGGCCCACCCACCCGGGCCCACCCATTCTTCAGCAATATGCAAATACCTGTTATGCGTTATACCTATTATAGTGTAGCGTGGACTGTAAAACACAGATGGCTCCTGCACACCACTGTGCGCTCAGTATTACTGCGATGTATAATAACTGTAGTTTGCATTAATTTGGATTTGTTGGTGAAAACAAGTTATCAGCGATGCACAGGCAGGGGCTGGCTGGCAGATCTTGCCCTGGGGGGTTGTTGACTTTTTCTAGCCGGTGGCCAACTGAAGAGCGGGGGGATGGGTGCTACCACTACAGAGGCCAACTGAAGAGCATGTGGGTGCGGGCTCTGCTTCACTAGCCTGCCAGCTGCCTGCTGCCGCCGCGCCAATCCCAGGTCACAGCCTCCACGCTGACGCCCGCGTCCTGCCTGCTGCGTCCCGGGTCCCACGTGGCCGCTCTCACTGAGGGGGCGGCTCTAAACTGGGACTAAACCACCGGCCTGGGGGGCAAATGCCTCCCTGCAACCTGGGCCAGTCCGCCCCTGTGCACAGGTTAGGAATGTGATCACTTATTTATTGGTGGAGTCCGCACCATCAGAAGAATGTAGCACTTAGAGTATTTGGTGAGATTTGTACCTCAGTATTTGTAAGGCCGACTTCACACCACGATGTGAATCAGAAAGCCCCTGTCCCACTTTTGACATAATGCAGCCCTATGGTGCTGAACAGGGCCAGATGGCAGCTATTTGCCATCCGGTTTTGTCCCTGTCTGGCAGCATCAGGCTGCAAATGATTTTTGCCCCGGACACAAAAACGGAGCTTGCATCATTTTTGTGTCCGGGGTGAAAAATTTAAGCAAACCAGATCCTACCGGATTCTTCCGGTTCCAGAGAGTCTGCCAGGTTCCCGGACGCCGGCTGCTGCACTTCAGCGTGAGCTCCGCTGACCTTCAGCCCCAGGAGCTGTCCCCTGTGAAGAGGTTCAGCACCATTTCAGTAGGGGACAGCTCCTGAAGCTGCGCTCTGCAGGATCTGGCTACAAACAGGACCGCAGGGCATATTAACTCTCCGCTTCTATTTGTCTGGACCTGTCAGGCTGTGTCCGGTGCCTCCTGCAAAGCACTGGATACAGCCTGACAGGGGAAAAAACGTGGTGTGAAGCCGGCCTAAGACAAAACCAGGAGTAAAGCAAGCAGAGGTAATCCTAGATTTGTCTTATAAATACTGAAGTCACCAAATGCTCAACTTTCTTTCTCTGGCAAACCTCTGCATTTTTCACCCCGGACACAAAAATGCTGCATGCTCCGTTTTTGTGTCCAGGGCAAAAATCGTTTGCAGCCTGATGCTGCCAGAGAGGGACAAAACCGGATGGCAAATAGCTGCCATCCAGCCCTGTCCGGCACCATAGGGCTGCATTGTGTGAAAATCGGGTCCGGGGCTGTCGGGTTCACACCGGACAGCCCCAGACCTGATCACACCATGGTGTGAAGCTGGCCTAATACCATATACAAGGAACAAATCCCGCCAAGCCATGACCAGAGCACATAATGGCACCAGATAGTGTCCAATAATGAAAATGTAAAAAGCTCTGTATATAGAGTCAGTGTAAAGATAATATAGAGATTACCAGTGACATTACCAGTGACATTATACACAGGAGCTCTGTATATATTGTCAGTGTACAGGTAATATAATGATCACCAAGGACATTATACACAGGAGCTCTGTGTATAGTGTCAGTGTGTGTGTATAGGTAATAAACAAACTCACCAGTGATGTCTCTAGGTGAAGTTCTTTATCTGTTGCCGACTGATATCACATCTTCTATGTAGGACCTATCTCTGCAGAAAATAACATAGTTACTACAACTAATCACTTCCAGAGCACAATCCACACTTTTGCCACGATTTCTACACTACATGAAATGACAAGTGCTCCAGTGTCATTCTGTCCCTGCTCATCTCTGTCAGCTGTTTAATAGAAATTCATGGTGGCCATGTCTAATTTGGCGTGACGACATGAATTTCAGGCTTAGTACCAGCTGATAATGGGGTTAGTAGCAGGTTTGTATTATTACCCAGCGTGCCACCCCCCACCAGGACTGCTGGAAGAGCTGGAGAAAGTGTATGGACATGATGCTATGATGAAAGCACCATTTTTAGGGGTGGCTGTGGGCTGCGATTTTCAGCGTGGGGGGCCAAGAACGCTTGGGCCTTACCATGCTGAGAATCCCAGTCCCCAGCTGCCTTGCTTTATCTGGCTGGCGATCAACATATGGCGGGAGCATACGCATGTTTTTTCCAAAAAAAAGTGAAATAATTTTAAAACAAATATTAGGCTTCTCTGTCTTTTGATCGCCAGACAAGGTAAATCCAGGCAACTGGAGGTGGCAGCCCGTAGCTGTATGCTTTATCTGCGCTGAGAATCAAAAAATCTGCGGAGCGCTACGTCATGTTTTTTTTAGTATTTGTTTTCACATTTCTATATGTGTGACAGGCCCAACAGCTAATCACAGACACTGACACAGAGAATGGGCATCTGTGATTGGCTGCTTGAGTAACCTGAATGCAGCCCATACGTAGTACCGTACTAGAATGTATGGGCTGGTTGTAGATTACTCGAACAGCCAATCACAGATGCCCATCCTCTTTGACCGCATCTGTGATTGGCTGTTGTGGTCTGTCACATATAGAAGTGTGAAAATAAATAATTTTTAAAAACATGACATAGCGCTCTGCAGAATTTTTGATTCTCACCGCAGATAAAGCGGACAGCTACGGCCTGCCACCCCCAGCTGCCTGGCTTTACCTTGGATGGTGATCAACAGTCAGGAAAGCCAATTTTTTTTTTATAAATTGTTAAAAAAAAAAATGAGTGGGCTCCCGCCATATTTTGATCGGCAGCTGGTGGCTGGGATTCTTAGCATGGTAAGGCCCAAGCATTCTGGGCCCCCGATGCTGAAAACGGCAGCCCACAGCCACCCCTGGAATTGGCGCAGTCATCATAGCGCCATTTCCAGGCGCTTTATTCGGCTCTTCCCGTGGCCCTGGTGGTGGGTGGCACGCTGGGTAATAAAGGGGTTAGTACCAGCTTTGTATTATCAGTTGGTACTAACCCTGAAATTCATGGCATCACGCCAAACTAGACATCATGAATTTCTAGTAAACAGGAAAAAAACACAATATAGAGAAAATAAATGTTTAATAAAACTCAAATCGCATTTAGAGACTCCATCTTTAATAAAAAAAAAAAATCCTTGCTCTGACGTAATTCACAGGTCTTCTGTCTTCAGCTCTTTGCAATCAGACAATATGTCTGCTGACAGAGATGAGCAGGCACAGAATAACAGTAGAACACACCTGTAAGTGATAGAAGCGCTCAGCTGGCCTCCAGCCGCCGACCGTGTTTCCTGTGCATTGCAAATAATGCATACTTTCAAACGCATGGCCGTTTTTGCAAGCGTTAGAATGCATTTTTGCAATACAGTCTACGGTACATTGCATTTGTGCTGATTTACAATGGATCCGTTGCAACGAACAGCATAAACGCAATGTTAACAGCTGTGAAGAGGGGAGACAGAGCCCTGGATAACGCCTAGTCAGTCTACTGATGGTACTATCTTGCCCATTGCCCAGTATGTCCTTCCAGCCTTTGTGGCACTATTATGCCCATTGCCCAGTATGTACTGCCTCTGTGGTACACTCATGCTAGTACTACAACCAGTGACTGTCAGGACATGCTGGGTGGGCATGATTGTACCACAGATGCTGGCAGGACATATTGGGCAATGGGCATGCATGATAGTACCACCAGAGGCTAGCATAACATGCTGGCCAATGGCCATGATAATCATGGCCATTGCCCAGTAGTATGTCCTGCCAGCCTCAGCTAAGGGTCCCAGGCAGTTACCTTCTCATCCGTTCTGCTGCTGGCTGGGAGTCCTATACAGTGCAGCATGTAGTGTGAATGCCACACTATGGAGATGCTGCTTCTACTACTGCCACATGGAGGCGAGGCTCAGGGCCACATAGAGATTACAGGGGCCGCATAAGGGGCGGATATGGGTCCCAATCAGGGGCGTACATAGAGATCAATGGGCACTCTCAGGGGCGTGCATAAAGACCATGGGGCCGAATCATAGGCGTACATAGATAACATGGGGCACAGTCAGGGGCTTGTATAAAAATCATGGGGCCCACTCAGGGTTCGTACATAGAGATCATGGGGCCCACTCAGATGCGTACATAGAGATCATCATGGGGCCCACTCAGAGGTGTACATACAGATTACGGGGCCGACTCAGAGGCGCACATAGAGATCATGGGGTTCACTCAGATGCGTACATAGAGATCATCATGGGGTCCACTCAGAGGTGTACATACAGATTATGGGGCCCACTCAGATACATACAAAGAGATCATCATGGGGCCCACTCAGAGGTGTACATACAGATTACGGGGTCCACTCAGAGGCGCACATAGAGATCATGGGGCCCACTCAGGGATCGTACATACAGATCATGGGGTCCACTCAGATGCATACAAGAGATTTGGGCATACTCAGAGGTACATAGAGATTATGGGGCCCACATAGAGGCGCACATAGAGATCACGGGGTCCACTCAGATGCGTACATAGAGATCATCATGGGGCCCACACATAGGGGCACATAGAGATCATGGGGTCCACACATAGGCGCACATAGAGATCACGGGGCCCACTCAGATGCGTACATAGAGATCATGGGGCCCACACATAGGCGCACATAGAGATCATGGGGCCCACTCAGATGCGTACATAGAGATCATGATGGGGCCCACACATAGGCGCACAGAGATCATGGGGCCCACACATAGGAGCACATAGAGATCATGGGGCCCACACATAGGCGCACATAGAGATCATGGGGCCCACACATAGGCGCACATAGAGATCATGGGGCCCACACATAGGCGCACATAGAGATCATGGGGCCCACTCAGATGCGTACATAGAGATCATGATGGGGCCCACACATAGGCGCACATAGAAATCATGGGTTCACTCAGATGCGCACATAGAGATCATCATGGAGCCCACACATAGGCGCACATAGAGATCATGGGGCCCACACATAGGCGCACATAGTGATCATGGGGCCCACTCAGGGGCGTACATAGAGATCATCATGGGGCCCACACATAGAGATCATGGGGCCCACACATAGGCGCACATAGAGATCATGGGGCCCACACATAGGCGCACATAGTGATCATGGAGCCCACTCAGGGGCGTACATAGAGATCATCATGGGGCCCACACATAGGCGCACATAGAGATCATGGGGCCCACACATAGGCGCACATAGAGATCATGGGGCCCACACATAGGCGCACATAGAGATCATGGGGCCCACACATAGGTGCACATAGAGATCATGGGGCCCACTCAGATGCGTACATAGAGATCATCATGGGGCCCACACATAGGCGCACATAGAGATCATGGGACCCACACATAGGCGCACATAGAGATCATGTGGCCCACTCAGATGCGTACATAGAGATCATGATGGGGCCCACACATAGGCGCACATAGAAATCATGGGACCACTCAGATGCGCACATAGAGATCATCATGGAGCCCACACATAGGCACACATAGAGATCATGGGGCCCACACATAGGCGCACATAGTGATCATGGGGCCCACTCAGGGGCGTACATAGAGATCATCATGGGGCCCACACATAGGCACACATAGAGATCATGGAGCCCACTCAGGGGCGTACATAGAGATCATCATGGGGCCCACACATAGGCGCACATAGAGATCATGGGGCCCACTCAGGGGCGTACATAGAGATCATCATGGGGCCCACACATAGAGCGCACATAGAGATCATGGGGCCCACACATAGAGCGCACATAGAGATCATGGGGCCCACTCAGGGGCGTACATAGAGATCATCATGGGGCCCACACATAGGCGCACATAGAGATCATGGGGCCCACTCAGGGGCGCACATAGAGATCATGGGGCCCACTCAGGGGCGCACATAGTGATCATGGGGCCCACTCAGGGGCGTACATAGAGATCACCATGGGGCCCACACATAGGCGCACATAGAGATCATGGGGCCCACTCAGGGGCGCACATAGAGATCATCATGGGGCCCACACATAGGCGCACATAGAGATCATGGAGCCCACTCAGGGGCGTACATAGAGATCATCATGGGGCCCACACATAGGCGCACATAGAGATCATGGGGCCCACTCAGGGGCGTACATAGAGATCATCATGGGGCCCACACATAGAGCGCACATAGAGATCATGGGGCCCACACATAGAGCGCACATAGAGATCATGGGGCCCACTCAGGGGCGTACATAGAGATCATCATGGGGCCCACACATAGGCGCACATAGAGATCATGGGGCCCACTCAGGGGCGCACATAGAGATCATGGGGCCCACTCAGGGGCGCACATAGTGATCATGGGGCCCACTCAGGGGCGTACATAGAGATCACCATGGGGCCCACACATAGGCGCACATAGAGATCATGGGGCCCACTCAGGGGCGCACATAGAGATCATGGGGCCCACTCAGGGGCGCACATAGTGATCATGGGGCCCACTCAGGGACGTACATAGAGATCATCATGGGGCCCACACATAGGCGCACATAGAGATCATGGGGCCCACTCAGGGATTGTAGATAGAGATCATGGGGCTCCGTGAGGTTAGGCTCTCACTGCACCCCAGTATGGTGCCATCAGGGAGCTCCCACAGTGTTTGCTTCATACTAAGGCCTGTGATGCCCTGTGGGACCTCCCTGATGGCACCATGCTTGGGGCAGTAGTAGAAGCAGCAGCAGCAGTATCTCCTCACACTAAATGCTGCACAGCACTACAGGCCCCCAGTAGGTGAGACTGGATGGTGGAGGCTGCAGCACGGTCTGGGACCCCCCACACCCCAGGCTGATGGCTGAGGAGCCCATCTCTTATGGAATAATGGGCTCCTCAGTCGCTCAGTTACCAGGACGACCTAGCACACACACACCCCCGCACCCAAGCCTCCTTCCCCTGGCCACCCAAACCCCCCCCCCCCCGCCTTTATAGTCACCCTGGGCCTGTCTGCAGGGGCGATGACGGGTCCCTCTCCTCCTCAGCGACGCTGCCGGCACCTGCACACACAGCCTGGATGGAGGCAGTCATCGCAGGCTGAGGCTGTCTCCATCTGCGCACGCGCCGGCAGTGTCGCGCTGCGCAGAGGAGGCTGGGCGGCACCGCAACCGCAGGCAAAGCACGGAGAGCTCTCTCCGTGCTTTGCTGCTGCAAGACCAGAACAATCACTCACTAATCATATCGGCAGTGCGCCGATATGATTAGTGATAATACCGGAGGGGGATCTCACACTGTCACTCTGCAGGGCCCAGGGGGGGTATGGGGGCGGGGCTAAGTGGGCGGGGCTAAAAAGTGTCGGGGCCCCCCGGGGATCTCCCGATCTCCCGCCGGGCCAGTCCGCCCCTGTATATATATATATATATATATATATATATATATATGTAGTTCACTCACGTTGAATGAACAAGTTCTGTCAGTCACAGTATGTCAACTACATACATATTCTAGAATACCCGATGCGTTAGAATCGGGCCACCATCTAGTGTTGTATGTATTTGCTTAGCACTACTCTAAAATGAGGGGATATTTGTTCCGCATTGTACCAGAATTTCTCTTCAACGTTGACAGCTTATTCTTACCAATTCATTAACAAAATGCAAAGTGAGTGAATAAAGAAGTTTAAATGAATATTTAGTGTACATTTTACTTTGCAATATGTTTTACACACCTGTCTTCATTAGAAGTACAAAAATATCAATTCGAAAATGCCCTGGTGCCTAAAGCTGGCCATGCAAATAAGATACTTGCTGGCTGAATATTAGTTCATCAGATATTTATCTCTTCCGCCTAAAGATGAGGGAACCTTTTGAAGTTCGAGTTTAGGCGGTGCAGCCAGACATTTTGGCGCACTGTTCATGACCTCGAACTTGACCCGAAACTCAGCGGAAGTTACTTATTAGCAGTTCAGCTCTCCGCCCACATACAGCCAGCTATTAGAAAAACACTTACGGGGAGGGAGGGTAGCTTTTTTAAATTAATTTTGGACACACACCAACCCAAAAACTGGGCAAACTGCAAGTGACTCACCCTGGGCCAAGCACCTGTACCTGACCACAGCGATGCTTGTTCCAGTGCCTTGGAAACTTAAAGCATCCAAACTCCGAACCTGAACAAGATTGTTCAACATCGGGAAGTTCGGTGCCCAGAACTGAACCAAACCTCGAAAGATTCACTCTAGGGATGGGCGAGTCTACTCGCTAGGACTCGTTACTCGGCGAGTAGTAAGGGACTCGCAGGACTCGGTACTCTGCGAGTTTCCCAGCGATTACTCGCACAGTAATGAGTCCAATGCAAGTCAATGGCAATCCTAGTTTTGTCAGAGTTTACTTTTTCTCACTCGCTAGACTCGCTATATCACATCGCTATGTAACTTAAATCTCCCCAAATCGTTTAAACAATCGCACCGCTTCACGGATACCCGCTGTCAGCAGCGAGTCTGAGCGAGTCTGAGCGAGTCTACGAATCCGAGTCCTGTATACTGTATTCGGGACTCGCGAATACAGAATCTGTTATGTTCCGACAAAGCTTCCGAGACAGCCTAGTGTGTTAGGTCAGAAAACTTGTGAAGATGGACAAGCATGTTAGCCAATCATATTCAGTAACGCCACAACCATGTTGGTTGTGGCAGGACTATGATTGGCTTCTGTCCATCGTGATGCCTATGTCATGTATGAGAGGCGAGGCTGTATATAAGCCTTGCCACCGCCATTTCCTCCACATTCCTGTGACGATCTGAGCTAGTGCAGGGTGAGGTAGATGCTGGAGCAGATCATAGGGAGTGTCAGTCAGTGTAGGGAAACTTCAAGATTCCTTATATTTAACCCAAACAGCTCTTCTGAGAGCTACCAGGAGGACAGAGGAGTACTGTGTAGAGGACTGTAGGCAGGCAGGCAGGCAGGGAGGAGCAGCCTTACAGTGCACACTGGACCGACCTCATAGCTTAGCTTGCTCACTCAGCTTTCCTAGTAGCTGAAGTCAGAGGCTTAGCTGAGGTACTATTTCTTATTTTTTTGCACCTGAGAGATTTTGGGTCATAATAACCCCTTCAGCTTTATTTTCTCTGTGGCAGACCAGTGCGTTGCTGCTCTCCTACCTGCAAATAGCACGCACGCCACCTGCTTGTGTGACTACTTGTGCGCACTTAATAATTTTTGCAGGGACTAGTGTGCTGCTTCACTGCCAAGTGTTAGCACACACTTAACTCGCCAGCCAAAATGGCAATGCGAGCGCTTTCCGAGACACATCTGCGATTTGTAAATTGCACATTACTCGCTATTACTCGCTTCCCCATTCATTAACATTGGACTCGCTAGACTCGCAACGAGTAGCGAGTCCCGGGCTCGGACTTGCTAGAGTCAAGCGATTCCGAGTAATTTAGGACTCGCCCATCACTAGTTCACTCATCTCTTCTTCCAACCCCCAATACAGGTGAGTTCTCTGTTCAGCTGAACATTCTTGCATATTTAACGGGAAGAGAGGGAAAAAGTCACTGCCAGACTCCTCTGATAAAAATGGATCGGCTTTCTTACCTCTCAAATTATCTGTTGGGGGAGAGTAAGCAGGCCCTCACTTCAGATGGTTGGACAGTGCTACACAAATTGGCAGATCTGGCTAACTTTTAACTAGTATGTATGAGGGACTCCTTTAGTATATAAGAAAATTCCAGCTTTATACAGTAAACGGATCCTACCTACCATGTGCCATAACACTTGTTTTTCTTTTATACACTTTTGGAGCTCATCAGGCATCAAGACCTGGACGCAACTTCTACCTATGAACCCTTCAATGACTACTTCTTCTATCTACTTATCTACTTATATAATCCGCAGTTGGGAATTCGGGCGTTGTCGCCGAATCCCAACATGCTTTGCGGGACTGCGAGTGATGACGCACAGCGTCATCACGAGCCGCAGACCCGCACTACTGTAAAAAAAAAAAAAAAAGTTAATGCTCACCTCTCCCCGAGCCCCCGCCGTCTCCTGCCGTCTTCCTCCAAGCTTCCGGTGGCTGCCGCAGGCTCCGAGTGTCTGCAGAGCTGTTCTACTGCAGTCAAGGACCTGTGGTGATGTCACAGTCACGTGACACCAGGTTACTCCATGGTAACCTGGTGTCACGTGACTGTGACATCACCGCAGGTCCTGAACTGCACTAGAACAGCTCTGCAGACACTGGCAGCCTGCAGCAGCCACCGGAAGCTTGGAGGAAGACGGCAGGAGACGGCGGGGGCTCGGGGAGAGGTGAGCATTAACTTTTTTTTTTTTTTTAACCCCTGCCTTCCTGTTTGGACACCTTTTACTGTACTGAGCATGCTCAGTACAGTAAATGTCTCCTCCAGCCTCACAGCCTCCCCATCCTCACTGCCTCCTCCAGCCTCAGTCTCCTCCAGCCTCACAGTCTCCTCCAGCCTCACAGCCTCCCCATCCTCACTGCCTCCTACAGCCTCACAGCCTCCCCATCCTCACAGCCTCCTACAGCCTCACAGCCTCCTCCAGCCTCACAGCCTCCTCCAGCCTTACAGCCTCCCCATCCTCACTGCCTCCTCCAGCCTCACAGTCTCCTCCAGTCTCACAGCCTCCCCAGCCTCACAGCCTCCTCCAGCCTCACTGCCTCCCCATCCTCACAGCCTCCTCCAGCCTCACAGCCTCCCCATCCTCACAGCCTCCTACAGCCTCACACCCTCCTCCAGCCTCACAGCCTCCCCATCCTCACAGCCTCCTCCAGCCTCACACCCTCCTCCAGCCTCACAGCCTCCCCATCCTCACAGCCTCCTCCAGCCTCACAGCCTCCTCCAGCCTCACAGCCTCCCCATCCTCACACCCTCCTCCAGCCTCACACCCTCCTCCAGCCTCACAGCCTCCTCCAGCCTCACAGCCTCCCCATCCTCACTGCCTCCTCCAGCCTCACAGTCTCCTCCAGCCTCACAGCCTCCCCAGCCTCACAGCCTCCTCCAGCCTCACAGCCTCCCCATCCTCACAGCCTCCACCAGCCTCACAGCCTCCCCATCCTCAGCCTCCTCCAGCCTCACAGCCTCCTCCAGCCTCACAGCCTCCTCCAGCCTCACAGCCTCCCCATCCTCACTGCCTCCTCCAGCCTCAGTCTCCTCCAGCCTCACAGTCTCCTCCAGCATCACAGCCTCCCCATCCTCACTGCCTCCTACAGCCTCACAGCCTCCCCATCCTCACACCCTCCTCCAGCCTCACACCCTCCTCCAGCCTCACAGCCTCCCCATCCTCACTGCCTCCCCATCCTCACAGCCTCCTCCAGCCTCACAGCCTCCCCATCCTCACAGCCTCCTCCAGCCTCACACCCTCCTCCAGCCTCACAGCCTCCCCATCCTCACAGCCTCCTCCAGCCTCACACCCTCCTCCAGCCTCACAGCCTCCCCATCCTCACAGCCTCCTACAGCCTCACAGCCTCCTCCAGCCTCACAGCCTCCCCATCCTCGCACCCTCCTCCAGCCTCACACCCTCCTCCAGCCTCACAGCCTCCTCCAGCCTCACAGCCTCCCCATCCTCACTGCCTCCTCCAGCCTCACAGTCTCCTCCAGCCTCACAGCCTCCCCAGCCTCACAGCCTCCTCCAGCCTCACAGCCTCCCCATCCTCACAGCCTCCTCCAGCCTCACAGCCTCCCCATCCTCACAGCCTCCTACAGCCTCACAGCCTCCTCCAGCCTCACAGCCTCCTCCAGCCTCACAGCCTCCCCATCCTCACTGCCTCCTCCATCCTCAGTCTCCTCCAGCCTCACAGTCTCCTCCAGCCTCACAGCCTCCCCATCCTCACTGCCTCCTACAGCCTCACAGCCTCCCCATCCTCACACCCTCCTCCAGCCTCACAGCCTCCTCCAGCCTCACAGCCTCCCCAGCCTCACAGCCTCCTCCAGCCTCACTGCCTCCCAATCCTCACAGCCTCCTCCAGCCTCACAGCCTCTCCATCCTCACAGCCTCCTCCAGCCTCACACCCTCCTCCAGCCTCACAGCCTCCCCATCCTCACAGCCTCCTCCAGCCTCAATCTCCTCCAGCCTCACAGTCTCCTCCAGCCTCACAGCCTCCCCATCCTCACTGCCTCCTACAGCCTCACAGCTCCCCATCCTCACACCTCCTCCAGCCTCACAGCCTCCCCATCCTCACTGCCTCCTCCAGCCTCAGTCTCCTCCAGCCTCACAGTCTCCTTCAGCCTCACAGCCTCCCCATCCTCACTGCCTCCTACAGCCTCACAGCCTCCCCATCCTCACCACCCTCCTCCAGCCTCACAGCCTCCTCCAGCCTCACAGCCTCCCCATCCTCACTGCCTCCTCCAGCCTCACAGTCTCCTCCAGCCTCACAGCCTCCCCAGCCTCACAGCCTCCTCCAGCCTCACTGCCTCCCAATCCTCACAGCCTCCTCCAGCCTCACAGCCTCCCCATCCTCACAGCCTCCTCCAGCCTCACACCCTCCTCCAGCCTCACAGCCTCCCCATCCTCACAGCCTCCTCCAGCCTCAGTCTCCTCCAGCCTCACAGTCTCCTCCAGCCTCACAGCCTCCCCATCCTCACTGCCTCCTACAGCCTCACAGCCTCCCCATCCTCACACCCTACTCCAGCCTCACACCCTCCTCCAGCCTCACAGCCTCCTCCAGCCTCACAGCCTCCCCATCCTCACTGCCTCCTCCAGCCTCACAGTCTCCTCCAGCCTCACAGCCTCCCCAGCCTCACAGCCTCCTCCAGCCTCACAGCCTCCCCATCCTCACTGCCTCCTCCAGCCTCACAGTCTCCTCCAGCCTCACAGCCTCCCCAGCCTCACAGCCTCCTCCAGCCTCACTGCCTCCCCATCCTCACAGCCTCTCCAGCCTCACAGCCTCCCCATCCTCACAGCCTCCTACAGCCTCACACCCTCCTCCAGCCTCACAGCCTCCCCATCCTCACAGCCTCCTCCAGCCTCACACCCTTCTCCAGCCTCACAGCCTCCCCATCCTCACAGCCTCCTCCAGCCTCACAGCTTCCTCCAGCCTCACAGCCTCCCCATCCTCACACCCTCCTCCAGCCTCACACCCTCCTCCAGCCTCACAGCCTCCTCCAGCCTCACAGCCTCCCCATCCTCACTGCCTCCTCCAGCCTCACAGTCTCCTCCAGCCTCACAGCCTCCCCAGCCTCACAGCCTCCTCCAGCCTCACAGCCTCCCCATCCTCACAGCCTCCTCCAGCCTCACAGCCTCCCCATCCTCACAGCCTCCTACAGCCTCACAGCCTCCTCCAGCCTCACAGCCTCCCCATCCTCACAGCCTCCTCCAGCCTCACATCCTCCTCCAGCCTCACAGCCTCCCCATCCTCACAGCCTCCTCCAGCCTCACAGCCTCCTCCATCCTCAGCCGCACTACCTGACACCGCTGCCATCCTGCCAACCGTCGGCCCCGCTCCATCGCCACCGCCCTCGCGCCCTCCGCGAGGTCCATGCTGCCCGGATGCCGCCGGAGCCTTCCGCCCCTCGCCACTCTCTTACCGCTGGGCTCTCAATGTCGCCATGCTGGTGGAGTAGCGGTCTACGGGCTGTGGCCGGGTGCCGGGAGCCAGGGACGTCGTCCTGTGGCCGGCAACAGCCAATGGGAGTGAGCGGACTGTGTCAGCCTGCAAAGCCTGACACGCCCCGCTCACTCCCATTGCCTGCCCCTGCAAGCGGATTGGGCGCTGTGTTGTACACACAGGACGCCCATCCTATTGCCCAGGACTTGGCGTCCTAGACCAATCGGATGACCGTCCTGTCTTTACCACACACCGCCCAATCCGCTCCTTCTGCTCAGGTCACATGTGTGACCTGAGGGCAAGAACTGATCCCTCTCTGCATCACCCAACCCGCCGCAGACGACAATGCCGTGTGACTGGGGCTGCGATCAGCCCCAGCACACAGCCACGTCCTGCCGCCGAGCGGTGATGTCACCCCTCCAGCCGCATCTCTCCTCACCCCTCCAGCCAGACCTCTCCTCACCCCTCCATCTGGACCTCTCCTCACCACTCCAGCCTCTGCTCTCCTCACCCCTCCAGCCTCTGCTCCCCTCACTCCTCCAGCCTCCCGCCACATCATACTCTGCTATCCACAGAGCCCCCTCTATACTCTGACAACCACAGAGCCGCCTGTATACTCTCCTACCCACACAGCCGCCTGTATACTCTGCTACCCACAGAGCTGCCTCTATACTCTGCTACCCACAGAGCCGCCTGTATACTCTGCTACCCACAGAGCCACCTGTATACTCTCCTACCCACAGACTCGCCTGTATTCTCTGCTACCCACAGAGCCGTTTCTATATTCTGCTACCCACACAGCCGCCTCTATACTCTGCTACCCACAGAGCCTTCTCTATACTCTGCTACCCACAGAGCCGCCTGTATAATCTGCTAACCACAAACCCGCCTGTATACTCTGCTACCCACAGAGCCGCCTGTATACTTTTCTACCCAGAGAGCCGCCTGTATAATCTGCTACCCTCAGAGCAGTCTGTGTACTCTGCTACCCACAGAGCCGCCTGTATACTTTTCTACCCAGAGAGCCGCCTGTATAATCTGCTACCCTCAGAGCAGTCTGTATACTCTGCTACCCACAGACCCGCCTGTATAGTCTGCTACCCACAGAGCCCCATGTATACTCTGCTAGCCACTCACCCGCCTGTATACACACAATTCATTTCAGCGCGCTCCCGATGCAATTGCAACGGGCCTTTTTACTAGTACTAATATAAATGGAAGATTTCAGATGAGGGGTTTGTAACACATTTTACATTAGCATTCAGGATCTAAAAGTTATATATTGATGTTTTCCATATATTAGTAGAGGACATTATTGGCACTCAAACACCTTAGATAGCTGTTGGCCAAATGCTCATCTGGTTGACCGTTATTCCTCCAGACCCACCAAGTGCAAGTATTCTGAGTAGAGAGGTGAGAGAAAAAAGCCATTGTCAGACACATCCGATAATATAAAAAAATGGATAGACAATGGCGCAATGGGTCTTATCTCCTTAATGCTATAAGTGTATGCAGTGCATTAACTGCTCACCTTGGTAAGTAGTGCATCCCACAACTAGTATTTGCGCATCAACAACTGCCGCAGAATCCACCAGGCCAGAGATGGCTGCATGACATCCAAAGGACAAAGACCAATAAGATCCACGCTGCTGTATATAAGATAGCAGACGTCCGTGGTGTTTAAAAACGATGCTCTTTATTCCAATTCCAGCGCGTTTCAAGGTCATCCCGACCTCTTCATCAGGGATACACCAGGATTATACCGATGTATCTCTGATGAAGAGGTCAGGCCGACCTTGAAACACGTCGGAATGGAATAAAGAGCACTGTTTTAAAACACCACGGACGTCTGTTATCTTATATACAGCAGCGCGGATAGTATTGGTCTTTGTCCTTTGGACATCCGATAGTGGCTTATCCCCAGTGGGCATGTTCAAGAGTTCTTGTTAATCTGTTTTTCCAAAAAAAAAAAAATATATCATCTCTTCCCTCTTTGATACCCATAGCTAGGCTTTCTTTTAAAAACTTAGGTGACTGGTCTAGCTCTTTATCTCATACAGAATGTAGAGCGGCTTTTTGATACATCTTACTTCCATTCACTACACCAGGCAGGGTTCCGCAATCCCTCCCCCCCTTAGCTGAGCTTCATTAATATGCACATGGAAAAGTGAAAATATTGGGAATGGGCGCTCCCTAGTGTAATGTTGCAAGTGATAAGAATAAAATAAATGTGTAGGATGTCATCTCACCTATTATGGCCCCTTTACACGCAGCTACAGGTAACAGGTTTTCCACAGGTAACTTACTAGCTGCAGTGAAATCATGGAGACATGGTTCTATCTTGTTGCTGTGTACAAATGGAATAATGTCTCCATGATTTCACTGCAGCCAGTAAGTTACCTGTGGAAAACCTGTAATGAGGTGAGCAATTCAGACTGTATCATAGAAATGGATATGGAAATGAACTGTGCACAGTCCACTACTGCCCCCTTGTGGACAAGTGCGGAAACAATCACAAAGGGTGGAAATCCCCCACCATCTCTTTTGTTTACCCAGGAAGTGAAAGGGCGGGAGAGCAGAGCAGATCCAGAGCTGAGCCAGGGGAGACCTGCCTGTGGATGTCTGTTGAAAGAGGGCTACTTTGCTACACCTTGCCGGAAAAATCACCCCGCAGAAGCCCCCGTGACTGATCCTGGGCCACTGGACTTTGGTGCTGTGACTCTGGCCGCTCTGCAAAACCTTGCCCGCCTAGCACCCGGAGTGCATGTGCAGGGGCCGTGACCGACATAAGGGAGCCATTTGTACTGCTGTGATCTTCTTCCTGCTGCTCGGGGTGCCCCTGAGACTGAGAGAGACTTCTGTGCTGCTTTGGGCTCCCTTCTGCTGCTCGGTGTGCCCTGAGACTGGGAGAGACTAATAAAGAAAGATTCCGTTACCTGCGGAAGGAGACCAAAGAAGAAGACTGAGGAGATCCCCAGGCCTGCTACGTGGGAGCGACATCTTCTTCTGTGATAGACTGGTACGTGATTTTAGGGAAAGTTAGGGAAAGATACCTTCATTGTTGTGTTTTTTTCTTTTCTTGCTGCGTACCCGGAAAAAGTGAAGATCCAGAGATTCTAATATATACAAGTGCGCATATAGTTCGGTTGACTGTGATATAAACATGTTTGACAGTAAAGAAACGTTATTACCGGTTAAACCTGAGTATGGGGATTCTGTTGAGAAAGATCATACACACACACCCGCGGCCTTACCACCGGTCGCTACAAACCTGTTACCTGTAGCTGCGTGTAAAGTGGCCATTATGGTACCTTTACACGCCGCCACAACAGGATGCATACAACCCGCTACAGGCTACAAATGTAGCTTGTCGCGCCAATATCGCCCGTAGTAGCGGCGTGTAAAGACGGCACGACACAGCCGGCTACAGATACCTCTGTATCCGTGCACTGCCCATAAACAGATGGCTACATCGCCGATTGTAGCGAGCTGTATCGGCGTGTAAAGAACCCACAGAAGGGAACTGTGGACACCCGGCGATGTAGCTGCAATGTAGCTAAGGCGTCACCCAGGCTCCGTGTTACCGCGCCCCATCTGCGATCATTGGTGGAAGATGGTGTGGTCCGATTGGTTGTCGGCGCACAGGGCGGCATATTTAAGGAGCTGACGAGTCACACTACACCATTGCTCGAGCGTCAAACATTAATCAGCCTCCTGCGATGCCTGGCCAATCATGGTATTATTGCTTTGTCCTATCAGCGTACGGACGTCTCGTAATCCACAATTGTAGCACGCCTATGTGCTGGCCCTGCTGCACCAGGTACGCCCATAGTAGCTGGTTGTAGCGGTGTGTAAATGAGCTACAGACGGCTACTTGCGACACCCGGCGATGTAGCTAGCTGTAGATGTAGCGTAGCGTAGCGCACCTTGTGGCGGCGTGTAAAGAGGGTGCGTTTCCCGTTGGTAACCGTTTGGGCGTGCTCGTGCACGTGAAGTAGCCGTTGGTATCCATCCTGTTGTGGCGGCGTGTAAAGGTACCATTAGAGTTGCCCTGTGGGTACAACACTATTATAGATTTGTCGCAAATATAGATCTCCACGTTAACTCTTCACTCCTGTAGAGGGAATCCCATTCTCACATCAGGAGGTTAGTAGAGAAGAGAAAAGATTCATAGGTGCATCCAACACCAACCTCAATGAGTGTCCGATTGTAATGGATTAAACCATCAAGAGAAGGGTAATAATATAGAACTTGATGATTTATTGGTACAAAACTGCAATACATTTTGATTCTAAATGCAGGAATCTTCATCTGGTATAAAAATACATCATTTTGCTTTTAAATATGAATTAACCCATCCCTGACACATGTTTCCGGGTATTTGCTCCTCTTGAGTGGAGAACCAAAAGAAGATTCTAAATGGAAATACATTGCAGTTTTATCCCAATAATGCAATTTCTGTATACTCATCCTTCTCATGGTGCTTTAATCCTCCAGATGAGCACCACACTCAGACGCCATTTGAAGTTAATGTTGGTGGCACCTACATACCTTTAGTATGCACACTTCCAAGTCAAAGTTCATTTTCTACTTCTTAGTTGTTCTTTTTAGCATGTCTTTACATTACATTCATAAAGTGTTAAGAAAATCCCACAATATTAATACGGTATAAAACAGATCTTTTAGCTTGGAATCAGATGTAATGGTTTCTTTGATTAGAGATGAGCCACCACCCCGGTGTTTGAATTCGATTTGATTCGCCGAATTTGCTGTGTGTTCAACGAATGTTCGACAAATGTTCATCGAACACCGACAAACACCATTGAAAATCAATGTTAAATGCGTTATAATGTAAGTATCGGGCGGGGAGAGCAACTATAGGGAGGGGGGAGCGCAGCACCGGGAGCAGGGAGCGAAAGACACAGGCGGGGAAGCCAGCGGTGAGAAGAGGACTTCCCTGCCGGCTTTCCTGCTCTGTTCTGTGTTCCCCGCTCCCTGATGCCCCCTTCCCGCTCCCTGGATCTGCTCCCTCTACCTGGTCCTAACTTAGGATCAGGTGGGGAGGTGGCGGGGTGAACGATAAGGGGGCATCAGGGAGAGGGGAGCGTAGAACAGAGCAGGAAAGCCGGCGGTGAAGTCTCACCGTTGGCTTTCCGCGGTTATTTCAAATGATCATCTGATGCAGATCAGCTGTTCATTTGAAGTAGCCGCGGTGATGTCAGGGAAAGGTTCACGTGAGTTCATGCAGCATGAACTCACATTAACTTTGCCACAGCTGCAAGGCTACCAGAGATGTAGCAGAGCTAAAGAAGAAGACACCACTGGAGTATGTCGGACGAAAGAGGAATTTTTTTTAATAAAGATGGAGTCTCTAAGTGTATTTTTAGTTTTATTTCCAATAAAATATTTTTTTCTCTGTGTTGCGTTTTTTTTTTTTTAAATTCAATAGAAATTCATGGCGGTCATGTCTAATATTGGCGTGACCCCATGAATTTCGGGATTAGGGCCAGCTGATAACACAAACTGGCCCTAACCCCTTTATTACCCAGTGAGCCATGGTACCAGGGCCCTGGATGAGCTGGGTTCAGCGCCAGAAGCCCACATCAAATTTTCTGGGAAAAATTAATAACAAAATAAAAAAAAATACATTTAGGGACTGCATCTTTATTAACCCCTCGATGCCGGAGAGCAGCGGCATTGTAAGGGGGGTTAATTCAGGTCACCCAAGGACAGCTCAGGTGGCATGACCTGAGCTATCCTTGGGTGACCTGAGTTAACCCCCCCGTACAATGCCGCAGTGCTCCGGCCTAAAGGGGTTAATAAAGATGCAGTCCCTAAATGTATTTTTTTAATGAATTTTTCCCAAAAAATATCACATGGGCTTCGCCGCATTTTTTTGTCCAGCCAGGTACAGCAGGCAGGAACAGGCTGCCTCCAACCCCCAGGTGCCTATTTTTACCTGCCTGGAAACAAAAATAGAAGGAAGCCCTTTTTTTAATTATTTCATGAATTTCATGAAATACCGTATATACTCGCGTATAAGCCGAGTTTTTCAGCCCAAAAATTGGGCTGAAAAGTCTCCCCTCGGCTTATACGCGAGTATATACGGTATATTAAAAAAAAAAAAAATCTCAAGGGGTAGTATACAGTAGCCCCAGGCCCCCCTCACTTTTTGGCGCCCCCACCTAAGGATGCCCCCCCCCCCCGCACGCAGCGCTGCACTAATACATTACCAGCCTGTCAGCTGTCATCCTCCGGTGGCGGATCGCGGCTCCCGGCTCCGGCTTCCATCTTCTTCTGTGTCTTCCTGCATGTCACATGACCGGCCGGCGTCGCGATGACGTCATCGCTATGAGCCCCGGTCACAATGCAGGAAGACACAGAAGAAGATGGAAGCCGGAGCCGGGAGCCGCGATCCGCCACCGGAGGATGACAGCTGACAGGCTGGTAATGTATGAGCGCAGCGCTGCGTGCGGGGGGGGGGCATCCTGAGGTGGGGGCGCCAAAAAGTGAGGGGGGCCTGGGGCTGCTGTATACTACCCCTGGGGCTGCTGTAAATACCCCTGGGACTGCTGTGTACTACCCCTGGGGCTGCTGTATACACCCCTGGGGCTGCTGTGTATATACCCCTGGGGCTGCTGTGTATATACCCCTGGGGCTGCTGTGTATATACCCCTGGGGCTGCTGTGTATATACCCCTGGGGCTGCTGTGTATATACCCCTGGGGCTGCTGTGTATATGCCCCTGGGACTGCTGTGTATATACCCCTGGGGCTGCTGTAAATACCCCTGGGACTGCTGTGTACTACCCCTGGGGCTGCTGTATACACCCCTGGGGCTGCTGTGTATATACCCCTGGGGCTGCTGTGTATATACCCCTGGGGCTGCTGTGTATATACCCCTGGGGCTGCTGTGTATATACCCCTGGGGCTGCTGTGTATATACCCCTGGGGCTGCTGTGTATATACCCCTGGGGCTGCTGTGTATATACCCCTGGGGCTGCTGTGTATATACCCCTGGGGCTGCTGTGTACATACCCCTGGGGCTGCTGTGTACATACCCCTGGGGCTGCTGTGTACATACCCCTGGGGCTGCTGTGTACTACCCCTGGGGCTGCTGTGTACTACCCCTGGGGCTGCTGTGTACTACCCCTGGGGCTGCTGTGTACATACCCCTGGGGCTGCTGTGTACATACCCCTGGGGCTGCTGTGTACTACCCCTGGGGCTGCTGTGTACTACCCCTGGGGCTGCTGTGTACTACCCCTGGGGCTGCTGTGTACTACCCCTGGGGCTGCTGTGTACTACCCCTGGGGCTGCTGTGTATATACCCCTGGGGCTGCTGTGTATATACCCCTGGGGCTGCTGTGTATATACCCCTGGGGCTGCTGTGTATATACCCCTGGGGCTGCTGTGTATATACCCCTGGGGCTGCTGTGTATATACCCCTGGGGCTGCTGTGTATATACCCCTGGGGCTGCTGTGTATATACCCCTGGGGCTGCTGTGTATATACCCCTGGGGCTGCTGTGTATATACCCCTGGGGCTGCTGTGTACACCCCTGGGGCTGCTGTATATACCCTTTAGGGCTGCTGTATATACCTTTTAGGGCTGCTGTATATACCTTTTAGGGCTGCTGTATACTACCACTGGGGAGGCTGCTGTATACTACCACTGGGGAGGCCTGTATACCACACTGCTGGGGGCTGTATTCCTGTGCTGGGGTCCACCCTCGGCTTATACACGAGTCAATAGGTTTTCCCAGGTTTTGGGGGCAAAAGTAGGGGGGTCGGCTTATACACGGGTCGGCTTATACACGAGTATATACGGTAATAAAAAAAAAATATATGGGGCTTCGCGCTATTTCCAAGTCCAGCCAGGTACAACTAGGCAGCTGGGGCTGGAATCCGCAACGCAGAGAGGCCCAAGCTTTCTGGGCACCCCCCGCTGCGAATTGAAGCCTTCAGCCACCCCAGCAAATGGCGCGTTCAGAAAAGTGCCATCTTCTGGCGCTGAACCCAGCTCATCCAGGGCCCTGGTGCTGTGGCTCACTGGGTAATAAAGGGGTTAGGGCCAGCTTTGTGTTATCAGCCTTCGCTTCCCGCTCCCGGTGCTGCGCTCCCCACCCGGTCTTAACTTAGTGGAAACGTGTTCTGTTCAGTGAGAAATCACACTTCTCTATTTAGAAATATGATTGACAGCTCTGAGTTTGTTGAAAACCAGGAGAATATTAGCTGTTTGAATACACTGTACTAACTGCAAAGCTGGTGGAGGAAAGACAATATTATGGGGTTGCTTTTCAGTGTTAGCCTTCGCCACTTATTTCAAGAATAGTGAAATCATGCCAAGTCATTTTGAAAAAATGTAGCTTCCAATTTTTAGCTTCCAACTTTGTAGGATCAGTTTTGTGATGGTCCTTTTCTGTTACCCATGACTGTGGCCCAGTGCATTTAGCAAGGTCTATAAATTCATGCTTGGGGGAGTTTGGTATGAAAGAACTTGTTGCATAGGGCTCTGACCGTAACTCCATTCAATTTTTGAGATCAACTAGAATGAAAATTATGAACTATACCCTCTCATCCATCAAGTGTCTGACCTCAAAAATATTCTTTTTGATAAAAAGACAAAAAGTCTAAAAGACACCACCAAAATTTTGTAGAAGGCCTTCCCAGGATCTTAAAATCTGTAATCTTTATAAAGTGGGACCAACTCCATATTAATGCCTATGGATTTAGAGTTGGAGGTAATAAAAGCTTGTGTAGATAAAATGTGTAGTGTCACGTGTAGACTACTTTTTGAATTGCACTGCAGTGGTTTAAATGGAGTTAATTTCTTTATCTTACTAAGCGTTAACCTCTATGGCTCTGCAGGTGCAGGTGAGCAGCTGTTGGGACTGTCTGGCAACAAGGTTTTCCACTCCCCCAGCTTAAAATATTCCAATTAAACAACAGCTGGTGTTGCTGATAGAGTTTATTGTCTGCAAAGACTGCGAGCTGTGTAGATGTTAGTGCAGTTCTTGCTGAAACCTTTCTGCAGTTTAGTTGACTGGAATTATCCTTATTTTGTGTGAGTTTCTGTTCTTTTCGGTCCGTGGGTAGAGGTAAGAGGTTTTAACCTAGGGAAGATCAGGATAAAGAGCAATGTTCAGGGCCCAGACATCCTTACCTTCAGAGGTAATTCTGAATTCTGAGAGCAGGGTGAGCCAGGGACCCCAGTCTAAGGGTCAGTCTAGTTCATTGATTACCTTTGCCCTTCACTGCTATCCTGCTACTTTATTCACTTGTCCATTTTATATATATATATATATATATATATATATAGTGAGGCACCGCCGGCATGGTCCCCATGGCCGGGGCGCATCACATGCAGGATCAGGGTTTGATCCTGTTCACACTGGCCGGTTTTACTGTGATGATGCTGTGTGAACCTACCCGACGCACAATGTGTTAAATGTGAGAGTGAGTGCTGTAGATCTGACACATAGATGAGCCTGATGAGCGGCTGTATGGGAACAGTGTGTCCTAATTGGTAGCAGCCCAGGTGGGTGTGTCTTGAGTAATAGCAGTCCAGATGGATGTGTCAGTGTGGGAGTGGCAGGCACGATACAGAGCCTGCCAGCGGATTGAGTGTGTTCCTGATCATCAGCCAGAGGGCCAGAGTCAGAGATCCAGTCTGTGTGTGATTAAGTCTCAGACTGAGGGACGTTGAGTGCAGAGCAGTCCAGGGCTCTAAGGTATGCGAACATGAAGGGAGCGTACTAGCTCCATACCGGTAGCCAGGACCGGGGTCGTGACAGCTCCTGGAGTGGGGAAGCCGGGGCTGAACCAGGTGGACGCTGGTCCGGACATGTGGCAAGATATGTCCGGGAAGGAGCCCCTTGGCGATGCTTGGTGTACCCGTGACCCAGGTAGCGAGACCCTGATCCGTGCATGGTAAAAAGGCAGTTCCCGTCTGCTAGAGTGAACTGTGCACCCTGTGTGTAAAATGTGCCAGGCGGGCATAGCCGCCATTAGGTCCGACTAAGTAGCCAGTGAGGGACCTGTAGACCCGTATGAGTATTTTATGGTTTTTGTAAAAGACCCAGCGAGTGTATGTAGCCCTGTAGGGGCAATTGTATGAATTGTGACAGGCGGCATAGCCGCCATTAGGTCCGGCTAAAGTAGTCAGTGAAGGGACCTGTTGAAGTGTATGTAGCCCTACAGGAGGCAGATGTATGAATTGTGCCAGGCAGTCATAGCCGCCATTAGGTCCGACTAAAGTAGTCAGTGAAGGGACCTGTTGAAGTGTATGTAGCCCTATGGGAGGCAGATGTATGAAGTGTGCCAGGCGGGCATAGCTGCCATTGGGTTCGACTAAAATAGTCAATGAAGGGACCTGTTGAATTGTATATACCGATGGTCAGAAGCAGGGGTTAGAAGGGTTCCTAGAGTGGGGAAACCGTGGTTGAACCAGGTGGACTCTGACCTGGACTTGTGGCGAGATACATCCAGGAAAGAGCCACTTGGGGATGCATGGCGTACCCGTGACTCAGGTTGCTCAATCCCTGTTCTGAACCCAGAGGAGCCACAGTCCATGGATGTCTATATGATGGGCTGTGAGCATGTGAAAGGATGTGTGTGATCCATGGATGCTTATAGGATGGATCACATACAGTGTGTAAGAACCCGGTCAGGCTGGTGCCTGTACTCCGGGGTAGTGTGGAGCTGGGGAAATAAAGCCACGCGGCTGGTTCCGCCTTTGGGACCCACAGGGCCCATTGATATATGGTAACGTATGTACTGCTAAATGTATGTGGAACGTGTAGATAGGCCGGAGGCCGTAGCCATCATGCGAGCGGTTGCTGGTGCTCCAATGGGGAAAGAGAGGTGGTTACAGGTCCCAGGTTACTGTAATTGTATATGTGTAATACTACCTGTAATGTATCGTGTAATGTAATGTATTATATGTCGTGCTTATGCTCAATGTTTAATGTACTGCCCGGGTTATAAGTTATATGTGAGCAATAAACGGGTAGTCATTTGCAAACTTATAAGCACGTGTTTTGGTGTCGTTATGCAAGCGGGTTCCCCGGGCGCTACCTCACATATGGTGGAGAATGCGGGCAAGGTAGCCCGGTGAGGAGGCTCACCCCGGTTGCTAAGGGCCTGGAAGCCCAGGGGGGTGGTACAACCGAGGGCTGTGGTGCCGGAGCACCTTATACGAACATGTTTATATGGACAATTGTGTTGGTGCACTACTATGGACTGGGTTGCTATAGGCGACCGCACGACGCACCCCAGCATCTTGCCGGTGGGCCGGCGAGGTCACGAAGACGACGCACTCTAAGTATCCGGTGACTCGGTGGGGTTACGAACACCATCAAAGCATCTTGCTGGCGGCCCTTGGGGTCCCGAAGTTGCCAAGTCAGCGCCACATTTTCCCAAGGATTCTATGAACTGTGTATTGCCACTGTGTTCACCCCCGGCTGGTTTTATCAAGGAGGGGGGAGGTTGGACAGGAGTCACAGGTATACAAACCGGGAGCGGTGCCACAGGGTGTTGTGTGGTGGCCAGACTCCTATGGCAGTGTGTTCATCCCCCACTGGTCTGAACAAGAAGGGGGGAGGTAGGACACGATCTACAGGTGTCCTAGGTGTACAAGTCCGGAGCGGCGCCATTGCTCGACTTGTAAGGTAGTGTGTTCATCCCCCCACAGGTCTGAACAAGGAGGGGGATATGTGAGGCACCGCCGGCATGGTCCCCATGGCCAGGGCGCATCACATGCAGGATCAGGGTATGATCCTGTTCACACTGGCCGGTTTTACTGTGATGATGCTGTGGGAACCTACCCAGAACACAATGTGTTAATTGTGAGAGTGAGTGCTGTTTGTTCTGATGCGATTTAAGGTGACCCAGGTTTTCCTTGATAGATTGAAACCTAGTGGCAGGTTTTGTGGGTGAGGAAACATTTGAGGCTCACTGTCTACTGCACTGACCAAGCGTTCTTGCCATTTCTCTTCTGGATTGAACTTGTCCGTTATAACTCCCCATGACATTATCAGTGTGACCTTACCCACATTTTTCCTGTGTTATTCTGACTCAGTTTCCGCAACTAATGCCTTTG
The DNA here is from genome assembly GCA_033576535.1 of Allobates femoralis. Classification (NCBI taxonomy): domain Eukaryota; kingdom Metazoa; phylum Chordata; class Amphibia; order Anura; family Aromobatidae; genus Allobates; species Allobates femoralis. The sequence continues at coordinate 67,469,806 of JARQOC010000001.1, read as the reverse complement.
CATGCCTAATGCAGACCATTTATGATGAGATTACTGCTCTGTGCTCGCAGGTTGTGCAGCAGTTGCCCCAAGTTGTTGGGCCCAGGCTGTGCCAGAACCCAAGATATCTCTCCCTGACTGGTTTTCGAAAAGGAGAGATACATTTTTGTGTTTAGGAAAGCCTGTAAATTATATATTACGCTCTGACATTGTTCATCCGGGAGTGAGAAACAGCGTGTGGGGATTATAACCTTCCTTCTTAAGGGGGATCCCCATACCTGGGCCTTTTTCCTGCTGACCAATTCTCCATCTTTGTGGTCAGTAGATGAGAATTTCACAGCGATGTCTCAGGTTTATAATGAATCAGACAGAGTGTCACTTGCTGAGTTAAATCTCCACAAACTGAAACAGGGGACATATCCTGTTGAGGAGTACTGCTTGGAGTTTTGAATATGGGCTACTGAAAACTAGTGAAATTGTTATGGTTATTATTTTAATAATATTAACAAGTTGCCTGCTCCTGACCAAAATGATATAGACTAAGTACCGGTGTGAAAAGTAAGACACCAGACACACATAGTCAGATGTACACTCTTCCTTGGTCGGCACCCAGTGTGGCTCCAAGTGTGCTTTATTTTAAGAGGCATGAGGTTTTTTCTCAGTAAGGGGCTCAGCCATCCCTACTCAGATGTATTCATTGGTCAGTGGGTTAGTCCATGGGCAGATCCATGAGGTCATCAGGGGGTTTGGCCTTGATCGAGGGTCTCAAGCTGATGTGGCATTCTGTGATTTCTGTGATTGGTTGGTCTTCCTCTGGACTCCAACTTCTTCCAGTAAAAGGATGTAGTCATAGATCCAGTCACCATCTTGCACAGCATGGCATGGTGTGATTAAACAGGAAATGGCAGCCATATAAACCAAAGCTTATGCAATGGAAAATAATACACTCTATGGATCGTTTCTCTTCACCCCTTATGTCTTAAAGTTAATTAAGTATTTGATCCTATGGCTCTCCTCAACAGAATGACCCTGCCCTCTAGAGTCAGTTTTGTCTGGGTCTGTCTGCTAGACTTCAGGAACCTCTACTTCAGCATGCTACTCCTACATTTTTGGAGGCTACGATAGCCCTTGACTTTAGTGTAAACAGACGTCTGAGGGAGAAACCAAGATCTACTTTGCCCCTGTGGCCTTCCCTGTTAAGGAGGCTCCACATGTTAGACTTGATGAACCTCTCATGTTAAACCTTCTGCATTTCATCAGGTTGGTGGGGCATGTTTCTATTGTGGGCAAACAGATCATTTTATTAAGGTCTGTCCACATCACTCCAAAATCGCCACTCGGTCTCAGACGCCGTGTACCTCGGGTTATTTGGAAGGAGACGACCAGAGTGTTTATCTTTCCTTCCTCACTAGGTTTCCATTCACATTGTCTGCCAAGGTGGTGGTTGATGGTAAAACTGAGACTGGGCCAGTACTAGTTGAAAGTGAAGCAGGAGTCAATCCTATGAATTCTTGCTTTGCTCAGGCCCATGGCCTTGTCTGTAAAGTATTATTGAGAAGCATTCCTATTTCCGCCATTGACTCATCTCCTTTCAGCCAGAAGGTTCTTTTCCATGTTGTACATAATGTAAACTTGTGTATAGGAACTCTTCGCCAGGAATTGCTATCTTGTCACATCCTGGAGAATCTATCTACCCCCATTGTCTTGAGCCTTCATCGGCTGAAGAAACATAGTCCGGTGATTGACTAGTGAGCTAGACATGTAGCTAGATGTGGTAATTTCTGAGAGGGTAATTGTCTGGGTACTGCTGTCTCTGCCGTGATGATTATGCCTATTCCTGCATCGCCATCTGAGGTGGTTAAGAGCTTACCTGAGAATGGGGGTAAAGCTCAACCTATGCTTCAGGCTAATGCTAGGTGTAGATGTCATTCTAGGAGAGGGTCGGGGGAGGGCAGTCACCCTTCTATGCACCCAATGGAACAGAGTTCTAGGGTCTGGAGATATGCCTCCATTGTTTGCAAAAGTACCCTCTGTCAGAAACTGGTTAAAACGAAATAAACGTTCAGGCCCAGACATGAGAGTGGAAGATTTTGTGTAGGTGTTGTCCAAACAAGTCAGATGGAGGTGGTCTGCTGGGGCACCTAGTTTAGGGGGTTATTGGTTTGTTTAGGATATCAGCCATTTACAACCTTCTGCTGTTCCAGCTGAACTACCACCAGTGCTTAATACCTGTATTATTTTCCACAAATCATCACTCAGGAAATTTGGACCATTTCTAGACGTGCCCAATTTAAGGTTCAGAGGTGACTCTTAAAGGGAGGGGGGGTACTGTCACATGTAGACTGCCTTGCAGTCTCTGTGAGCTGCTCTGCAGTGGTTTAAAAAGAGTTAATTACTTTAGCCAACTAAGGATAAATTCTGTGGTGCAGGTGAGCTGCTGCTGTTGCAGGGTATGTCTGGTGACATGGTTATCCACTCCCCAAACCTTTAAATGTTCCCATTACCCAACAGCTGGTGTCACTGATAGAGTTTATTCTCTACAAAGACCATGAGCTGTGAGGACATTAGTGCTGAAGCCTTCATGCAGTTTAGTTGCTTGGAGTTTTATTTATTTTGTGGGAGTTGCTTTACTTTCCGGTCCATGGGTGGAGATGAGGGGGTTTTAGCCTAGGGCAGATAAGGAGCAAGGGCAATGTTGGTGGCCCAGACATCATCACTTTCACAGGTAATTCTGGGAACAGGGAAAGCCAGAGAACCCCAGTCTAATGGTCAGTCTAGTTCCCTGATTACCTTTGCCTTTCAATGATACCTTATTTCCTTGTCTGTTATACCTCCCCGTGAAATGTAGGTGGTATATCTTTAATGGACATACTGGGTATTCATTCTTCTTGTAGAGATTGTGAACTGACGTAGAGAGTTTCAATGGTCAGACAATGCTCTCTGGAAAAAAAAGTATGCAAATGAGCTCTTCTCTGGAAGAAAGTAACATCTATCTAATGGAGGAAGAAACGCTAAAAGTCAAGGTCTGTTGCTTTCCTATTTTTGCTTACCCAGCACCCCAACTTCTTCAGAATTGGAGTTATATATTTATTACCAATTCTGGGGATGAGATAATCTATGTATTTAGTGTGAAGACCCCTTAATATAGGGAAGTGAGGCATCTGTTGAATATTACACAATATTCTCAATGTCTGTAAACAACCAAGCTGTAAGTCTTTTCTTTTTCTCAGATTTATCCTGTAATATTTTTATTGTTACTAGAGATACTTTACAATTTAATTTAGGGCTGCTACTTTAATGTTAATGAGACTAGAGATGGAGAATGTTTTGGAAAATGTTAATTAATTCCTCTGTCACATTGACCTTTAAAGGTCAATAGCGATGTCCCTCTTGTGCAGTAATGCTGGTTTCTGAAATACTTGTCAATGTAAGGTCAATATCTCTGAACGAGAGTCCATTCATTCTGTGTGAGAGCCTGATTACACAGTGAGAGATCTTCAACTCCCAGATTGATGTCTATCTTCGTTGATGATGATGATGGTGCGGCTCCACTCTTGTTTATGTCTAAGATATAAAAATGCAAAGTAAATACCAGCAAGACATTAGGCAGGTGGATGATGTAAGATCCAAGTTTCTATTAGTGATAACTTCATATGTCATCCATTTTCGTCTGTGAAGCCATGCTGTTGTGATAGATTCTGTATATGGTTTAGCTTGTTTGCCTTACCAAAATATGCAAGGCCTTCCCTGAAAAAGACATTGTCTGCAAGAGATCATATGTTGTTCTAAAACCTCTATATCAGGGGTCTCAAACCCTAGGTCTTGAGGGACGCACACAGTGCAGGTTTTCAGGATTTCCTTAGCATTTTTCAAATGGAATCATCACCAACTGTGATGATTCCAACTGTCAAATGCTAAGAAAATCCTGAAAACTTGCACTGTGTGCAGCCCTAAGGCCTGGAGTTGAGACCCATGTGCTATATAATGCTTGTCATTGATAGTGCCTTTCAAGATGTGTAATCTGCCCATGCCATAGGCACTAATGCAGGTCCATAACTGTGCAGCGATAACTATCTGGATGGTCCCTTTACTCTTGAGTCGTCAGGACACGGCACTCATGTTTTCCATAAAAAAAATCATACTGGGATTCATCTGACCATTGATGTTTTCCACTTTGCCTAAGTCCATTTTTTATTGAGCTTTTTCCCTGAGAACAGCAGCACGTCTGGGGATTTTTGGACATAGAAGAGGCACACTTTAAACTTTTGCTTGAGGCAGCAGATATTATAGAATTGGCCCTTGGGTTAGTGTAGTTTCTTTCTTACAAAGACATCAAGGTTAGTTAGCAATTTTTTTTAGTCTGAAGCTCTGCGCAATACATTAATTTTAATTCAATATTTTCCTTTCAGAGGTTGGTAAAGTTGTCTTCAAGATAGAGGACTATTCCTATCTTAATCACCAGGTTTACCAATAATGCTGGAACCAAGAAACATGTAAGATATCCTGCACTGCTGTCAAACAAATATAGGTCCAAAGGCAGTAATAATAAGATTATTGATTTATTCTACGAGTTTCAAACCATGTCCCCACTTCTTCCTCAGGAAATACACTGATTGGCTTGCCCTGTGCATGTGGTACCTGCGGCAGCTGTCCATACGCTTTCATAATGGTTGTGTGGCACAACCTTACACGGTGAGCGATCTGCTCTTCCATCTTATTCCTGTGTTTCTTGGGTTAGACCCTATTGTATTTTTGTATCCACAGATTATTGTTTAATCACCAGGGTATGGCATCACTTTTTGATGTGTGGTGTCTGATCTCTTGGACTCTCGCAGATAAATAAGGGGTTGTAGCGTTGATTTAATATTGGGGTCCATTTTACAGTTTTTTCCTGCTTAGTAATGCCTAGATCACCTCCTCCAATTGGATACACCAGCTACAGTTAAATGCACGCCTAGATGGCCATGAGCACCAATGTGCAGTGAAAGGCTGTGCACTGGATTGCAGCATTGCTCTTCATTCTCGGGATCAGGAAGGGTCCTAGTTAGACATCACTGATCATCAGGTGTCGCCATATTGTGGTAACATGCTATTACCTTATATGATAGGAATACCCCTTTAAATGGACAACAGCTTTAGGCCATGTTCACATGTTCAGTTATTGGTCATTTTGGTCAGATCAGTTTTTGTAAGGCTGGTTTCACAACACTTTTTTGGGACTGGACAGAACAGTATCCTGTTTTGCCTCCCATGTATCCCTATAGTGCCGGATTGGTCATATATGTCCATCTGATTTTGTGTGGTCAGCACAGGATTCATTTCTGTCCTGTTTTTTACCGTCTCCAAAACCAGAGCCTGCAGCATTTTTGGGCTCTGGTGAAAAAAATCGGATGACAGAAACAAATCCGGGGCGTTCCAGCGCCTATAACATGGGAGTCTATGGGCATTGGATCCGGGGAAAAAACAGGATCGCTTATCAGATACGATTTTTAGCACAGAGCATGCTCAGAATTCCTGTTGTGCTCCTTCAGCACCATGGACAGCAGTATTTCAGACACAGGCAGTAACTTCAGCACCATGGACAGCAGTATTTCAGACACAGGCAGTAACTTCAGCACAATGGACAGAGGAAGCAAACTAATAATGCTAAAAACAGGACCGGAACCATATTTGCCAACACTTTCTACACATCCTGTCCTATTCTGTTCAGGTGATCCTGCCAAAAACAGGATCCACCCTGACAGCCAAAAACCGTGCGGTGAAGCTAGCCTAAGCCAAAACCAGGAGTGGGTGATAAATACAAAAGTGGTAACGTGCTTCTGTTATAATTTGACTCTGATTGTTCGTCTCCTGGATTTGACTTGTAAATACTGATGTAAAATACTGACCAAATTCTCAACATGTGAACATGGCCTAATAGAAACAGGTCACCACATCTGTATCATTCATTCACTCCTGGTTTTGGCTACAAAAACTAAAGTGAAAAACAAACCAAAAACTGAACATGTGAACGTAGCCTTAAACAGCATAAGAAATGCTCATGATTGAGGGTGCGTTCATGTACCTGAAACGCCTAGCTGTGTCTGACGCCTATCATGACTAAACCTGCTATATAGATGCATGTTACAACTCTGAAATAAATCACTGCAAAAGAGAAGCTGGATTATCTCCTTTCCTTACAATAAAAAATATATCATGACGGATTTCAGTTTATATATATCATGACGGATTTCCTTTCCTGAACACTAGAAAACTTGGTATTTTACCTGCCTGCCCTTGAATAGAAACAAATTAATTAGAATAAAGCCCACACTAAAGAGATGTAAGTATACCTTGTATGCCATGTACATGTTGGGGTAATTGAAGTGCCGCCATGTGTATGCATGCATTGTTATATGGGTGTATTTCTGTATCGCATATGGTAAATTGCAGTATTAGTAGTAATATCCGGTATGGCAGATGAAATTATAATAATGACTTTGGTGGGTGCTGAGATTTAAAGAGTGTTGAAAATACGTGAGCAAGCTTAATGAATGGAGCTGAATCTACAATAGAGTACCTAAATCCAATTAAAAAGGTAGCACTTTGTCAAGGAGTAATTAGTCATTTACACCTCGGCGGAAGGTGCAAGGGAACGGCATAATCTTCATATAAGATCATCTCATTTACATTCCAAACGAGTTCTGATCTCATCCACGTTTCCATCATGTTTACCATGCCAGGACTTCTAGCCGTAACTTCTCTCATGCCCTAACCTGCCCCGGATTGACTGGGAATAAATCTTTCGGCTCATGAAATGTTAATTGGAAATGTAGCTCCTGGTCTCGCAGGTGCACGCGGACGAGACTTGTTTATGTAGGATGAGGAAGATGACGAGAGGCACAACAATGGAAGAAGATACAAAGGATTATATAAACAGGTGGAAGGACGAGAGCTCGTGACGGAGCTAAATTATTTGGGTTTTTTTTGTCTAACAATCATCATACGTGCTACCAGCATTAGTCCCGGGGATGGGATTAATCATAGCAATGGCTTTTATTCTGCAGTAGAATAAACCCCATTAACATGAAGCGATGTGGAATCGTAAATGTGTAGCCTTATATTGCACTATCAATAAGCCGAGTAGTAAAAATCACTGAGATTTTATTATTCTTACGTGAAAAATGCTCTTATCATTACACGCTCTGCATAAAGGAAATATACGCGGCACTATATTCCCTGCATGGGATTGCTGGATTGATGTAGTTACAGCATTTAAACTTGTTTTATGCGCTAAGGTATATGTCGTACGGAGATGGTGTCATAACTTATCATTGAAATTAGACACATATGTCACAGGCTATAAGTCTATACTGAAGAGGACCTGTCACCAGGTGGAGAGGGATATTTTTGACTTTCCCTATTCTCACTCCTCCCTTGAGTATTTTCTTTATTTATTTTTGAAAATCCGTCATACGGTTCCAGAGATACGAGATTTCGACAAAAGAGATACATCCAGCTTCTAGTCAGGGAAATTGTTATTTATTCAAATCCGATTGTCCATAAAATGATGCATGCATATTAGAAGGAAAGTGATAAGAACGTAGAGCCCTACATCACTCCTATGGCTCTCTGGAGGAGTGTTTTTAGTAGCCCTTGCATAATTGTCCTGTGAGCCACACCTCTTTGGTAACAGCCATAAAAATGAGCAGAAACGGGTATTCCAGCTCATCCGCAGATATCAATCCGACATGGATGGATCGTCGTACTGACAACGCCCAAGTTTCAGGCTTCAGGGAAAGAGATAGATCCAGCTTCCGGTCAGGAAAATGAATATTTATTCAAATCCAATTGTCCATACATGCATATAAGAAGGAATTCATAAGAACTTAAAGGGCCATAGGAGCGATGTATTTGTATTGATTACAATTTCCCTGACCAGAAGCACGATCTATCTCTTTCCTTGAAGCTTGAATCTTGGGTCCGTGCCGGATTGATATCTGCGGATGAGCAGGAATACCTGTTTATGCCAACTTTTACGGCCGTTATCAAAGAGGCTCACAGGTTTCTCTGGGGTCGTGTCTGTAGTATCCTGTAGATAATTATCTTGTGAATTACCGTATCTTTGTAAAGATGGTTAAAAATGAGTACTACATTGAAAGGCTGTATCCTGATATAGGCTGTATCTCTATAGCCAGATATAGGATTTTTAAAAGAAAATACTCAAGGGAACATGAGGAATGAAATAAAAATAGAAACTGATTACTTATCATTAGTAATGAGCGAGTGTTGTAATATTCGCACTCACCATGCTCATAGCGAATACTTTTTAATACTCGCATATTCATCTAAATAGCGAGTCAAATGTTAGCTCTAACATTAGACTCGCTATTCGGACGAATATGCGAGTATTAAAAAGTATTCGCTATGAGCATGGCGAGTGCGAATATTACAACACTCGCTCATTACTAATCCTGATGTAGCTTGATCAACGTCAGAACTATCTTTTTTTCACCATTTAACTGGACTTGAAATTTTTTTCCTGGTACATCTAGTTACATAAATTGATGTCCAGTCTGTCATACACTTCCGTCCCCATGTCTACCTATCACGTGACAGCGGCAGCCATATTTGCACACCCAAGTGATGGGTGTGCAAATATGATGCCTGCTAGCGCTATTGACCTATTGCGCGGTACCGCCAGCAATTCTGCCGACACCTGCAACTGACAACACCCGCAATTGATGCCAGGAACTGCCGCTGCACATTGCTACCCACATCCCGCTGCACCTCACTACCTCACACAATGCCGCCTTAAAAACTGCGCGTACCTGGAACACATGTGCAGTAACTCATATCGCCACCAACTTTAGATACCTGAGAGTCCACGAAGGGTGGCAGCCAGGTACATGCATGCACAATTACTCATGTCACACACAGGGGGGAGAGTGTGCCTTGGGGGAGAGAGAGAGTGCACAGGGGAGAGAGAGAGAGTGCACAGGGGGAGAGAACACACGGGGAGAGAGTGCACAGGGGGGATAAAGAACGCATAGGGGTAGAGTGCCCAGTGGAGAGAACGCACAAGGGGGCTGAGACACAGCACACAGGGGGTAGATAATTCAAAAGAGAGAGCACATGAGGGGACAAGACAGCACAGAGTGGAGAGAGCATGCACGGGGGAGTGAGATCACACACAGGGGACAGAGAGCACACGGGGGAGACGGCCAGTGTAGCAAAGCCCGCTGCCATTGTGACGTCACCACCCTCCCCATGTAATAGCATCTGCCACCCGTCTAGTTATAAAATAAAGTAAATAGTATCATTCAAAACTACAAGTTGACTCCTATAAAGCAAACGCATACATCTGGACAGAAAAATAAAAAAAATGATGACTCTTGGAAGACGGGAGTAAAAAATATTAGTGCAAAAAATGATAATTGCCTGCAGAGTTGAGGGGTTTCTTACCATGATTAATTGGTAACATGCAGAAATATTGGTGAAACTATTTTTTATGTTTTTGATCACAATGAAAAAGACATGTTTTTTTTTAAAATGTTTCGGCCTTAGTTAATTCAATTTTTTCTTCATTTGTGTATTATATTTTCCCTTCCAATACTCCTTGTAGCCAGGACTCATCTTACGCTGGCAGCACTTTCTTGTGAATTATGTAAGCACAGCTGTAATATATGGATGTTTTTCAGCAAGCGAGATATCTCAGCATTAATACTTGTTTACGTAGCGCCAGGTGTCAGCTCTTGGAATAATGTCCAGCTAATAGACTGTGTAAAAGCTCGGCGTAAACACAAAACGTATCAGTAAAGCCATTTAGATTTTTTAGTACGAATCCCATGAACCTGAGGAAAATCAATGAATTAGCCACAAATTATCACTCAAGTGCTCAATCATTTCAGAACAGGCGCTAGGTGGAAATCATCAGCGTAGCCTCCAATATTTCCGCCTGCGCTGCCATTACTTTTGCTTTCCAGTTTGGTTTGAATATTTGCTCATTCTAGAACCACATTGGAAATATCAGGTTTCATTCACTTTCCTCCTACTGAAAGATATTGATCCATTCGGTGCCTTTCTTCATGTTATGACTAGTTATGCGGTTTATCCGGCTTTAACAAAATCATCAGCATTTATATACTATTGTTATTCTAAGTTTGTAGAAAGGATCCCAAGTATTGAACCCACATATTTTGGCCACAGTGGAAAGTAGTTAAAAAGAGCGTCTGACCTGACCTGTATTACACAGACAACCCACTGACTTGAATGTGCACTGGGTAATGCTTTCTTTCCCCAGATGTGGCGCTGCAGAGAAAGTGAACACTTAGGCCAGCTTCACACTGCTATTTTTTACTGTCAGGTTCTGTCTGGTTTTTTGCAGGATGAACCGGACAGAACCTGACAGCCCAGGATGCACAGCAAATATGCCCTTCGATCCTGTTTTGTGCCGGAATCGTTCCTGCGTGAGGATGCTGCTGTCCAGTGCTGAAATTTCAGCATAGAGGCTGGAGGGAAGCTAGCTGGGGTGCTGAAATTTCAGCCTTGGATCTCTCCACATGCTGAACTACAGTACATCGGTACCGAAAGAGCACAGCTTGAACTTCAGAACGGCCGCTCTTTCAGAACCGGCGTCCGGGAACTGGATAATTTTTCTGCCGGATCCAGTGCGATCCGGCGCCCATAGACTCCCATGTTATGGGTGCCGGATCGCCCCAGAATCGGGAGGATCCGATTTTGTTTATTTTTTGCCCTGAACACAAAAAATGCTGCATGCTCTGATTTTGAGTCCGGGGCAAAAAACAAACAGAACCGGATCCTCACGGACAGGCACAAAACCAGATGGCAAATAAGTGCCATCTGGCCCCATAGGGATACAAGGGGGCCAAAACTGGATCCAGTTTTGTCCTTTTCACACCGGACAAAGCCGGATTAAAAAAATCGTGGTGTGAATCCGGCCTTACTGTCAACTTTCCTAACAGACTACAGCTGATTGTTGAGGTTGAAACAAAAACTCAAACTGGAACTCAAATGTTGGCATGACGTGCATGCTCACACAGGCCTTATTATAGCAAAAACCACAACAAGAAAAAAATAAGCAAATACCCTGAAATAAATTACGTAAAATCATATAGTGCATAAAATAAATAGGGTACTTGGTGACAAAGTCTTGATTAAAAAAATGCGCAAGCCGTCCCACCGCTACAAGGTGACCCCATTGGGATGGTCCCTACCAGTGCCATCTTAGCTCTATCATGATCATGTTATGACTAAGACCGCACTGGTTTAAATGCGTCAACAGATCTGCTTCCCCAAGATGGTGTTGTAATGTTAATATCAAGAAATGAAGAAGGAATTGTATGTGGACAAACAGGATCACTTGTTTTTTAGATATTACGTTGCCCATGTGTGCCGGGCTGAACAGTTATGTTCTTTGATGAGCAGGAGTGGAGACATCGTTGTCTATGATTCTCTGTATATCTAGGTGGCTTGTTAAAGAGGATGTTGTCTGATAACTTGTCACATGGCACAACATACCAGTTTTTTTCTATGATTATTTTAAAATTCTTCCAGCACTTTGTAGACTAGTAGATATGAGTAAGAGATTTGTCTTTATTTACAATACAAGTGAATAAGAAAAGGAATGAGTTGAGAAACCCCAGAGGCTACAGATTTGTCTATATGGCAAATACAGGATAAATTAGAAGCATTTAGCCAAGGATGCAACGTGATAATTATTTAAAGCATAAAATTCACATTAACGTGTTCTCAGAGCAAAGTCTTGAATTATGTATTGCCTGCAGAGTTTGGTGCAAAGTGTAAATCAGCTGCTCCTCTGTCCGAAACGTTACAGTCATTTAATGAAGAATGGAGGGATCATGGTCACTGGTTGTGCTAATACCCACATTAATTAAAAAAGAACAAATTATCATACGCCTTTCATTTCTTCCTACCATGTGGAGCAGAACTAATCTTACTAGTATTTAAAAGCATGTCAATAAGTGGATATTTTGTTTGTAACGTTGGTTTGGTGTTTTATCGTAAAAAAAAAATGACAGACGCTGACAATGCCAGATCGTGCCATAAAGCGCCACTCTTTCTTCACCACAACTTTAAATCTACGTTCCCTGCCCCTAGTGTTATACTCACCCTATGTCATCTTCACCATCACCCAAGAAAAAATGCAAGAATGAGAAAACACCCTAAAATCTATTTACACAGTCATAAAGTGGTGTCCATCATCTACTTTCGGCATCCCGATGTCTTCACATTATGCTCCGGAGGCAGCTATATTTGCACACCCAAGTGATGGGTATGCAAATACGGTGCCCACTGGTGGTAATGGCCTCTCACACAATACTGACGATACCCTCAACTGACACCTGGAACCAGAGTCCACAACACACCGCCGCCTGCTGCACACACTGCCAGCCACCACAAACTGATGTCTGCTGCACACACCATCACCCTATTAACTGCGCAAGCACGCACCTGTCATGCTTGCACAGTTAAACATCCCACCACCATCTTTGAACAAATCACTGCCTTGCCACAGAGAGCACACTGGGGAGGGCACACAGCGCACACAAAGGAGGCACAGAGAATGCACAAATGGGTCACAAAGAGCACACAATTGGGGCACAGAGAGTCAACAGAAGCACAGAGAGCACACAAGGGGACACACAGAGAGCACACAATGAGGGGTCACAAGGAGCACACAAGAGGAGCACCAAGAACACAAAAGTGTGGGGAATAGAGAGCACAATGGAGGGCAAGTGAGCACACAAGGGGGAGCACAGACAGCCCACAGAGAGCACACAAGGGGGGTACAGAGAGCCCACAGGGGCATAGAGAGCATACAAGGGAAGGCAGCATTACAGGGGCACAGAGCACACAAGGTGGCACAGAGAACCCACAGGGGCATAGAGAGCATACAAGGGAAGGCAGCATTACAGGGGCACAGAGCACACAAGGTGGCACAGAGAACCCACGGGGGCACAAAGAACACACAAGGTGGGCACAGAGAGCACACAAGGAGGAGCACAGAGACCCACAGGGGCACAGAGAACACACAAGGAGGGGCACAGACAGTCCACAGAGAGCACACAAGGGGGGCACAGAGAGGCCACATAAGGGCAGAGAGAATGCATGGGGAACACAGAGATTGCACAGAGGGGCAGAGAGAGTAGACAGGGGGCAAAGAGAGCACACAGGTGTCAGAGACAGTGCACAGGGGGCACAAATTGTGTACAGGGTCAGAGAGAGCACACACTTAGTGCACAGGGGTGAAGAGAGTGCACAGGGAGCAGAGAGAGAGCGCACATGGGTGCAAAGAGAGCACACAGGGGGCACTGAGTGCACATGGGGGCAGAGAGAGTACACAAGGGGAACAGACAGTGATGGGTGTGCAAATATGGTGCCCACTGGCGGTACTGGTACATTACGCAGTACCACCAGTGGTGCCACAGCCACCTAAAAACACCACCCACAGCCACCACTGCTGACATATCACTGCCTAAGTGTGAATGTGTACACCTGGCATGAATGTGAACTTACTAAGGAGGTCACCATCTTTGGATGCCTGGATATACAATGATGGCGGCTGTGTGAACTGGTGTGACAATGCGCACTTAGTCATGCCACTGACATTTTTGGACCCCACGAGGGGAGAGAGCACAACAGGGGAGACACAAAGCACGGGGGGGTGAGCACACATGGCGGCAGAGAGAGCGCACAGGGGGAGGGGCAAGTTCACAGAGGGGAGGAGAGAGAACAAAGGGGACAGAGAAAGTGCACACGGATCATACAGAGCGCACAGGGGAGGGGAGAGCACACAGCAGGGCAGAGAAGGCACACAGGGGGAGAGAGAGAGTGCACAGTGGGGAGACAGATCAAAGGAGAGAGCACAGAGGAGAGAAGACAGCAAAGGGGGGAGAAAGCCCGCATACAGGGAGAGAGCACACAGGGGTAACACAGCTCAAAAGAGAGAGCAAAGAGGGGAGAAGAGAGCACAGGGGGATGAGAGACTGTATGCAGGCGGACTGCTCAAAGGAGTGAATACATGAGGGGAGAAGACAGCACAGAGGGAGAAGACAGCAAACAGAGGGAGAGCACACGGTGGGAGACACGCCATTGGAGAGAACACAGAGGGGAGAAGACAGCACAGGGGGAAGACAGCAGGGGCGGGGGCCCTGGGCTGGTGGTATAGTCCACATCTAGGGCCGCCCCCTACAGAAACGGGCCGGCCGCGGGAGTTGCTCTGTGACGCTGGAAGTCTCTGATCAGGTAAGGGCCCCCCCCCCCGCTTCTCAAGTCAGACCTGACAGCACCCCCCCCCCCCCGCTTCTCAAGTCAGAGCTGACAGCACCCCCCCCCCCCCGCTTCTCAAGTCAGGGCCGGCAGGGCAAATCTGCCACCCAGGGATGGAGGCTCCAGCCAGCCCCTGGAAGACAGCACACAGGGGAGAGTGCACAGGGGGAGAGAGAGCACATGGGGGAGACAGGTCAAAGGACAGAACACAGAGGGGAAAAGACAGAACAGAGGGAAGAGAGAGCGGACAGAGATAAGAGCGCAAAGGGGGCAGAGATGGCCACCGCACCCAGTGCCCCGTTCTTCTCCCTCTCCCTGCACCTCATCATGGATGAACTTTGTCCACTGACATTTTGAAATAAAAGAGACATCGGTACCTAAATGGTGAGTGCCGCCTGCTTTCTTTTTTTCTCTAGTTGAATTACATTGTTACATTTGTACACGGCAACAAAATAGAACAATGTGTCCATGATTTCACTGCAACCACCAAATTGACAGTGAAATTGATAGCAAAATTGCCGAGTGTGACGGTACCTTCAATTGCCAGCAGTGGGAAGAGAGCTGAGGTACTTTTCCTGTAAGTCTGAGGTGCCGTGGATACCATGTCCAGACTGAGCGAAGACATTTATGTGCATATTATAGTGCCATAACCAGCCGGAGTAAGGAGAGCTGCTACAGATTGCTGGAAAAGAGCTGCGTTCATCACACCATGAGGGGCTCTCAACTCTGTGTACTAAATAACTGTGGACAGCTGTAAACATTCATCATCATCATCAACTGGTCCGGTAAAAGTGAGATTTCGGTTGCACCTGAGGTTGACATTGCTTATTTAGACAGGCTAATCCTGCATCCCAATCCACAACTTAAAAGCCTTTTTAGTCTGCTGAAGACAGCCCGCCAGCTGGTGAGACCACTGTGACTGTTAGCTGCCATTACGATTTGGCTTCCTGGAGGCCGCCCCTGACAGAAAACCACTACAAATAGTATGGTTTAAAGTCTGAAAAACCGGAAAAAGAACGTGAGACTTACAGCTTTTGGTAAATGAAAAAAGACTAATGGACCAAGACCTAGGCCATGGAAGTCAGATGAAACAGTACATAGAGAGGTTAAGGTCAGGGGCGTAACTAGAACTGGCAGGGCCCCATAGCAAACTTTTGAACGGGGCCCCCTCCAAGACACGCCCCCCAATGACACACCCCCTCCAAGACACGCCCCCCAAATGACACGCCCCTTCAAGACGCACCCCCTTACAGGCCCCAGCAGTATATACAGCAGCCCCAGTGGTATACAGCAGCCTCCTCAGTGGTATATACAGGCCCCAGCAGTATTACAGCAGCCTCCGCAGTGGTGGTATATACAGGCCCCAGTGGTGGTATACAGGGCCCCAGGTGGTGGTATTTACAGGCCCCTGGTGGTGGTATATACAGGCCACTGGTGGTGGTATATAGAGGCCCCTGGTGGTAGTATACAGAGCCCCTGGTGGTGGTATATACAGGCCCCTGGTGGTAGTATACAGAGCCCCTGGTGGTGGTATATACAGGCCCCTGGTGGTAGTATACAGAGCCCCTGGTGGTGTGGTATATACAGGCCCCTGGTGGTAGTATACAGAGCCCCTGGTGGAGGTATATACAGGACCCTGGTGGTAGTATACAGAGCCCCTGGTGGTGGTATATACAGGCCCCTGGTGGTAGTATACAGAGCCCCTGGTGGTGTGGTATATACAGGCCCCTGGTGGTAGTATACAGAGCCCCTGGTGGAGGTATATACAGGCCCCTGGTGGTAGTATACAGAGCCCCTGGTGGTGTGGTATATACAGGCCCCTGGTGGTAGTATACAGAGCCCCTGGTGGAGGTATATACAGGCCCCTGGTGGTAGTATACAGAGCCCCTGGTGGAGGTATATACAGGCCCCTGGTGGTAGTATACAGAGCCCCTGGTGGTGGTATATACAGGCCCCTGGTGGTAGTATACAGAGCCCCTGGTGGTGGTATATACAGGCCCCTGGTGGTAGTATACAGAGCCCCTGGTGGTGTGGTATATACAGGCCCCTGGTGGTAGTATACAGAGCCCCTGGTGGAGGTATATACAGGACCCTGGTGGTAGTATACAGAGCCCCTGGTGGTGGTATATACAGGCCCCTGGTGGTAGTATACAGAGCCCCTGGTGGTGTGGTATATACAGGCCCCTGGTGGTAGTATACAGAGCCCCTGGTGGAGGTATATACAGGCCCCTGGTGGTAGTATACAGAGCCCCTGGTGGTGTGGTATATACAGGCCCCTGGTGGTAGTATACAGAGCCCCTGGTGGAGGTATATACAGGCCCCTGGTGGTAGTATACAGAGCCCCTGGTGGAGGTATATACAGGCCCCTGGTGGTAGTATACAGAGCCCCTGGTGGTGGTATATACAGGCCCCTGGTGGTAGTATACAGAGCCCCTGGTGGAGGTATATACAGGCCACTGGTGGTGGTATATAGAGGCCCCTGGTGGTAGTATACAGAGCCCCTGGTGGTAGTATACAGAGCCCCTGGTGGTGGTATATACAGGCCCCTGGTGGTAGTATACAGAGCCCCTGGTGGTGGTATATATAGGCCCCTGGTGGTAGTATACAGAGCCCCTGGTGGTGTGGTATATACAGGCCCCCCCGCTCTCCATTACCTGCAGCAGGCAGTCGCGCCGCTGATCGCAGCCACAGCCTGTCATGTAGTGTGACGCTGTAGCCGGCGATACAGGAAATAGAGCGGCGCCGGCTACAGCCCACATGACAGGCAGATCAGCGAGACTGCCCGCCAGTAATGGAGAGCGGCCGGGGGGACGCAGCGCGGCAGCAGTAATGGAGGCAGCGGTCAGGGGGCCCCGAGGATAGCGGGTGGGGGCAGCGGTCAGGGGCCCCCTAAGCCCCCCTTGTATGACATGTGGCGCTCAGGGGACCAATGGGCCCCCCTTTCCGTCCGGTCCCCCCCTACAGCACCCAGGGGGGTATGGGGGCGGGACTTAGTGGGCGTGGCCCCAAAATGTCGGGGCCCGCCGGGCCAGTCCGCCCCTGTATCTGTATCGCAGGCGCAGCTGCCGGTATAGCAGCGGCTGCTTAGCGGCGCTGGGTCCGGGCCCCCCACCAGCGCCGGGCCCCAAAGCGACCGCTACAGCTGCTATGCCGGTAGTTACGCCACTGGTTAAGGTGAACTGAGAGACTTATGTGGAGAGAAAAGGACTGAGAGGCCTTGTTCACACATACCATCCGTTTTTGCCTTAAATCCGTTTTTGGGAACATTTTGGACAAATTTTTTTTCAAAGTCCAAAAACGCATATGCGTTAACGCATGTGCATGTGCGTTTTTTAAAAACGCATGCGTTTTTATGCAGCAGCCCAAAAACGCTGCTAGCTGCGTTTTTGGGGTGCTGTAAAAAAATGCATGCGTTTTTTAAAAAACGCATGCGTTTTTTTTAACATGGGGCCCTATGGGAAACGCATGCGTTAACACATGGCACATATAGGCACCTGCGTTAATGCTTATGCGTTTTTAATGAAAAAATGACTACCGTATATACTCGTGTATAAGCCGAGTTTTTCAGCCCAAAATTTGGGCTGAAAAGTCTCCCCCTCGGCTTATACACGAGTCAATACGGGTGGGGGCTGCTGTATGAGTTGGTGGGGGCTGTGGAGGCTGGAGGAGGCGGGGGAGGCTGCTGTATGAGCGGCCCCGTCACGTGGGGCTGCTCATTATATATGCACTGCTTCCCCTGTCAATCAGCGGCAGGGGGAAGCAGTGCATAACTAAATAAATTACCCCCAAATGCTGGCACTCTCCCCCCTTGTAAGGGCACGCCCCCCGCTGCTTATATTACCATCCCGGTCTTCTGATCAGCGCCGGTCCAAGGTGCTCCGTCCTCGCTGCTCCCGTCCTGCTACATCCGGGATCTCCGGCCGTCGCAGGCATATGACGTCATCGCGCGACGGCCGGAGATCCCGGATGTAGCAGGGTGGGAGCAGCGAGGACGGAGCACCGAGGAGCGGGGCTGATCAGAAGACCGGGATGGTAATATAAGCAGCGGGGGGGGGCCCTTACAAGGAGGGCGAGTGCCAGCATTTGGGGGCTGCTGGGTACCCCCTGGGGGCTGCTGGGTACCCCCAGGGGGCTGCTGGATACCCCCTGGGGGCTGCTGGGTACCCCCAGGGGGCTGCTGTATGTACCCCCGGGGGCCTGCTGTTTGTATCCCCAGGGGCCTGCTGTATAAACCCCCGGGGGCCTGCTGTATATACCCCCGGGGGCCTGCTGTATGTACCCATCGGGGGCCTGCTGTTTGTACCCCCGGGGGCCTGCTGTTTGTACCCCCGGGGACCTGCTGTATAAACCCCCGGGGCCTGCTGTATAAACCCCCGGGGGCCTGCTGTATATACCCCTGGGGGCCTGCTGTATATACCCCTGGGGGCCTGCTGTATATACCCCCGGGGGCCTGCTGTATGTACCCCCGGGGGCCTGCTGTATAAATGCCCAGGGGCCTGCTGTATGTACCCCCGGGGGCCTGCTGTATATACCCCCGGGGGCCTGCTGTATATACCCCTGGGGGCCTGCTGTATATACCCCTGGGGGCCTGCTGTATATACCCCTGGGGGCCTGCTGTATATACCCCTGGGGGCCTGCTGAATACCCCTGGGGGTCTGCTGTATACCCCTGGGGGCCTGCTGTATACCCCTGGGGGCCTGCTGTATACCACTGGGGGCCTGCTGTATACGATACTACTGGGGCCTGTATACCACTGGGAGGGCCTGTATACCACACTGCTGGGGGCTGTATACCTCACTGCTGGGGGTTGTATACCTGTGCTGGAGTCCACCTCGGCTTATACGCGAGTCAATAAGTTTTCCAGTTTTTGGGGGCAAAAGTAGGGGGGTCAGCTTATACACGGGTCGGCTTATACACGAGTATATACGGTAAGTCCCAAAACTTTCCAAAAACGTCCAGGATCTCAGGGGACACTATTGGCACCCTTAAAAAGATGAATCGATTTTTCTAAGGGCTTAAAAAAAGCATTAGGATGTGTGAACAAGGCCAGAACAGGACTTGCATACAAGGAACATGAGTGATGTAACAGTCATATGAAAAAGTTTGGGCACCCCTCTTAATCTTACTCTTTTTTTTTGTTTAAAATAGTTTGGGCACCCTTCTGATTTTCATGATTTGAATATTCCTAACTACTTTTTAATGACTTATTGAAGCACTAAATTTGTTTGGTAACCTCATTGAGCTTTGTACTTTATAGCCTGGTGTATCCAATCATGAGAAAAGCTATTTCAGGTGTCCACTTGCAAGTTGTTCTCCTAGTTGCATCTTCTCTGAGGAGAGGCATCATGGGCTCCTCAAAACAGCTCTCAAATGATCTGAAAAAAAGATTGTTCAACATAGTTGTTCAGGGGAAGGATACAAAAAGTTGTCTTAGAGATTTAACCTGTCAGTTTCCACTGTGAGGAACATAGTAAGGAAATGGAAGACCACAGGGACAGTTCTTGTAAAGGCCAGAAGTGGCAGGTCAACAAAAATATCAGAAAGGCAGAGAAGAAGAATGGTGAGAACAGTCAAGAACAATCCACAGACCACCTCCAAAGACCTGCAGCATCATCTTGCTGCAGATGGTGTCACTGTGCATCGGTCAACAATACAGCGCACACTGCACAAGGAGAAGCTGTATGGGAGAGTGATGCGAAAGAGGCCGTTTCTGCATGCACGCCACAAACAGAGTTGGCTGAGGTATGCAAAAGCACATTTGGACAAGCCAGTTTCATTTTGGAAGAAGGTCCTGTGGACTGATTAAACAAAGATTGAGTTGTTTGGTCATACAACAAGACGTTATGCATGGCGCCACAAAAACACAGCATTCCAAGAAAAACAATTGCTACCCACTCTCAAATTTGGGGGAGGGTCCATCATGCTTTGGGGCTGTGTGGCCAATGACGGCACCGGGAATCTTGTTAAAGTTGAGGGTCGCATGGATTCCACTCAGTATCAGCAGATTCTTGAGAATAATGTTCAAGAATCAGTGTCAAAGTTGAAGTTACGCCGGGGATGGATCTTTCAGCAAGACAATGATCCAAAACACCGCTCCAAATCTACTCAGGCATTCATGCAGAGGAACAATTACAATGTTCTGGAATGGCCATCCCAGTCCCCAGACCTGAATATCATTGATCATCTGTGGGATGTTTTGAAGCGGGCTGTCCATACTCAGCGACCATCAAACTTAACTGAACTGGAATTGTTTTGTAAAGAGGAATGGTCAAAAATATCTTCATCCAGGATCCAGGAACTCATTAACAGCTACAGGAAGCGACTAGAGGCTGTTATTTTAGCAAAAGTTGGATCTATTAAATATTAATGTCACTTTTCTGTTGAGGTGCCCATACTTTTGCACCTGTCAAATTTTGAAATAATGCATATTTCACATTTTCAGTTAGTACAATAAACCTCATTTCAATCCTGAAATATTACTGTGTCCATCAGTTATTACATATATCACACTGAAATAGCTGTTGCAAAAAAACAATGTTAAACAAAAAAAAATGAGTAAAATTAAGAGGGGTGCCCAAACTTTTTCATATGACTGTATATTGTAGTGTAAGGTATCCTAATTGTGAACACTAATTAAAATAATGGTTGTCACATAAATTCCTCTACAAGGGATTTAGGGCACATTATAGTCTGGAGTTTGTGACTCTCAGAGAATGGACTTTGTATGGTAAGGAACCAAATCAAAACAACCTCTCTAGCAGAGGCCTCCAGGGGAACATGAGATTCACCATAACTGTCAACGGAGATGTAATGGGATACAAGTGTTAAGCGGGCATCCAAAAGGACCTATTGAGTGACTTAATGGAGTAGCATTTATGCTTTCCTATAGAAAAAGAACAGTGTCAAAAATGTGCCTGCCATCTGCTGTACATAATTATTACCTAGCTAAAGTTTGGTAAAGGTCATATTTTTGAATATTGGTCTCTCTTAGTTCACTGTAAACTTAGTCCTGGACTGCCATATCCATTGGCAAAGTGCAGCCTTCAGAGAAGTATCATGTAGGTAAAAAACCCCATAGAGACACACACCTAACCAGGACAAACAGTTTCATGTAGCAAGGTGGGGTGTAAAAAATGAGTACCTCACCCATGGCACAAGTTACATGATCATCACTCCGATCTCACAACGCCATCTTGTGACCATCATTTCAGACTGGCTGTAAGTCACAAGTTACATCACAAACTCTCAGTCCAAGTCTTTGAGAACCTGAACTAAGCCAGAACGAGGCTCTCACAGAGATGTATTGAGTTGTGACCTAAACACTGGGGCAGCTGGCAGGTCACAAATTGCTGGAGATATAGATTAAGAAGTCAGAGGGTGAGTATAAAACTAGAGACAGAGGACTTAGAAGAGAAACAACACGCCAACAGTGAAATAAAAAAAATACTGGAGTAGTGCTTTAAGGATAAAGCAAGGTACGCCACAGAGAAAGCCGCCATGTTGTGGCGGCAACATGGCCGAAAACTGATGAATCTGGTAATCGCTGAGATTGATAAAGATTTGCTTAATGTTATTAAGGAACCGTTTTTTCATCCACAAAAAGGCAGCTGATGGTTATATCTGGGCAGTTTTAGGGTATGTGAGCACCATTTCTGCATCTCATGGCAGTAAAAATACATTGCAAAATATGCTCGTTGTTAGTACAGATTTTTCAACACACATTAGTATGAGTGAAATCTGCAGCAAAGATGCTAAAAGACGTGACATGCTTCAGACTTAGAGGGACTCTTTCAGGTCATTTTTCAGTATATTAATAGTACCCTTGAATAGTGCTCAGGAGACCATTCAGAATATGTAGAAAGCATTACTGTACTCTCTGCAGTTCTCCTGCTATAAGCACCTGCACGCCTAGCAGGCAGCTGCTTCATTATTCTGACTCTACTTTCACTCCCGAATAGTCCGCAGTATGTAAATGTTATTTAAATATCCACGCCTATCTAAGCTGGTATTCTGTCCCTCCCCTCTGTGCTGAAGTTATACTGAAAATCTCAGGCTGCTGCAGGCTGCTTTGGAAGGGGAGTGGTTGAGAGAGGATAGGTGTTTTGTGCTACAACTCTTGTAGAACTACAGTGCGCTGTCTGTGAGAGTTTTCTACCTGTTTATTTGAACTTTGGTTTTCCTGCATACATGTAATGTGTGCATCTGCTGGGCAAACGATCAAATATTCACATAAACACAAACAAATACCTCAGAGAGAACACACTACACATATGCCTCAGACACACACAATGACACTGCCTAATACTGGAGAGAAATGAAGATGTCAGAGGTGCAGCTGTTAAGAGCACACACCTCCTCCTCCTTTCTCCTCTGCAGTTAGTGCCTGGAAAGACACACACACAGGATACAGACCCACCATGAGTGATATTTCACGGCTTTGGTTGTAAGCTTACACAGGAGAGCAGTGATGTCACTACATGAATTTTTATTTTCTGAGGAGTGGGCTGCAGAATATTAAGTGATCACTTACTGTGATTAACAGATGGAATTAATATTTCACTTTGCAGTTTACAGAGCATAGGGGGAGTATAAATAAAACTAATACATTAATAGAAAGAGCTTCACCAATGGAATTAGAAAATGTTATCAGTTACTTATGGATTTTTTTTATCTTTCCTTTAAATCTGCACCAATTCCGCATGGAGAAAATAAGCAACATGTGCATGAAAATGAGACTTCAGGAATCTCATTTACTTTGGTGCATCGGGAAACCCTTCAGGTTTTGTAACAAAAAAGTGCAGAAGAAACATAACAATAATGTGACAATACGGTAACGTGTACACAGGCCCATACAGTGAAACAGCTTATGCTCTCAAAATCAAGCAATCGTTTCATTAGTAACTGAAAAATGACAGAAGGTTACCAAGTCTACCGGTAACCTGTTACAGAAATAAAAGCATCACTATAGTGAATTAGGTCTTGGGAACAGGTTTTCTCCTTATGGAGAGTATTCTGCCTGCAGGCTGAGGAGACTTATAGCCGCAATGCTCCTCTGGGAAATATGCAAATTGTCACTTCAATGAGGAAGTAGACAAACTCTAGTGCCACCTAATAAAGGTAGCAATCCTAAAAGTCTAAAAGTCATAACTGACTCTTTAACAAACCATTTAATATGACTTAGGATTTGTGCTGGGTCAGAACATCAAACTGCAGACGCTGCATTTTGTGATGATTGCCCCTCATCAGTGCAGTGTGTGGGAATTCTGATCTGGCTGTATGAGAGGCTAAGGCAAGGTCTGGCACAAATCCTAAGTCATATTAAAAGGCTTGCTAAAGATTGAACTATTATTTTTAGGATTGCTACCTTTATTAGGTGGCATTAGAGTTCGTCTACTTCCTCACTGAAGTGACAATTTACATTTTTCCAGAGGAGCATTGCAGCTATAAGTCTCCTCAGC
The DNA here is from genome assembly GCA_033576535.1 of Allobates femoralis. Lineage (NCBI taxonomy): Eukaryota > Metazoa > Chordata > Amphibia > Anura > Aromobatidae > Allobates > Allobates femoralis. Next base: position 67,446,077 of record JARQOC010000001.1, on the reverse strand, counting down.
GGCAGGCAGAATACTCTCCATATGGAGAATACCTGTTCCCCCAGACCTCATCTTAGCCTCTCATACAGCCAGATCAGAATTCCCATACACTGCACTGATGAGGGGCAGTCACCCCGAAAAGCAGCATCTGCAGTTTGGGGTTCTGATCTGGCACAATCCTAAGTCATAGTAAAAGGCTTGTTAAAGAGTCAATTATGACTTTTTGGATTGCTACCTTTATTAGGTGGCATTAGAGTTTGTCTATTCCTCACTGAAGTGACAATCTGCATAGTGAATTAGTGAATGTATAATTTGTAGTCGCACCTGATCTCTGGAGGAAGGGGGCACAAAAGGTTTCCATGCATCATATGGAGAGACTAATGATATAAATAACGCCTCATAGTTACAGTGGGGTTTTTCCATCACTCATTGATTGCTGTGGACCTGACCTCCAGGACTTCTGCAATCCCTGAACTATAATGAATATGATTAACTGTAGCTTCTATGATAGGCAGCGGACAGAAATACGGCTATGCAGGAAAGAATAGTGAAGAAGGGACAGCGCTGAAGTAATACTAGGGCACAATGACACAGTGACTCTCAGGATTGATGGGAGGTCACCATCACTTGCTAAGGTGGAAATACCCTCTAAATAATAAATGTTTTCAATGAAGGTATCAAAGGCTGAAATATGGTGATAGGGAATAGCAGTGGCGTAACTTCAGGCCCAGGGGCCCCGATGCGAAAGCTCCAACGGGGCCCCCAATTATTGCAAATCTTTAAAAATTTTAGTCTTTTTCTATGGGCCAAAGTGACTTTTGGGGCCCCCTAGGCTGCAGGGCCCGGGTGCGATCGCAACCCCTGCACCTATTGTAGTTACGCCCCTGGGGAATAGTAAAACAGACTAGAAATCTGCTCTCATAGGCAGGAGTGTATGAATAATAAAAGATTCTCCCCGGGCCATTGTAGATATAGTATATATCTTCTTTATTAGAAAATATGCATAAAAATGTTTACGTTTTCAGCCCTGAACTGAGACTTTGATAAGGTACAAAACATGATGGTGGTGATAATGCAAGCAAGGGATTTATAATGGGACAGGCAGTAAGAGCAGGGTCAGGGGTCCCATCAGCACATACTCAGCACAAACAGGATAACTAAAATCGGTTTATATTAACCCATATGATTGCCCTTCTTACAAAATCATGGTTTTCTTCAAAGATGTACATGTTTTCCTGTTCCACTTAATGAAAAAAGTTAAGAAAATGTCTTCTAAAAATTGGCAGTATGTTTAGGAGTTGATTTGGAGCCCGTCTTCACCCTGACAAGGTCCAGCCAGCTCATTTTTAATATTAACAGCCCAAAGCACCATCTACCCCTTACTGGCGTCTGAGTCAAAGTCAAGGTCTGTGTCCATTACTGATCCAGATATCACTGCATATCCCCACCTCTACAGGCTCACCATACACGTCAGAAGAGGACACTGAAGATGGGGTACTGGGTATCAGCATTAGGTAAGAATCATCTATATTGTATTTTATATTATTGAGGCACATCATACTGTGTATAAGGGCTGTGAGGAACTTAAAGGGTATTCCCATCTTCAAAATCATATCCCAATATGTAGTAGGTGTAATAATAATAATATTAGCAAATCCCTCCAATTAGCTATGTAGTATAGTTCTCCTGTATGCAATGTCTCTTACCTTATGTGCAGGGAATTGCAGCAGCTTAGGTATCCATGGTTACCACCACAAATAACTAATTGTCACTATGGATACCTAAGCTGCTGTAATGCCCTGCACATGAGGTAAGAAACCTTCCAGTTTGCCCTTTGCAAAAATGTTATACTGTTCCAAAGTGACTGAAAGCCTCTGGAAGCAGGTTGTCCACTTGAAAGCCAAAAGGGGTCACCCTATAAACCATAGCAACAGAAGTTGGTTGTTCCAAGTCTGTGATTTCTAGAATATTACATATTTATAACATCACAAACTCTTTCAAGTCCCCCAAGAAGGCTGGTCACCTTTGAAAGACAAATGCAAGAGAGGACAGGATAATGCGGAGTATCTCCATGGGTAATCATTTCAACCCTGCAGCTGGACTAGCTCGCCACTTCAGCACTCAACAGGGTAAGGATATGTCTCGTTATACAATGTCACAACATTTAAGAGCATTTGGACTGAAAGCCTAGAGTTCACTGAACGAAAGGTTCAAAGTTGTCCAAATCAATCTAAAGAAAAACTACAGGATAAACTCATTTATTGATAAATTTATTAATACAAATAAAAATCCAGTGTGGATAAGTGATATAATGTGAATCGTGATTACCCACAAGAACAACCCACCCTCAAAAACAACATAGGACACACAATATGTCCACTAATTCAAAGGATACAGAGGGTCCCTATAGGTTCTGGAGTAGCAGAACAAGATTGGTACCGTATATTATATGGTTGTCCAAGAGTATGCCCGCACACAATATGTCTCCAGGTCAATTACTCAAGGAAAGACCATTGATTTTTTTTTATGTTGTATTTGGTATTGATGGTGTGTACCGTTTCTGCACTTAAGCCACAAGAGGAAAACCTAACCCCCAGTCATGGGTCCTAGTGAAAAAGTGAACAAGATAAAAGGAACAATGTTTAGCCACAGATTTGGCTTCACAACCCCGCCCGACTCATTTTGTCTTTTCAATTCTCAAATATTCATCAGAAGCATATAAGTTTTGAGATGTAGTGTATGCATCATCCAATAAACGGGTAACACAAATGATGTGATAACCCATATATAGCGAGATTGGATCACCAACTGTCAAGTTTCCATTGCTAACATGATGGATTAGTGGCTAATAATTAGTATATTGAAGGACCTACCATCACTTTCTTTTCAGGTGTGATACCCTTGACAACTAAACCACATTCTTGTACATGATTAGATTAGCTGAGATGTGAATGAAGACACCACCATGATTGAGATGGGCCTAAAGCTATGAATTTCATGAAATAATAAAAAAAAAAATGCGTGGGGCTCCGCGCAAATTCTATGTCTAGCCAGGTACAACTAAGCAGCTGGGGGCTGGAATCCGCAGCGCAGGGAGGCCCAAGCTTTCTGGGCACCCCCCGCTGCAAATTGCAGCCCGCAGCCGCCCCAGAAGATAGCGCGTTCATTGAAGCGCCATCTTCTGGCGCTGAACCCCGCTCTTCCAGCGGCCCTGGTGGCGGTGGCGGTGGCACGCTGGGTAATAAAGAGGTTAGAGCCAGCTTTGTATTATCAGCTGGCCCTAAGCCCGAAATTTATGGCGGTCACGCCAATATTAGACATGACCGCCATGAATTTCCAGTAATCAATATAAAAAAAAAACACAGAGAAAATTTTTTTATTAAAAATAAAACAAAAAAGCCATTAAGGACTCCATCTTTATTTTAAAAATCCTCTTCCGTCCGACGTAGTCCAAAACGCAATCTCAGCTCTGCTACTTCCCTGTCTGTGCTTAGACAGACAGGGATGTAGCAGAGCTGAGAACTGACTGAACAGTCAGGGTTCAGCTCAGGGCATTAGGACCTGAGCTGAACTCTGCTGTCAGCCAGACTCGCTCTGCTCCGGAGATTCCCGGTGACGGAAGTTAATTTATTCACTGCTCCTGTCACCATTCGGGAATTTCCGGAAACAGAAGCAGAGAGACTCGGGGAGCGAGTCTGCGGCTGAGGCGGCTGAGGCGGCGGAGGCAGGGGTAAGTAGCCGGCCGGGCCGGTGCACCCCCCCCTCTCCTCCCTCACCCTCCTGACCCCCCTTCCCTCCTCCTCTTTTTTTTTTTTTTATTATTATTCTTTAAAAGCCAGCGGCTTTTTGTCGCTGGCTTTAAAAGAATAACATGGGGATTTGCAGGTTTTTCCTCTGCTGCCAGACCCCTTATAGGGTCCGGCAGCAGAGGAATCGCTGCAATACTCGCCTCCCCATTAATTTACATTGGACTCGCTAGACTCGCAACGAGTAGCGAGTCCTGGACTCAGACTCGTTACAGTCTAGCGAGTCCGAGTAATTTAGGATTTGCCCATCTCTACTCCCAATTCCTCAGCGAATCCAGTTCAAGCTACTAACATTGACCTACAAAGCCTTCCATAAACTGTCTCCTCCCTATATCTCTGAACTAATCTCACAGTATCTTCCCTCACGTAACCTTCGATCCCCCAAGACCTCCTCCTTTCCTACACACTTAACCGTTCCTCACACAACCGCCTCCAAGATTTCTCCCGAATATCCCCCATCCTATGGAATTCTGCGCCCCAACACGTCCGATTATCCACCACACTCAGATCCTTCAGATGGAACTTGAAAACTCATCTCTTCAGGAAAGCTTACAGCCTGCAATGACCGAGCCGCCGCCACACCACCTCTCCACCACCAGATCTGCTGCAACCCGGACCTACTGTTTCCTTCCCATTGCCCCGTAGAATGTAAGCCCGCAAGGGCAGGGTCCTCTCCCCTCTGTACCAGTCTGTCATTGTTAATTTGTCTACTGTAAACCAGATCTATAATTTTGTATGTAACCCCTTCTCATGTACAGCACCAAGGAATTAATGGTGCTATATAAATAAATAATAATAATAATTAATAATAATAATAATAATAACATGGATAAACGACATAACTTCTGTCAGGGACTGTATGCATCAACATAGTGACAGTTACATATGTGCAAAATGGGGGAAAGATAAAAAGATGGGTTTTATTGGCACAAAATAATAAATATACTGTATGTATACATTGTTATAAGACCACATTGTGATTTGTGGACAACCCTTTAAAGGCAATTTGTCAACAGATTTTTACTATGTAATCTGGTGGCACCATAATATAGGATTAGAGATTGACTACAGTGATGTGTCACTTAATGGACTGTGTTTTGCTGTTTCAATACAATCAGTGTTTTATCCCCAGAAAATATTTAACTAGAGAATGACAGGTCTTATGCTTCCAAGTCCAACTACTATGAGCTCTCTGTCACCCTACAATGTACACACAAAGCAGTGGTGTGCGGGGTTATATGCAGCTCAACAACTGAGCTCTGCTAGATCTGCAGCAGAGATAACTATGATTCTATCATACCTGCTTTACCCAGTAAACTGACACATTGCTGGAATCAAGGTCTCTGTCCCTACAGGTTATCTAGCAAAACCTGCTGACAGATTTCCTGTAATATCCTAGCATAAACCAACAGTAAAATGAATTCCCATCACAAGGAATGTGAATATTTTTTGAGCTGTAGGTTACTGTCATTCAGGGTATAAAGCGAACTGTTGGGGTGTTTAGCGGTTTTGCGCTTTACAGTTAAAATGAATGAGTTATTGGCTGGAGAGGTGGGGGTGGGGGGCTGACCGTGGGACCACTTCCAAATGAGATGCTGAGATGACAGATCACATATTAGCCCTCTTGATAAAAGCTAATTATAAATTCAGCAATAAGTTTAATTAATAAACATGGCTTTTCCTGAGGGTTTCAAGTACATAAACAGCAATCTGTCTCATTCCGTGCTTTCCTGCATCCACCACATCCATTACACTGCATCTCATTATAGGATTCTCAAATCTATCATATTGTTTGCACATCAATTCCGGCAAAGTGATGCCGTTTCTAGTGGGCAATCAGTCAGTTTTTTCTATATTAGAAATGAGCTTTTTATTTCAGAAGTGGTAAACTGTGACTGAGTTAAAGTCAGAACGACCTCGAAATGTTCATGATTGGTTACATGGAATAAAAACCTAAAGCCTCTTACACATTAGACAACAGTTGGCAAAGACCATCAATCTCTGCTGGATTGCGCAATCATCAGTGGTGTAACTTGAAGCTCATCGGACCCCGATGCGAAAGTTCCAATTATTGCATATCTTTAATAGCATTAGTCTTTTTATATAGGCCAATGGTATTATGGTGTCCCCTAAGCTCCAGAGCCTGGGTGCAATTGCAACCCCTGCACCTGTTGTAGTTACATCCCTGTCAATCATCCAAAGTTTATGGTGCCCTCGCGACTGTCCCATATACTATAAAGGTTGGGGAACGTGAAGACTGGTCATGTTGAATTGTAACTCCCTTGTGTTCTCCAAGAGATATGCCACAGATTTGACTGGTCTCGTTGCAAATTACATCCCTGTATAGACTGAGAACACTGCAAACATAGACTAAAGGGGGATGCATTGAGGTATGGGAAAGATGGATAAAGATGGGAGAATGGAGTCCAGTCCATTAGCCATGTAATTAATTTATGACAACTGGACAGGAGACCTGCAATTCTCTTTTCCTGCTGGCATTCTTGGCTCCTCTTTTGGTTCGGGTTATGGCACAATGTCTTCATTGAGGTGTGATGCACACACAACAAAACACCAGCCCAACTAATCAAAACAGGAACCATGAAATGTCATTTGGTAAGGAGAATCTCAGGCCTCCTGCCTGTACTATCTGATGTCATGGTGCTGGTCTCCAAGTGGCAGGGAGACCAGCATCCTTGGTGTGCTCACTTTGCCTGTGGTCCCATACCTTCCGCCCAATACCGGGCTGTGCTCCAGAGCCTTACATACCCTATCTGTGGTCCAGTGCCATCTGCCCACTCCTTGGCTTTGTCCTCCAGCTCTCAGGCAAGCGTCCTCTGCACAGGTCTTCTGGAAATGTGCTTAGGTGGCGCACGCTGCATTCTTCTGAAATTTAAAGGGGCAGTGCACCCTTAAACTCAGAACTGCTTCTGTCTATTGCCAGGAAGCACAGTGTATTTAGGAATTGCCTGAGCAATGTGGTCATTTCTTTGAGACATTGCTATTACTCATTTTCCCCATCGCTGTGCCTAGTTCCTTGAACCTTGTACCTTGTGCTTAATGTCACAAAGAGAGGGCTTACCTGGTTTCTGCCTGCAGGACAACATCCTTACCTTTAGAGGCTCTGGAGAAACCCAGGTCAGAGACCCTATTCAAGTCCCTCGGTTCTCTGTGTCCCAGTGGGTTCACTCCCAGATGCCCACCTCCTGCAAGCGTAGCATCATTCATCGATCAGAGATTACCAATGACTGTTGGCCAGAGATGACCAATGAATCAACGTACTGCAAATCGATTCTTCAATGCTTTTTTTTGGCTAAAATTTTGGACAAAAGTTATCTAAGATGTATGGGAATCTGTAGTTTGCCAATATCTTGCAAAAGTACATTTGGTGCCAATGCAGAGGCATCAGGTTGCAGAGATCTTATCTTCTTTAAAACACATCAGGGTAAAGCGTCTTGAAATTATTACTAGAATTACAGTGTCTTGAAAAAGTATTCATACCCAGTAAACCTTTCCACAATTTTTCACGATACACTCACAAAAATAAATTTATTTTATTGGGATTTTATGTAAAATATGAACATGAAGTGGCAAGTATTTGTGAAATGTATAGGAAATGATACATGATTTTCTAAATATTTTAAGAATATAAATTAGAAAATTGTGACATGCATACATCCCCTTAACCAACTGCTGTCACAGTGACCAATTGCCACCAGAAGTCAGTTAATTGTTAAATTAAATGCACCTATGTTTAATATATTCTCAGTATAATGACAGATGTTCTGTTAAGGTCTCAGAGGTTGTTTGAGAACATTAGGGATCAAACAACATAATGAAAACTAAGGAACACACTATAAAGGTCAGGGATAAAGTTGTGGAGAAGAGTAAATCAGGGTTAGGTTAACGGTAAAAAAATAGCTCAAGCTCTGAATATCATGGGGCACTGTTTAATCCATCATTCAAAATTGAAAGTAGTATGGCACAACTGTAAACCTACCAAGACATGGCAGCTCACCTAAACTGACATAGGAAGCAAGGAAAGCATCAATTAGAGAATTAGCCAAGAAGCCTATAGTCACTTTGGAGAGCTGCAGAGATCCATAGCTCATGTGGAAGAATCTGTCCAAATGACAACTATTAATTACATACTCCAAGAATATGGTCGTTATGGAAGAAAGGCAAGAAGAAAACTATTTTTGAAAGCAAGTCTTAAGAAGTCTTGTTTGCATTGGTGGGTGCTCTAGTCAATGAGATCAAAGTAAAACCTCTTGAGCTAAATGCAAAATACTAAGTGTAATGAAAAATCAACACTTCACATCATCCTGAAAACACCATCCCTACTGTCAAACATGGGTGGCTGCATCTTGCCATGGGAAGATTTGTCTTCAGCAGGGAAAGGGAAGTGTGACGCCCCTCTGGTCGGGACATCACGTAGGGGTACTGCATCCAAATAAGAGTGTGTAGTATTCCTGTGACCAAGGGAATTGGGATGGTACATAAAGGATCCTCACAGCACCCATTCATACACACCCTAGCATAGAGGACCATGGGTGAACCTGCTGTAGGGAACACCCAGTCCTGTCAGAGGAGTCAGGTGGGGTAGAAAAAGTGTATGGGTAGGTGGAGACTTAGGCAGTCAGTCAATGTGAGTTAAACAGTTGGCTGGAGACAGTGAGAGAGAAGGAGACCCTAGGGGCATCAGACATTGCGGTGTGCCCGAACCTGGACCCGGTACAACTACCGACCAGAGGGGTCTGGTCCCGTGCAGAGGACCGGCTCTGGACACGGTGCGGGTGTTTATCCCCGAGCTGTTAAACCGGAGGCCTCGAGCTTCAGTAGGAAGTTGCGGCCAAAGACTCAGCGCATCCCTTGAAAAGGCATACTGAACTAGGGTCAGGGGGACCTAAAGGGGAGTCCTCCACCGAAGATCCATGTGAGCTGGCTTGAGGCTTTGCGCGCTGAGGCGCTACACGGCAGAAGGAGAAGAGAGCACAGTGACGGACTGGCAAGGAACTGCAGGCACACCACCGAGGATCCTAAGTGAAACATCCCAGTTCCCTGGTGAATAACCAGGCCAGAGAAAGACCCGAGTGATTGTAAAATCTGTTAATTTGCTTGAAGAACCGCAAGTAAAAGCGTTCTGAGTTAAAGACTGTGGACGTACTTTATTTTCCTCACCTGATGAGCCGCACACTTGCTGCAGTGAAAAGGATAAGTGACTGAGCTGTGTGGTAAGCTGCCTCTCTGTGTAACAACAACTACCACAACTGCCCCGGAGATTTCGCTCCACCTACGGGGAGCGTAACCATCTTTTTGCCCAAACATCACCCCGGAGGTCTGACCCGCAGCATCGGTAACCATACCGGAACCGTAGGTGGCATCACAAACTATTTTTATTATTTTTATTGACTCTTTTCAGTGACCACCAGGGCCACGGGACCGGGCAAAGGCCCCAGTGACATCTCCCATGAATCAATGCCCGGAACCTGGTACCCTATGGCCCTGGGGCGGGTCAGAAGCTGTTCAGAGTTGATGGGAAGATGGATGCAGCTAAATACAGGGCAATCCTACAGCAGGAATCAGAGGAAAATGTGGTCCTCGAAAGTATTGATTCAGGGGGCTGAATACAAATTCACGTCACAATTTGTAGGTTCATATTTTAAAATATGTAGAAAACCATGTATCATTTCCTTTACAATTCACAAATATCTGCTACTTAGTGCTGGTATATCATATAAAATCCCAATAAAATAAATTTAAGTTTGTGGATGTAATATGAAAACAATGTGGAAAGGTTCATGCGGTAGAAATACTTTTTCATGGCACTGCATAGTTATTAATCACCTGTTTAGGAAGATTAACTTATAAGGTGATGATTGATGGTCATGACTGAATGTGAACAGCTCCCAATGTCAGCCATAGAAAGACAGAAGGAATAGCAAACTAATATGAGAGCACAGCAAAATGGTGGTCAGCCACCAACCAATTAATTCAAAACAAAGGGGGGAGCCAGCACTACCTAGGATTGTATGCAATATAAAAAGTGAATTGCACATATTTATTCCAAACTGTACTATTATGTAAATGAGATTTTTGGCAAATAATTGATCATTTTTCAGAACCACCCTGCCATGTCAAGGCAAATCTCCCACTGGGTTTAGCTTGCTATTCCCTTTATTTTGATTGTGGCAAGGCTTGGTAGCTGTTCGCACTTAGCTATCTTACCCTGTCCACAGGCTTTGTTAATTGCAAACACCATTTGCTTTGGTCTGCCCTGCCTTTATTCATGAATGTACTGCTCTAGCGCTGTGAGAGTCAGTTCTGAAAAGCCCAGGCATGTGTAGCATCAGCTGCATATGCTGTGGCCTGATCTGCGTTTATTCACATGCACCTAACTTGCATCATTAGAGCATTTCTGAAACGCTCCAGGTAAGTGATGCTTTAAATAGTTCTGTTTTTAATCTATGTAGGAGGCTGCTTAGCACAAGTTAAATTAAATGAAATAAAAAGTATAGAGAGAGATATGAGATTTGCCTTGACATGGCAGAGTGGCTCAAAAAATTCATCAATTATTTGCCAAAATTTTTTCACATTTTTTAATATAATTACAGTTTGGAATGAATATGTGCAGTTCATGTTTTCCATTGCCTGCCTTCCTCAGGTAGTGCTGGCTCTTCTTGTTTTGACTAACAAATGGACAAAAGTATAGGGACTCTCGTCATAATCATAGAATTCAGGTTTTTCATTCAATCCCATTCCTGCAGGTGTATAACATCCAGCTCCTCCCCATACTGTCTGTTTTACTAACACATGTGACAGAATAGTTCATGGTAAAGAGCGTGGTCCTGATAGAAGACACCACTCTGATAACTGTACAGTAATGAACTATCCACTTGTGTGTCCATAGCATGAATAGGTCAAATTTTATGTAAACAATCTATAAAAGTATCAGTAATGGATAGAGAAACTAATTGATAGACTTACACGGTCAATTATACTTTTCGGAATCTGGAATATCCCATCAGAAGGTTAAAGAAGAAAACTCATGTGGTGAAACAATGCCCCTCATTGTTCCATGACCGATTTACCCATATGAGTGCTCTTCATGGGTTTCATGGATAGCATTTGTATCTGTGACATTCTATGAGGCTGTGCACATGTTTGATTTTTTCGTCCTAGTCGGCCGCGGAAAAAAATGGAGAATTGGACAATTTTGATCTGAGTGTTGGATAAAAATCGACAATTTAAGTCTATGGGTCTATAAAAAAAAATGTTGGACTGCACTCGGATGATATTATGGACTGACTGAATGGAGAATATGGAGACTGTCAGCCACATTACAGTGTTTTCTGCCACAAGTCTGATGTAAACCACCATAATAGGTTCCAATATTTTCATGCAATTTGGAAGTTGTACAAAGGTATTGTGACTTTTAGCATTTTAACTGAGTCCCAGTCAGTGATGCCAATGTAGAGGTATTGTGGGCAGAGCAAGGCTGTGACACGACGTGGCTACACTTGCCCTTCAAATTCACGAAAGGGTATGCCTGGGCACAATTTTCTACTGCAAAGTACTCAATCCCCTAACTTGACAACATTTCTGGTGGTAGATAATGCCATTTAAGAGATTTTCCTCCATCAAGTGTGCATTTCGTAATGAATTAGGCGCATCATACTACATCCAGCCCGTTCATTAATACCGTCATGTGCAATGCCAGTCTTAATGAATCAGCAAAATCAGTTTAATAGATCTGTACATATACGACCATGTATGTCTTATGTCTTACATTTTTAAATCATACTTTCTACCTCAGTCAGTCAGGTTTAGAATTTAACAGGGTGTTCATGTGTGGCATATACACAGGATGTTACATAAATGTCTGATGGATGCAACTTTTTCCTCATTGATATGGGAGTATTGACAACAGTTAATAATATTTCCATGGCTGCTTTTGCAGCTCAACCAGCTCTGCACTCTAGAGATTGGAAGCTGGCCATTGTAACACCGATGTCCCTATGCTATGCTGTGACTCACCCAGGCCAGGGGACTCAGATCTCAGGCGCGGTCTGGAGGTAACAGGTGTCGGTGCCTGAGGCTGTGGCCCTGGTGGTCAATGCAAAAGGGGAAAAATAAAATAAAAATAAAATTTGTTTGTTCGTGATGTCACCTGTAGGTGATGCCACCAGCGCTGCTAGAACCTCCAGGGTGATTGGCGCAGCAAGATGGAGTGGCTCCATACAGGAGGAGCGGGGTCCCGGGGTGTTGGAAGTAGGAATAAATGGTGGAGTACAGCAGCACAGTCACTGTGGAGCAAGGCAGGTAAATCACAGTTCAAGAAAGAAATCACTGACATGTTGCTCACTCTGAACGGGTATTTTACTCCGGTAATTCTGCAAGGTTACAGGGTAATGCAGTTCTCTTTGCAGAGTAGTGGACCGGGTGGTTCTGGCAATGAGCAGTGTCCCTCTGAAGTTCCACTGGTGTTCCTTCTCTATCACGCTCACTGTCCTTTGCTCTGTTGCCCTGCACGGATCCTGCTTGTTTTCTCTCCAAGGAGACCCCAACTCTGTTTGGCGCTTCTGGTGAGGACCGTGCTGGTTGTAGGGCGGTTGGGTCGTACTCCTATAAAGTCATCGACCACTCCGGGTCTGTGGTTCAGGGTTGTAGCCGGCTGGACCACTTTGGAGCCAGTACTCCAGGTTCGGACTGGGCTAGGGCATTTGGTTACCCGTTCTATTCTTGGCCCCTTTCTCTTCTGGGTCACCAGGTTGAGGTGCCCTCCCCGTTAGCTTCTTTCTGCTGTTCTGTAGCTTCTCCAACTCTGCTTCATCTGCTGCACTGATCTTTTGCAGCTCCCTTCTGACTGAACTCTTCTAAACTCCACTCGACTAACTCCTGATCTAACTCCTTGCTGCTTTCCCCACTGCTTTATTACTTAGGCTCTCCTCCCACCAGGATCGGTTACCCTAGCAACGGGTGTCTAATTGGTCCTCTAACACTAAGTGTTTGCATGTGGTGCTGGAGCTTCAGACTTATTCTACTCATTACCAAAACCAAGTGTACGACACCTTCAGTCAGGGGTGCAGTACCCATTTGTGACGCACTCTTAGTGGGGCGCCACAGCTGCCTCCATGCTGCAGGGATGCCAGCTTATTCACTGCCGCAGTCTGGCCACATGCCTCCTCCCCCTTCCTCAGCCAATCATGTGTCCCTCTGCAGCCTCGCATTCCCAAGCCTGTGTACGACGGGAGTCTATCAGGAGTTTGCCTAGGGTGCGTGCCCATGCTCCTTCCCTGCACTTAAAGGGCTAATGCTCCATTACCAGCAAGTGCTTCTCAGCCTATGACTGGGTGGCACTGAGTATATAAGGCATCCTCCCATTAGGGAAGGTGACTCAACAACACCATTAGTTAGTGAGTTTTCAGTTTAGTTAGTTGTCAGGACCTTTCAGCCCTTTGTCCATTACCTGTCCCTTTGTCCTGCCTTCCATATTTGCCATAACCCTGTACCTGTCTGCTCCTGCCATCCTATCTGCTTTGTCCATCCCTGTGACACCTGCCTATACCATAGACTTTGCCCGCTACTATATATCAGTGACTGTGTCCGCTATCTCAGAGACTGTAGCTGAGTCTGTCCATTCCCTGGGGGTCACCTGTCAGAGCTCACCCTGTGGTCCAGTGGGTCTACTTCCCCACGATTGCCCTCCTGGTGAGCATTAAATCCAGAATGGTGGGTCAAGGGACCCTTCTTCTGTAGATCGATGCAAACTAAGAGGTGGATCCCTCAATTATCAGACATTTATGGTATATTAGAGACATGAACCTGAATGTGTCTCTTGAGATAACCCCTTTAATATGTTCACATATTTATAATTTTTAGAGAAAATCTGCTGACTATTGACATGTTTGTGAATATATATTAATACTCACGGTTCAAAGATTAAATAAATCAATCCATCAGTAAATCCTACGTGTTTTCAAGTAATAGAAACAGAGATGACCTGCCGCCTTATTACACATACACACATTGATTTCTATTAGATATAGTGTGAAGATGGTAGCTATACATTTCTATTGATATCTCATGACAACATGCAATGTATTCTGGGTACTCAAGCTTTGATTCCTTTAAATACTTTATTATATGACTTGTACAGTTGGACACATGGAGGTACAGCCTCTCATTATAGGAACCTGCACATTATCTTGTCAGTAATCTTCATAAATGTCCAACGAAGGATAAAATAATGATGTGCGCTAAATAAAAGTAATACGACGACGGAGCAGCGAGCCCAACACAAGAAAGGAGACACGAGCCTTATGTGATGTGTAAAAGTCACTTTATCGTTTGTTTCTACTCTTCAGCAACAAAAGACTCTGTCTTCAAAGGCGAAGGAAGGTAAGAAATCTCTCTGATAACCATTTCACTGACATCCTAATAACAGGTTCCTTACAGAGCTTTGGAAGCCATTTTCATCCCTATTTCGGCTTGTTAAATTTAAGGGCTAACCTTCTCCGAGAGGTCTCTGATGTTTCCTTCCCCGAGAACTGTCAGCTCTTGAATATTCCTCGTCCTTTGTCTGCCTTTCTTGTACAGAAGACACATGTTGAAAGAGACGTGCTTATTACATCCTGTAACCAACTAATTGGATAACCTAATGAACGTGAAAAGTGAAATATTTAGCAACCAGATCAACCAGAAAATGGAGAATATAGAGGAAACATAAAAGGGACATTGATTTTTCAGAGGTCTAAGGTTGTGTTGTAGTGATGAGAGGACCTGCCGAAATTCAGATTTGTCATTTAGCTTGAATTTATCCAGGAAATTTGATCACAGATCATAAAAATCGTAGGGTGAAAATAAAAATGACCCTTGTCTGGATCTCCACAAAGCTCTGTCTGGCACCTTTTTCACCTTTTTTTCCAGTGGCAGATATCCAACATCTTCACTCTGCTTCAAGGCTTCCAACATTACCCGACGCCAAGTCTGCACCTTGGGAGATAACCGTTGAGACGTCAGAGGAGAGGCCTACTCATTGTCAGAAGCCACAGCGCAGAATGCTTACGTCTGACAGTGCACACAAAAACAAAGGAGAGACCAAAGGAAGCTTCATGAGGGGATCAGACCGGGAGGGAGGTGGGATGGAGTTGTGGCATTGTGATAGGCAAGGCATTATTTTTCTTTAACCTCCTTCTTGGTTTTCTACAAATCCAGAAAATGGCCATTTTACTGAATTCACACAAAGCAATTCAGGAGAATTTAATTTTTTTTTTAATTAGAGATTAATTTAAATCACCTTGAATTGAATCATTAAACTCTAGCATTTCTTTTTTTAACTGCAAGTGTGTATATGTAATATGTATGTGCTTATGTAAGTGTGTCGTTTGGTCTGTCTGGGGTCCTGGTTTGAATCAAACTCAAAAAACCTCTACATTTCTGCAGCAAAATTTGCAATACATTTTCTGCCAAATCCACAGTGTGGGCAGAAGCTCTTATGCTCCAGGCAATATCTGCCCCATAGCATGGAAGAGGTCATTTACATAAAGTGCTAAATGATGATTTATACACAACAAGGCATCTGCTATGATATGATATGAGATTATTTTCAGTATTCTATAACCGGTATGCCCATGTTAAAGTCGGTAGGTCAAATGTGGTGACAGATTCTGCTTAAAAATTACGGGGATCATACAAAATACTATATGTTGTTTTGATATGGGATGTATTCATTTTTGCATCAACTAATTTAAATAAAACTGAAGATTTTGAAATGAAATTATATTATTAACTTTACTTTTTATGCCATAGGTTCAACACACATTCTATGAAGTTCGACTGGTCAAGATTTTGGAAATTATTCAAAAGAGAATGCACTCATATCTGCTGAGCACTGATTGTGTATTTAGATTCATATTTAAAATTCCTTTAATAAAGCAATAGCGAAACAAGTGTCAGGCAGTTATGTACAGCAGTCATGCTCTGTATGTGCTATAACATTCTTGATATTTTATTCTTTTAATGCTGTACATTTTAACAAGTAGAACTAGTTATTATAAGCTGACCCATCTAAAGATATTGTTGAACCTAAATTACTGCAGTAGTTTTATGCATACGGACTCATTTATTCATTAATCTGTGATTTTTATCTCAAGGAGAGATGCGCAAACTTTCAAGGTCTGGTTTGGGACGCCGAACTTCCCAGTGTTGAACAAACCTGCTCTGGTTCGGAGTTCGGGTGCTTTATGTTTTCAAAGAATTGGGATGAGCTTCGCTGTGGTTGTTTACAGTGGTGCTTTGCACAGTGCGTATTTGATCGGCTTGCATTGGGATTATCGTCCAATCAGAGCCAGATCCTGTGCACCATGTGACTCAGGCTGTCATATGGTGCGCAGGACCTTGAAGTACCTACCGAACCTGCAAGTAAAACATCACCAGTCACCAGGGGGATCACTGGAGAGTGAGAAAGGGTCTGTGTGTGTCTGTATGTCTTCCTGTCTGTCTGTGTGTCTGTATGTTTGACTGTGTGTCTGTATGTCTGTGTCTGTCTGTCTGTGTGTCTGTATGTCTGTCTGTGTGTGTGTCTTTCTGTTTGTGTGTCTTCCACTGTATTCTCATATTTGTGCTGCTTTTCTATGTGCAAAAACACAGCAACAAAAGAGATCTGTTTGTGCTGCTCTTTTTTCTGAAAACTTGATAAGGCTAGGACCACACTAGCATTGTGGCCTCCATCCTGGGGAGTAACATTTTCCTGTGCGCTACAAGATAGCATGAGATTTCAAACTCCGGCATGCGCTCGGGAGTCCGTCACCGATATGACTTTACATTACGGTAACGCTGCATTAATGCTGACGGAATTCTGCAGGCCCCCCAGGACGGAGGCCACAATGCTCTTGTGGCCCTAGCCTAAGATTTTCATGTAGAATTTTCCTGAGCACAAACAGATCACTTTTTTAGTGTGTGCACATAGCCTTAAGGTCTGTTTATATAGACCCACCGGCGGAACGATACGACCACCGATTGGTAAACGTTTGCTGACCATCAGTCGTTTGAATGCCTGTTTACACAGGCACATCACAGAAAACAATGTGCACTGAGCCATCTGTAATGTTCAAAGAAGAAGCTCATCCCGGCACATACCTGGTATGGTAGATGTAAGGTAGTGTATGCCCAAACATTGTCCATTTCACATATCCTGTGCAGATGAGAAACGTATCCTGCTAAATGTTCTTATAAATGGCGAACACAATGGCCAGGTTCACACGTACAAATTCGTTTTTTAAGCCATTAGAAAAACAGATCTGTTTTTCTAAGGGTGCAAATAGTGTCCCCTGAGGTCCTGGACGTTTTTTTGCAAATTTTGGTCATTTTTTCATGAAAAACGCATATGCATTAACGCATGCGTTAACACAGGTGCCTATATGTGCCATGCTTTAACGCATCCGTTTCCCATAGGGCCCCATGTTAAAAAAAACATGCATTTTTTAAAAAAACGCACACACATGCATTGTGCAAAATGTCCAAAGTGTTCCCAAATACGGATTTAAGGCAAAAACGGATGTTATGTGTAACCCTGGCCAATAAAAAATATACAATATCATTTATTTTTACAATAGCTGCTGTATAGAAGCCAAAAAAATAGAAAGAATAATTAAGGAAAACAATAAAATCTGCAAACAGCGATAAAGGTGTTACATCAATATAGCTAAGAATAAACAATAATTGTGTTAATGGTCTTGTAATATTTATTACTATGTTGATGCCTTTGTATTTGAATTATGCTTCATAGACTGAATTTGCTCTATATTACAGGTAAATGTCTTTTTTGTGCTGTTACTGGTATCTGTGATTACTTTGCCTTATAAAAGTACAAAGTCAGTGTTTACTGTGGTAAGGAAGGAGGTGAATTCTGACAGATTTAATGTCTGTATCACTGCTGTTATATTGTCTCAATAACCCTTCAGCCGCATACTCACAGCAGTTCAATATTCAGTGTGTGGATAGACTTCTGGATGTGATGCTGGACACTACTCATGGACAAGCAGTGAGGAAGGGTAGAGCATCATTCCAGCGCAGGCCTCTATTATTATTTGTCATCATAGTGACCCGGATGTTGCTCACCTGCGCTTCCCAGGGCACATCATGTGGGGCACAGGTGGGGCCACTGCCTCATTTAGGCTACAGCTATAAATAGGGAACAATTGCATGGCTCAGGCACTCCACCATTGGATGGTACTTTAGCAGGATCCGTGCAAGTACTGTGCATAATCTCTGCTATAGTCTTGTATTGAGGAATGGGCTAGTGGGACATATACTCCAGCAGGCTTACAAAATCTGATCATGGATAGTCCATTTGGTTAAACACCACCATGCTGAAGGTTGGATCCCTAGCTTTTTTCTGATTTGGGGGACTCAACAGTAAGTCCATATATATCTTTATTTGATATGGAATCCATTTGATTATACTTTTTGTCCTTTTTGCCTATTCTTTCCTTCATTGTAAATATACAGATCCAAGGTGTTCATTAATTTTCTATTTTGCTAAGGTGGATTGCCTTTATAACTAGATGGTTAGGTAAGATATTAGTACATCATTTGGCATGTTTGATGAGACCATTTTGATTCTGAATTTTGTAATAAATAAAGCACGGTTCTCATCAGTTGGACGTGACCATAACATAAGGTTGGAGTTCTCTCGGAGGTTGCTAAATACCCCCTTAAATAGAGAGGATAAGGTAAAGCCAGATCTCTTTTTGTTATGTCTTTCTATCACTATAAAAGTTTTTGTTCTCTTTTATATACGATCCAAACGCAGTGATTAGTGTCTCTGAATATTTTGAGATCTAATATTTTTATATGATGAATCTCTATACATATGACGAGAAGAAAAGTGTGAAGCCGTGGAGAATTTTTTAATCTCTTCTTCAACTAATCTAATCTGGAACCAACCTATGACCATCCCTATCTTCCACTTATGTCCTGGACTGACCTTTGAGATAAGTCACATTGGAACCAGACATGTATATTTTGATGTACTGTATGGATTTATCTCTCTACAGACTTAAGGTGGGGTCACACGCGGCGATCTGGCCTCCGATGTCGGAAGCGATGTGCGGGTGCCCGCTCGCTTCCGACATCGCAGGCCAGCTGTCACACGGCACGACGTTACCGGTGACGCGGCGGCGATGTGGGCGGAGCCATCACTCGCTGGGCTGGGCTCAGCCCAGCGAGCGATGGCTCAGAAACACTGCGATATAGGCTGGATTACACCGCCAACAGTGTCAGACGGCGTGATCCAGCCTAATCGCTGGTCACAGGTTGACAGGTTTATGAACATGTTCATAAACCTGTCAACCTGCGACCAGCGATAATTTGCAGTTGCGTCGCGCTGTCACACAGCGCGACGCACTTGCAATATCGCCCGCGACATCGCTGTGACGTCACTTTTCGGCGATGTCGCGGGCGAAATCGCCACGTGTGACCCCACCTTTAGGGTTAGTTAAGGGAAAGTCGCCGAGGATACATTTACTTATTCCGGATTGTATTCCATTTTGTTTGTCCACTACATGTTGGTCTATTGACTTTTTAGATTTTGTAAATACAGATTATTTTATCCTTACATCTAGACATACCCTTATAAATATACTTACTTAGAAAATTGGTGACGTGCTCAATATTTATTTCACCCACTTTGTGAACTATGTGCTAATATCATGAATTTCTACTATTGTATTATTTGAAACATTCTTTACCCTTTTTAATTAACATATTTTATAGATCCCCATAAACTGCCCTTTCCAAACTACTTTTAGCTCTTACTCTGATTGTTTTCACTTGCTTATGGTTCATCAAAATGGAAGGTCACGCTACTCTTTAATTAAAACAGGCTGAACCTGCCCAGAAAGATACTGGCTACTTTCAGTTAAGGAATACATTACATCTTAACCTTGTTGACTTATTGAAGACATCCAACTAGATCATGTACTACTTTCCAGGAATTGATGCCATTTCCAGCTTCATTTTTGTTAAAGTCTGAGTAGGGATATTGCATTGTTTCAGGTTTATTATTTTTCTCCAGAATATGATAAAGCCGTGCAACTAAAGCCAAAGAGTAGAACTTGATTTTGTTCTAAAATCCTATGTGCGGTAATTGTTGGCCATCTTCCCCCTATACACTCAGTCAGTGACATAACTTGAAGCTCATGGGTCCTGATGCAAAAGCTCCAATGGGGTCCCCAATTATTGCAAATCTTTAATAGCATTAGTTCTTTCCTATAGGCCAAAGGGACTTTTGGGCCCCCTAGACTCCAGGGCCCGGGTGCGATTGCGACCCCTGCAACTGTTTTAGGTACACTGCACTCAACTATTGTATTCCTGACCCTTTATGCCATATGTTTCTGATAGAGGAATAGATGTTACATAATTTTCTGTAATAAATGTGTATGATTGCAGATTGTCACTTCAGTGAGGAAGTGAAAAAACTCCAATGCCACCCAATAAGGGTAAAAAAGAGAAGGGTGCGCACATAGGGTTTTATCTTTTATAAAATGTGGAAACCGTTCCCCCCAATATGGTGCCACTCACCATTATTGTGTGAGTCACAACAAACTGGAATAAGCCTGAAGGAAGCTGGCCGCTGCAGATGCCCCGCTGGAAAAAGATAAACAATCCAATAAGAGACAGAGCTGGGCTTTTACTCCGCGCAGACCAGAAAAGATCAGTCCGATTGTTGTCAGGATAACTGTTGTATTTCCTTTTCCTATGCATTTCGTGGCTATACTTGCCACTTCTTCAGGGCTATCAAGTATATCAAGTTACAAGCATTTATATATACACTTACATTAAACCCTCACCTGACGAAATTTCCGGTGGAAATACCCATTGACACTATAATTTAATTAAAAAGTCTGAATAAATAAATAAATATCTCTAAAAAGTTATCCTTAGGTTTACATAAAAATCTTTACATCCATTGTTTATTAGAAAAGCAATACAAAATTAACAATTTGTTAAAATCTATTGAAATAAGTGTTTGATTAAATAAGGATCGAACCTATGAGTGAGCTGAAAAATGTCCTCTCCTGTCATCATATTGACTCACCAGACTATGGAATCGCATTAAAGCTGAACTGGTCAGTCTGGGATGTTAAGTGTTTTTATAATGATCAATGTTGGTATACAGTAGCAGTCATATTGGTAACTGGAACTGTTAGAAATTTACTTGAAAATTTTTATGAGAGTGTTTAACTATCTATATTTCCATTCTATCAACAATTATACACAAATGCGGAAAGTCCTGTAATAAAAATCATCTTCCTCTCTGAGTCTTTTTTACTTTACATTTCTCTCCATCTAATATATAAAGTTGAATGTGTGTATGTATGTGTGTGTGTATGTCCGGGATTGGCATCTACACCGTCGCAACTACAGCCACAAAATTTTGCACAGTCACACATCTGGATTTCGAGAGCATCATAGACTATGTTGTTAGGCGAAATTTTAACCCCGCGAGTTCCAATTCACCAAACAATTTTGCTCCTATCTACATAATGGAGAGAAAGTGACAGCTACCAGTTGACAGTTGTGAATGAGAGGGGCTTAATGACAGCTTCAAAGACCAACAGCATATACCAGCATATAGTCACTAAGGTGGAGCCCTGACATGGAATATTCACTATGCACGGGACAGGGGCGGACCCAGACTGTAGTGGGCCCCGGTGCAAGAAATTTTTCGGGGCCCCCCCCCCCACACACGCACACACTCAGCCAGGCACGCACACACATGCACACTCAGCCAGGCACGCACACACGTGCACACCCAGACAGGCACACACACGTGCACACTCAGCCAGGCACGCACACACATACACACTCAGCCAGGCACGCACACACATACACACTTAGCCAGGCACGCACACACATGCACACTTAGCCAGGCACGCACACACATGCACACTCAGCCAGGCACGCACACACATGCACACTCAGCCAGGCACGTACACACATGCACACTCAGCCAGGCACGCACACACATGCACACCCAGACAGGCACACACACGTGCACACTCAGCCAGGCACGCACACACATGCACACTCAGCCAGGCACGTACACACATGCAAACTCAGCCAGGCACGCACACACATGCACACCCAGACAGGCACACACACATGCACACTCAGCCAGGCACGCACACACATGCACACCCAGACAGGCACACACACGTGCACACTCAGCCAGGCACACACACACGTGCACACTCAGCCAGGCACACACACACATGCACACTCAGCCAGGGACATACGGTCCAGATATGCATGCAGGACTTACAGGAAGGGACTCAGACTTGTGCCCCCCCCCCCCCCCATTTACCCTGCTTCTCTCCTCTTGTGCCCCCCATTCTCCCTGTTTCTCCTCTCTTGTGGCCCCCATTCACGCTGCTTCTCCCCTCTTGTGACCCCCTATACTGCCTGCTTCGTCCCTCTTGTGCCCCCCATTCACCCTGCTTCTCCCCTTGTGCCCCCCATTCACCCTGCTTCATCCCCCTTGTGCCCCCCATTCACCCTGCTTCTCCCCCCCATTCACCCTGCTTCATCCCTCTTGTGCCCCCCATTCACCCTGCATCGTCCCTCTTGTGCCCCCCATTCACCCTGCATCGTCCCTCTTGTGCCCCCCATTCACCCTGCTTCTTCTCTTGTGGCCCCTGTTCCCCCCACCCCTGCTCTCTTCGGCTCATTGGCGCTTACCTTGTCCTGCTCCTGCTCCCAGACAGTCTTCATGCAGCCGGCACCTCTGCAGCATCAGCGCTTCCGGTCAGGAGGAGCTCAGCTGCTCTATCTAAGCTGAGCTCACTCACTGATCCCGGAAGTGCCAACACGCAGGGGAATCAATGCAGGCAGTGTCCCAGCAGTATATTCAATAAATCCTGGGCTGGGACACTGCTGGCTGCTCCAACACCCCCCTGCATCTGAGGAGAGAGCTCAGGGGGCGGGGCCCGGCGGCGGGGCGGCGGTGATTCCTCACAGGAGAGGGGGGCCCTCCGGACCCCCCCCCCCAGGACTCACTCATATTGAATCCGCCTCCATTGCTTCTCCCTTTGCGGCCACTACCACCGACCTGTCAGGGAGCGGAACGGACCCGCCGCTGGAGCCTTCAGGGGCCCCCTAGCTGGCCGGGCCCTGGTGCAGCTGCACCAGCTGCACCATGGTAGTTCCGCCCCTGCACGGGGATATGAATACACACCACATGTACACACCACATGCACACAAAGAGTAACAGCTAAGGTGGAGCCCCAACATTGGATACTCACCACACACCCGAACACAAACACACACACCACAAAGAGACACACACAGGGACACACACACATACACACCCTATAAGGACACATGCACTCACCCCACAGGGACACACACACCACAGGGACATACACACATACACACCCCACAGGGACACAGAGACACACACACCCCACAGGAACACACAGACCCCATAGGCATGGACACACACCACAGAGACACCCCTCCCTCCACAAGGACACACACCACAGGGACACCCCTCCCCCCAAAAGGACACACACCACAGGACCCCCCCCCACAGGGACACACGCCCACCACTGGGACACACACATACCCCAGGGACACACACACCGATCAGACAGACACAGATGTGCACAAATTGCCTCACACAACTCGCCTCATACGTCTGGTATCTTTAATTTCCAAAAATAAACATCTGATTAAAAACAGCCAATGTGCAACACATGTGCCATATAGGGAATTAAGGCAGATGTCAGTCACATGAGCTGTCTTTTATGTGTATGTGTGAGGTAATATATACTGCCCGGCCAGGGGGAGGGTTTACTGTTGGTTGGAGATTTATTAGGCTGCCTATAGCAACCAATCACAGCTTATCTTGTATTTTCATACAGGTCATTAATATGACATATTCAAATTCTATTTTGTTATAGCTAACAGCAGTTATTTATTAACCCGGACATAGCCGGGTAGTACAGCTAGTTATAATATAAATTAAAACGGCAATTATACTCCTGTTATCACTCCTTCCTCACTTAACCTCCCTTTCTATACTGCGTACGCCACACAGGGAAAGTCAAGATAGACTAAATGAAGGAGGCGGACCATCCAGAAAAACCGAAACACCTCCACCACACAAGCGCAGGCCTGCGGCAGGTAGAAAGATCTACAATATCCATCACTTGCCCATTGAATCATATCATCAACAGTCTTTCTCCCCTGGGATTTCTTTACTTTTCATCAAGAGGATTGCATATCCCAGTTTTAATTTTCTGGAATAGCAAGGGCGATTATCAGGTTGACAGAGAATATGGAAAAGCGACCAAGACCTTTTTAGAATAGATCGCTGACTTCACTTAGGCAAAATGGTTGTAATGTACCTAATTTATATATCCAATATGTTTCTTTTTTATTTTAATTTATTATTCTATTGGGGTTATTTGCTGTTACATGATCGATGGGGTCACTCTCAGAGATACTTTCCCCCCATGTATCTCTGTACAGTGGCGTGAGAGGCCATGTTTGACATAACCCTTCATGATGTTATGTCTGTGGGAATTTATTCTTTTATGTAGAGGTTGGGTAGTTCTCCCTACATACTGTTTGCCACAATCGCATTCAATCAAATATATTATATGGCTGGTTTGACACATGAGTCTATGTCTGATCTTAAACTGATTACCATTACTATTTCGTGCCTGAAAAGTATCTATATTATTTCTGATTGAAAGGCAACCCCTTTTGTAGCACTTCTAGGAGCCATTCAATGTCAGTGATCAATCTACCGATGCTACTGTCTCTTTTTCTGCTTTTAATTTCAGTCTACTTGATGCTACTATATTCTTTATTGTAGGGGCTCTTCTAAAGGTTAATCCAGGTTTGGATGGTACCATTTTTTTCAGTACAGGATCATTAAGAATAACTGCCCAATGTTTTTCCAGAATCCCTCGTATTTGATTATTCTGGACAGAAAACGTTGTTTCAAAAATTGGTATCAAAACCCTCTTTTTCTTTTTCTTTCCATTTTGAACTCCCTTTTATCAATATATTTTGTGATTGATCTTTTGCCTGCATAAAAGCTTTTTTAATCAGTTTATGGGGATAATTCTTTTCCAGAAACCTGCCCCTTAGAATTTGACTTTCATCTTTAAAGTCGCTATTTAGTGAACAATTTTTCCTAATTCCTGTGTATTGGTTGTTTGGAACGTTTTTTAACCAAGTTTTATAATGGCCACTGTTGAAATGGACATATCCATTGGCATCCACTTTTTTAAAATAGTTTTTTGTCACAATCTCCCCTCTTTCATCAATGTATATAGATAATAAAGATGTCATCAATGAACCCGGGCTTGAAGGTAGCACCTACTTATGCAAACCTGATCTTGTCTGGTAAAAGCCTGGCTCTGTCTCTTCGTGGATTGTATACCCAATAAAGGCAGCAATCTTATAAGTCATAATTGACTCTTTAACAAGCCTTTTAATATGACTTGGTATTTGTGCCAGATCTGAACCCCAAACTGCAGATGCTGCATTTCAGGGTAACTGCCCCTCATCAATGCAGTGTATAGGATTCTGATCTGGCTGGATGAGAGGCTGAGACCTATCCACCTTATGGAGAGAAATCTACCTGCCGCCACAATGAGAGAGATAAGCTGATAAGGAGGCAGGCAGAAAAAGTGGACAAGCTTTATGAATTTGATAGCTTGTGTGGCCATTCCCTGTCCCACGCTGGCTCCATCCCAACTCCACTCATTTCGGTGGAGCTGATTTAGACTGGTGTGAAAAAGCCAAAAGTCACTACATTTTTGAGCAACTTACTTCTTGCACAAATAATTGCAACATTTCAAAGCTTTTTGCCAGTGTTTGCCAGGAGTCAGAGATTAGGTCAAAATATAGCTGAGGTCAGAACCAGTAGGAGTCAGAGGCAAAGTCGTCAGGCCAGTGGAGAATTAAGTCAGTCTACTTTAAGCAAGATGAATGAAACAAGTTAGGTTAGATTGATGAAAAAAAAACAGGGTCAGTATAAACCTGTTACTGGCGACTCCCATCTATATGCTGGGGAGTAAAACGGAATGTGGTACTGCCCCATTGGCCACAGCAGGCAGGACACAGCCACAATACTGTCTCTGGCACACTGGAAGTGTCTCCAATGGATAAGGGAGGTCCGGGAGAGGTGTTCATTTTTCACTGTGTGTGTTATGCTTTGGGATCTGGAAAGACACCTTTGATTTGTCTGAAATTAAATAAACTTGCTTTCAAAATAAATTTCCTGTCAACATTCAAGCAAACTGTGAAGTCAATATTTCCAGAGTTATCTATCTATCTATCTATCTATCTATCTATCTATCTATCTATCTATCAGTTTATGTCTGTCTGTCTAGTGTCTCATATATAACTATTCAATCTCTATCTATCCATCAATTCGTAGATCTGAATGTCCATTTGTTTGTTCATCTATCCATCCATCATCCATCCACCCATCCATTCACAAATCCATAGATCCGTCCATCCATCCATTCATAAATCCATCCATTCATCCATCCATCCATCCATCCATCTATCCATCCATCCATCAATTCATAAATCCATCCATCCATCCATCCATCCATCTATCCATCCATCCATCCATCCATCCATCCATCCATCCATCCATCCATTCATAAATCCATCCATTCATCCATCCATCCATCCATCCATCCATCCATTCATTAATTCAGATGATAAATGAAAGCAGCAAAAGTATATGATACACACAGGTTCCCTCTCCAATCACTAACCACTAGTTTCAGATATTTCCAAAAATATCAGATTTAATTAGTCCATAAGTCCATATCAACTCAAAAAAATGAGAAATGAGCCTTTGGCGAGCGTCACACGCTACGATTTATGTAAAGATATCGCTGGAAAGTGCCTGATTTGGCATCGCTCCTACGACATCGTTGCGTGTGACAGCATGATCTGACTAGCGATAAGTGATCAGATCGTTAATCACAGATATGAGAACCGGACCCCATATCAGACGATGTCGATCATCCAATCTGCTGCATTGTTCTGTGTGACACCACCATAACCGATCTCCTGACCGATTTCTCCTATTCACATCATTGATATGCATCAATCGCTGGTTGTGTGAGTGATACCTGCACGTAACATCGCTGCTGCGTCCTGAACGTTATCTATACTTGTGACACCTCACTAACATGTTGGCCACAAGCGCACACCACTGACATCGTTATTGTGTTCCCACACAAAATCGTAGTGTGTGACGCCCGCCTATCATCCATCCATCTATCTATCTATCTATCTATCTATCTATCTATCTATCTATCTATCCATCTATCAATCTATTCATCCATCTATCTATCTATGTATCTATCTGTCTAAAAAATAGAAAACCAGAACAGCATTAAATTACTGTATACGTATCAACTGGTGCAATAATCCTGGATAAAGAGTGTCCAGCTGTAGGTCAATAGAAGATAAAGAAAATCAGGCCGCACTCAAAAAATAGGAGAAACTATTTGATTTTAATGAACCCAAAGTGGAACGATGTTTCGGGGTTTGTGACGCCTTTATCTATCTATCTATCTATCTATCTATCTATCTATCTATCTATCTATCTTTTCATTTCTCACTGACAATCCTTCTATGAAAACATACTGTATTTAAATATAATTTTGCTTTATCTGGTCTAGAAGCTTTTAGTATATTACACCCTGTATGACAAATGGCCTTTCTAACAGATTTATGTCTCCACTGATTCTCCCGGGTACTTAAATGTAAGTTAAAACTATTTCCCAATGTACTAAGTATTGATTTAACTGTTGCAGCAATGTGAGATACACTTACTGTGGGATCAGAATGATTCTGCCTTCTCTAGCTGTCAAGGAGCTGGATTTATTCGCTTATCAATTTAATAAGCGCACTTGTAAAAATTAAAGTTTTATGTCATAAAAGATTAGGTTCAGTTTGCTAACCGTAGAGATCAATGTCTGTGAACGTTTTATATGGAGACGATGAAACATTACAGGAGGACTGAGAGCCGCTGACTGCATCAATTGCTTCAAATATACAATAAAAATCCAATGAGGAAAAGAAACCTCATGAAACAAACTATTACAGAACAATGGTTATTTCATCTGAGAAATGCAATCAGTTGTGTAGAGCTGAAGCTCTTCATTAAATTAAAGAGATTGTCCACTAAATCTATCTATCTATCTATCTATCTATCTATCTATCTATCTATCTATCTATCTATCTATCTATCTATCTATCTATCTATCAGCACTCAGCTACTACGAATGATGCACACATGCTAACAAGCTGTATATATATGAGGAAATAAATTAAAAACTTACGTTTTTTTCAAAAAACTCAAAATACTTATTTTTTTATTTTTTTGGGGTTCTTGGTACATGCATTGGCCAATGTCTGTTTGCTCATCAAACGTTAGGACTCATCAGACCTGGGGTCAACTTGTTGCGGTTGATGAGCAAACAGACATTGGCCAATGTATGTACCAAGAACTCCAAGAAAATAAAAAAATAAGAATTTTGAGTTTTTTGAAAAAAACGTAAGTTGATAATTTTTTCCTCAAATATATACCGCTTGTTAGCATGTGTGCATCATTGGTAGTAGCTGAGTGCTGCAGAGAATTTTTTTCTAGTTGTTTGACCCAGCGTCCCTGCTGGCACCAGTTCACATTGTGTCTGCGAGTGCTGTGCAGTTATTTCAGTTTTTTGTTTTTATCTATCTATCTATCTATCTATCTATCTATCTATCTATCTATCTATCTATCTATCTATGTATCTATTTATATCTGGATAGGTCATAAATAAATGATCTGACATATGCAATAATGTGGCGCCCCACTATGTAGGTGCCACAAAAGGGGTACTACACCCATAAAAGTGGTGTAGTCACCCCACTGCATGTGGAAGTTATGACTAGAACCCACACCCCACACTAGTCAGCAGATGGGAGGGACCCCGGGAGGGCTATATAGTAGCCCTTAGAGGGAGAAAGGAGGTCTTAGTTTTTTGGTCGGCAGGTCCTTGGGTGGAATGGAATGAGAACCAGGCAGGGAGCCTGGAGCAGGAAGGAGGGTTCCTCGGCTGAGGGCCCCAGGACGGCAAGCGTAGATCCCAGAAGGAAGGAGAGGAGAAGAAACTCAAACGAGAGTTCACTCCATGTGGGGAGCAGAGTAACCAGAGAGTTTGCCCCAGGAAAGAAACCGGGTACTGGTGCCCGCCCTGTGAGCACCTACAAGGCTCACAGAAATCCGATGACCGGGGTTATCTTCAGATACGACCCCGACTCCCAAAGATCCACTAGAGGGGAATCAGACCCGTGGTAGGCGACCGCAGTGGTCACTAAGAAGGTTCACCCGACGGGTGCAAGGGAGATAAAGACGAGGAACAGCATGAGGTCCGATCTAGTCTTCATGAGGTCAGACTTCACAGCCACTGGGAGGCAAGGGAAAGAAGAAACACGAACAGCACACAGTGAGGGATCTATCTATCAACCATAAAATCCAATTGCAGCACCCGTATCCATTTGTCGCTGTAACAACTTACTGCACTGAATAACTGTAATGACTATGAAAGGTTTTTCAGTGAAGTACCCGGTGAAGTGACTTTCTTGACTCTGCTGCATCTTTTCTTGCATGAATTGTTTTCCTTACAGAATCGCTGCCCCGGTGGTCCAGTCCTGCCTGCGGAGGATTACACCATCATTGCTGCAATACCATCGACCACTGGAGGACTGTAGCGGCACTGGTGAGCATCACCAGGTACTGCAGGTGGCGTCACGAAGCAAACTTTATTTTAATTTTCTTTACTTTAACCATTGACTACCAGGGCCACAGCCTCGGGCAGCCCCCAGTGACATCCCAGACCGAGCCTGAGAGCTGAGTACCCTGCCCTGGGTGCATCAATAAGACTTCCAGCAATCCTAAAAACAGTGGTCCAAAATCCCCTTTTAACGATATAGTAGAACACATGCATGATCACGGGTCTGTTCATTTACAGAGAGGAAATAGACAATTTATAATAAAACATGCATTAAATATTTCCAAGAAATGTAGGATTTGACAGAATCTGCTCCAAGAATTCAATCTGCACTAATTCTTTTGAGGGTCAGGTAGGGGTTAAACAATGAATAAAAGCATATAATCATCTATCCTAGGCTCGCTCCTCTCCTGTTTAGCTGCCCCACGTGTTGCTCTTCTCAGTCCCCCCGGTCTTCACATCTTTTAGCACTAACTGGACTTTACATGTTCCCATGGGGCTCAACAAATGTTCCTGACGTCATTGGTGCACATTGCACCCGATATGGGCAAATGAGACTTACCCAAAGATCCGAAAACTGTAAGAAGGCGACAGAGGACTGGACGGGGATCTGTGGAGGCAAGATTCGGGGAGCAGAGGCTTAGGAAAGGTGATTATGATGATTTCTTATTGTTACCCCTTTTGTTTCCTCCATTTTTCAGGCTTTGAGGTCTTTAATTTAATTTGAACAGAATTGAATCAACAGCCAATTCTACTGATTCTTCATGAAACTAATTTGGGGAGATTCAATCATCTCTATACATTTCTATAGGACTGATAGAGATGGAGTTTAGTCAGTATTACAGAATTTAATGTGCAAATCACTCATATGGTGGACTTTGGGACTTCGGATATCTTGGCAGAGAGATCTTAAAGGGAATCTGTCAGCAGGTTTTTGCTATGTAAGCTGAGGATTGCAGGTTGCCTCTCTTTTCAGGGTCTGTGCTATTATTTACATTAACTAATGACTTTATTACCCTGTAATTACCATTGCAGGACTACTTTGTCACTCGCATGGCAGTCCAACATGCCCCCCATCGTAATTGACACCACAATGTCAGTGGACAATCTCTATTGAGAGCTTGGTGTGGGCGGGGGCAGCTATCTCAGCTCTGCTGTGTCTTCAAAACTAAATTATTTGATTTTGAAAGAACAACTGTGTCATGCGGGTGGTTATAATGGATGAAGTGGTTAGGAAGCTGGATGGCAGTGACTGGCAAAATGTGATCAGGGAAAATAGACTGACCCTTAGACTGGGGTCCCTTACTGTCCCTGTTCCCAGAAGTGCCTCTAAAGGTGAGGATGTCTAAGCCGCCTCCCTTGCCCTGCTCCCGGCCAACCGTAGGCTAACACCCTCTCACCTCCACCCAGGGACCAGGATAAACACAGCAACTCCGCACACAATAGCAATCACAAAGAAAGCTACAGGATGGCTTCAGCAGGAACTGCAAACAGCATCCACACAGCTCATGGTCTTGCAGAGAGTGAACTCTATCAGTGATATTAGGTTATGCGTCATGGGACTATTTAAATGCTGGGGGAGTTGTCAACCACATCAACTGATACACACAGCAACACCAACTAACACACTGCAGAGCCACAGAAACTGGCATTAACCCTTAAGGTACAAAAAGAAATTAATTCCATTTAAACTACTGCAGAGCAGTTTACAGAGACAGCAGAGCAGTCTACACATGACAGGCTGCAGCCAGTAGTCTAAGTGATACAATGTTAGTTTCAGAATCTCTTGGAATACTGTACATCATGCTGCTCTCAGATGAGATAGTAAAAATCAGCTTTAATGTATGGTAAAAGGACTTTGTGAACACAGGTTAAGACTAAACCATCTATCTACATGAACTGCACATTTTCCTAAATAAAAGAATATAATGGACATAATATATGAAGACAAAGAAGTAAAATCAGTTGGAGGTGATGTGTTAATTTTCAGCAGAGAAGGAAACATTGAATTATTCCATACATGTTTGTTCTGCGATAATACTGTTATCTACAGAGTATTATTTCAGTTTGAGCCTTGGTCGTACAGTATGATATATGAGACACATCACCCTTTCTGCCTTAATGTCCTGAATCCGGTGACCTTATTGCTCCGCTGTTACTTGTAATTAATTGGTGCTCTTTAAAAAGCAAACAAAAGACATGACGATGAAGCAAAAGAACCGAAGAGCCAGAGACAGAGACTAATATAATTTCAATTAATAACAGGCAAATATTAAATAATACTCGTGCCATGATCAAAATAGCAACAGACTCAATTCACCATGATGCATGGAAATAAATAGTGAACATGTCACCAATTTTCAAAGTGAATATATTTCTTATGGTGTTATTGAGATGAAGTTCTCACCAGATGTCAGTAACAACCCATTCAATCCACACAGGCAAAAAAATCAAACAATTGAAGTATTGAACAGGCTTACTGAAACTTATGTAATACATTGTACACAAACATTTGTTGGTAATGACGGCATCGGTATGCCTCCTGCATGGAGAAACTAGTTGCAAGCATTGCTCAGGTGTGACTTTGGCCATTTCTTCCACACAAACAAATACTCTTCAAATCTATAAGGTCCCGTGGATCCTTCTATGAACTCTGAGATTCAGTACCTTCCATAAAGTTTCGATTGGATTCAGCTCCAGTGATTGGCTCGGCCATTCTAGCAGCTTTATTTTCTTTCTCTGAAACTAATTGAGAGCTAACTTGTTTCTGTGTTTGGGATCATTTTGAGTCGCCCAACGTGGCCATGGGGTACTTGTGACCGGGTCCTCTCGTCGTCTGGGGGCTGCAGGATGTCACAGTGTCGTGACCCGGCTCCGCGGTCCCGGGCGAGTCAACAAAGGGGGAAAAATAGTTTTTCTTAGAAATGAATCGTGATGCCACTAAAGGTAGCCACTGCTGCAGTCAGGACCTCTGGGGATGATGTGGGTTGCAGCAGAGATCTTGCGCCCCCACGGGTAGGGCTGGTCCCCAGGGCCACTGCGTAGAAAGTGTAAGTGTGGTGTAAAGTTCTCTCTATCCTCAGGCAACCTCCTGCTGCTGGCACGCGGACTCAATTTCCACCTCTCAGGCACACAAAGTCTCAAACAATTCTGAACTTTTACTGGGTTTACTTCTTCACTCGCCTTCCTTTTGCTGTGCTGGAGGTTGGGTCTCTGGACATAAAGACCCTGCATCCTGCCATAGTTCGTAGTTGAGGCATGCAGCTTCCCTACCACTTCAGCAGAGCTGGCACTCTGGTTCCGGTCCGTCCGTCAGTGTCCCCGCTGACTCGGACACACCTTGGCCCCCTCTGTCTTCCCTCGGTTCTCAGCCTAGGACCCGGGATAGCCATACAGTGGCACCAGTAACCGGGTCCTGGTTCTTTCAGTCTGGTCTCTCTGACTACTTGGCTGTTGGGTGTCTCTGTTGTTCTCCACTAAACTACTGGAACTGACTGCCTCACTAACTGACTCTTGGTGTTGTGTGTTTCCCTTTTTGTTGTGTTGTCCCCACTCCTTACCGAGTTCTGTCCTAATGTTTCACCCTTATCCTTGCTCCTCCCGCTATCCCGTTGCTAGACATTGAGTAACTTAGACTTGGGATTGGGGGATGTGTTGGGTGTGTGTGTGGGGTGACTGACTTACCAATCCCAGCTGCTGCGCCATCTCATGGCGACCGGTCAGCAAGGGTGCCACAATTGTTTTGCATAAATGTCCATCCTTGTTCCATCTTCATCATCCTGGTAGATGGCAATAGATTGTTTTGGTACATTTGTCCATTCAACCTTTCTTCAATGATGCAGTTTGCCAGTGCCATATGCTGAAAAACAGCCCCACACCATGATGTCCCCACATCCAAACATTACTGTTAGTATGATGGTTTTGGGGCAATATCCTGTGCCTTTTGGCTTTCAAACATGTCGTCTTTTATGACATTCAAATAGTTCAACTTTGGTCTCATCTGACCAGACTAAATTCTCTCAGTATTTCACAGGCTTGTCTTAATATTGTAGTGCCAACTTTAAAGTCACGTAAACATGTTTCACATTCATCAGTGGAGTCTTGTGTGGGGAGCGTGCATACAGGTCATGGTGGTTGACTGCATTACTTATTGTTTTCTTTAAAACAATTTTACCTGTTGATTCCAGTTCTATTTATTAATCCTCCACAGATGATCTTTGGCTTTTGGACAACTCTTCTGATAATTCTTTTCACTCCTCTGTCTGAAATCTTGCAGAGAGTGCATAGTCGTGGCCAATTTATGGTGTAATGATGTTCCTTCCACTTCTAGATTATGACCCCAACAATACTCACAGGACTCTTCAGTAGTTTAGAAAGTTTTCTGTAACCAATGCCATCAACAATAAGGTTGCAAAGATTTTGAAACATCTCACCGGTTTTACTCATCATGGGATGTTTCTTGTGTAGCTTCTTGGTACTGAGACACCTTTTGAAAAGCTAGAAATTAAGCCAGCTGATATTTTTAATAAGTGGCAGGATTGTTTTCTAATTACTGATACTTTCCAGTGGTGTCGTGATGACTTTCCATGGCTTTTTGCACCTCATTTTCTGCATGAGCTCAATGCTTTTTTCCAGTGTCATTTCTCATTATTACACATAACTTAAAGGGGTTGTCCGGGCTTTTCCTAAAATCTGTGTTTGTATCTAGACTGCAAAATGATAACAGTTTGTAATTTACACCATGTTAGCATTTTGCATAGTTACCTAGATATTATGATTCAACGTGTGTGGAGAAGCCACTCACCCCCGGCTAGAGGTGTGTGTGTTTTGGAGCCTGATTGTAATGTCTCAACTGAATGGTTTACATCCAGACTCTAAAAAAACCCTCCATAGACTCCAGCTGGACCACCTCCATTCACCTATGTGGGCGCTGTTTGAACCACATTGCACTGAGCGGTCATCTTCTTCTCTCTGCATCACTGTGCTGAAGCCACCCCTTTGTGAAGGAGAATAAACTGCTCTGTGTTAGTGCTGCAGTGTGTGCGCCATTCATTCCTCCTCCCCGTGCCTGCACTGCCACTGAAGAGATCCTCTTTACCACTGCCACAGCCGTCCTCTCTGTAATGGAGATGACGGGTCTGTACAGTGCTGCGGTGTGCGTGGTTCATTTCCTTCACAGAGTGGAATGCTGAGGCATTGATACAGAGGATCTCTTCAGTGACAGCGCGTGCACAGAGAAGAAGAATGAATGGAGCACACACTGCAGCACTGACACAGAGCAGTACATTCTCCTTCACATAGGGGTGGCTTCAGCACAGTGATGCATGGAGAAGGAGATGACAGCTCAATCAGTGCAATGTGGTTCAATCAGCGTCTACACAGGTGAATGGAGGTGATTCTATTGGAGCCGGGGATGGGCCTGCTGGGGACTGGGGAGGGTTTGTTAGAGTCTAGGGGTAAACGACCAGTTGTGACATTACTACCAGACTCCAAAACACACACGCCTCTAGACACGGGGGAGCAGCTCCTCCACACACACTGAATTGTGATATCTAAGTAACCATGCAATATGCTGACAAGGTGTAAATTATAAACTGTTAGCATTTTGCAGCCTAGATACACAGACAGATTTTAGGAAAAGCCCAGACAACTCCTTTCATTTATGGACATCTATGGTTTGATTTCTTCGCCTGTGTGGATTCAATGGGTTGTTACTGACATCTGGTGATAAATTCCTGTCAATAGCACCTTTAGAAATACATTTATTTTGAAAATTGATGACATGTTAAATATTTGATTTGCTCGCTTTATGCGTCATGTAGATTTGAGTCTGTTGTCTCTACCCATCATGTGTTCTGAGATGGCATATCTTCAGTGGCACACACCCTGTAAAATCCTCTGTGATGAACAAGCACCAAAAGTCCAAAACTGAATGATTGCATTACTGCATTCCTATGGCTGGCCTAAGGTACTTTCCCCATCTCCAATAATAATAAACACAGCCAACCAAATCTTGTTATTTTCCTTGCTGGATAGATTGACTGGCCTCCATCTCTTAGGCCTTCTCCACACATGTGTATAAAACACGTGAAAAAATTGTACCGTGTCAGTGTTCTGCATAAGTGTGTCATCTGTGTGTCATTAGTGTGTCCATTTTTTACCATCAGTGTATCCTCAGGGTGTTTCACAGATGGCCAAAGAAATAATAAATTTATAAAGCTTCTACTATACGTTTCAGTGTTAAACCCAGACAGTACATGAATGGCATCTGATGTGAAGGGAAGACCTTTCTGTTCCTTTTTAGTGTAAATATAATAAATAATCTGATACATCAGTTATGGAGATCGAAACATAAGAGTCCACGAATCCACTAACCCATCTCCTTAACTAAATATCTAAACAAAAAATATAACAAAGAATACACTTATAACATAAAAATAAAAATAAATCTACTACAAAGTAATGATACAAAACACACAGAGGTTTCTTTCTTTCTTCTTCTTCTTTCTTTCTTTCTTTCTTTCTTTCTTTCTTTCTTTCTTTTTTCTTTCTTTCTTTCTTTCTTTCTTTCTTTCTTTCTTTTTCTTTGTCTCTTTCTTTCTTTCTTTTTCTTCCCTATACCACATGGCTATGGGAGTTAGGTTTATTACATTGCCCCATGACTCCATGCCTCTGTTCAATATTTGGGTGAATCAACCTAAAGCCCCGGGTTACACGCTTCTATGTGTCGGCAAACCGACCAACGATCCGACTTGACCTACATCGCTGGAACAACGTTCAATGATCCCTAGTGAGGTGTCACACATACTGATATCGAGAACAACGCAGCAATGATTCTGCAACAAGCGAACGATACTTGCGGTCGTTTGGTTGCCCATATCCTCCAGTTCTGAATAGGCGAAGTCATTAACAACATTGTTATCAAGGTGTCACACACACCGATGCAGCAGGTTGAACGAACGATGAATGACTGATTTATGGTCGGTTCATAAACCTCCGATCAATGATCAGCCAACTTATCGTTGCTTGATTCTACGTGTCACACGCAACGACGTCGTTGCTCCGCCCCAAAACCCGTGACGTACCAATGATATTGTTAACGATATCGTAGCGTGTAACGGTTCCCTTTAGGCTAGGGTCACACTAGCGCTTTTGATTCTGTTATTTCGCTATTTAGCGCAGGTAAAAAAAAAGCAGTGCATTCACACACCGCACTTTTATATGGCCGCATTTCTCCCCCAAAAGTGCAGGAGGGAAGTGATGTCACATGGGGGAGGAAGAATCCTGTGTTCCTCCCCTGTATGACATGTGTGACATGCAGTTTGGCTTTTGCAGTGTACAACCCCCGGCAAAAATTATGTAATCACCTGGCTCTGAGGATGTCCATTCAGTTGTTTAATTTTGTAGAAAAAAAGCAGATCACAGACATGGCACAAAACTAAAGTCATGTCAAATGGCAACTCTCTGCCTTGAAGAAACACTAACAGAAATCTTGAAAAAAAATTTGCTAGCCAGTAACGGTTACTTTTGTAGACCACGCAGGGGGAAAAATTATGGAATCACTCAATTCTCAGGAAAAAATTATGGAATCACTCTGTAATTTTTCACTTTCCAAAGCTAACACCTGCATCAAATAAGATCTGCTCATTAGTCTGCATCTAAAATGGATTGATCACACCTTGGAGAGCTGTTGCACCAAGTGGACTGACATGAATCATGGCTCCAACATGAGAGATGTCAATTGAAACAAAGGAGAGGATTATCAAACTCTTAAAAGAGGGTAAATCAACACGCAAAAGATGTTGGTTGTTCACAGTCAGCTGTGTCTAAAATCTGGACCGAATACAAACAACATGGGAAGGTTGTTAAAGGTAAACATACTGGTAGACCAAGGTAGACAGCAAAGAGTCAAGACCAGAAACTTAAAGCAATATGTCTCCAGAGCAGGAAATGCATAACAAAACAAATGAGGAACGAATGGGAGGAAACTGGAGTCAATGTCTTTGACAGAACTGCAAGAAACCACCTAAAGGAAATGGGAATTACATACAGAAAAGCTAAACAAAAGCCATGATTAACACCTAAACAGAGAAAAACTAGGTTACAATGGGCTAGGGAAAAGCAATCGTGGACTGTGGATGACTGGATGAAAGTCAGATTCAGTGATGAATCGCAAATCTGCATTGGGCAAGGTGATGATGCTGGAACTTTTGTTTGGTGTCATTCCAATGGGATTTATAAAGATGACTGCCTGAAGAGAACATGCACATTTCCACAGTCATTGATGATATGGGGCTGCATGTCAGGTAAGGGCACTGGGGAGATGCCTGTCATTAGTATCACCGATTTACAGGGGTTCTAGATATCCAATTTTGTTGTAACCATATACTACAGGATTATCTCTTATTAGATAGTTTTATTGCGTTTTAAAATTGTCCAGTGTGGACCGTGTTACAGTGTTAGTGCTTGACATACACATACATACAATAAACCCTCCCCCTCACCCGAAAACACAAATTCAATTGTATTGAAGGAGTAATGGTGATTCTATGTGTCACCTAAACAGTGCTGAGGTCCCATATAATACCTATCGGTTTGTCTGGATGTGTGAGCTCCAGGCTTAAGCCATATAGGTATTAGTCTGTCTGTCACTTTTCAGTCACTTGTTTAGTACATTACAACCGGAGTCCTTATACATATTTTTTCTGTCAGGTCTCCTAAGTTATGTAATATTTAATCATACATTTCACATCCCCCTAATACAATGATGATGTATACATATATATGGCCATGAGTTATGGTCCTATTCCTGCCCGACGCGTTTCGCCTTTCTTATAGTATAAAGGCTCTTCAGGGGCTCATGCATCAAGATATTTGATATAGAAATACATCAGATGATGGTTGGGCTCCTTATGATACTCAGGTAGCCCAATTTGTGAGATCTGGTCCCAGGTTGGTTTCCTTATCTCAGATGAAGATTATAAAGATCCTATATGTGTATATGGGAATCTCACGTCCACAGGGATTTCTTTCTGAAAATATATGAAAGAGCCATGGTTGTCATATCAAGATGTATCCCCACTAATAGTTTAGCTTAGGTATTTTTGTCCTAAGACCCTCCACCGTTAAGAAGGCGTGCAAGTATTCAGCTATTCATATCCACCACTGTGTTGGTGTATGAGATATACAACAGTGGGTATTGGTTGAAATACCTATGATGTCACACAGTTCACTTTTCCAGGACCAGATAGTCACTTTGGCTCTTGTTGTGTTTTATATAGGTAGCTCTACAAAAAAGGAGGAATGGAAGAGGGTTTTTTCCCTATATATATGTATATATATGTGCATACATATATACGTGTATATATATAAGTGGAGATATAAACGACAACCGTGTGGGAACAAAATAGGGGAAGAGGAAATTATTAGCCTTATGTTTTTAGATTAATAAAAACATACCCTCCAGATGTTCCAAGGTTCCCCTATCGTCCGAACCCCTAAAGTTGTTAATTCTGTGGTCCTGAAATGCATATACAAAGGTATAGTGTATTTCAATACATGTTAAATTAGATTCTAGTTAGTAAGTTAGAATAAAAATACCTTGTCTGGATATTGTGTCCTCTATTAGATATGGACAGTCTCACTATTAGAATCTTGTTGTGAGACTCCGGTTGTAATGTACTAAACAAGTGACTGAAAAGTGACAGACAGACTAATACCTATATGGCTTAAGCCTGGAGCTCACACATCCAAACAAACCGATAGGTATTATATGGGACCTCAGCACTGTTTAGGTGACACATAGAATCACCATTACTCCTTCAATACAATTGAATTTGTGTTTTCGGGTGAGGGGGAGGGTTTATTGTATGTATGTGTATGTCAAGCACTAACACTGTAACACGGTCCACACTGGAC
Organism: Allobates femoralis; assembly: GCA_033576535.1. Taxonomy (NCBI): domain Eukaryota; kingdom Metazoa; phylum Chordata; class Amphibia; order Anura; family Aromobatidae; genus Allobates; species Allobates femoralis. The sequence goes on along the minus strand of JARQOC010000001.1, from coordinate 67,406,554 downwards.
AATTTTAAAACGCAATAAAACTATCTAATAAGAGATAATCCTGTAGTATATAGATGCCTGTCATTACATCTTCAATAAATGCCCAAGTTTACATTGATATTTTGTACACTTTCCTTATCCCATCAATTGAAAAGATGTTTGGGGATGATGAAATAACTTATCAAGATCATAATGCATCCTGCAATCGAGCAAAAACTGTGAAAACATTCCTTGAAAGAAGACACATAAGGTTAATGTCATGGCCTGCAAATAGTCCGGATCTCAATCCAATTGAAAATCTTTGGCGGAAGTTGAAGAAAATGGTCAATGACAAGGCTCCAACCTGCAAAGCTGATCTGGCAACAGCAGTCAGAGAAAGTTGGAGCCAGATTGATGATGAGTACTGTTTCTCACTCAGTCCATACCTCAGAGACTGCAAGCTGTTATAAAAGCCAGAGGTGGTGCAATAAAATACTAGTAATGTATTTAAGTGTTGTTTTGTTTGTTTGTTTGTCATGATTCCATAATTCTTTCCTCAGAGTTGAGTGATTCCATAATTTTTCCCCCTGCTCGGTCTACAAAAGCAACCGTTACTGGCTAGCATATTTTTTTTTCAAGATTTCTTTTACTGTTTCTTCAAGGCAGAGAGTTGCCATTTGACATGACTTTAGTTTTCTGCCAGGTCTGTGATCGGATTTTTTTCTACAAAATTAAACAACTGAATGGATATTTTCCGAGCCAGGTGATTCCAACATTTTTTCCAGGGGTTGTATTAATATACACTGCGAAAGCGAAATAAAAGTTATCAAAAGGTATTAAAAATAAAAAATAGAATACTTACCCATCAGCTGACTGTTCCCGGGAGTCAAGGCATCCACGTCTAATGTGCTGCCAGTACCTTAGATCTGTGATTGGCTGCTAGCGATCATGTGATATGTCACATGACGCATCAGCTGATCACTACCAGCCAATCTCATCTTAAGGTCCTGGCAGCACATCAGACGTGGATGCCTTGGCTCCCAGGAACAGCCAGTGGATGGGTAAGTATTCTATTATTTCATTTTTAATACCTTTTGATAACTTTTATTTAGCTTTCGCAGTGTATATAGATACACTGCGATAGCAAAACTGCATGTCAGACATGTCACATGGAGGAAGAAGGGATTCTTTTTCCCCCGTGTGACATCACTTCCTGCTTCTCCTCCAGCGCCCACCATTATATGCGCTGGAATTGCGCATTATCTGAACGGCGATGTGTAATTCCAGCGGTTACAATGGGGCCTATGGGAGAAAGCGAGCGCAGAAGAGAGAAACTAATTGACAAGTTCATTCTTTTTACACGAGCGCTTTCTCCCATAAAAGTGCAGCGTAAAATTACACAGCGTCTGAACGGCAAAAGTGAATTTCCATTCACTTTGCCGGCAAACGCAGATGCAGATGCGCTTTTGGGAGAAAAGCGCATGCAAAAAAGCACACAAATTATGCACAATGTGAACGTAGCCTTACGCAGCATATCCGTAATGGTAATGCTGCCTTAACACTGACAATACAATCCTTTGGATGACGGTTTTTATCTTTGTTTATTAGTATATACATTTTTTCCATCATGTTTTAATGGAATTTTTCATTATTTTTGATGGTTAGGCTACAGTCACATTGCGTTGTGCTGTACATTACAGTGGAAACGTTTATCCGTTGTAAGTGACAGCAAAAGTGGCATTTTTGAGCGCATGTGTTTTTCTTATCTCAAAAATGTATGCGCTAAATAAAGATAGACAGATAGATGATAGGATGTATAGAAAGATGATAGGATAAATAGATGATTAGATAGATAGATAGATAGATAGATAGATAGATAGATAGATAGATAGATAGATAGATAGATAGATAGATAGAAAAAAAGCTAAGCAGCACTCAAGGTCTAGTCTGAACTGGTGAAAACTGCAATACTAGACAATACACAGAAAAAGGTTCACAGCAGTCACTGCCAATCATGTGTGTATACATACATATAGATAGAAGTAAAAACACCTATGCATTTGAGAAAAAATATCAAAATATGTGTTTTTTCAAAAAACTAAATTTTGGGATTTTTTGGGGGGATATTTTATCTTTGTAAATTAAGGTTCTTGGTACACATATTGCCAATACCTGTTTGCCCATCAACCAGGTTCAAGGTGACCTTAGATCTGATGGGTCCCTATCCTACCATGTCACACATTCCTTGGGCTCAGCTAAGCCTCCATTTTTACAATTTTTAAGTGGGAGGATTCACTTTAATCAAAGACCATAATTTAAAAAAATATGTAGGATGAAGTTATATTGCGTTTGTTTTCTAATGGAAAGAAAACTGCTACAGTCCATGTTTGCATGTGCATTTCAACAAACATATACTTGCAAACACATGCCTATTTTGGCATGCATTACTATGTGTGTGTTGAATGGAAGTCTATGGATGTGTCAACATGTCCATTACATTGTGTTTTTGCTGCTGTCAAATGGATCCATTAAACGAACAGCACAAATGCATTTTGAACCTATCCGTAAGGAGATGGGTTAGTGAATGTACATTTAAGTAGAAGTTGTGCTTTGGTCATATGTCCCTTGAAGAAGCCAAAAGGGCGAAACCCTATCCTGGTCAGGGCGCTGACGTATGGAATAAATAGAAGAAGTAGTGTTATCTTCACATGATCATTGAGCAAAGCATTCCCACACTCTACTAATTGCTTTGTGCGATGGCGGGCGGGGGTGGAAGCCAGTGCCATAGTTGGCACCAGGCCCCCCTGACTCAGGGGCCCAATAGTGGCTGAATTGTCTGCTGTCATCGGTGGCACACCACTGCTGACCTTGGTGTGCAACCTCAAGGACACAGATTTAGCTGAAGCAAAACCTGAAGCCGGCGGGCCCCTATACCCCTAGGCCCAGTCTCAGCCAAGACCTCTTCGGCTGCAATCATTATGGCCTTGGCTCCATCTGTAACCATAGTACAGGATTCGGCTTCCAGTAACAGCAGATTGCATTCACACTAATGTTATCTACCGATAAATAGGCTCCCCTAAGATTTTATTTCAGTTTTCTTCAAAGACTGTTTACCTCACAACATGTTCAATTAAAAATGACAAAGATGGCAGAGCTGGCACGTGTTTGCTCGTACATGTCTATCCCTGGTGTCTGGGGCTGAGTAGTTTCTCAGTGTGAATTTTTTGTGACGGAAATAAAAACTGCTGGCGGTCTACATGTAATGAGGTCAGGTCCTTTCTGTCAGGGAGAAATTATCTGTAATCTCCAAAGCTGAAGCCGGAGGAATCCATCTTTAATAAGTAAAAGGATTCATTTACTGGCAGTATCCAACAGGAATGGCTCAGCTGTAATATTCATAGCAAATGCAGGTTATTGGGGTCAGAAGTCATCCAGGGATGGTCTTTTCTAGGAATGATTCTCCTAGGCATCAGATAAATTTACAAAGATTTATAAGTTACAGGGGATTTTTACCATTTATACCAACATGAATATTAAAAAATATAAAGAATATAAACAATAGTGCCCATTAATCAGGACTGTCTTAATGAAAATGTGGCCTCCCTGCAGGCAATAGAGCCGATATTAAAAGTATGTATTTTTATAGTGCTATGACTAACGATGATAATCGTAAATTTATAAAAGGCCCCAGCTTCTTTTCCATCTTGGTGGACTATCAGGAGGGGGGTACCAGTACGGGCTACTTGAGAAGAAATGTCCGTGTGCTGGCTGCATGTACAACTGATAGCAAGTACGTTTTCAATCTATCTTTCTTCATGTAAAATGTATTTTTGTCGCCATCCTGCCTCATCCAGAGGAGAAGGTCAATGAGTGGGTAATATTCTATCGTTGGTCTGTGGATAGCCTCAGACTTGGGCATTGTCTCTGCCGTAGGGTTCTTCAGTTTATTCCCCAGTTGATGCTTTTTTCTCGTCTCATTTATGATGACTCCGATAAAGTTGCTGTTGCTAAATAAAGATTGTTTCAGGGAAGTAATAAAGTGGAGGACCACTGCTATCAATAGAGATCCTGGGCAGTAGAGACCTCCTGGATTGACCCATTGTCCATGGAAGAAGCTGTGTCACTGGCAGTGTGTTTGGACAGACATCTTGGAGGGTGTTTAAAGCCCCCGTCACACTAAGTGAGATCGCTAGCGAGATCGCTGCTGAGTCACAAGTTTGGTGACGCAACAGAGACCTCGCCAGCGATTTCGTTATGTTTGACACTTAGCAGCTACCAGGCCCCTGCTGTGAGATTGCTGGTCGTGTCAGAGTCACCTGGACCATTTTCTGATAGTTGGGGTCCCGCTGGGCAGCATACATCGGTGTGTTTTGACAGGGACAACGACCAACGACCTCAATATTACAGGTTTGAGAAACTGGGTCCCAATGATCTCCGTATCATTCCGGATCGTTGTTGCGTCGCTGGTGAGATCTGACTGTTTGACATCACACCAGCGATCCCGACAGCGACGCACCAACGATTGCTAGTAGGTCGTATAGTTGTCGCGATCGCTGGTGCGTCGCCAAGTGTGAAGGTACCCTTAGTCACTTTTTCCTCTCATCCTATTGAGGCAGGATAACCTATGCAAATTGGGCCCAGCAGAAATTCCAGGGAGGAAACTGAGCTGCAATCACCTACTCGTCTCTGTCTATACTGCCGTCAAATAGGTCATGTAATGATGCTATGCTTCAGATAGGATAACAAATTTCTTAAAGGAGAAGAGAAGAAAAATCATCAAAATGTAAGGACAGTGGTTCTAAAGTTTTGAAGTCATCCCTCATGCATACTACTGGTTTTTGTTATTTTTTACAAGTGTCTTTGATGACCAAATCTGGAGTTATATCTACCTCCGCATTTTTTCATTCAGGTTCCACCCTAGATCTGATTGAAAATGGTTTTGCTATTGAGTGTGGGTACACAGTTTATGCTCTCGGTTATCCTATTCAAGCATCTGCAATTGATAATTCTCCTCATTCCAAAAGTCATGTTATGTCTAAGGTTGAGAATTTGTGCATAAGAGTGGGAGTGGTACACATAGTTCATTTCATTCATGTTTCTATCCCTAATAGCTAAAGTTGTGTTGGACATGCCCTGGTTGGTAAAACATAATCCTAAAAATCACCGAGTAGGACATAAAAATTCAGAAAAACTCACCAAAAATCGGCCGTGTCAAATACCCATTGCACCTAGCAGGAGGATGCCAGCTCCACTGAGAGGCAACACAAGTGTCTAAATACCGGTGCGCAATCTCCTGCAACCCAAGCGATGGGGGCAGTTGTGGCACCTGCGACCAGCCATGCTAACAAGGAAGTGATTGGTGATATATGAAGACACAAGGTTACCATTGGGCGTCAGTCACACTGGGGTATATGATGCATAATGTCAGTCTGCAGCCTATTGGTCACGCTCATGCTATTAGATCAGGCGGGCTGCTCTGCACCACATACCTGCACCACAAATGACAGACGCCCCCAGAGGGCTCAGCCTCAAACTGAAGAGATAAAAAGGTGCAATAAACACTAAAGATGAAGATGTGAGGTGTTAGTGGATATTTTGGCCAAAATACGTAATAAATACGTAACCCGCGTCAAGGAACCTCACGCTTACGAGTTCTAACCATATGTTTCCCAGCCATATGTTTGTTTGTTTCACAAAAATCACCGAGTAGGACATAAAAATTCAGAAAAAAAACTCACCAAAAATCGTCCATGTCAAATACCCATTGCACCTAGCAGTAGGCTGCCAGCTCCACTGAGAGGCAACACAAGTGTCTAAATACCGGTGCGCAATCTCCTGCATCCCATGCACTGCATGGTTTGGGGACCTTATCTGAGGGATGTAGATCCCCATAGAGGGATGCAGTAGAGGGATGCAGTTTTCCAATAAGTGGCTTAGGGAGACATCTATGATCTTTCTCCCGGTGCCACATGGAACTGTACCTCTGGCAGAACGGGTCTTAAAGTGTAGTTTGTAGGGGGTAAGGGTTTGTGCAGAAATGCCCTGCAGATCATCTCACCTAAAACTACATTCTGTTCTGCAGAGTATCTCACCTCTAACTCTATACTGTTCTCCAGTCTCAGCTGGTCATTTACTCACCTACAATCACCCACGGATAATTTGTAATAAATTGACTAATTTGCCGGTGTGCAATGACTGCTTAATAAACTGGAGTTCTTGTTATTAGGCCTATTTAATAAACTGTTCTTAAAGAACTGTTTCAATAAACTGTTGTTATTTTTATCCATTTGGGAATTTTCCTGTGGGCATTTGTAGTGGGAAATTGTCTGTAGACATATTTCCTTTGGACATTTTTCTGGTCACAGGGGATTCCATATAGGATGAATTGCTGAAGGAGTTGCGGCGGTCCTGGGGTGCCTTGCTGGGGGTTCCTCCTCATTAAAAAAGGATGAGGAGGAAGAAAAATAGAGGAATGTGGGATCTTCCTTACTGCCTCATTCTGTTTTGGAGTCAAGGAAAGCGAATGTCTCCTCTGCTGAATAGTGTCTTCTTGATAATGGGCCATTTTTATTTTATTCTTCGAACCAGTGGGGATTTGTATAAGTGGTGCTTTTATACATGATTAGCATGACAAGTGTGTAAAGGGTACTATTTAGTAATAAATTTACTATAACAAGTATAGAAAAAAGTATAGAAAAAAAAACTTAGTAGATAAAAGTGACTACTGCTGCTAATGTGGTCACAGATTGGTCATACAGACCGCACAGAAGATCACAGGAGACACAGGAGAAGCAGCAGGATCACACAGGACAACAATGATTTTTTAGCGGTTGTGCTTTTGATGCATTTTTGCACTTTCGTGCTTTCAATGTTGCAAAATGCTGAAATTGATGCTGCTTCTTTCAAAAATGCAGCAGTTTTCCATTTCAGTCGGAAAAAAAAGCAATCATGCACATTTCTAAGATGTCATAGATTTTTCTGTTACTGTAAAAATCAGCTTTTGATATGAAAAGATGCTAAAACACGCAGCAAAAACGCTACATGTGAACATTGTCTAACACTTTAAATTCACTTTGTTTACCCTGAGGCATGCTTGGTGCCTTAGGGTAATCCTCGACTCTGCCCTCTCTTTCAAACCACATATCAAAGCCTTTACCAACTCCTACAACTCCAACTCAAAATATTTCCCAGATCCGTAAAACAACACTTGTGCATGCCCTCATCCTCTTCCACCTCGACTATTGCAACCTCACCCATCCCTTGTAGACTGTGAGCCCTCATGGGCAGGATCCTCTCTCCTTCTGTACCTGTCTGTGCCTTGTATTGTTCATGATTATTGTACTTGTCTATGTATGCCCCTTTTCACATATTAAGTGCCATTGAATAAATGGCACTATAGTAATAAATAATAATAATAATTATTATTATTATTGCTTTCTTCCCTAACATGCAAATACCTCTTCAGAGAGGAAAAGTACAGGAACTCTAGTGCGAACTACTGGAAGTAGCAATCCCAAAAAGGTCTATATTGACCCTTTAATGAGCTTAAACATAGGATAAAAAGCCAGATCAGACACTCCATTTGCAGACGTGGGTTTTGGGGTGGTTGTTTCTCATCAGTGCACAGCAGGAGGTCTGATGAAGGGAGAGACCTCTGACTGGTGTCTAAGGGGTAATGTTTCTCCTAGTGCACAATGCCAAGTCAATGTAAGGAGACTTATAAGCCACAAAATGCTCCTCTGTGAGATGAAATATTCAAATTTCCATAGCGGTGCCGCGGCCCTTACTTATCAGCAGCGGGAACTGCGTGCGCTGCACACCGGACCGGAGGGCATATTAGCCCTCCGGTTCTGTGTGCTGATCCAGACCGCGGCTGTCAGAGTCATCCCGGACAGCCCCGGACCGGATCACACCGCAATGTGAAGGCACCCTTATGGTACCTTTACATGCCGCAACAGGATGGTGGCAACAACTGGGTACATGAGAGAAATGTATCTTGCACCACCAAATCAACCCGAGGTAGCGGCGTGTGAAGACGGTTGTTGCCACCCGCCACTTGAGGCACCTGTTTCAGAGCAGTGCCCTAAAACAGGTTGATTTTAAGGCGATGGTTGCGGCCTGTATCGGCGTGTAAATAAGGATCAGAAGGGTTGTTTCGACACCAAGCTATGTACCTGGGGCGTGACACAGGCTCCGGGTTACCGCGCCCCATCAGCGATCATTGGTGGAAGCTCCTCCGTTACGATTGGTAGACGCTGCATAGGGCGGCATATTTAAGGAGCTGACCAGTCACACTACACAATTGCTCAAGCGTCATGTATTAGTCAGCCTCCTGCGCTGGCTGCCCAATCATGATGTTATTGCTTTGTCCTATCAGCGTATGAAATTCTCGTAATCCACAATTGTGGCACGCCTATGTGTTGTCCCTGCTGCCTTTGTTCCGCCCATATTACCTTGTTATAGCGGCGTGTAAATTAGGTAAGGTGAGCTACAGAAGGTAACTTGTGGCACCCGGCGGTGTATCCAGAGATGGATGTAACCTACCGTAGCGCACCTTGTTGGTGGTGCGATTGGTGTAAAGGTGGTGCGATTACCGTTTGCAACCGTTTGTGCGTGCTCGTGCACGTGAAGCACCCGGTTGTTTCTACCATCCTGTTGCGGCGTGTAAAGGTACCATTATGGTTTTAATTTGCCATGAATAAGGCATGAGGATAGGGTTAATCTTCATTATACAATCCTATAAAACCCTGCTGACTGTAAAAATCTGTTAAAAATTACATGTTCTATTGCTATGCAAATGTCAGTGTTACATGCTAAATGAAGGTTCATAAATAAGTATCTATGAAGTATTAATAATAGTTGCAATAATTAGGTTAATTATATTAATTAATATTAATTAAAGGCATTTACCTACAGAGAATTGAGCAAGGCCGCACACATCCAGCACATAGCGCATACTAGCAGTCATATGACCGAGCCACCGGCATTGGAGAATCCTTACAGTGTGCGCTGTTCGCAATGTGAATATTCACAAGTCTGCAGTCCCATAGAGTGAGTGCATTCACTCGTGGGAAGCCTGGACAATACCTTTATACCTTAATCCAACAAAGTTTTCCATTGTTCTGACATACACTGCTTGGAACATTGGCCAGGTTATGTGTAACTCATTGTTGCGCAACAAATTGTGAATTTTGGCATATTTGTATTAGTCCCAGCCAGCACCGACATTTTGAAAATATAAATTCATCATGATGTACGGCATAAATAAGAAATGTATGATATACACTGACCAGCGTACGTCTATTTCTTGCTCATTGCTCAACTACAAAATCAGCCAAAGTCACAGAGAGGAACGTTCCAACTAATGAATTTGACCTTTCATACTCCAGGACACACTTCATCGGTATTGGTGCACAAAACACGTCTTGATGAGTCGGTGTTTTAATATTTGTGCCATCATCATTATTATTAGTTACTACTAGGCATGTCGTCTGAAACTCCTGTCTCAAAAATACACTTTAGTATTTCAGCACCTTGGACAGCTCAGCTGGATTGTGTGTTACAATACTGGAGGTGCATAGAGAAGACGAAGGCTACAACTCTTTTGCCACCAACTGGATGTAGCAATGCTAAAAGTTAATGCCAACCGTTTTAGAGCCTTGCTACATGATCTAAAGGGGATCTGTCAGCAGGTTTTTTGCTACTTCATCTGAGAGCAACATTTTGGAGGCAAAGATAACAATGTATCATTTATGGGATGTCACAAGCATCAATATCACGTGCAATATCGCTGTTGCACATGACGTTGCAGCGATATTGACATGTGTGACAAGGCGCATCAACCAGCGATAAATCGCTGGTTGATGGTCGCCAGGCTTTAGAACCTGCTCTAAAACCTGGTGATGGTCGCCGGTGGACACGCAGCATCGCTGCGTGTGACACCGGGAGACGAGCGAGAAGCCAGCTCCCAGCGCCTCTCAGCAAGCGCTGGGTGCTGGTATCCAGGGTAAACAGCGGGTAACTAAGTGCCACACGATGCTTAGTTACCCGCTTGTTTACATGGTTACCAGCATTATAACTGGTACTGATCGCTGGTGAGTCTGCCTGTGTGACAGCTCTCCAGCGATCAGCCTTCAATGTCGCCAGTGATAAGATCGCTGGCGACATTGACGCGTGTGACGTCCCCATTAGATGCATGTAGCAGAGCAAGGCGAGCTTTCTCGGGCCCACCCCAGATTCTTAATAGAGATTGTCCATTCACAATGACGTGACAATCACAGCAGGGGGGTGTGTAGGACTGCCTTGCGCGTGACTAAGTAGTCCTGTGATCAAATTTTTAGTTTACGTAAACAATAGCACAGGGCATGAAAAGAGAGGCACAGCAGACTTTTGTTTTTTAACCCCTGCCGCATGCTGTCCTCATCTTACATAGCAAAAACCTGCTGACAGATTCACTTTAAGATTATGTGCCAAACCAGAAATTTAATTTACCGATGTGTTTCAGGGTGTTTTCCCTTCATCAGTGCAATGCAGGAGAACTGATTAGGCTGCGTGAGAGGCCTCTGATAGGAAGTCTAAAGTATAAGGTTACTTTTATTGTTTATGAATAGAAATTGATTTCACATTCCCTATTTTGTAAGAGAAAGTTTAAATTTGAAACACAAATATGATGATAAGTAAGGCTGGATCAAATGGCAGAAGGATGTGGGGAAATTGCACAAAGTGCATGTAGTAACCTGATAACACATCCACACAGACTCAAGGTCATCCGTGTTACTTCTCTCCTGGAGCGTCTGTGGTTAATATGCTGAGTTAGTAGTGTGAACAATTTGGCCGTGTATTCTTAGGAAGGACGTGCAGTGGATTTTAGCGTATATAGAACAGAGCCAAAAAACAGTGCAATGGAAGCTAATGGGGTTCATAACCCTATTCACATTTTAGGGGGGAAAAATCAGAACAGGCTTGGGGCTTACAGACGGCATAAAGTTTGCAGGACATGCTGAGAGTTGTGCTGCTTATAATTCATTGCACGCCGTGGTTATCGGTTCACATTGCACTGAAGCTTCATTTATTCCTTTGTTAAATTGTTTTCTTTCTCAAATATCCTTAGCTTTCTTATCTTCATTTAGAAAATAAGAAAACATGAGATAAAGGACCTTTCAGATAACATCCATTATAATCCTAATGTGAAATGTTACTATCAAGAGACGGCATCTTAGAATCGGGGATTGTTCTACTATTGGGTCATTAATAAAATAACCCCAAACCTGAACTACAAATGACTTTTACATCTATATATAATTATACAAGTATCCGCTTCAGTATATAAAAAAAGAATAATCATTGTATTACATTGTGTCTATGAGTGCTGTGCAGTTTTTTCTGTTTTGTGTATAACAAATGGAGTATCTGGCTCCATGTCTGCACTTAGCACCCTCATCACCTACAGGTGATCTGAGGTTGAGATGGTGTCCGCCCACTTAAGAGTGGGATAAGGATGAAAAGGAGGACAGGGATGTCAGTGTTAGGACTCATCAGACCTGGGGTCGCCTTGTCGCGGGTGATGAGCAAACAGACATTGGCCAATGTGCGTACCAAGAACCCCAAGAAAATAAAAATCTAAGATTTTTGAGTTTTTTGAAAAAAACGAAAGTTTTTTCATTTTTTCCTCAATTATATACCGCTTGTTAGCATGTGTGCATCATTGGTAGCAACTGAGTGCTGCAGAGAATTTTTTCTAGATAGATAGATAGATAGATAGATAGATAGATAGATAGATAAATAGATAGAAAAAAATTCTCTGCAGTACTCAGCTACTACCAATGATGCACAGATGCTAACAAGCGGTATATGTATGAGGAAAGAATGAAAAAACTTACGTTTTTTTTCAAAAAACTCAAATTCTTATTTTTTTATTTTTTGGAGTTCTTAGTACATACATTGGCCAATGTCTGTTTACTCATCAACCTCAACAAGGCGACCCCAGGTCTGATGAGTCCTAACGCTGACATCACTGTTCCCCTTTTCCTCCCTATCCCACTCTTAAGTGGGAGGACACCATCTCAACCTCAGATCACCTGTGGGTAATGAGGGTGCAAATTGCAGACATGGAGCCAGATTCTCCATTCTTTATACACAAAACAGAAAAAACTGCACAGCACTCATAGACACAATGTGAACTGGTGCCAGCAGGGACACTGGGTCAAACAACTAGAAAAAAATTCTCTGCAGCACTCAGGTGCTACCAATGATGCACACATGCTAACAAGCTATATATGTATGAGGAAAAAATTCAAAAACTTAAGTTTTTTTAAAAAAAACTCAAATTCTTTTTTATTTATTTATTTATTTATTTTTTTTAGGATATGATCATCAACCTTGTCGCGGTTGATGAGCAAACAGACATTGGCCAATGTATGTACTAAGAACCTCCAAAAAATAAAAAAATAAGAGTTTGAGTTTTTTGAAAAAAACGTAAGTTTTTTCATTTTTTCCTCATACATATATAGCTTGTTAGCATGTGTGCATCATTGGTAGTACCTGAGTGCTGCAGAGAATATTTTTCTAGTTGTTTGACCCAGTGTCCCTGCTGGCACCAGTCAGCGGTGTAACTAGGTTTCATGGCGCCCGGGGCAAACATCTATTTTGGTGCCCCCCCCAAGTGTAGGTGAGGAGCGGGAGGGGGGGGTTGGGTTGGGGGTGTTGTCAGCTTTCAGGTCCGCCGCCCAGGGTGGGCTGTATATATAATATTTAGGCTGTGCAGGGCTGAATATATTATCTGGAGGCTGCTGCTGGGCTATATATATTATCTGGAGGATTTGCCAGCTTAGCACAGCCTCCAACTACATACAGCCTAGCAGCAGCCTCCAGATAATTTATACAACCCAGCACAGCTTCCAAATAATACGTACAGTCCAGAACAGTCTCCAAATTATATATAACCCTGCACAGCCTCTAAACACCCCGGTGTCACCTCTAAATTATATATAGCCCGGCACATCCTCTAAATAGCCCAGCATAGCCTCTATAGAGCCCAGCACAGCCTCAAAATTATATATAGCCCTGCACAGCCTCTAAATACCCCAGCACAGCCTCCAAATTTTATATAATCCTGCACAGCCTCTAAATACCCCAGCCCAGGCTCACTAGAGCCCAGCACAGCCTCCATATAGAGCCTCCAATAGAGCACACCATAGCCTCCATATAGAGCCTCCAATAGAGCACACCATAGCCTCCATATAGAGCCTCCAATAGAGCACACCATAGCCTCCATATAGAGCCTCCAATAGAGCACACCATAGCCTCCATATAGAGCCTCCAATAGAGCACACCATAGCCTCCATATAGAGCCTCCAATAGAGCACACCATAGCCTCCATATAGAGCCTCCAATAGAGCACACCATAGCCTCCATATAGAGCCTCCAATAGAGCACACCATAGCCTCCACAGAGCCAATTTATATATAATTACCCACAGGACACCGGCACCCATCTGTGTGCTGTATTCAGAGTGAGCTCTGCTCCAGCTCGCTCTGCCTGGCCCTGGCTGCAGCCTGCACTGCCTCCGTACAAAACCTTCTGAGATGGAGGCGGCGCTGGGAGGCATGGACACAACTGTGGACCGCGAAAGGAAAGGAAGAAGCGGAGGCTGAGTGACAGGGGTCGCCTCTTCTATGCGTTAGGAAGGAAGAGGAAGTGAGGGGGAGGAGTGAGGGCGCCTCATCATTGCGTTCCACATTGTGGAATGCATAGGCAGCGGCGGAAGTGACGGCGGAACGGGGGCTGGTGGCCGGCTCTGTACAGCATCAAAGCACCGTGCCGCAGTCCGCGCCGGTATTATCTATTCTTACCGGGCGGGCAGCCTTGGTAGGGGGGTGCCGCCGGCGCCCCACTCTGAGTGGCGCCCGGGGCAAAGGATCCGGCTGCACCCCCCTAGATACGCCCCTGGCACCAGTTCACATTATGTCTGTGAGTGCTGTGCAGTTTTTTCTGTTTTTTTGTAGATAGATAGATAAATAGATAGGTCCTGTGTACACAGTGCATTTTTGAAGCATTTTTGAGTGCAGTTTTATGAAAAAACTGCATGCAGAACCTTATGCCAGTAAAATCAATGAGAATTCTGACGTTTATGCACATGTTGCTTTCTTTTCCCTTGCAGTTTTGGTGCAGAAATAAAGCTGCAATATATGAATTATGGCAGTGTATTTGCAGCATTTTCCATTTTTTCGAACAAAGGCAACACATTGTGTTCTTCGTGCTGTTTGAGATGCAAATTTGATGCAGACATTTCTGCAACCAAATACTCAACGTGTGCAAATATCTCTAGATAGACAGCCAGATGGGCAGACTGCCAAAGAGACAGCCAAACAGACAGACAGATCCGACCAGCCCCCCCTAACACAATGAAGGTGTGATCTCCCCTGACTTCAGTATATTGTCAAAATGGTCTCTCTTACCTGGGAAACTTGTGACTGGTTTTGCACCCTTGTCTCATGATTGTATGGAGACTTCAGATTAAACGTGTTTCTTTCCTTTGGCAGTTGAGGAGTTAATGTCAGTCTCTGCTGCTAGCAAGCTAGCTAGTTCTTGTCCAGGTGTGGCTTACTCTGTGATTACTCGCATCCCCTTTATTTAGTCACATGGTTCAGCATGCTTTGCTGGTGATTGAATATTCCTAGCCAAACTTTCTGAGGAGAAGGAGGTTATCTGGAGAGCTGACTACTGCTAAGCCATCTACTGTCAAGGAGCTAGGCATCAGGCTTGAATCTGCCTTCTTGTTTCCCTGTCTGTCTTCCCTTTTTTCTTGTTGTATTATTGCAGTGGTTGGGACTAGTGCTTCTGTTTGTTTAGCCCTTTCCTATTGAGGGCTAAAATAAGGGTCAGCGACAGCCTAGGTGTCCAGCTCAGTGACGAGTTGAAAGAACTCCTAAAGGGATGGTAAGAGATTAGGGCACAGCCACAGGTGAGTTCAAGAGGTCACCTCTCCTCCATTCCCTATGAGCAGGGCCCTGTGCTGTATTGGTTCCTCTTAGTGTTTTCCCATTTGTTGTTTTGTGTTGTGGGCCAGACATCGTTGGTCCATGTGTCACTGTTACGCACGGTAGCCGAACATCCCCCTTAGTCCAAGCATGACACAATCAAAAGCCTGATACCTTTTTTTTCCATTATGGATCCTGTGGCAATGTTCACCCAGTTCAAGCAGACTCTTTTACAGGAGGTGACGGATCTGCAGGAACAGGTGGTGCAGCAGCTGCGATATATCGCTGGATTGCTAGTCTCAGCCCAGTCTCAGACCCAGCCAGAACCCAAGGTTCCCCTTCCTGATAGGTTTTTGAGGGTGATAAGTTTCGGGTGTTCCAGGAGGCCTGCAAGTTATACTTCAGGCTATGCCCTCGTTCTTCGGGGAGCAAAGAACAGAAAGTGGGGATCATTGTCTCCCTGTTGCGAGGAGATCCTTAGTACTGGGCTTCCTCTCTACCAATCGACTCTCATCTATGTGGTCGGTAGATGATTTTTTTACAGCTGTGGCCCTTATTTATGGGGACCCTAATGGCATCTCTCTGGCAGAGTCAAATCTTCGTAGACTCTGGCAGGGGACATGGCCGGCTCAGTAGTACTGTTCGGAATTTTGAAGGTGGTTCACGGACACCCGATGGAATGACTTAGCTCTTAGGAGTCAGTTCTCTAATGGATTGTCTAGTAGGCTCCAGGGCTCCCTAGCTCAGTACTCTACTCCAGTGTCGCTGGAGGCTGCTATATACCTTGCCATCAGAGTAGATCAATGCCTCAGGGAGACATCCACCCAGACCCAGCCCTCTGTTCTCCCTGTAGAGGAGGTCCCACAGGCGCAGTTGGAGGAACTGTATGTTTCACCTATTTGTTCCTCTTTTCTGGCTGCTGTCCCTCTGGGACAAACAGGGGATACCATTTTCACTTTTCAGGATATAGCTAGCCCTCGGTCTCTCCTCCAGGGATATGTGAGAGAAGTTGTTCTTACTGTGGACCTGGCTCCTGAATGTACAGTTCCTAAGTCGGTTCTTTTAGAGGTGTGCACTCCCAATACACTATCTAAAGAGCCGGCCTACCCAGGTCATTTTAAGGAAGGCGACCTGGGTGTAAACATTTCCTATGTACTTACCTCTCCTCCGTTTAATATGCATTAGGTGCAGCAAGAGATTAGGCACACAATTTCTCCCTCTGCCGAAGTTCTTTGTGGACCTACATGTTCCCCTAGGAGAGGTGGTGGACTGGGCATGGTTTTCCCTATGGAAGTTCCCCATTCTGAGGATGGGAGTTGCAGGTTTCTTGGTGTCTCCTCGGTTGTTGGTCCTTCAAGAGGATGTTCACGTTCCAAAAGATGCATGCTTGGTAATAAGCGTGCAGGTCTGGACCTGTGTGTGAATGACTATGTATGGGTGTCAACTAATACTAACAAGTGGAAGTGTAGTTTGGGGGCTCTGGGTTTTTCGATCCGTATCGGGTGATGGACTTTGTTAACTGTTCGGCCGGCCGTCTGGAGCTACCCCTAGTACTTGGTAACCGTAACATGTTTGACAGGTCATGTCTCCAGAGCCGGTGTTTGCTACACCTTTACCTCGCTGCGCAAGTGATATTCCTTGAGGAACCGTGGATTATGGAAGTGAATGCTGGTAGATCACGGTGTTATTTCCATATTTGTTATTCTGCCTACTCCAAAGTTCAGAGGCTCCGCTTTAAAGGGAGGTACTGTCACAATGGTCTCTCTTACCTGGGAAACTTGTGACTGGTTTTGGACCCCTGTCTCATGTTTGTAATGAGACATCATATTAAACGTGTTTCTTTCCTTTGGCAGCTGAGATGTTAATGTCAGTCTATGCTGATAGCATGCTAGCTAGTTCTTGTCAATGTGTGGCTACTCTGTGATTACTCTCATGCCCTTTGTATGGTCACATGGTTCCAGCATGCTCTGCTGGTAATTGAACATTCCTAGCCAAACTTCCTGAGGAGAAGGAGGTTTTTTGACAGCTGACTACTTCAAAACCATCTACTGCCAGGGAGCGAGGCAGCAGGCAATAAGCTGCAATGTTGTTTCCCTGTCTGTTTCCCCTTCCTTCTTGTTGTACTATTGCAGTGGTTGGGACTAGTGCTCCCTCCAGCCATTCCCTATTGAGGGCTAACATCAGGGCCAGCTAGGGCCTAAGTATCCTGTTCGGCGATGAGTTGAAAGTACTCATATAGGGACGGTGGGGAGATCAGGGCACAGACGCAGGTGAGTTCAGGAGGTCACCTCTCTCCCGTTCCCTATGAGCAGGGCCCTGCACTGTATTTGTCCCCCGGTGTCTCCCAGCCCATTGTTTTGTGTTGTGTGCCGGACATCGCTGGTCCGTGCTTCACTGTCATGCATGGTAGCTAGACATCCCCCTTAGACCAGGCATGACATAATCACCAGCCTGGTACCCAGACATTGAATATGTGAATTTTTTGCTGCATTACTATCATACAGGCTACAATTATATAATGTTCTAAATAACTAAATAAAATGTAATATATAAAGTATATTCTATATGGTAGTAATGCACGTTAAAATTCACAAATTCATTGTTTGCACTATTTGGCATGATGATAGATATATGATAGAAAATCAAAGACCGAGGCAGCGCTCCAATGGATAAAGGTGAAGAGTGAGTTATTCACCTAAGATGCATCATTTCAGCTGGCTGACTGCAGCCTTTATCAAGAATGATTTTTCAGGGTCATGTGCTTTCTTCCCTACCTACTGTCTAAATGAGTTGCCTTAAAGGGGTATTCCCATCCCCAAGATCCCAAAATGTAGTTGGTGTAATTTTAATAATAATATTAGCAAATACCTCCAATTAGAAATGTAGTATAGTTCTCCTCATTACCTTATGTGCAGGGCATTACAGCAGCTTAGGTATCCATGGTTATCATAATGAGCAACTAACTTTACTGTCCTATATATGTGTGGCCATAACAATGGATACCTAAACCACTGTAATGCCCTGCCCATGAGATAAGTGGCATAGCTAATCAAGAGAACTATACTACATTTTTAATTGGAGATTTTTTAATATTACTATAATTCCACCTACTACATATTGACATAGTATTGTTGAGATGGCAATACCCCTTTAAACTAATCTGTAGAGTCTTTCTCTCCACTTAGGCTGCTTTCACACAGCGTTTTTATGCTGTCCGAGGGGATCAGACTTTTTGCTGCTCCCCTCGGACAGCATCGGATCCAAACTGATGACTGCAATCGGATGCCAAATAGGCATCCGATTCCGATATTTTGCAGCATCAGTCTGGATCCTCTCTCCTATCCCTGCTCCTCCTGTCACCTTTCTTCCCTCCTCTCTCTGCTCCCTCTTTGCCCCCTCTGTCTCCCCTCTTTGCCCCCTCTGTCTCCCCTCTGTCTCCCCTCTTTGCCCCCTCTGTCTCCCCTCTTTGCCCCCTCTGTCTCCCCTCTGTCTCCCCTCTTTGCCCCCTCTGTCTCCCCTCTTTGCCCCCTCTGTCTCCCCTCTGTCTCCCCTCTTTGCTCCCTCTTTGCCCCCTCTGTCTCCCCTCTTTGCCCCCTCTGTCTCCCCTCTGTCTCCCCTCTTTGCTCCCTCTTTGCCCCCTCTGTCTCCCCTCTTTCGACCGCTCTTTGTCCCCTCTGTCTCCCCCTCTGTCTCCCCCTCTTTGCCCCCTCTTTCGGACCCCTCTTTGCCCCCTCTGTCTCCCCTCTTTGTCCCCTATTTCGCCCCCTTTGTCCTCCTTCTTTCCAGGCCTTTAAAAATAAAAAAATCTTCATTCTCACCTCTCCACGACACCCACGGCACTTCCAGCTTCTTCTTCTGATCAACAGGACCTGGCGTGATGTCACAGTCACATGACCGGTTACCGCGGTAACCGGTCATGTGACTGCACTGTGACGTCAGGCCAGGTCCTAGAAGCATCGAGCGCTGGAGGCATCGCTGGATCGTGGAGAGGTGAGGATAATGATTTTTTTATTTTTAAACCTTTCATTTCACTGGATATCACTTTTGCAATGTATGAATATACATTGCAGAAGTGATATTAGATGGCACAGAGCGGTGTTAGTGTACTGAGCATGCTCAGTGCACTAACATCGGGTCCGAGGAGACATGAGCTGTTTCCTCGGATCCGCGCTCCATAGGCCCCATGTTATTTGGTGCGGATCAGGTCGGATCCAATTCGGTCCGATCTGACCCGCTGTGCCAAAAATCGCAGCAGGCTGCGATTTTGGGCACAGCAAATAATCGGCCAGGATCGGGTCCGACAAAAATCGGATGCCAATAAGGCCAAATCCGATGTGATCCGTGCCCATAGGATAACATGGGGCCAAAATCTGATCCGTGGCTGTCAGTTTTACAACGGACAGCCACGGATCACAGAAAAACGCTGTGTGAAAGCACCCTTAGATCTACCACCTCTTTTCCTCCCTTGCTGCAATCTCTGGCACTTAGAATTGTGTGGCCAATAATGAGGATGGGCACATGATTAATTTTTTTCATAGACTTTACAAATGACCAAGGGACATTCGTACATGTGGAGGAATGGTGATTCCAGCAGTAGGGTTCTTTACATTTCGAGCGGTCAGACTGTGATTGCCCTACAAAAAGAGGCAGTAATGGCCGACACTGGAAAAGCTTTTATGAACAAAGGCCAGATGCTTTTCTCGCAACAAATGGCATTGTGAGTTATAAATAATCTAAAGGTATAAAATGTGTAACTGATGGAGCAAGGTTGAACTTGAGAGACCTGTATCCTTACATTATGTAACTGTGACTATGAAAAACAAATAGTAGAGACTCGAGGCCCATCAGAGACAGTTGCTGTCTGCTGGAGTCCTACATTCCTCCCTCTTTGACCCAAATATAATTCTCTTTTCACGCACCTTATTTATTTTTTTATCCATGTACTAATATATCTAGTACAAGCTGCAATCTTTTAGAACAATTACTATAAATTAATGGGAAAAGCAGACTTGGTTGGGGTTTATTGAAAATGCATCTGCCATATTCATGGTGTGCTTAGGTTTTCATGCCAATTTTTTGTTCCCTGCGGATACTAATAGATCTTGACTAGTGATCGGCAAACCCGAACTGTAAAGTTCGGGGTCCATACTGAACACCTACTGTTCGGGCACAGATCCCAAACACAGACTTCCCTGGGAAGGTTATGTTACCGTTCAGGTTTGGGTTCGACTTCAGGGGCGGGGAGTTATAAAGAAAAGAAAATAGTAATTAAACAGCATTATACTTACCAAGTCCCACCATGCCGCCACTTCTACTTCAGGGGCCGCTCATTAACGTCTAGGATAATCACTACAGGGGGACCCAACAACCAATCACAGATGCTTCACGGTCCGCGCTGTTCCAGTGCAAAGAAAACTCACCAAAGAGCCAGAAAATCATCAGTCAGATTTCCATCCTTTATTTCTTCCTCCTACGTGTTTCGGCGCCCCACCTAGCGCCTTCCTCAGGGATATATCCCTGAGGAAGGCGCCAGGTGGGGCGCCGAAACGCGAAGGAGGAAGAAATAAAGGATGGAAATCTGACTGATGATTTTCTGGCTCTTTGGTGAGTTTTCTTTGCACTGGAACAGCGCGAACCGTGACACACCTACACTCCCATCATTTCTCTGGATATAACCACTGGTTAGTGGTCGGTGGAGGTCCTGCAGCAGCCTGGAGTATTTTCAAACGCCTTCAAACCAGTTGTGGGAATCACAACTGAATCAGGTGAGTGGCCCCTCAGCACCACTCCACATCTCTAAGTGTCACTAGTGATAGGGCACTATTGCGCCTCTTGTCCCCCACCCTCTTATATTTTTACAATCACAGATGCTGTCACAGAGAATGGGCATCAGTAATTGGCTGTTAGAGTAACCTGAATTCAGCCCCTACATTCTAGCATCTACCCTGCTAGAATGTATGGGCTGATTCCTGATTACTCCAACAGCTAATCACAGACGCCCATTCGGTCATTGGTTGTTGGATCCCTCTGCAGTGAATATCCCAGAAGTTAATGATTGGCCCCATAAGTAGATTTGGCGGGATGATGGGACGGTGGGATCCAGTAAGTATAATGCTGTTTAATCACCTATCTTCTTTCTTTTACAGTCCCCCACCCCATCCCATAACTTTAAAGTCTGAGTTTGGGGTTCAGACTCAAGTTCGAGTCATGTTCAGCCTCAAACCTGAACTTTAATAAAAGTCCGGGCGAGTCCACCGAACCCGAACATCAGTGGGTCCGCCCATCACTGATCTTGACCGATCCTATGGAAGATATCCCAATAAAGAACATTTTCCAATAACAGGACAATCCAAAGGTGCACTTCTAGATTGCAAGGTGTGTTGGGTCCAGCTCACAATCTCATTGTCACATCTCCCACCAGAGTCTGCCTCATTGACGACTGCTTCTGTCTCCAGGCACCGCCGTATTAGCCCTGTAGGTGGTGTTGGAGAAGTCAAAGCCAGAGAGACTGTGTGGAGCGCAGTGTCCACCCATGAACTGAGGTTGGAGTAGCTGGGGTCTCTGGGGTACTTCATAGTCTGACAGAATGGAGGTGTGTGTGCTGTCCAGCTGAAGTTATTAACTACTAGCTTCAGTCTATTAGAAAGCACCACACCTTACTAATACCTTCAGCCTTCTGCTGGAAGCTGATAGGAATATTTTTTAGTTTCCCTGACTAGTATCCTGTCTTGTATTGTTTTTTTTTTCCTACCCCAGCCTGTTTTTTGGACACTTCTTTTGCCCCATAATTTTGTATTTCGCTGCCATCTTCTCTGTAGTTCTCTGACTACTCTAACAGATCCTGATTTAGAAATTTTCCTGACCTCTCAGCTTTGACTCTATTTGGTGACTTTTCCTGTCTCTGGACTGCAGCCCTTCCATAGGCCACAATCTCCTGGACCCTGTTATAAATCCAGATCTAGGGTATGAGGGTTTCATGGAGTTCTGACTAATGGAGCGGCTTGTTCCTAGTCTCTTTGGGAAAGCCCGCTGGAGCCTGTTACCCTGGACAGACATCACACAGACATCACACTCGTATATATAATGGTGGCAATTCACAAACATGTTGTACATGTGTATGGGGCTATCACAAAATATATAGAAGCTGTCAGAAGTATGAGCTGTCTAAGGCATATCGACAACTTAAAATATATAACTTAAATAACGCCTCAACTCACATTATCAAAGCATGAAATAAATTGCCTAATTTCCATATTCTCATGACATAAATAATGAGCCCATCTGCTCCTTTACTATATGGTTCTTTTGATTATTGGTTTTTATTAACATTCAAAAGAAAGCTATATACATATGTACAATATATAGAGATTCATATATAAAACATCCCACATTAGTACAATTGTGTGTTGGAA